>OX359196.1:5519900-6719900 GCA_947172415.1 Chondrosia reniformis
ATGTCATGCAGTCATGATATCTCTTAATATCTTTCATCTGTGGTTATTTTACATGATACCTGTATGTATGTAAATCAGCTGTTTCCCTAAAGTAAGTGCTAATATTCCATTTCAAGCTATTCAGCATCATTCAAACTTGCCACACTCAGTCATTTGTGTATCATTCAGCCTCTATAATGTAACAACATCACAACATTGATTTTAATCTAAAATATCAAAACTCTCTTATCATGCCTATGAAGGTAAGGAAGCAAAGAGAGCTTTCTTAGGCTAATAGGTAAACCTATAGAGCTTTGGATGAGGATACAGCTAGGTTTCTTTTCTTCCTTTCTCCACTGGGCCAGGCAGCTGGTTCTGGAAATTCCACCCATCATCAATGGCCTTGGAGTCTTTATCTTCTTTTTGGTCCTTTGTGATTCCCATGTTTCTCCTATTCATTGGGGCTGTAGCCTTTATAATAACATGGCCAGCCATTTTAAATGGGAAACTGGAACTATATATAATCCCCGGGCACAGTGACTGTTGGCGTCATTCTGCCTTTAGTATGCCATGAATTTGTGAAAATGTATTACCTTATTACCAGTTGTGGAACATTCAAGCATTCCTCACTAAATATTAGAGGAAGCTGACTTACTTTTAAGTTAAAATTTAGGAAATTTCTCTCCTCTAAATATGTGTTATCTCCATGAACCCATTTCTATTTATACTTCTACTGCCCTTCCAATATACCCTGATATCTTTGTGTGAAGCCCAAGTGGTCCTTTAGTAATCACTACATTTATAATATACAAAATTAGTAGGCAGATAATTAGTGAGAAAGTTGAAAGCTGTTTTCCCGTAAAATGTTCACTTTGTCTTTATTATGCATTAGTTTAAGAGGTGGGAATGTACAGTAATCCAATTTGAATGAAATCTCTTAGTTCTAATAGTACAATGAGGATTATTATGCACTATGTAAAGGTGAACGTTCCCGAGGCAGTGACGCCAGTTCATTGTTTCTTCTGCTTTTTGTATGAAAAGTGTAGCTCAGTGACAAGTGACACAAGACTGACTGATGTTCTCATGGTTACTGATGAGATAATTTCATTGTTTATATGGGTTCTCTATTATATAGCTCCTCTATTTATTTATTTATATTTGTTCTTGATTGTTTGTTGTTCACTTAAAATTACATAGCCAAAATGACTCTTTGATGTACATGTTTTAATTGAAAAGGTTACACTAAACAATTTTATTTCCTGCACATGACATTTGTTGTTTGGGAGAGGTTTCTAATGTTAAAGCCTTTCTAAGTAGTTTGATGTGGTTGTAATTATGACTAGTGTTATAATTTGATATCAGTTACTTTTTCATGGATTTAGAAGGAAGTATTTAACTACTAAGGTTATATTTTCAATGCGTAGGGTATCACATCTGTTGCCATAGCAATAGTAGACTTTCAAATTGTACAGATCTCATTGATTTGCTTATAAATTCTTTAATTACCTTTAACCATTCCTTTTTACTCTTGGCCTGAGAAGAAGTAGAAAGAGAAGATCACATCCTTGTCCAAAGTTCTGTTGGTTTGTGTAGACTTACGGAAAGGATGGTGTTTTTGATAATTCATTAAATAGAGTTCTATGTTTAATTTGTAGTCATCATTACATGCTTAGTTATACACATTAACTCAGTTGGTATCTAAATTCCAATCAGAGATGTGTGTGTACTGACAAAACTGACTTTGATTTGTGGCTTGCAACACTGGAGTCAGTCTACTTTTGATAGTATATTTTGTACCATAACATCTAATGACAGATTGGTCCAACCCAAATTTAAATTTTGCCTTTGTTTAGAAACATGGGCCAACAGTTATTCAATGCCAGGATTGATGTCTAGACTTTGAAGACATGCAAACTATTGGTCTGAGCGTGTTTGTGTAACTATTACTGGGGAGACATCATATAAACGGGGTATAGTAATTAAATGATAGGTATTTCTTCTTCATCAGTTGCTGAAGAAGACCCCAGGGTCGAAACATTCAACTCTCAAGAATACAACTGTTTTTAAACACTCTAAAGACTAAAAAGATGAACCATCTCAAAGATAGGTGGGGTAACCATATGGATATGAATCATGTTGTATTGACAAATATATTCTTCCTTGCGGGTCAATACTACTTCTGGATTGGAATGTAAAGCTTTGTTATATCTAGTCATGCCTTATTCCTTAGAAGGTGTTCAAATATTTATCTTTTCCTAGCTTCAATTTATTAAGGATGAGATAGAATACATAAATGTAACGTCTGATTTGAGGAACATCAAAGAGTAACCAATCAATATAGGTATTTCCTATATGTGATTGAACAGTATTGTTGTTTTTGTCAGCATAGACTTTCTTTTGAATGATTTCTTCACACACAATAACATTAAAACTGGCTACAAATCCTTATATATTATGGTGGGCTATATTTAGATGTATAAGGACTTCTGTGTGCATAGTATGGCTGCTGCAAGCCAATATTTGACATGTCCCACAAGAAAGTGGGTGTGATATTCAAATCATCGGCTAAGGCCAGAAAGTGGGTGTGGCATTCAAATCATCGGCTGAGGCCAGAAAGTGGGTGTGGTATTCAAATCATCAGCTGAGGCCAGAAAGTGGGTGTGGCATTCAAATGTTCGGTTGAGGCCAGAAAGTGGGTATGGGCATTAATCTAACCATGCTAATATGGTTTCCTCTGATTTGTACATAATTTACATGAGAAAAATGTTGAATTTGTGAGTATTGATTAGTGTGTAGCTTAATAGTTAATTGAGTGTCTGTGAGTCAGTGTGGAGTACTGAATAGTGAAACTGGATCAGTCAAACTGCTTGCTATAGCCATGACACATGTCATGTGTCTCGCATATGCCAAGTTAGTACAATGGCTGTCACATTATGGTAGCACTGGAAGTAACTACAGTGAAACCCCACTACACCAAACTCCTTTCGGACCAGTTCTAAAGTTTAGTTTAGAGGGAGTTCAGATTAGTGAGATTTCCATACTACAAATGTATTTAACTGAAAATGTATACATATATATGTATATATGAAAAATTAAATAATATAATATGTAATAATATGTCTACTATATACTACTACTCCAATTCTAATGTCATCACTTGAGGTTGTGTTGTCAAATGTATGCACTCCTTTCTTGCTGGTCAGTATCACTTTATGATTGGAATGATGTATCTCTTTGATTCCATGCTATTAATGGTTACTGTATCTTATAATGTATTGAAATGTCCCCCATTTTAGGAACTACATACAGACTAAGTCCTTGGTTACCAGTGCGTAGGTGTTACTTACAAGTATGAGAAGGAATGCTTGGCATCTTTGTGTTTAAATTCCATTGCAAGTGAATGCTAAACATTATCACTAAGTGCCCACAAAATAACTTCAAAGCTATCAGTTCTGATCTATTTTCTGTTCCTAGTGTCACACTTGTTACACAATTCTAATTTATAGGGATGCATGTTTTGTTGTTAAACACACTTACATCAGGCAGTTACTCAATTTCATTGAGTAGAATATTAGGCTGGAACTCTCCCTTATTGTTGCTACCAATTTGTAGGTTTCTGTTTGATAAGGGAAGCCATCAGTTAAGGGTTGGTGTGTATATTAAGTTATTATACAAACCGATCTAAAGAATATAGATCAAGTGTCCATTCGGGCACTGTGGAAGCTCACTTACTTGTTATTGATGTGTTAGATGGATTCCTGTAATAACTATACTTCATGTGGCTCTAGTTCCTAGTATATTATCCTGACATGAGCTGTGTTATCAGTTGTAATAATTAGACTGTAGTTAAAAGTGCCCAGCATATTCACCTCTACTACATTCTGATTATTTGAGAAGGTGTTAATAGATGGTTTTCTAGTAACTTTATAAATTTGTTTTTAGTCTCTTGGGGCACGTTTGTATACCTACCTATGTGTTTAAACAGTATAAAAGGCAGGAGCAGATTTACCTGGTACAAGGGAGAAGGACCTTGCTGCTCGACAGAAGCATGCGTGGAATTATGTTATTGTGCCTCTTTGTGCATGCTTCTAGTGGCTTCTTCTGCAGATAAGGGAGACTGGAATGTTCACCTCCATTCCAGTACCTTGGCTACAGTCTTAGTTATGTGCCCTCTGTTATCTATTGCATCACACTTATTTCTCAGTTCCTGTGTTTAGATCTTACCACATCACATGTTCATCACATGTTCATCACATGCTATTTCATCTTGTGTAGGGCATTAACTCGTAAGGGTTTTCCAGAGTTGCAATATTTAGATGTGTCAGGTCTGTACCTTCTGGAGTCTGATGCGTTGTCAGAGGCAATCTCCATGTGCACCAACCTACAACCAGAACACCTCAGCTACTGTGACAATATCATCAATGGTCCCTATCCTTCCGAGGCCAATGGATGTGAAAATCTTGAATCAGGCCGGCCCTGTTGCCGAAACTTGTTTTACACGTGACTCAATAATCGTACTTGCCTTTTTGTGAATGAAGATGTATAATTTTAACATGTAAAAATACTTTAATTTGAATCTATTTCAAGTGCGAATTATATAATGCGTATGGGATTGTTAATGCTTACCAGTGTTGTGCAAATACCGCTGTTGTCGATTGATATAAATATCAAGGATTGCGGTCATGAATATCATTAACACCAGGTGTTCCTTAGATACCGTCTCTAAGTGCTACAAAACTATGAATGCCATGAATAGCAACGACTGATCTCTAACAATTTTATCCCGGCCTAAACAATCCGCTGACAGTTGATTCAAGCGATCATATTGTTGTGATAGTTACTGTGACAAATATCGGGACCAGCGCAGGTAATTGCTCTCACATGTCCTCCCTCTTTTTAAGTTTAATAGAAATTGTTGTGTCTAAGATATTGTTGACGCTAATATATTTTATATTATGTAGGTCGCCTTTGACGAATCGTATATTTTATAATCAGAGATTTATCCACACTCCTTCGGGAGACGAGTATGCTGGCTATGTTCAATTCAAGACAGCCATTGGCCAGGAGCAGGTCATACACCGGACCCTCCTTCCTTCCTCCACCTTCCATTACCGAGGAGAAGAGCGGAGGTAGTACGGTCAGCCACGCAGTAAGAAACACCACCAAGGTCGGCTTGCCGCCTCTGAAAGCAAGTCCATCGCATCTTCCCATGGTGAAAGCACCCGCACCGCCTAGAAAGGACACCGACTCGGGTTACGAGGGAGACACCAACGAGAATGGCCTTCCCGATATTTCCTCTAAAGGCGGTCACGGACAGTCGTCAGGAGTCAAGGTAACTCAACTATTCGAGGAGCACTTTCTGTCGCGGCAACACAACCAAGTTACACCGGCTCTACCTACATTGTCCGAACAGCCACTAACTGCCTCGCGACCGGACACAGGAGCCTCCCGCGCGAGCACCTCCTCTCGGCCCAAAGCCCTCACCCCGGAGCAAGCTCTCAAGTTGTACAGTAACAAACTCTCGCCATACGAACAGCAGGAGATCCACAACTTTCCCCAGATTTATTTTGTGGGACCATCAGCCAAGAAAAAGCAAGCATTGCCTGGTACAGCTCAGAACTGCGGCTATGACGATGACCAAGGAGGCTACCAAATGGTCCAGCACGATCACGTATCATATAGATTTGAAGTCATCAAGGTTTTAGGGAAGGGAAGCTTTGGTCAAGTTCTCAAAGCCTATGACCACAAAAATCAGGTACATGTTGCTTTAAAGATCATAAGAAATGAAAAGAGATTTCATAAGCAGGCCACTGAAGAGGTTCGTATACTAGAACACCTAAAGCGACAGGATAAAGATAACATCTACAATATAATCCATATGCTGGAGAATTTTACCTTTAGAAATCATGTTTGCATGACATTTGAGTTGCTGAGTATCAACCTATACGAGCTCATTAAGAAGAACAAATTTCAAGGATTCAGTTTGGCATTGGTCAGAAAGTTTGCCCACTCAATCCTGCAATGCATGGATGTCCTATACCGTAATAGGATCATTCATTGTGACCTAAAGCCAGAAAATGTCCTTTTGAAACAGCAGGGCAGGAGTGGCATCAAAGTGATAGACTTTGGATCCAGCTGCTTTGACCATCAGCGGGTGTACACGTACATACAGAGCAGGTTTTATAGAGCACCTGAGGTAATCCTTGGAGGAAGATACGGGATGGCTATTGACATGTGGAGTTTTGGCTGTATCCTTGCAGAATTACTGACAGGAGTGCCAATCTTTCCTGGAGAGGATGAAGGAGACCAACTTGCCTGCATGATGGAGATCCTTGGCACTCCCCCAGAGAGGCTACTGGACTCTTGCAAGCGCACAAAGTCATTCTTCAGTTCCAAAGGATATCCTAGATACTGTACAGTGACAGCAAACACTGATGGTACAGTCCATCTTGGTGCCAGTCGATCAAGACGAGGCAAGTATAGGGGGCCTCCAAAGTCCAAGGAACTAGTGAAGGCTCTGAAGGGATGCGATGATCCCCTCTTTCTTGACTTTTTACAAAAATGCCTGGAATGGGATCCGGCCACAAGGGTGACTCCTCCACAGGCCTTGAGGCACAACTGGTTGAGGCGTAAGCTTCCTAAACCTCCGGAACAAGCTATGGCAGAATCCTCCTCCAAGTCCTTTTCAGTGAGTGATGGTCGTCAGAAATCCAGTCTTACAAAGAAAATGAGTGCATTTACAGGTTCCACTTCCGATGGAAAATCAAGAACAATTTTACCCAAGATAATAGGCAGATAGTCTGGCAAATCCAGGACTGTTATTTAATCAATTTTAATTTCTCCCAATGCTAACAGATGCATGATGTATGATTCCATTTTCATATGTACAAATTCCTGTATTTAACCAACCTGTAGTATAGTAATATAAGTTTTGTATGTTTGTGTTTGTTTTAAATATTGTATGTACTTTGCAGTTGACTTGTTGACCACAGTGAATCTAGATTTCCAATCTGAATATATATTATTGGCTATGATATATGACAAAGAAGTCTATATTATATGTGACATAACAGTCAATGATAAATTAATCACCAAAACACCTTTTTTACCTTTGATGAAGAACTCTATAGTGCAACTGGTGTCAACGTGTACATGGCACCTTTTCAATGTGTAAATTGTTTCGATTCAAGTACTTATCCATACAAGTCTATGGATCTCTGCACTGGTCAATTAACCCACCATCTCTGAACACATTTTTTTGTAATCACATTTTGTAGAACACAATATAGTGTTTTCATTATAGTGTCTCGTACCGTGTAAAACAGTAGACCATTTTTATGTACTTAAAATGCAAAAGATCAAACACTAACACATTAAAAGAACTACAAATACAGCCTTATAACGTAAAATTCTACATTAGACTCATGTAGTGTATCAACCTATAATTGTGACGACGTACTGTAGCAAAAGATAGCAATATGTAGTATGTGTAGAAATACGACCCGCAAGGATCAATGATTCACATGAGTGTTGGTATTCAAACTCCTTCAGCCTCACATTTCCACAAAGGATTCTTGGCATTAACAGTTTCAGAATACTGCTCAATAAACCACACAGTTATGAGATCACAGGGAGGAAACTGAGTAGATACAGTCACATGACCAGCGTGTGGAATTAATAATGATTCAGTACCTATTCTCACATAATACATGTCTTATATAATTCCTTAACCTCATTTGATGTCAACCACGTCTTTAGTATAATGGTATTTTAGATAACTCATGCAAATATGCAGTAAAAAGTTAGCCAATATGTTGTGTCCATAGCAGCTGAATATTATAGAACTCAAATTACACCAAAATCACTCATTTTATGAGTCATTCCAGATGTCAGTCAGAGAATCTCCTCTATGTTGTATCACTAATGTGTATACTTAAGTAAGAAATTCACTCTGTATTATTGATATAGAACTACAAAAGTCAACAAAGCACAACAACCTGTAGACAATACCCTGACTTAGTAGAGAAGTGCACTAGAATACAATAAACAAGTAGTTAAAATAACATGTAATTTCAATTAAATTGATTCATTCCATTCACTTTTCATTGCTACTGGACCCCTGCTTTAGACTGTCAATGTATTCTTGTTGAGATGCAGCCAGTACAGCAGCCAATATTGTATCATCCTCCTCCCACTGAGGTAAACCTACATACACATAATATGAGCATTACACTAATATCACCGAGTATATCACTTATTGGAATGGTTGCTTTTGCAAGCATTACATGATTTTGAAATGTTGAGTTTACAGAGATATTCAAATTACTGTTTGTGTATTCTAGTTAATATGGGCTATCAAAACAAATTTGCTCAACTGCTTATTGAGGTTAATGTTTTACTGTACAGGAACTTTTATAATATTATATAGAACATTTCAATCTGTCAGTCTCTTGGCACAACTTCTTGCTGATACACTATATGAACACATGTAATCAGCACCGACTGAAGACAATGTAAACACAATCTAAAATAATTCACAAATTAACAAGGAAACTATTCAGTGGATCAGTAACACATGTCCTCGGGATGAAATCAATCTGTATAGTACATGTCTCCAAGTCACATTAACAAACTTCAAAGTATACCATTCCGACTGAGTGTACGTAGGACACTTACCAAGTACATACTTAATTAGACAACACAATGAAACCTGTCTAACATGGTCAGCTTAGGGCCAGGTGAACTTGGCCTTATCAGAGCTTTATGTACATACAACCCAATTTTTGCCAGGACTTTCAAGAGCCAACTACAATTCAAAGAGACCACTCTGACCAAGTGACCACTTAAACAGGTCTTACTGTAGTATACTTAACTTCTCTGTATATTATGAATTTAATATCTCACCAAAAGCTGTAGGTGGTAGGTCAAGAAAAGAACTATATTCAAACGGGTATTTACTCAATAATTCAGCATTCTGGTCTCCAGCAGGGGGAAGGGGACTTGGAAGTGAGGCCTCTGCTCTTTGTCCCTCTCTGTGGTAGTGCTGCTTAGAAGAGAAAGTGGAAGAGGGACATTTCAATTTAGGACTAGTAGCCGGTGATCCTGAAGTTACCACTCCACTGCCGTGAGTGCGTTTGACTGAAGCTGAAGGGTAGGGAGAGTGACGATGATTACCATACGGAGAACACCTTCCAGAATCCTTCTTTGAAGATGATGACTTGCCCTTCAAGTTACCAGTAGACCTAGCTGAGCTGAGAGGACGGTGGTTTGAGGAGACGGAGGAAGAACGGCTACAAGGCCAAGAACGACACTCCCTGGGAAGATGTTTGTGACAGGAATCAGGAGAGCCACAAGGAGAAGTATAGGGAGAAAGAGTGGTTGTAAGCGGATTGATCCGTGAGGAAGATCTTCTTGACTGCCTCTCGGTTGGTGCTGCATTGCCTACAAACTCGGCCGGTGTGGGAAGTGGAGAGAGAGTAGTGGAAACTGAAGTACAGTTAGTTGACTGAGATTTTTTTGTTTGAGTCAAGGTAGAAGGAGGCAATAGAAGCTTTGCTGGGCCATCTTGAGAAATTGATTTTTGAACAGATGATGATGACTAAATGATGAAACAGAACAAATTTGTGATGTATCACTATTTGTATTTACTTATCTCTCTCCCTCGTACCCTCCCTCTCCCTCGTACCCTCCCTCTCCCTTGTACCTTCTCTCTCCCTCGTACCCTCCCTCTCCCTCGTACCTTCTCTCTCCCTCGTACCCTCCCTCTCTCCCTCGTATCCTCCCTCTCCCTCGTACCCTCTCTCTCCCTTGTACCTTCTCTCTCTCATACCCTCCCAATCTCTGGACACACCTCCACCCACTGCACCCTCCCACTCACCTCCCCCTTCTTGCTTCCTTCTCCAACTACAGTTGCTTGCTCTTTCAACCAAAGAAGATAAGACTCTTTGGCCACTGATTCTTCAATTGCATCAAATGTTGCTTCAGCATCAGATGATTTCATCTTGTCCTCTAACATTTGCTACAAAAACAAAACTAAGTAATTGATAGCACATTTATAAAGTGAGCCATAGTCAGCTTAAGTTTCAAAGTACAATGAAATAACTTTTGCAAATCGGCAAAATAAACAGTTTGAGAGTTAAAACCAATGTTATATTTGCTAAGCTTTCCCTTGTAAAATTACAAAATTCTCTACCTTGAAATTACCACATCTACGTACAGTACAACATAGCATTGTACCATCTATCAAATAACAGCATACTAAAGGACAACATCTTCCAGCACAATTGTAGCCAAGTCACTCTGAATTCCTTCACAAAAGCATTGCTGATCATGTAAAAATAAATATTTACTAGGAAAATGGGTATACATGCTCCAATTACACTCTGTGACAATCAATTTCCAGCTATTCTTGGTATTCACTTTTTTTCCCTTGTAATTGTATAAATTGAATACTGAAGAGATACTTGCAGTTTGAATGCAGGACCAATGGCTTTAGCCACCACTGCTGTGCCATTGAGCTACAGCTAACACAGCAACGCTATCTTCTCTTATACATACATGTACTAATTGGATTATCTCCAGACTGAAGCTGATGGCTAATTAGATACAGTCCATTTGGGACTGGGAGGTGATCACTGGTTGGCATAATAGACCATTTTCCTACATGCTATGCCTACTCTGTAAAAAAAGCCTATAGGGAACTAAACTATGTATTTATGGTCTTTGGTCTCCCAAACATGATCAGACTTAGGTCTGTGGCTTGGTTGGTCAGGTGTAATATCTCCCAGTGATTATTTCATTGCCTTTGCATGGGCTTAGTACAATCAACTCCCCTTTTCACTGTCCTTTATATTGTACGTACATATGTACGTACACATACACACACATATTTATATACATATATGTGTGTATATTATATACATTTATGTATACGTGTGTGTATTATATACATATATGTATATGTGTGTATATTATATATATATGTATACGTGTGTGTATTATATATACGTGTACAGTGTTGACCTTTTCCAGAAAATCCTGTTCTGATTCCAAGACCACAGGTCTGGGTAGCACTCTCTCTCCCAACTACATACGTACATGAGTAATTGAAGTGATAAGCAAACCACAAGTAATCATTCTCAAACATCATGAAGAGGGAAAACATGAAAGAAGCAATTGCTGGGAATAGAACCCAGGACAGCTGGTTATGACTACCAGTGCTCTGCAAATGAGCTACAATTGCCACACCAATGCTCCCTTCATGTTCTCTTATACCTCTTATACTAACTACAACTATGTAATTAGTCTGTATTCTCACTAATTAGTGGTGATTCAGTTATCGGAACACAAACTGATAATCAAACACCACATACACATACACATACACACATACACACACACACATACACACACACACACACATACACACACACACACATACACACATACACACATACACACACATACACATATACACACATACACACATACACACACATACACATATACACACATACACACACATACACACATATGCATACACATACACATACACACACATACACACATATGCATACACATACACATATACACACATACACACACATACACACATATGCATACACATACACACATACACACACATACACACATACATACCCCTGTCTTGTATCCAGCTAAACCCAATCCCACGCCAACAGAGGGTTCGTATGGGTCAATGACAGCATTGTAGTGAAGATTCTGATGGTAACTTAACCGAATTGGGGCATTATCCGTCTTGTACATGCCATGAAATATATTGATTGGTTCTACATAAAGGATAGATAACATCAGCCAAATGGATACACAGAAAAAAGTCAATTTATGCTTCATAAGGCGAAAACTGCCAATACATAAATGTCAAACTGTCAATACATAACCTCTAGATGTGGCAGACATGTATACCAATAAGGTTGCTGGGTAGCACTACCCTCCATGGACTAAGTACTATCCCTACCAGTGCTGTACTGATACACCTCAATGTTTCGATTGAACATTTCAGCCATTGCTTGCATCTCAATGTGATTTCCCATGCAGTGTTCACTCCTCTTGCGATTGACATACATAGCAAAATCCTCAGTAACATAGTTGGAGAAGTAGTCAGCGTTCTTAACCTACATAGGATGAGAGGCAAATGACACAAAACAATCAAGTTCAATTTTCTATTAATTTAGGAAGAAAATGGTGATGTTTAAACAAGTAAATATACACATATGTATGTGGGTCTATTATCACATGTATGCATTACATACCCAACACACCCAGTTTGGAGAGGGAGAGGGAGAGGGAGAGGGAGAGGGAGAGGGAGAGGGAGAGGGAGAGGGAGAGGGAGAGGGAGAGGGAGAGGGAGAGGGAGAGGGAGAGGGAGAGGGAGAGGGAGAGGGAGAGGGAGAGGGAGAGGGAGAGGGAGAGGGAGAGGGAGAGGGAGAGGGAGAGGGAGAGGGAGAGGGAGAGGGAGAGGGAGAGGGAGAGGGAGAGGGAGAGGGAGAGGGAGAGGGAGAGGGAGAGGCATCCTTGATGAACAGAGTATCAAGGAACTATACCAGGAGTTGTCTAACAATAATTGCAAGGTAACAGCATCAGAGAAAAGAAGTTTTGAAGAAGAGCTATCTCGCAAAGCAATCTTAGGATCCTATGACATCTGGACTAAGAGGAACTGGAGAGATCCTGTAACTGAAAATGGGCAATAAACTCCAATTTATCTACCATAGTAAACTTTATCTAAGCAGCATTAACCATAGCTAAGGCCAGTCTTTATAACTGTGTAATGTTTTCGTCTAACATTTAAGCAGGGACTGGATAACCTTAGCCCTCACATGTCTCATGTTTTTTTTTTTATGTCTTCCTTGTAATCATTTTTCCTTAATTTCAGTGTACACATTATATGTTTACACTTAGTACAATCCCTTTTTCTCATATCACATATGCATAATACGTTTTTGTAAAAAATTTGAATAATGAGATATGTGGAGGTGAAAAAAAAAAAAAAATGAGGGAGAGGGAGAGGGAGAGGATGAGGGAGAGGGAGAGGATGAGGGAGAGGGAGAGGGAGAGGGAGAGGATGAGGGAGAGGGAGAGGGAGAGGGAGAGGGAGAGGATGAGGATGAGGGAGAGGGAGAGGGAGAGGGAGAGGATGAGGGAGAGGGAGAGGGAGAGGGAGAGGGAGAGGGAGAGGATGAGGGAGAGGGAGAGGGAGAGGGAGAGGGAGAGGATGAGGGAGAGGGAGAGGGAGAGGATGAGGGAGAGGGAGAGGGAGAGGGAGAGGGAGAGGGAGAGGATGAGGATGAGGGAGAGGGAGAGGGAGAGGGAGAGGATGAGGGAGAGGGAGAGGGAGAGGATGAGGATGAGGATGAGGGAGAGGGAGAGGGAGAGGGAGAGGATGAGGGAGAGGATGAGGGAGAGGGAGAGGGAGAGGGAGAGGGAGAGGATGAGGGAGAGGGAGAGGGAGAGGGAGAGGGAGAGGATGAGGGAGAGGGAGAGGGAGAGGGAGAGGATGAGGATGAGGGAGAGGGAGAGGGAGAGGGAGAGGATGAGGGAGAGGGAGAGGGAGAGGATGAGGGAGAGGGAGAGGGAGAGGGAGAGGATGAGGATGAGGGAGAGGGAGAGGGAGACATACCATGTAGTCCATACAAAGCTGTCGTACTGCAGAATGCATTTCCTGGTCACCATACACTTGTTCAGCTGTGAGAGGAAACAATACAAAATGGATGCCTTGCTTCATACCTCGATGTCACATATAGACTGGCCCCAAAAAAGGAAAGAGTACATCTCATGTCTAAGCCTAACCAGACACTTAAGATCTCACAACGCATCATCACTTTATTTTATTAACATTACTAATATATACATACATATTAGCACTTCACTTAGTCTAATGTCTTATAGGCAATAGGAAACACTAGTAGGAACACCTGCTAGAATAAACACACAATCTAAAGTATTAAATAGCAAACATACACAGATGGACAGTAACATTATAGAGAGTTGTAGAGCATGCAGGAGGGAGAGGGAGAGGGAGAGGATGAGAGAAAGTGGAGAGGGAGAGGATGAAAGAAAGCGGAGAGGGAGAAGGATGAGAGAAAGCGGTGAGGGAGAAGGATGAGAGAAAGCGTTGAGGGAGAAGGTTGAGAGAAAGCGGTGAGGGAGAAGGTTGAGAAAAAGTGGAGAGGGAGAAGAATGAGAGTAAGCGGAGAGGGAGAGGAATGAGAGAGTGGGTGAGGGTGAGAGAGAGGAGAGGGAGAGGGTAAGGAAGAGGAGAGGATAAGGGAGAGGTGAGGGTGAGGATGAGAGAGAGGGTGTCATGCAAGTAGTACATTACAGTATCTATCATGCATGCATTTAGCACATGGAACTGACCAATGGCTCTAAAGAGACAAGCACCATCAGGTTCAGTCTTCTGAATCGTAAAGCCTCTCTCCTTCTTCAAGGCTTGTTCAAAGAGACGTTCTCTCTGTGTCACAAACAATATAAAACCCACTGATGTGACATGCAGTAGTTATCTCTTAGAGGCGGTATCCCTTAGTATCTTGAGCATCCAAAGATATAGCTGGTTAGCAAGATATTCCATTTAATGAACATCCAACTAAATGGATCTTAAGATACTCAAAATACAAAGGTGAGAGTAGTTGGATTAAACACTTAAGTTCCACCAAAATGTATCTATGAACATCAGTGACATTGAAAGTACTCAAGTATAGCCACAAAGTACACTATACCCTGCAATGGGTATTATCATTATCAGCATACTTAAAATGACTGACACATAATAATAACTTTGCCTTAAAATGTAATTAAAAATGTTGGAGATTACACTATTTAAGAACCAACAGAATGAGGAAAAATGTCTGTAATAGATGTGTAATACCTAGTATTTCAATTTTGTAATATCATTTAAATTGCTTTCTTAACCCGCCTCTTATAAAGGTTAGGTCATCACTGAATTAAATGTCTGCTTACAAGAGTAACCCACTTCAAATGGAAGTCCGAAAACAGACATTAAAAACCATATTTAGGTCATAAACATGAAAGATTTGGCAATTATATGACATCTAGAGGGTACCTCTTCATCGTAGTGGCCTCTCCTTGAGGCATCGTACTCCTCTGAACTGTTGTACCCACTGAGCTCCGCTCCCTCCCAATCTTGAGACTTGCTTGAGCGATTGGGGCTCCCATATGGCTTTGGTCTAGGACTAACATTAGACTCCTCGGAATTGAAGCTTCTAGTACTGTAAAAGTCATCAGCTGCGGAAGAATGACGATGGGATGAGTAAGCTTGTCTCTCTTCCATATAAGGTGAGGGTAGACTGGCTCCTGCTGCCATTCCTGGACTGTTGTGGCCAATAGGAGGCATCTTGTGTTCCTCGCCCTCTGATTCGGAGTCGGATTGCTTATCCTTTGGTGGCGGCTTCTTCTTTGGCAAGATTGTCATTCTATGAAAAGTCTACATTTGAAAGGCACACAATTTTAAACTCAAACCGTACTGTTCTCCCAAGAAACACTAGACGGTAAAAAGTCTCACAAAGATCAAGAAAAGAGTAGTTTTATATGAATACAAAATCAAAGTTTTTAAGCTAACGTTACCTGGGGAATATTGTTTCTCGGTTGATAGGAGGAGTTTGTTTTCAATTCCCAGTGAAATTGCGTAACGTCTATTAACCACAAGTGTTTAAGCACGATTTTTGGTAATTCCCTAAAACTATTTTAGGCATGCGGAAGATATTTCATGACCCCCAACAGTGATTATATTGGTCCTTGAGAGCAGTATATATGTAGGGTAGGGCCCCAATTTTTTCGGACAATTGAAGAAGGCAATAAAAGAATAGATAGATATATTTTCAATCAAAGGTTCTACAATATCGAAAATACTTCTCATCTAATTTGTTAGCTAGTTTTAATTTTTTTGCCTTTTTCTCACCACACCCCACCCAAATAACACATTAACTCATGCACTTAGGGTAGGGTGCACTTTTTGGACAGCACCGATTATCAGTACAATTGGTATTACAAACATATGTGGTTTCCATAGAAACAACACATTTCAAAGTGCACCCTACCCTAAGTGCATGAGTTTGTGTGTTATGTGGGTGGGGTGTGATATTACAGATATATGTGGCTTCATAGAAACGACACATTTTATATGGATGTTTGTACCCTTTTGAAATTCCAAGACAAATGTAACCATCTGATTGACAGCAATATGTACAGTGATATTTTAAAAGCAAAGTGTCAGTATTCCTATGTGCACTGTCCTATCAATACCTTTAATGACATGAAAAAGAAATGCAATAAAAGAATTTTATAGGCTGATAGAATTTGAATGCCTTAATTACAATAGTAATGGCTCATATACTAATCCTTAATGAAACATAACTGTTTAGATTTCAACTTTATATAGCCAACCAGCCAACTTAGTATATAACCACATCATGTATTTATTTACCCAAATTCCTTTCATTAAATGTTTTAGTTAACACCTAAGTGACTTCTGTAGAAATATAAGACACCTAGATTTAGCTAAGGACTTACAGGAGAAGACAAAGACTCCCAGGGTCACTGATGAAAGGAAACAGCAGTGATATTTATGTAAGAATGCATACTATACTGTATACCACTGCCCCTATCTTCTAAATTTGCTACTGTTCAAATACAAGTAGTAGTGCTATATCTAGTAGTACTTTTCCCTCATTTTAAATATGCATACTTACGTATCTCATTTTACACTAGTCTAGCTATTAAGCTATCACTACAGCTACACAACAAGGTTAATATACAGACAGATTGGCGCTATTTTTATTATTACACTACTAGCCTACAGTGTGTCATATATATTTAATCCTCCATAATTGTTTTTGGGAAAACTAGGGTTGCTGGACTATCCTAGCATGTTTTATGATTTACATAAACAATTCTCTCTCTGCTTGCAATGTATTTCATTGTCATTAGAAAATGTGTGTGATTTATTAAATCTGACCATTTATGCAATTTGCTATCCCCATAGAAGAACGCTTGCAGAGGAATGAAATGGGGGGCAGGTTATCAGGGATGTACTATATATGTATATAAGGACAAGTGGGGAGAATCCTGCTGCTAAATAGTGATGGATTGGATGATTTAATGGCTGAACACCTCATGAAGCAAGTACTATAGAGGCAGATACTCCATAATTGGACCTTTATATGGTTTCAAAAAATCTTGTTAATTAAATACTTGTTACCCCCACACAATATGAAATATTCACATTATCTATATAGAGGGAGTTTACTGATATATATGAGATCCAATTAGCAGGTATTTTAAATTATCCAAGGTATATAATTTTTATATATACTCACTTATATATACTCGTTAATTTTATATGGAGTAAGCATGTACAAATATTACTTTAAAAATGATCATTTTGGTATGATATGTATTTCAGTCATGATCATTTTTTTCAAATGACAATCATAGTTACTATGACAACAATGTAAATTATATATATATATATATATATATGTGTAGGGTGCATTATAAACACAACTGTTAATACACCTGATACAGTGCATGTGCAGTATATACGTATACGTATATTATAAAGCAACTTCAAAATTAGATATTCCAACCATTATTTTCACCTCTATAATTCAATTATCTTTATCAATGTAAGGGACATATATGTGAAGTACATCAATTTTACATCTATATAATAAAACTCTACTTATACTCTTATATCTACATAGAACTTTAGAACTTTGAACCCTTAGACTTTGAACTTCCAAATGAATTGGAACAAGTACCTTATATAGTGACATAAGAGTTCATCAATTATATAACAATATATAAACCCTTTTATACAACTCCTATGTACCCTATTGTGACTAGCTAGGCATAGTACATTGAATATAGGGTATTATAGGTTTTACCATCTCTACATAGAGGGGAGAGTATATGCTTTACTGTATACTCTTCCATAGCTAAATGGAAAGGTAATTCTTATTGTATATACACCTCTCAGTCCATAGCACAAGTGATCAGGCAATTTTATGTTGAAATTTGTGATTACATATTAATGATCTGCCACACTTTTGAAGGAAAACTAGTGTATTTGGTATGCAGAATCCTAACATAGCTATATGAAAGTGAAATATCTCTTATTATAAGTGTTTACTTTTGATAATGAATGTTTCAGGTGTTATAAAAAATGTCAAGCTGAATTATATTAATGCATACAACATGTCAGTGATTAGTTATCTAAATTTATATCATATCAAGCAGGTCGCGTAGTTAAATTACTTATAAGGTTATATAGATCAACCAGACCTTACTTATACAGCTATATAGATATATAGTGTACGTACATCAAGACCAAGGATTCACAAAAGATCAAGAAAAAGACAGAGTCACTGATGCAGGGTGGAATTCCCAGAAACAGCTGTCTGACCCAGTGGAGCGAAAGAGAAGACCCCTGTATCTTTATCCAAAGCTCTTTCCAGGTTTAATTTAGTTCCCTTAATTTATTACAGAGTAGGCATAGCATATAGGAAATGATTAGATTATTCATCTATGCTTAGAAAATACTACCATCCTATCGTATATGTATTTATATTGATATTTTCTTCTCTGTACATATATGTATATACAAAACATGTACTTATAAGTAGATTCAGATCAAAATATATATATAGCTCTGATAACTTCAAAAGAATAACTTATAACCAATTCAAAGGAATGTACATTCCATGTTAACCTTTGAAGTGTATGGTTATTGGATTTAAAGTGTATGTTAACCATCCAGAACTGCAAACTTGTAATTCTAAAATTTACTGGTTGCTAAGCTATCCAGTATCAACTCACACAAACCTATAACTATATACGAGGGCCAATTGTCGTTGACGTCTAGGTATTTGCTTGCAATTATCTTGCACTCTTTTAATAGGCATATCAGTGTTATTGAATAATTGTGCTTATGAACTTTGTATCAAAAATTTCCATACGTCCATTCACTTGTCACTGATAAGTATTACATAAGAATTCTACACTGTCTCCATACATACATGTGTCTCAGTTCAAATGCACATATAGTGTGTATATCTATATTAAGATATAACCCTATAGTCTGCAGTTCTTTGATGATTTATTTCCATCTTGGACAAAACTGAGAGGTGCATAATTGCTGCATGGTTGCCATTTTAATAGGTCCTCGGTTCCCCATTCAAGATAAGACTTTGGTCTCTTGGCTGATAATATCTTCCAGCAATTATTCACTTTTTGCATATATATAGGAGCTAGGCTATAGGGAAACACACAACTACATTATAAACATAAAGCACAATCCCTGGTATTATGAATTATTTATAAATCTTTGAGAGGGCTCATCTTTAGTATTTTGAACATCTAAATACACAGTTTAGTTTCTTGAGAAGTTGGACATTTTGATCCTGGGGTCTTCTTCAATGACTGAGAGTTTTAAGTGATGATAAGTCAGACTTAGCTTCCTTTCAACTTGAGAATTCCTTTAGATATGATCACATAAGCATGTCTATTGTGTGTCTACACTGACATGTATGTAAAAATTCTATTGAATTACATAATAATACTTGTAGATAATAAGTTATGAAGCTTGCCCCTGTCAATGTGACATATATATACATATATAGAAATGTAAGATAAGATGTTTTCTTTGAAGAAGTGCATTTACTCCTTTAAAGTTGGTATGTTGTTAGCTCATTTATTATGTAGTTGCCCCTTGACTTTATTTAGTGATGTATAAGGTTTCTCCTACCCACTACATGCATATATAAACATCTCCAGTAATAGGAAAAACTCATTTTTTAAATACTTGGTAGTATTTTGAGTACCTGCAACATAAATTCACTAAGTTTAATGGCCCGGACCTGGTAGACACCCCAGAGGTCTTCATCAGCAATCTAATCTTTGAGGCTAACAGTTAGCCTCAAAGATTAGATTGCTGATGAAGACCTCTGGATTCATTAAACTTATTAAATTTATGTTGCTGATGCTCAAGAAATCATCTACCAGTACAGTACAATGTTTGCAACAAATACTCACTAATCTTTCTTATATACTTGTATGAAATTTTACATGCATTCATTGGTAAGTATATAATATAATAGAGATGTCACATGTATGGATAACTATATAAAGTCTAAATATACATGATCTATATCATATAAGGATGAAACACAAAAGTATATAAGATCGATGATCATGACATCATAACCAGAGCATCTACACCTTAGCATTCACAGCTGCGTGAATTATGATATGATTCACTCATGTATTCGCTGCATTGGTTACATATTTTACAACTCAAGATTGAGTCATCACTCAATGTAAATCACTTGTATGAGGTTGATTCATGAGTGCCTTTAAACTTCTAACATTAAAATCGTATACATGTGTGTACTGTACATCATTTTAATCGGATGTAATTGTTTCTTTCGATCTTTAATCAAAGAAAGATCCCGCTTGTGCTAATTATCACTGAAATATCTATGAAACCTGTTGATTAGATATAAATGCATATCAAGGTACTTTGGAGGCTACTTGTCACACTGAAGAATAATAATAGAAGCCTTACATACACACATATACACAACCATCACTTGTATAGTACCATATGCATGCATCATGCGCCCACACTAATTATTATATCTCTTTGAAATTAGTGTTGCTGATCCATGTAATCCAAACAGTCACCTTACGAACACAACAAACACTCCATCACTTCAAGAATACAATACACATACATACCAAGGATTCACAGAAGATCAAGACAAAGAAAAAGACAGAGACTCCCAGGATCACTGATGAAGGGTGGAATTCCCAGAAACGGCTGTCTGACCCAGTGGAGAAGAAATGAAAGAAGGGAAAAGAAGGAAGAAAAGACTCCTGTATCTTCATCCAAAGCTCTCTTCAGGTTTAGTTCCCCTATAGGCTCTTTTAACAGAATAGGCATAGCATGTAGGAAAATGGTATCTTAGATTTTTCATACACAATGTATAGATTTCTGTACACTAAGTACAATTCATGTATTTTTGCACATGAACATATATTATACACACATGTATACATGTATCAAACAAGTTGCCTATAAAGCCAAATTTGTTATGTATACAGTTTGTATAAGACATATTAACAAAGTTGTATTCTAAGCTATTAATCTATATTCATACAAGACACTTCCTAACTCAAAGGATGCGGGTCTGGTGAAACCTTATATCTTTGTGAAAATAGACTACAGAAACATGAACCTTTATATGGTTCACTTGTAAGGTATACATCTATGAGCAAGTCATATTTGTGTATAATTGCAAGATGATATTGGTGTATGTTCATATATGCATAATTACTCATATATATAAAATGTCAGCATCTATTTCAATGTCCAGACTCTGTGTACTGTGGAAGCCATATGAACAGTCACCTCATTTGGAGCAATAATGGTTGGTACAAAAATTCACTGTATTATTATATTCACACATTATATATTATTATTATTATTATTATTAAAGTGACATGTGTATGTACCTGTAAAAAGGAAACACAAGGCCAAGCTGGACCCATGAGTCACTATAAGTTTATACTATACGTATATATTATTAATCAGCAGCTGTACAACTCTTCATGATCATCTTCTGGACTCTGGTTCTCCCCTAAAGGAATTATAACCAAGTAACAAATCATATTATGACACATAAATATACCAAGTTTGAAATTTAATTTCCAGATGCATCAGTCATTAATTGATTTTCCCACTGGCAGGATTATTCATCATGCATCTACAGTTGAGGGAGTACTCTCTTACACTTACTAGATCATAACATAACATCCATACATATATCCATATATATATATACTTTTATATTCTGAAAACCCATGCAGCCACCTGTATAATGGAAATTGGGTCCAGTATACATAAAAGGCTGATTCATCTGTATACATCCATTGTGAGCAAAGTATATTATAGGTCATGGATTGAAGCATTCTATTAATATCTAAGTTCTAAGTTTTAATGGTTCAGCCATCTTTTTAAGTGGTTAAGAGTCAAATAAAGTAACGTTAATTCTTAAAGTCCCCTATTTTTCCATGCTCAATTATGCTACAACACAGACAATATGTTGTATCCATTGCGTAATAGTAATACAACCACGAAAAGATCAAAGAGATTTCTATCTAAATGAATACAATTATGGATGCCGTCGATCGTAACCTATAAATATATGGCATCGCCATCAGGGCTACAGAAGCCGGTTGAGAACAGTCTGAGTCTACAAAGGTGTAGAAGGCGCTGAGAAATAGTCCTAAATCACCTATAGCTTGAGTAGGTTAAGAACTGCAATGTAATTTGTGTGTTCAACAGTTGTCACTTTGTGTGTAGATATATATATGCAGCCTATAGTTTGTTTTAAATTCCTCTTGCTTTCTTTTACAGATACAGATTTCAGCAGAGATCAGCCTCTATATTGACGAACTGCTATTATAATTAGTAGTCTAAAGGGTTACCAGGATCTTATTCAAAATTGAAATTCGCTATAACAACGAACACCAGCTAATCTCAAGCTTTATAGCATGGATTTCAAAATGAACAGCTCGCTTGGTAGGTAAACTAGTAACTTTTGCAATGCGATTGGTTGGTAGCTGCATATATAACTAAAACGAATATTATTAATTTAGTTCCTCAACTCTATAATAGCATGCATGTCCAGAATAATTTGTATGCAAGTGTGACCCGACACGATCGCTATATAGTTATTTCGAAGTTCCTGAATGTTTTCGACGAGTATATAGAATGTGGTTAAATTTACCAAGTTTCTAATAAATTGAATCGATTTACAAATATAGGTGAGAATGCTGGAGCATATTGACAACTTCCAGGTTGGATGAAGCATTAATGTTTATCAATAAACAATTTATAAATTGAATACAACTGCGGTGAATATGGCAATCGTTACTTTCTAGTTTTAATGGACAGTAACAAACGAGTAGTATACATTCCACATTCAGCAATACATGTATATATATATACCTGTTGGTTTGCTTTTTATACATTCATTGTATACATGCATGGGCACTCTAATAATAATAATAATAATAATAATAATATACCACTATTTATGTAATTATGAAAAGGTTAATTATATCGTTAATCTAGACACATGCACAAAAGTTTTGGAAAACTATCAAGTCAATGGCATTCTCGGCAAAGGAGGATTCGCCACTGTATATAGCGGTTTTGATAAGAAGACACACAGGCCAGTAAGTAGGAGTGCATATAATAAGGGATCAGGTATATTTAGTTATTTAACACCTAAATTTTTTACGTGTAGGTAGCAATAAAAGTTATCCCAGAAGAAAAGATACATCGTTATACTTGTGTAAGTTGTACAAATATACTGACTGTTTCCTTACAATGACATGTAGACATAGTATTTGAGATGTGCTTGTCATGGAACTTATATACCACTAGCAAAATATGTTATTTAGTAAAGCATATGTACATGGGAAGTGTGTCCATGCAATGATTTGAGATAATTAAGCAAACTGTGATGGACTTCCATTACCTTACCTTGTATATAGCACAGAATGGGATTTTTCACCAATAAAATTTATTAGTGAAAAATCCCATCTGTGCTATATATTACTTCATAGCAACACACATTATATCTAAAAATAGTTTCTAACAGGATAAGCAATGCTGTCTTGTTTATAGGAGATATTCAATATTTATTATTTAATATCTCCTATAAACATCTCCTATAAACAAGGCAGCATTGCTTATCCTGTCAGAAACTTTTTTTAGCTATTATATAATGTGTGTTGTTATGAAGTAATTTAATGTTGTCAATTAAAGTGTTGTGGAGGGGCTTGCATTGCACATATGTGTACGGGATATCCATACCACATGCCTCCCTAGCAAATTGTTTTGGCACATATCGTGGTACTCTAGATCTTGATGAAATTTATGGAATCCAATTGAAACCTTGATTAATATATCCCACAAAATCCAACAATATTTAATTTGCAATACATGCATATACGTATATAAGAGAGTGCAATATTGAGGTATACACCTCTTCTGTGTTATGACACAATACTATACATCTTGAATTAGAGCTACATATAATACAAAGTGAATGGTTTTGCTGAAGTATAGACACTGTATAGGCAGTTCAATTGTTTGATTAATAACTAACTAATTCAAGTACTCAATCAACCTTGAGCTCTTCTATGGAATCAGGTTGTCCTTTATTGGGCTATCTGCTATAGTCAGTCACTTGTACGGCTTTGTACCCATACAGCTAATCATTTTGAAGCCTATAATCTCAAGGCTATATCATCCCAAAATTGGGACATTCTTATTGTTACATATACTGTTACTCAGCATAGTTTAAGCATTATCACAGCCAATAGACTTTTGGTGAAGATGTCTGTTGTTCTATCTATATATATAGCTCTCTGGTACAATGGTTCCTTCAGAAGTTGAGGTACTTACTAGGCTCCGTCACAAAGACATTATTGGGCAGATAGATCACTTTTCAACAGATGAAAACTATGTAATTGTGTTTGAGCGCCCAGAAGAATCAGTGGACCTCTTTGATTATGTGAATCATCATGGATCATTGCCAGAGGAAGAATCTAGACACATTATGAAGTAAGTCGGTGACGTGAAATGGTTAAGTATAAGCTGGTTAGTATATTAGCTGAAAAGGGAGAAGAGAATTTGGGAGATTAAAAGTACATGAATAGCAAGTACTTGAAAGTGAAATATGTGTCTTCTTAACATGATCAAAATTTTAAATTTATTTGAGTTGCAAAAGGTATGATTCAAGTACGTAACATTATGTAATCTATACCCATATTTTAGGCATGTCTTTTCTGCTGTTAAGTACTGCCACAACAATGGCATTGTTCACTGGGACATCAAGGATGA
This sequence comes from Chondrosia reniformis, assembly GCA_947172415.1. Lineage (NCBI taxonomy): Eukaryota > Metazoa > Porifera > Demospongiae > Chondrillida > Chondrillidae > Chondrosia > Chondrosia reniformis. Next base: position 5,544,850 of record OX359196.1, read on the forward strand.
AAACATATTGATTGATCTGAGAAACAGGTGTGCCAAACTCATTGACTTTGGTCATGCAGGGGTCTTCAATCCGGGCAAAACTTACACAAGGTATGAAGGGACAAGAGCATATTCCCCTCCTGAATGGCTCAAAAAGGGAGAGTACCATGCCGAGTCAGCCACTGTGTGGACTTTAGGAGTGGTATTGTACATCATGCTGCAAGGGGATGTCCCTTTTGGCAATGACCAAGAAGTTTTACAAGGGAAACTGAGATTTAACAGAGATCTTTCAAATGGTAAATTAATCTGAATTTGTATGCATGCTGGTACACATGGATATCATATACATTTGCAGTTATATAGCAAAGGACTTAACCATTTGTGATACTTATCTTACAGATGCAAGGGATCTGTTATCATTGATGTTACACCAGAATCCTACTGAAAGGCCAACACTAGAGAAGTTATTCCTCCATCCATGGATAGTTAAGGGAGATTCAGCACAGTGTTGTGAGCAGAGAAGAGTTGACAAGTTAACTGGCCAAACAATGTCATTATCATTGTAAAATGTACTGTATAGTGAATTCCTCATTTGTCAGTCACAGATGAGTCTGTTAAATCTTTTGAATTGTTGCATTTATGGTTTCTTGTACATAATATATATTTTTCTGTTTCTGTACTAAAAATTCAATTTTATAATCCATTGAAATTGAATTACTGCGTTTGAGCCAATTGAAAAGTTACAATACACACAGAAATGCTACAACTGTACATACTAAACATTACTACAGAAAAGTGATACAAAAGTATGTAGCTCAAAGCTTTATGACTTTTAAGTCTTCATCATATTGAAACCATGAGTGCATCATCTGTCAGATTCCTTTGTTCCCTTATGAATAGGCCTCTGGTACACAATGCCACCACAGACGATAACATGTGAAATTAGTTGATTGTGACAACCAAACTGATACACAAGATGTTCCCACCTATGCAGTGAATAGCTCTATAAGAAGTTCACATTATGTAATAGTTCAAAGGTCACATTAGCTTACCTATCAGCATCAATCAGGACCATATTACCATGCTTCCCAACCTCTAGTGATCCGTGCTTGTCCGCCTTACCAAGGGCAGCTGCAGCATTAATAGTGGCAGCTGCTAGAGCCTCTTCAAGTGTCATGTGCAAGAGCACACATGCCAGGTGCATCACCATCGGCTAAACAGGAGCAACAGGAGGTCCTTGGGAACCACTAGAAGACAAGTTATATTTGCTCCATAACTCACCATTGACATGCAGTAAGCATTTGGATTAAAGTCACTACCCAAAGCTACAGCAATACCTGCAAAGTGGTGGATGAATGGGTGGATGGGTGGGTAGATGGGTGGATGGGTGGATGAATGGGTGGGTGGATGGATGCACATATGTATATAGAGGGATGGAAAATGAGAACCTTCATCAATCATCTTCCTAGCAGGAGGCGGCTTGAGTCTAAGGATGTAGGCTGTAGTTGGTAGCAAGACTCCAATCACTCCACTGTTACTCATAGCAGTTATTCCCTGGTTGCTAATCTCTTCAAGATGGCTGACACATCTTGCCCCTAGTTCAGCCCCTAGCTCAGCTGCATTCATAGCATTGAGTTCATCGCCATGGAAATTGGCACTCATACCAGCTGCTTTACCCGCCTGCAGTATTTTCCTTGTGGCCCAAACATCAAACACTCCCTTCTCACAAAATACATCAATTGAGTCTACAATTAACTCTCCTGATGTAAAAAAAGGGAATAAAGAAATGAAGACTAATTCATTAATTGACCAAGTTTGGTATGATACCTGAATCACAGAGTTCTTTAATGGCTGGTATTTGCACCTGAATCACATTCTGTGTCGCCTCCTCCATGGTACTACCCCTGTGGGGTGGGGTGGAACGAGGACCTGCTACTCACAGTGTCACAAACACAGACACATGCCTAACATATCTAACGTACTTTGGCACTGAATGAGCCCCACAGTATGTAGAAGATATGAAAATTGGAAGGTTCTTGCGTGCTTCCTCTATAGCTCGTAGCATCTTGACCTGTACAAATAAATACCTCATACTGTTAAGATAGTTACTACATACGCACATATGAAACTGTATATGTTTTGACTGGAAAGGCAATGAAATTCTTAATAAGGAAAATGAGAGGCAACCAATTTTGGCTAGATTGGTCTCTTTCATGTAGTCACCTCATTTTCCAGGTCCAGCCCATATCCACTCTTAGCTTCTACTAGGGTTGTCCCCATTGTGGTCATCCCTTCTAATCTTGCTTTCAGCAGCTCATAGAGGTCCTCTTGACTTGACTCACGAACACACTTCACTGTGTGCTGGATACCGCCTCCTTTGGCATGGATATCCAAATATGTAGCACCTTCCAACTACAGGATATAGTCACACATAAGGTATCTATCAATGGTATTGTTGACAAAGACCGTAACTGTATCCAAATAGTGCTAATGCTCAAATAAAATCAATTTTCTACTACAAACGCAAAAAGTACCCTTTACAATTTCTTAAATTATCTAAAACACCATTTTTACATACTTAAAATTAAATTGGATACATAGATTATATGAGGATATAGTTTTCTTAGTATTCAAGTAGACCATGTGGAACTGTTATAACATGTAGAATAATGTAGAATATCCTTAAAAATACATTGCGCAACATCACACACATGCAACAACTGACTATTTGGATCAACCCACTTTCATAGAAAACTCGTGCACTCTGTCTCCACTCCACACCGGATGAGTGTGCGCATCCACTAGTCCTGGAAGAACAGTCTGACCATTGGCTTCTATGACTTCATCAAAGGTTGCCCCTGGAGCTAGGGAGTCGATGATGTCATCATACCCTACAGCAGCTACAGTACCATCTTTTGCCACCACCACACCAAGGGTCCGCCCACCGTCAGCCTGATGGAAAACCACACCCACGCGTGGGATAGTATATTACATAAAGGTTATTCAAGTGACATTTGTATATACTTACATTGAGAACAGTTATATTTTTCATTGCTTTTCCCGCCAAAACTCTCTCTCCACTGTTACATACTGTCACTATTTGACTGGCTCCAGTTATTCGCAGTTTATAGGTCGACATCTGTTCTAATAGCTAACGATAATGTATCCATTGAAATTGCGTTAACACTTGGTCGTTCTTTATGAAACGCATATTAACTCGAGTTGCTGACATGAAATGCTTCGCAGCGAGTCGTTATGCTACTGGTTACAGGAGGACGATGGACCATTTACTGAATTGGAAACCTAGGATCCCAGAACACGTAACAGATGCCATTATTTCATTTAAATCAGCTGATAGTAAGACTACTGAGTTAAGGTGAAGGAGACATGCAATGATACATATAATAAACATATCCTAACATTGTTGCTGAATGTTCGTGATTTATTTCGGATCCTTTATTTCTTCTAGGTTGTTTGTCAGTGAGAATGTACCACAAATGAAGTTTCATAATCCTCACTTGAAGGTGCTTATAAGAAGAAGAATAGATCAGGACTCTGTTATTACGTGGAAGAGTGAGGCAGGTTGGTCTTGGCATAGTTCTGGGATGATCTGTCAAATCTGCTGCCATGTTATTGAATTCCCTATTTTGCAGGTATAGAGAATACATCTATTGTGGGCAATGAAATGACTGCATTTGAGATTAAAGAAATGATTAATTCAATGGACTGGAGTACATTTTTCGGTTCCGAGTCATCACCTCAATCAAAACATATATCCTAGCTAAGGAACAGCTTGTATGAGCACGGGTCTGCTTTTTCTTGAATTCTGTAAATTTTCATTGCTATAATTATCGTGTGGTTGTGCGATTTATTATCGGCGGAATGGAAAAATGGAAGTTGATACTTGGAATTGCTCTGAACATTATATCTTCAATTTCTATTGTTTTCACAAACAAATACATTTATACGTATGCAGGTATACCGAGTGTGTCTCTTACTCTAATGCATTTCGTCATGACTGGCCTAGGAATACACATCTGTGCAAAGTTGGAGGTGTTTGAACCCAAAAAACTGGTCGTCCGATCTGTTCTTCCTCTGTCTGCCGCGCTGTCGGGATTCGTTGTTTTGACCAATCTATCTCTGCAGTACAACACAGTTGGCACGTACCAAGTTGCCAAGGCGATGACAACACCAGTGATTCTACTTATCCAGACTTATTACTACCATAAGTCCACCCCACTCGTTATACAAGTCTCTACAGTGAGTGTGTCGACTTATATATAATCTTATTTGGGGTAGGAAATCCCATTGGCCAAAGGCTTTTAGAGAGCCCAGACAAATTTGTATACAGAGGAAGGAAGGAAGAAAGATGATAGATGATAGAATGATGATGATGTATAGAAACTAAATTGCTTGCTGTCCCATTTGGGTGAGGTGCAGTACTGAGTGGTCTCACAAGAATTGTATGCCTTGTTGGCTTTAGACACATTGCATTCTTCAATAGTGCCACTTGACCGTGTGCCAGATTAAATTTATTTGATGGTATCTTCTCTGGCATATATATATATATATATTATTATTATTATTATGTATAGCTTATTAAATTGTTTATGTATTGTTGTATATAGGTACCAGTAATGCTTGGAGTTATTTTAAACTCCTTTTTTGATGTCCGATTTAATTTCCTTGGTACAATATTTGCTTCTGCTGGAGTTGTTGTGGCATCAGTCTATCAAATAGTCAGTTGTTACCATGGTTACTGTAGATGTGTGAGGGCAGCAGAGACACATGTATAGGAGGAATAGAGTTACATTTTTCTTTGATAAAAGTACAGATACCCAAAATGGCTGATTGTCCCATAGACAAGGGAATTCCTTTTAATAGTAAAATGTGAATGAGTGGCATTTTTAACATGAGGTAGAAGAAGGGTCAGTTGGTTAGACTGTGATGGACAAACTTAAGGAAGTGTACTTGTACATCGACATCTCTATTAGCTTGTTCTTGTGTTTGAGGCTATAGATAATAAAATGTTTATATAATGTGTAGCTATGGTTACCACACATGTCTGTTTAGGTAATTTAATGTAACAATGTTTATTAGCACCAGAACTTCCTATCTTGCTGTAGTTAGTTGGTACAAAGCAGAAAGAGATGGTAGTCAACTCAATGCAGTTGCTATATTATCAGGCTCCTATCTCTGCTGCTATGCTTGCTTGCATAGTTCCATTCCTTGAGCCAGTTGTCTTTGTGATCCAAGGTTTACTAATTTCAGATGTGGTATGTAATATCTCTTTTTCTCTGCATGACACGATCAGATAAATATGTATCTTATAATTCAAAGGTTGCTCCCTTTATAGATGGTTGTGATGCTTTCTGGTGTTTTAGCATTTTCAGTGAACTTGTCAATTTTCTGGATAATTGGAAATACATCCCCACTGACGTATCTTACTCATGTCCCTATCTATTGCCTAGTAATGAATACTTAACTTGCTGATTCCTTAACAGGTACAACAGATATAATATGATTGGTCATTCTAAGTTCTGTATTACTGTGATTGGTGGATTTGTAATCTTTGGAGATCCAGTTTCAACCAATCAAGTGTTGGCAATTCTTCTAGCAGTGTGTGGTCTTACCATCTACACCATTCTGAAAGTTAAACAACAAAGTGTAAGCAATACAGAGACTACACAAGAAATTCCTGAAAAGTCATCACAAATTGTTTAAACTAGATCTTTTTATATCAAAGATTTCGTTGTAATTGGACTCTTTTTTTCTTAATATTTGCTTGTTTTTCAAGTGTATTTATGTATAATTGGTTAACTGGTCACATATGAACTAGCTGTTAATGACCTACACTATGACTAATTACCACTTTAACTAAGTGATTGATTCTGGATATTATCACTCTGTCAAATAATGGATCACTTATAAATCTGTTAGTTCAAGCTTAAATTTGTTTTGAGTGAGTATATATAGTGTTGGAAATATTTAACCTATATAATTAGTAGAGTTAGTTATAGCAGTTGAAGAGATGGAAGATTTCTGGACTATACCAGATCAGGACAGTCTCAATTCCACTAGGAGCAGCATAAGGAGTAGAAAATCTACCTCTTCCTGGGAGGATGCAGCCAAACACTACAGGTACAACCTTCACAGTAGACTCAGTACTACCTTTAAGAGGAGAGGCAGTAATAACAGGCCAACCTTCTCCAGTGTGGGTTGGATTCTGGATGAGGAGGAAGGTCACAATGAACCACAAGAGCCCAATCCCGTGTGCACCTCTAGTTCTGATTTGGGAAATACCCTTGACAAGCAGGGTGAAGAGGACTATATATATGCATATCCCTGTAAATCAGTATTGGCTCCCTTGTGGCCATCAGACAGTTACCAAGAAAACAAGCATGGTGACAAGTGTGACAACAAGTATGATGACAGGTGTGGTGATGAGTACAATGACAAGTTTGATGACTATAAAGCTGAAGGTGACACTGACAGTGACACAACTCTGAGCAGGAGTTGTGCTTCTCAACCAAAAACTACAGATGTTATTATAAAAGTCAAATTACCAGCTTGTTCTAGAAGGATTGAATATGGGTCCTTATATCCTGGAGTTAAGGTAATTGGAGGAATTATTGACAAAGCAGGGCTCATTGTCACCTATGTCACACATGTCGATCAGACAACCACTTTCAACATTAGAGAAGGTACAGTTATAACACACTTATGATGCAATTTAACCCTTTTTGTTGACTCAATTAATAATGTAATTTTAGGTGACCAAATCATTGAAATAAATGGGGAGGCAATAATTGGAATGAGCCACGAACAGCTCGCACTGTTTCTATTGAGGGACGTGCAACACCGAGATGTGGATGTGACAATTAGGAGGTACATTTGAATAGCTGTGGACACTTCTGGTGTATATGTAATGTGCTGAGCTCCTTACATAATAGTTCCTTGCTCAGTGGGGCCACTGGATTAATAATCTAAGACTATGTACCAGCTACCTTTTACATCTCATTTCAGATCTGACCACTGTTTGGAGCATTATTTAGAGATAAGCAATGTTCTGTCACAGAAAAGGAATAAGGTTCCCAGGGAGAAGAGAGAGGGTTGCATGGCTGTTTACTGCAGTAAGGAGGAACAGCAGAAGAAATATACAAATGCAGCCATTGACATCTCAAGACCCACACAGCAACTTAGTCTATCTATTGACAGCCTGTGGAGTCCAAGTTTAGATAAGCTGAAGAAGGAATGGAGAAATCAGGCCAATTCAATAGAGGTACATGACGTATGTATAATAGAGGAATTTAATGTACGTATGGCTCTTTGGCAGGGGATACCAGTTATGCTATGATTATGGCTCTTTTTACAGAATAGGCATATAGCATGTAGGAAATGATATCTTAGATTTTTCGTATGTACAGTATATACATAGTGGACAGGACACCCTTTGATTACATAACATTAATGTTTAAATACATCATTAATTCTCCTATATCTAACACACCATATTCCAAAAACCATGGTTAAACAGTTAGACTTCTTTTCTTACTTTCTCCACTGGACCAGACAGCTGATTCTGGGAATTTTACCCTTTATCAATGACGCTGGGAGTCTTTGTCTTCTTCTTGGTCTCTTTCAGGCATGAAATTCTCAGAACCTAATACACTATACATATACAGAAAGAACTCTAGCTAATTGTATAAACCTAGTTAGGCCTTTTAATTGCATATATAATTTCCCTCAGTCCTGAGGCTATCTAGAGTATATGAAAACTGATTTGTACTTCTACTTTTCCAGATTTCTCTAAAATATATGGAGTCTTCTGATGCACTCTCTGTCACTTTAGTCCAAGGCAGGACTCCTCTTCCAACACCACAAGATAAGAGTAGGGGGAAACATCAGATCCTCATCAACAGCTTCTTGGTGCCTCACCCACAAACTGGGAGTCAAGTCCGAGCCAGCAAACTGGTCCTTGCTGCACCAGGGGGTGTGGTCACATGGAACCAGCCCCTTCCACACTATCACCTCTCACCAGAAGAGGTAAAATCTGTTAAAGTTATCCCAAAAAATAAAAAGCTAAAAATAGCTTCCCAAAGATAATAAAATCCTTTCTTCTCCTGTTATATATGTAGTTGTTCGACACTGACATTCAATTTGTGGTATGGGAGTACAAAGATGTTGAAAATTACACTTTCATAGGAGAGGTATGTATGCATGGATTCATGTTTATGGTGTGTGTCATTTAATATTACATGTATTACATGTTTTAGATTTTATTAAGTCTATCAGACACGCAACTGGTAGACCTGACTGGTCAACCCCACTGGTACCCCCTGGGAGATCACAACCCAAACTTGGGACCTATTCCACAGCCAACCTTATATAGACGTAATGGAGCTACTCTGCTTCTTAATCGCATTCGGACTAGTATCAAAAAATCACTATCCACACCAGATACTTCACAGGATTTTGACAACCACTTTAACTTGCGCACAGCTAGTGAGTCCTGTATACTGGAGGAAACTAACCAATCAAATGAGGAGGAAACTACCCAATCAAATGAGGAGGAGATTACCCAATCAAATGAGGAGGAAACTACCCAATCAAATGAGGAGGAAACTACCCAATCAAATGAGGAGGAAACTACCCAATCAAATGAGGAAGAGATTACCCAATCAATTGAGGAAGATATAATCCAATCAAATGATGATACCCAATCTGGTGAAAAAGAAACTGCCCAATTGCAAAAGGACCCAGCCATTTTACCAGATAGCAAGGTTTCTATTGATCAAAGAAGGAGGCACAATTCTGTGTCAGTGCTGCTCAATCCAGACCCCACCAGGAAGCCTCAAGGAGGCATGCCAATATTTGGAGGTAGCATTCAAAAGAGGTCTAACTCATCTGTATCTAAGTCTAGTTTAGAAGCTGAATTGACTTTGAATGAAGAGGCTCAAGAGTTAAGTGACTCATCAGGGAACCAGTTGTACTCCACAGTAAATTCTAGGCCAAGATCATTTGGCAGTGAATCCAGTGATAGTGTGTTCCTATCAGATGCAGCCTCAGATTCAGTGTCAGATAAAACTCCATGTGTGCACGAAGAGAATAAAACAGTTTTACAAGTCAGTAGATCACAATTTTCCTGTATTTTAATTACAATTGTACGTATATATGTACGTATATAGGTAAATGGAAGTGAGACTCTCCCATTGCGATACCAGAGAAGTGCCAGTGTGGGGAATATACTTACAGCTGACTACACTACAACTGCTCAGCTTGACAAGCAAAGAGAGCGAAAACAAACGGTCAGATTTCATAGCTCTGTGGAAGATCTTACTAGCAACTTTAACAGCAGGGAGGAGGAGACTTATGTACTGGTCAGAAATGAAACAATCAATATATTCTCAAACTTCCTTAGGAGAATATCAGCTCACTATTCAAACACAGAGTGAGCCAAAGAAATGCATGTACATGTACATTTTATACTATCAGTACTAAAGTATTAAGCAATAACTCTACGTTGCGTATTTTAGTCTGCGATTTTCTGATGTCAAAATGGGACCATCTCAATTCCTGCCAAGTACCACACCAAGTATGCATCTACTTAATTTACATACTCCTTATAGATATTGAATGAAGTGTGAGTGTTGTGTGATTGTTACTTGTGGATATTCTAGGTCCATTGCTGCTCTGCGGTGAAGCAGAACTCTCATTAAGATACAGTCCATCTTCCTCAACAGTAGAAGTGATTTTTCATCAAATTCGAAAGTCTAGTGGGAAACTATTTTATGGAGGTAGGTATGCATGCATAACAATAACAACTATTTTATAGAGGTAGGTATGCATGCATACTAATAACAACCACATATATGGACTACATATATACATAACTCTCATTTCCTCATTCAAAACTCTCACTAGGTTTAGTTCCCTATAGGCCTTTACTCTAAAATAGATGTAGCATGTAAGAAAAATGGTGTGTTATATTAAACTCTTTAAGCTGCTATATGTGATGGCTATAGATTTTGTATTCACTGAATCTTATAGACTGTCAAACTCGTTTATTGGTGTTTGAGTTTGGTAACTTAAAAACCAAACGACAGGTTCCTTTGAAATTTAGTAAGTTGACAGCAAGGCAAACAGGCTGGAGGAGTGTCCACACCAAAGCAGACACCAATAATCAAATTCAGGTACATACATAGAGTTACTATAATAATTCTATAATTACAGCCAAGGCTAGAGCAGCTGTAACACTGTCTCCAAATTCTGAACAGCTATACTATTTAATATATATGGTTATTCACCTAATTAGGAATTCCAGAATCTGTAGTGGCCTCTCTAGTTTTTGGCCTTAAGTTTACAATTAACAAGGCTTCAATTTTATTTTCACCCTTAATACATTCTTGTCCTATCAGTTTGTCAAGTTGTTATCTATATCCTGAAATAGGTTTCAGGTAGTAACCTCCTTTGCTTAATATATATATGTACAGCTACAGATGAAGCTTCAAAGCAGCTGGTTCTACAAGACTGTCACATCAGACATATGGTTGGATGTAAAGAAATTGGTAAACAGTGCTGAACTGAAGGGGTGGTACACCTTACTCAAATCAAAGACAACTTTTAAGTAGATTTAATGATTTATTTACAAATTTACTGCATATCTAACATACAGTATGAATAGTCAACAATCTTGTGTGTATATTAGCTATATTAAATATTCAATATTCAATATAATTTTTAAGTGTACCATGTGCACACTAGGGCGAGAGTATGCCCCATACAGCACTATAAAGAAAGCAAAAAGTTAAAAAAAAGTTACAAAAGAACACTGTTGCACTAATTACTAACTGTAGACTTTGCCTTAGAATGTACCTCTAGAGCTCAAATAGAACACACAGTCATATTCAAAGACTTTTAAAATGCTCCAAATGAGGTAATAGGTACACAGGAGCCAAACCGTTTTTCTAGTTAAGTTACATATATACAACATGGATACATACACCCATAATGGATATGTAAAAACATGGATGAATGTGTACTTGTCATAGCCGTTCTCGAAAGGATTATCTTCTTCAGCAATGAGGCGGTGACGTTTTCCCAACGTCACATGATAATTCACTAAATGTTAACGGAGCGACATACGAGAGGTGTTGGTGACGCATTAGAAGAACATCACAATACATCACCAGCTTGCGCAATCGTAACCTTGAAAACTTCATTATATCTTGATTATTTTGTAATTTTAATTAAGCAAAACTTCGCCAGACGTTTCCTATGCACATGTACCATGATATATGTTGGTTTCAAAATGATCTGACCAATTCAAATTTTTTATTAATATAACACATAGCTTCAATATAAATTTCCCATAAGTTTTCTATAGTCCTATGGCCTTTTATATGCAGACTTTGTCCTCCGTTTTCAAACAAACGGAGGCCTAAATAAAAAAATCCCTTAATTTAAAAGTTTTATACCCTAAACTTTATGATGATATGCCCATTTTGTTTCGGTCCTTTCTTGGAGCCATATGAATTATTTAATTATTTATTTATTTATATTAGATTACCTTAGTATATTGTAACTTGCACTGTATATAGATGTAAGGGAAGCCATGTTTTTTGTGTTATGTAGGAGGATGCACGGTACTACAATATTCTGCTAACTGATTCAAATCCATCACTATAATATTAAAATGAGCTCGAGGAGGCGGAGACGGATTGCAATAGCAGTAGTAGTAATAGGTATCGTCTTGTATTTATGGAAGTTTTCCTTTGTTGAAGAAGATGACATGCCTTCTGACAGAGAAGACTTCGCTGAAACTATAAACAATAACGAAAAGAAAACTAAGACTCCCGATCCCTTCCCTTATAACCAAAATTGTGCAAGTAGAGGTGATCCATATCTCCCTATGTGTCCGTTCTGTAAAGACAAAGACATGGGAAGCGTTTCCGTTTATTTCGAGGAATTCGACAAATTAAACAGCAACTACTGGAACGCTTATTCCACTAGAGAAGTTAACACCCCCAAAACCTGTTTACTGCCGAATGGTGCCAAGTGCATCCCCCAGCACAGCGACAAGATGGCTGACGTGGTGTTTAGAGCGCAATCTTTTAGAAGAGGTAGCCTTCCCACAAGGTATTGCTATCCACAGATCATATCAATTTTAAATTCTGAAGTTGAGAGTTCAGATTATGCTAGTCAGCCTCAGGTTCAACATGCGGAAGTGCACATTGATTTCCATCCGGAATCAGAAGTGTGTATATCTGATGCATGTTCTGCCTGGTATAGGGAGGCTCTGATAAACAGGAAACAGCCAGACCCTTCAAAAAGAAGTGGAGTAGCCATGTTTTTGAGTAACTGTCCGAAAGAACATTGGAGGACTGAGTGGATTACTAATTTGATACAGTATGTTCAGATTGACATGCATGGAACTTGTTTTCATAATGTTAATGAATCTTCTGATCGCCAAGATAAACAATTTATTGAAAGTTTCATCAAAAAAGCCTCCACTTACAAGGCCATTGTAACAATGGAGAACCATATTCAGAAAGCATACATAAGTGAAAAGATATTTGCTGTGTATGCATCTGGTGCTATTCCTGTGTATTGGGGACCTCCAGATATACACCAGTGGTTGCCTGGTAACCATACTTTTGTAGACTTAAGTAAATACGGTGAATCTCAAGAAAATGCAGCCAATTATATTAAACGTATCCTAGAAGATGATGAAATTTTCAAATATCACACTTCAAACTTTGATGTTGATAAAGTTCTCAAGTTTACGAAAAAAGTGTGTTCTGTGGGTGATTATGTGTGCAGCCTGTGTAAACATGCTTACAAACTAAAGGAGGCCTCTCTCACAGAAAGAAGAGCCTGCAATTGTCATAACCAACCACCAAAGCCTATTCAGCTCAAGTTGGCAACCATGTCTTATAGATTACTCTATCTATTTATGTTTCTATTGTTAGTGCTATTCTGTGGTCTTTGCCTTTTGTTTTTTATTCACTGTTGTTTTACTTATGCCAATTAAGGCTTTGATGTATTTTCTTTATGACATATTAATGTTATGTACACTTCAAGTATTACCATTTTGTATTATATGTACATATGTACATACATGAATATTCTAATACATCATTAATGAAATACAATGTACATAATATAATAAGTATACTATTCTGATATACATGAAGTTTTAAGGTGTACGTGTGAACTAGAAGGTGAATTGGACTGCTATTCCATTGAAAGGCTCTGTCTCCCCTTCCCTGTAGGTGAGGCTAAAACCTCCCTTTCTACACTCCTCTAGGTTCTCATAGATACCAAACTGAGGGCCAAATCTAACAGGGATGATAGCTTTGTACTGGTTGGCTCTGTCTGATGTGTTGGGAGGTATCTGACCTATGACCTTTGTGCTGATACAGAGTCCAGATGGTGATACTGCCTGTATAGCAACCTTGACTGGAAGCTCTGGGGTAGGACAAGCAAACGTGACACAGGCAGCCCGAGTTTTGCCTGTAGATGGCTCTGAATTGACTTGCTCTCCCTTCTGCCACGTGAAACCTGAGACATCAAACTTCCAGATTGATCTAAAGACTGTATCCAGGTTGTCATCGGAAACGGACTGAGCCTTAAACCAACACATCCTTGGAGGTTTCTCTTGCCATAATTGAAGGTTTAGTTGTGGAAGTGATCTACATGGGACCCGCGCATCAATGGCTGAGAATGCATCAGTAGGTACAGTCTTGATGTTGTCACCAGCATCACATATAACTCTTGAGAGAGCAGCCTTTGCAGTACCTAATTCACTGAGTGACCTTAGCTGTTCAGGAGTGAATTCTCCAGGCCTTTGATACCAGAATCTGTCACCTTCTCTCATTCCTAAAAATGAAATAGACCAGATGCAGGCAAAGGTCGTTCCAAGAAGACCTCCTGTCACGGGCACTTCAGCAATACCAGCCGGCCAGAGATCTGCATTATCGATATTCCCATAAACTCTTTCAAAATTTTCCAAGTCTTTATCAGGGATTCTTGATCCTTGCAGTCCCAGTTGGCTGGCACAAAACCGCCTATATACTCCATATGATGGTAAGCCGTGATCACGTCCTCTAGCAATATTTAATGCAGCCAAATCTGCTCCTATAGCGTTGCTTCTCTCAAACAACTGGTTTGTTAGGACACTGGTAACTGAACTATCAAGGTTTAGAGAGACTGCATTTAGCAATCCAAGGATAAGGGGATCTGGCCCAGACCTTTCAAATTCTGCAGGGTTGAAGAATGCATCAACAAGATTAAGTGGAGTGAGTTTTTGAGTGTAGTCAGGTCTTAGTCTCTGTAGCACAGGTTGAACCTGACTGTGTCCAATTCTGAAAGCTGCTCCTGCAAAAGAATTTGGCATATCACCATTAATACGAGGGTCATACCCTCGATAGGGACCAATCAGACGAGCAAATTCCTGCTGACCCAGCATACGAGGAAGATATTGATCAAATGTAATAATCTGGATGATGGCAATGACAATTTTTCTAGCTTCTTGGAATGTTCGTTCATCATCCCAATCAGGGTTGAGTTGCAGCAACTGGTCTGCCAAGTTGTTATGGAAACGTACAAAGTATGTGTGTATGGCTGTCAGTGCGTTTTGTTCATTGGCTCTCAAATCTCCACCCCTGAAGCAGGGTGATGGCGGGAGGCAGGGCATGCGGGGAGCTGGGTCTCGTGGCATGAACCTACGAGGTTGGCCCTTACCATCAACTTCATTACCTTCCAAAAGGCGGCCATTTCTGAATGCTCTTAATAGAGGTTGTTCAGCATCCAAAGAACCATACACCATAGAACCGTCCAGCCAATGGGTAATTTGATTTAATTGATCTCTAGGATTAAAAATTCCAGGGATACGTGGTCGGCAGACAGCAGCTCCTCTTTCAAAACGGAGGCAGTCTCCGTTGTTAAGTGTACCACGACCGAATGTAGTATCATTAGCTAGAACAGGAATTGGGATACATTCTCCAAAAGGATCACACCCACGACACTCCTCCTCTTCGGGTTCTAGTACACTAGCTTCAATCAGATAGGCATAGTCATGGTCAATAAACTGTCCCCACTGCATCAACATTAGTGTAGCATCAGATTGGGTAATAGGGCGATCTGCAATGATGGATGTGGAAACAAATCGGGCAGAGGGTGACGGAGGTGAAAATGGTTCAGGAGCTGGAAAGAATCTGAAAGTCTGGTCAAAGCCTCTAGGTTGACCAACCCCATCCTCATAAAAGGCTGGAATTACTCTTCGGAATGCTGCAAACGCAGCTCCTTCAAGTGGATTGTCTAAGTCATTACAGCTTCCATTAATTGTCCTGAACTTCCTAACGTCCTCTCCCATGCAACATGGAACAAAGAGATCGCACTCCGCTGCCTCTATAACTGCTCTTACAAACCTCTCTGGGATACCTTCTCCAGGTGGACCGTCCCACCCACGTAGTTCATCTATTCTGTGAATTGCATACTCTAAACCCATTCTAGCATCAGCTATTCTTCTTGCCCCTGGTTGAGCCCTCTTCATCCATCTTATCATCTCGTTTGCATCTGCCTTGCCGGGGTCATAGGGCTCCACCTCCTGTCTCCTTCTATTTTCTCTAGCTCTGTCCATCATAGCTCTCATATCTGTAATTGCCTCATCAATTATTGAGTCAAAGAAGTCATCAAAAGCATCTGGAATTGTAAATGAAGAAAAGACATTACATAAATACAGAAAATGCAAATACTATTTATAGGAAATGTATTGGGATATATGCATTTCAGTCAGTCAAATTCTTTCCAACCTTGTCCAAGTACTGCAGTAGCAGCAAATACCACCAAGCAAAAGGTTATCAGGAGCTTCATCATTCTTCTCCTTGGTAACTCTGGCAACTGCGGAGCATCTCGGCTTGCAGGCATTTATACTTATTTAGGAAGCCCTGCAACCAGCTCTTGTGTGTGCCAGCCTATACAGATGAAAATGGCTGATCTTAGGGTATTTCTACATTAAGGCATCCATGATTGCTACCATAGTAGTTGCTACAGTTATGAATCTACCAATAGAAATCCAATTTCCTGTTGCTCCTCAAAGGCAAAGAATCTAATTCTATTTCTATTGGTTATTGCATCACAATACGGAGCAGCAGAAGGAAGCCAACTCCTATTCAATTCTAAGGATACTAAACACATATACAAGGATTCAATATTCTGTCATTATCACTTTAGCTGGCTGGATAAATATGAATGTAGAAATGTGATTTGTATTGTTGACTCAATAAAGCATTAATGTGTGAGGAATTCTTACATGTACATTAGCCTTGGGAATGAATACTTTATGCAGCAGTCTTCAATCTTCAATATTTCTAATGTATGGTCATGCATAAATCTACCTACATACGTATGTAGGTATAGGTTATATGTTGTATATAAAAATAATAATTATTTATGTAAATCTCCTATTGCAATTATACACCAGAGTGGGCCTCTTATTGCAATTATACACCAGAGTGGGCCTCTTATTGCAATTATACACCAGAGTGGGCCTCTTATTGCAGTTATACACCAGAGTGGGCCTCTTATTGCAGTTATACACCAGAGTGGGCCTCCTATTGCAGTTATACACCAGAGTGGGCCTCTTATTGCAGTTATACACCAGAGTGGGCCTCCTATTGCAGTTATACACCAGAGTGGGCCTCTTATTGCAATTATACACCAGAGTGGGCCTCTTATTGCAGTTATACACCAGAGTGGGCCTCTTATTGCAGTTATACACCGGAGTGGGCCTCTTATTGCAGTTATACACCGGAGTGGGCCTCTTATTGCAGTTATACACCGGAGTGGGCCTCTTATTGCAATTATACACCAGAGTGGGCCTCCTATTGCAGTTATACACCAGAGTGGGCCTCTTATTGCAGTTATACACCAGAGTGGGCCTCTTATTGCAGTTATACACCGGAGTGGGCCTCTTATTGCAGTTATACACCAGAGTGGGCCTCTTATTGCAGTTATACACCAGAGTGGGCCTCTTATTGCAGTTATACACCAGAGTGGGCCTCTTATTGCAGTTATACACCAGAGTGGGCCTCTTATTGCAGTTATACACCAGAGTGGGCCTCTTATTGCAGTTATACACCAGAGTGGGCCTCTTATTGCAGTTATACACCAGAGTGGGCCTCTTATTGCAGTTATACACCAGAGTGGGCCTCTTATTGCAGTTATACACCAGAGTGGGCCTCTTATTGCAGTTATACACCAGAGTGGGCCTCTTATTGCAGTTATACACCAGAGTGGGCCTCTTATTGCAGTTATACACCAGCTATGGAATTCAATGCCTCAGTGTTGTCCTGGCAACAGTGTATACATATGTAAGCCTATTGGAAGTGTTTATATATGTCCAATGCATTACAGAAGAACTTACACTGTATTTATTAGTTAACAGTTATCATTATTACATTACACCAAAATAAGGTTCACACAAATTTGCATTTTACACTGCTACTATTGCAACACGTCAGCTTTATTTGATGTTTCATAACGCCGCTCTATGATGGTCCTCTCAATCTGTTTCAATGATTCCTGTAGTGCTTCCACTTCATCCATTTTATTCTGAAGCTTTGCCTGCTCAATATATCCAATCAGCTTTTCGTACTGGGCCAGAAAAGGATCTTCCTCCTCGACTACCTGGTTGGATTCAGGTATCCATGCCTGGTCTGTGGTCTCAGCACCAATGTGAACTCTGGCTGAGGCACCCTCTTCTTGAGATATCCCTCCTAGCCTCGCCTTTAGGAGTGACAGGGAGGACTGTTTTGCTGCCTCTTGCTCTCTCCTTCGCTTCTCTACACGCTCCAGCTCTGCAAGTCTTTCCATCTCCTTCCTGGCCTTTTCTTTGGCTTCTATGATGGCATCCAGCTCCTCCTGATTAGGAAGGGGCTGTAGGCAAAACAGATTTGACTGAAGATAGAATGCAGCAAACTGGCGTATGTTTTGGTGGACCATTGACTCTCTCTTTGACAGTTCATGTCCAGTCTCACTTCTTAACGATGCAATCTGCTTACTAAATGAGAAAATGTAAAGCTTTTTACAATACAGTCTCCAGTGCCATCATCTCATGTTAATAAATCTTTCCTACATTTTCCATCCACACACTTACGTAAGTGCATAAGGTATACATTATCTATTTAAAAGTATTGCCTTATATGATTCACAAGTGTATACCTAATAGAGTCAATCTTCTCACAAGGTTTCACAATTTTTACTTTCTCCAGTTGGGCATCTTCCAGACCATAGGTAGTCTCACCAGATCTAATGATGGATGCACATATGCTATCAGACCATTAATAGTACGAGACAAGAAGCACAATCCTAATGTAGCTCTCCAGGCATACTTACAAAAGAGATTTACAAATGGCTGTATAGTTGGGCACAAAACTGTCAACCTCCCTCATCAAAGCAATCAGTCTCTATGACAACAAATATGAGAGTAGAGAGAAAGGCAGTAGACACAGCTTGTCAACTATCAGAGCATTATCGGACCATATACCCCTGCAGTTTAATACATGTTTTATTCTTCTTCTAACTCCCCCAACACAAAAATATGTTTTTCTACACATTTTGTCAAACTTTCTATGAGTTACTTTATTCCTTAAAAGCTATTAAGTATAAACTTCATAAAATTGAAGCTTCTCGATCTAAATCTACCACTATGTCATTGCTCAGAGGCAGGGAATGTTACTAGTATGTCTACTTTACTCACATCATACAAGGCCAAGAGTTGAACTGGTTTATGGGTAGTCTTCTTGATCTGGTCTAATTGTCTACACGCAGAAAACACTTCTTGTAAAAGCAAATAGAAAGCCATACTACCCATACATCATTATGGTAATAGGTTACAATAGCAGTAATACCAAACAGCTTCAGTACACAAAAGGCAAATGCATTAGAGGAATAGTCCTCCCACACTGGTATTCAAAGTCATGCCACAAATTAGGACTAATTCAATTTCCATTTATAAATGAGTTAGCTCAATATCCCTCGTCCTATTTACATGACTTCCTATCAGCCTCATCTGGCTCCCTTCTATAGGGAATCCCTTGTATTTCAAAGAGGCTTGATCTGACAAGTATAGCCAGCCCACCATCCTAGAATGTGTAGCAATCACTTCCATATTGAGATACTGGACTGGTTCTCTTAAGAAAGCTGTGAATGGTTTTTCCGCACTAGAAAGGATGTTTCTTCATCTTTGAGGAAATACCAATGCCCTCTCTAATGTAATTCTCTACAGACTCATTATACAATGAACACCCATTGCTATCTCACTATCTGAATAGTTCAAATGTATGTCACTATGGACACACAAATTTGGGTGGCAAAAGAATGATAGTTTAAAATTCTTTACGTCAACTCACTTGACAAGCAGATATTCACAGTAATCATCAACTAAAAAACCATCTTTCTCCGAATTCTCATCTTCTCCATCAACACTGGGACCCTTTGACTTTGGCTTCTTTATATCCCATTTCTTAGAAGGAATGGCACATTTGTATCCCAGCTTTGCTTCAACCAAATAAACTACAGGGAGAGAGAGGGATTGTGTGAACAGAGATAAAATAGGAAGAGGTGAAAGGTAGTTAGCAAAGGGTATGAGAGAGGTTACAGTTGGGTAGTACATAATTGATAAGAAACCACAACTGTTAAATCTTATGAGGGAGAAACATAAGTGATAAGAAACCACAACTGTTAAATCTTATGAGGGAGACACATAAAGAGTAACAAGTAGCTAACCAGCTTCTTTGTACCCAAAGTGTCCCGAGCATCTCTTACAAGTGATACCTCCACACACTCTACAGTGGTGCCTGCGTCTAGTTGCACCAAAGCTGCGTCTACAGCCCTTGCAGTAGGCCACACTCTGATCAGGCAGCCATTTTACAACACTCTGCTCCACCTCTGTGGGCAGAAAGAAGAGGTCTCTTAGATGTGAACACTATTTAGTATAAAAGGATTATTTGGCCCGGCAACTAAACATTGTAAAGCTTCTGAACATTACAGTTACATGCAAAATGTTTATGAATGAATGAATTTCTCTGACAGCTGCAACTGGAGGTAGCACCTTACAACATATACAAAAGTGGTAGTAGTTAATAGTTAGCATACATACATAATAATTAATCATTTAAAATTCATCTACTTGTACGTATATTGTGTATATACTCAAACTGTATAATCAATGATGACCTAAAATTGCATAACAAAGACTACCATACAAACAGTAAAGCTTTGAAAGAAGCCACTATGGTAATGTAGGAAAATGCTCATTTTCAAGAGTCCCAAAGATGTGAGGCAACAGATGTTAGAATGCTGAGGTAACAGAGGTCAGAGTCCCAAAGATGTGAGGCAACAGATGTTAGAATGCTGAGGTAACAGAGGTCAGATAAGAGGTGACATTTGCTAGGACAGAGATGCCATAAAATGGCTGTCCAGATGACCACTTGATATATAGAGAATGATAACAGTGGAGAGAAAGGTCACTTTGATGAATGCTTACCTTTGAGTTTGGCTGGTGTTACCAGCTTTGCTTTGGAAAGCGCTGATAACAGCTACAATGATAAAGAACACATGGAGGTTGCTAATAAATTGGAAACAAGAAGATGAGGGAAAAGATGCATATATACACATATGGGCTGCATAAAAGGTTAATAGATGGATGTATGAATACAATTAAAATGTCTCTAAGACTAGTCAAACGTGGCTTTATCTAGCACGCTAACATTACCTTGTGTAGGTTTTCTATTAGTCGACAAGTCTTTTGGTGTAGCGGCAATAAACATTTCCCTCTCTTTTCTATGAAGCTTGCTGTCCAATCTACTTCAGCTCCTAGAGTTTGGTTCTCTTGGAACACACTCCACCCAACAGCGTTGCTGACTGTACCGCGGTTCGCTTGGTCGACCTTAGCGTCTGGGGAGGCATGAGGCGCGGGTCTTTGGGGCGAGCTTGTAGTAGAGGGTCCGCTAGATGGCTTGAGCTTGTTCTTGGCTTTGTCAATAATGTTGGTAAATCCCCTTTTCAAAGTGTCTAACTGGGTCCTCGAGTCGTGATCACTACTACTGATGCATATTTCAAAGTGCTGTTGGAGCCCCAGAATACCTGAAAATATCTTCTTACAGTTTGGACATATATGCCCTTCTAAGAATGTGCCTTCTTCATCGATCCCTGCAGCCATTTCTAAGTATAAACAAGTTAATGGGTGGGCTGGGTGGTACGACCTATGGTACGACTAAGTAGCCATTTTAGAAATTTCTATGATAACATAAGAAAATGGCGGGCTCTTAACCATGGATGTAGACGTACGTTCACTGCTACAGCAGCTTAGTAATTCAATTTATCGGCGGCACTCATTCAAAGAAGAAGGCACGTTTTCACTGAAATTATGGGAACCTTACAAAATGCTGCATTTGGAGAGGAAGAAGGAGAATGATTTCTGCAAAGCGGGCGTCCAGTGTGCTTACGAAATCTTGTTAATGAGGAAATACGACTGGTATCCGAAATATACTGCAAATAGCAAGAAAGCTGCTTCATTGGAACGAGGCTATTGGGCGGTGTTTTCCTTGATATCTGGCGGGAGACTGGAAGAGGGAGAAAAATTGAAAAAATTACTTAAGAAATTGGATCAGCATAGTAAGAATAGACTCAATGGTCAAGTACATTCTAACTTCATTGTCATAGCTCGTTGCCATGGCTTCGCTGTCCAATATGTGTTCATAGATGGTGAGTAAGTTGTTATGCCTGTCTCTTCTGGTTCACAGGAGCCCTAATCCATGTAAAGGAGAGCCTGTTGTACTTGATGTTGGATTTGGCCCAGCTGCAATCAGAGACCTTGGAACAGTCACACATTGCTCCACTGGCCAAGGAGCACTTACAGATGAGTGTCAGCCTGGAAGACTCTATCCAAGAAATGAAGTGGCAGTCACAACTGTTTGCCAGTCAGCCTGGAACTGGTTATTCAGGTTTCCTCAATGGAGAGGTTGGTTCCTCCACCCCTCAGGGCCCTAAGGGGTCAGCAGGGTCAAAGGTCACGAGGTCAGGGCCTCTCTTCTGTAGGTGTGTGGTCCCTTGTACGACCCTGTACAGAGGTCACTGTTTAGTGGATTGACTCATAGCAAGACCTCAAAGATGAATGTCTGCTTGGCACTGCCAGAGCTGACTGAAGAATGTTGTTTTCTAATCCCACAATCTTCTGCCGGGGAGCTGCCACGTTTGGTATGCTGGTACCGTAGTCTTTCTAATATAGTTTACTGTATGTGTTGTTCTTACCTATTTCACACATCTCCTCCTATAGGAGCTAGGTCACACTGCTGCTTGCCAGTCAGCTGTTGATGACAGTGGAATATTCACAGATGAAGAAGTGTCCATGTGGGCACAGTTGGATATATCCTCACATCCTCTGCCCAACACTTGGGACATTCATTCTAAGTATGTAGCCTCTCCATGTAGTATGTATGTAGCCTCTGTATGTAGTATGTATATCTCCATGTAGTATGTATGTATATCTCCATGTAGTGTGTATGTAGCCTCTGTATGTAGTATGTATCTCCATATAGTGTGTATGTATATCTCCATGTAGTATGTATGTATATCTCCATGTAGTGTGTATGTATATCTCCATGTAGTGTGTATGTATATCTCCATGTAGTATGTATGTATATCTCCATGTAGTGTGTATGTATATCTCCATGTAGTATGTATGTATATCTCCATGTAGTGTGTATGTATATCTCCATGTAGTATGTATGTATATCTCCATGTAGTGTGTATGTATATCTCCATGTAGTATGTATGTATATCTCCATGTAGTGTGTATGTATATCTCCATGTAGTATGTATGTATATCTCCATGTAGTGTGTACGTATATCTCCATGTAGTGTGTATGTAAGCCAGTATGTGCCTTTTATTTGTGTATTCTCCATCTCTGACTTGTAATTAGATGTACTGCAATGTACCTAACTGAAGCAGGATCTGCGGTGTTTGATAAAGCCTACAGGAAGCATCTTTGCAATATTTCAAACATGATTGGTTGTACACCTCCAGCAGTTGCTATGGTAACCATGGACCAATTAGTGACTGACACATTTTATGTGTTGCAAGGGTCTGCCTCCAGTACTTATAGCTGTGTTGAGGTAGGTGCTTGTGTGTACAGTAATGTATACAGTTGAAGGACGCTCTATAATTTGATCCATATTTGCCTGTTATCCAGCCAGACTTGCTCTTCTCCCCCGTTTCTGATGTGGTTACTTCTGGAATTGGTCTTATTAGTTGTATGAAGATGTTGCAAGATTTTGCAGAGTTGGGAACATACTACATTCGACTGGAGCAGCTCTGTATGCTCTTAGCTGAGCATGGTTCCATAGCCGTTGCCATGGCTACATCAGTCAGATCATTCTTATGGATGTACAGGTCAAGTATCATCCACTTTAGAGGTACAGGTGTAGGGAGCATACTGGCCAGTTGGTATTGATTGTGTGGTATGTATTCTCTAGATAAAGAATGCTGTCAGACCCTACTCGGTATCAAGATCACATTGCACAAGCTCTTTAGAGGACTGAGGTATTTTGACATGCAAAACACACTTTATTATACCATACTCCTGGTGTCCATGTTAAAGTGTTGGTCGCTGTTTGTGTTGGTAGGTTCTTGGCGGAATGGTGCAATGTATCAGGCTTATGGGAGGGTTGCGGGGATTTCCCCAAGGTACATGTCATCACTGATTCCCTTAAGGGTATGACCCTGTGCTGATTGGTGTGTGTGTATACACATAATACGTATGTAGGGAATGTCACTGCTTGATCTACTTGTGGCAGAGGCAGAATGCAGTGCTGGATTAGACAGGTTTGACTTAATCCTGTCCATGCTAAAGAGATCTTTGGAACCTTTTATCAAGTAAGTTAAATGCGTTTGTTTCTGTTAAAAAGTGGTAACTCTCTTCAAATGCCCTTCCCCCTATTCCCTTAAAAGAATCTCTTTACTGGTTATTCTGGACCAAATAGTACACACTTATGGTGGCCATGTTTCTATTGCGCCATTCTTGTAATACTGTATGGAACTGTATTTACAGGTCAATTTTGTGTTTTGTTTATTTTTGTAGTTATATGCAACAGTGGGTGTTCAGTGGATCCTGCATTGACTATGAAGAAGAGTTTTCTATTCAGAAAGATCCCGTAGCATTAACTGACAAAGGCAAGAATACTCAAGTCCAAATTCAATTCTAATTCCAGAATTTCTATTCATAATCTGTTTTCTTAGTGACCCATCTACTTAGACTGTATTCTTTCCATTTAGGTCACATTTACTGGGAAAAAGGGTTTAGCTTGAGAAGTGGCATTCGATGTGTTCCAGAATTTGTCAGCAAAGACCTGGCTACAATTATCTTCATGTCAGGAAAGGCACTAAACCTTTTGAAGATATGTTTTCCTTCAGTCAGTCAATGCTTACATGCTGCATAGGTGTGATACAATTATTAAATAAATGGTGTAATTATTGTATAGCACTTTTTATTCAATGCTAATGTGGAGGTATTGGATTTTGAGGTCACCTTTTCTCAGAGGAGATTGTTGGAAATAGAGAGCAATTCAAAAGTTAGCCTAAATTGTGAGCTGAAATTATTTAATATTTTAATTACAAGGCATTGTTGATGTTTGTGGTAGCTGTATGAAGGGAAGGTCCATGCCCTCCACAATGCCTGGGTCAGAGAGCAACAGGAGGCAAAGGAGAAAGTCAGGCTGGAGGAATTGGCTGCTGTGATGAAGGAGAGACAGCTTATGTTAGATGCAGCAGGGCAAGCTAAAAGTACTTTATAAAACCTCTTGATTGGAATCTTTAAAGATGCTTATGTCCTTTCTTAACAGGAGAAAAGGTCCAGGAGCTCTCTGAAGTAGCTGCCAGGAAGAAAGAAGAGTTAGAGGATTTGAAACTCCAAATGGAACAAGATAGAGAAGTGTGTGACACACTTAATTTATGTTCCAATGTATTGTGTTTAGTATAACAAATGTGTGCAACACTTTCATTGCTTGCTCCTTCCCAGAGAAGAGCCTTGCTTGTTGCTGAGGAGAAGAGGGAGGACAAGAGAAGACTGGAAAAGACACTTGAAAAGGACAGAGCTTGGGAAGAGGAACAAAAGGCACATGAAGAGCAAGCGAAGGAGGAGCTGGTTGCTTACTATGAGGAGCTGTCTAGAGAGGCTGAAAAGCGAGAAAGGAGAGCAAGATGGAGGAAAGCTAGGATAGAATTAAATAGCAAGCGTAAGAAGTTCCTACAAAAAGATAAGGAGATATTTTCCCAGCAGCTGATTGAACAAGAAGGCCATGATGGTAAGACACTTTCAGAGGAGCATGTTGAAAGCCTAACAGAACCCGTATTACCAGGGGAGAAGGAGAGGACGGAAGAGGAAGATGCACAAGAGATGAAGCATGTTGAAAACCTAACAGAACCTGTATTACCAGGGGAGAAGGGGAGGACAGAAGAGGAAGATGCACAAGAGATGAAGCATGTAACTGTCCATGCTGCACCAGAAGTTACTCTGTTGCCATTAGAACAGGATAGTGTCCATTCTGATGATAGAGAGGGTACAGCTAGTGCAATAGACCTTCCGTCTGCCTCACAACTAGGAGGTGAAGCTGCTAAGTCTACCATGTACTACATGCAGACTGAGAGCTTGGATGGCTGTCATGGGGATGATATACAGCAGAATGGTAACCTTTTACCACCTGTTGGAAGTCATCAGCTGAATGATGCTGATATCAGGGACATCTTGTACCCAGATAGAGAGAGCACATTGGCAGTGCCCCCTCCCCCAAACACTAGGGGACAGGCACCCCCATCCACTGCACAATATCTTATGTACCCTGATAGAAGTTATGAAGTGGTGCCAAAGAATATCAGGTACACCCAGAGGGATTTTCCTGTAATTAGGGAGGAGGTGGAAGCTGGTAATATGCATCATGTACATGGGCTTCATGTAAGCAATGCAGCAGATTTGTACCAAGATACCTATCAGCAGTTTGGTGAGTGAGACTGTAGGAGCAATGTGTCCTCTTTACAATGTTCCTGTAGTGTTTACAATTTACAGTGTACCGGTATGTAGGCCTTCTTCCAGATGGAGGTAGACTATTTGACGTGTTTGCAAAGCCATCTGAAATAGAGAGTGATGATGGGGATGGCCCGGGGAGTGCCAAAGATCTGTATCCTTTGCAAGTCCTTTTGGAAAGAAGTATTGTTACTCCTCTAAGAGTTCAGTAAGTGGTGGATCTGGTGAAGTTGGGAGTCGTTTCATTGTTTTTGACCATTCTTACAGAGCTGGTTTAGTCAATGCCTCACTTGTGAGTTACTTTATTGAAGAACTGGCCATCAAGGAGCACTTTACTGCAATGAGACAATTTCTTTTACTGGAAGATGGAGAATTTGGACATGTTTTAGCTAATGCTCTCTTTGAAGAGGTGGCACATTCAGATTCTGCAGTTCGCCTCAGTTCAGCTATCTTCTTGAACCCTCTCTTGACAAAGGCACTGCAGCATTCCATGTATGGAGATTCCCCATATGCTTCCAGACTGAGCTTTCAACTCAAGTACCAGCCAACTGCCATCCGATCAACCAGTGAGTTGTATAATTACTCTTTTATTATACCTTACAACAGTCAATATGCAGTTCAATCTTCCAAGTTTTACACAGGTACATACTTCCTAACAGTTTGTATATTATCATTATCTTAAGCCTAAACACATTAAGGTCCTGTATGTCCTATATGAATGATTGAGCCTTGCTATTGAGCAATTGATCTGTGGAGACGTGTAATGCCCTTTTGTCCTGTAGGCGTGAGAGCGCTGGACTTTCTTGAACTTCACTATGAGGTGGACTGGCCTTGTAACATTGTCATCACAGAGCATTCTATTGACAAGTGCAACACAATTCTGCACTTCCTACTGCAGCTGAAAAGAACATCGTGGTCGTTAAAAGAGGTCTTTGCATACCTCAAAAAGTGTGAGCTGTTATATGGCTACTCTGATATTTGGTCAGACAGTGACTCATTTGTGTGCTTGTTGTAGGTGAGAGTCGCGGCTTGAGAAGCAGTGTCCACATCAGAGAACTTGTGGCATTTAGGTACATTTTTTCCTCGTTTTCTTAAGTCATAAAGGGTTTATAACAGGTGGTATTCAACTTCTTGTCCAGGTTTGAAATGCAACATTTTGTCAGTGTCTTACAGAGTTACATGTCCAACCAAGTCCTTCACATCTCGTGGAAGGAGTTTATGACTACACTCAACACTAAAGTGAGTCATATCCTGTTCTATTAAGTGCAGTGGCTAGGAAAATCTCTCTGTGGTGATGCTTTGGGAACATAGAGAGGTTGGGTATCACTATATATTGAATAATGGGACCCAGAGAAGTGTCATTGTACAGACTGTAAATGGTTTTATTATAATGAGATATGGAGTATATGGTCCAGATATGTGAACAGCACACGTATACTGGTGCATGTCTCATGTATTGTAATTATGTATTGCTGACTTCCAGTTTTCCTGATTATGGAGTGGTGATTATGCTAACTCCTTATTTGGTATACAGGTCCACTCTTTGGATGATCTCTGTCAGGCTCATAAGACATATATCGGGAGGGCCATCTTCAGGTTAACCTCATTACATTGCCACACACTCTTATGTAGCTCTGTATTTTTACATTGGAAGCTGTGCAATTTGACTACTTTTCAATTTGATTAGCTGAAGAAGGCCCTGCTAATTTTGGTGTATAAACATATTTCCCAACACCTGTAGCTTTCACTAAATGGTACTTTATAGGAAACTCTGTAGAGTTTGAATCAAACAGTTTGTATAGATAGCAATTTTGTACCTGAATAATGGTTTTCTTTCTGTGTGGTTATTTCATAGGTCATTACTGAGCAAGAAAGCAAGTGCCATTATGAAAATTATTAGAGAAGTTCTTCACCTCATTCACAAGTTTAGACTGCAACTGATGGCAGGAGAGTGGAATGCAGATGATCAGACATTGTCAAACTTTGATTCCTTACGTCAAATTCATAAAAATTTTAGGGAAAACACCCAATTTTTACACATGGGTAAGTCACATCTCAGCTGCACAATGTAGTAGTTCATATACCATGCATTTAATTATGTCTGTCCAGTGGTGAAAAAGCTGATTCAGCGAGGATACCAACCACATCTGGAGGACTTTGTTTTGAGACTAAATTTCAATGATTTTTATGCAACATAGTGTATTAATCATGAATATCAATAGTTGAGTGCAGTGTCAAAGGATTATATTAAACAGCAGTTTCCTTCTTCTCCTTCCATTCATGTTTGACATTGAGCATAGGTACATACTTGGGACAAGGTACTTGGCCAGGGACTTCACAGATACACAATCTTTGTCCTGCCCTTCTGTCCCCGAAGTTGGCTGGATTGGGGAGAACCTCCTGTTGCTCTCTAGCAACTTGAGTACTACAGGGACCGCAGTGTAGAACAATTCAAAGGTCTGTTTCATTCATAACATTGCTAACATGACTTAACTTACTCTGGCTTTGCTGCAATTCTTTTTATCTCTTCAATTATCTTTAAACTGTTCTTACTTTCTGCATCCAACATTAAGTGGTTTCCATCCTCTATTCACAAAATGGTACATTGCAACACATAGACTGGTTCAGATCAATGTACATATACGTATGCACTGGGTTACCTGAAAGTAGCCATATCAGGTGCACAATAGTAATATAAATAAAATCAAATATACATGACTAGTTTGGCGTACCGCAAAATATTCGAATTGTTGGAATCTCTTTTAGGTTTTTGAACATTACAAACTGTACTGCAGGGTTTTTGAACTGCAATTGTGGCACATTTTTCTTTACAAAGGATCTGCATATTGCATGCACAAAGTGTACTGGGATGATGACGCACCACGCAGATCGACAATATGATGCAACGTGCTAATAACATACCTTACTCCTTTGCTCGAAATCTCTCCTGTCCTGTAATAAACTGCTACTGCCCTTACTGACTTCTTTAGGTGGATGGGTAAACTATTTAGGTATTCGAACGTGGGCTGGCTCAATTTCAGTTTTTTCACAATCTGCAAGTGCTTTGGAAGAAAGCGTTTTGGTATTAGTCGCTGCCTCATTTTCGTAAGTCGGCCATTTTATTTAAAATGTCTACTGGATTTAAGATTATTACAAACGTATACCTACTACAGCTGTTGTTACTATTCGCTCGTTGCACTGCACAAAATGATCACGAAGAAAGAAATAGCTACGCGGAGTTGGTAACACCGCAAAATTCAAGCGATACAAGTATGCAATACTCAGTCTAGCAATTTCATGTACCTGCATTAGTACTAATATAGCACATATATTGCTTGACAGCGTGTAAGGTTATATGTTAAGATATTACTTGACACTATGTACTATAGCATATATCTTCTACAAAGCATACCACTGTATACCATTTGTATACAAGTGCTAAAGTACGGTACAGTGTGTTTTGAATATTAATTGCTAGTAAACTTGTGCCATGTATAGGATCTGTAAAGAAGTCTATATATCTTGGTCCAGTAGTGACAACAGTCTCCATAACATAATTTTGACTGTAATAAATACCCTTGAAACTGTCTAGATAAGTAATATTTACTGTCCTCTTCAGTTGACCTCCCTTGACCTATATATTTCAGGTGACAAGTGGCTCTCATACTTACAGATGATACACAACTCTGTTATGCAATACCAGCCATGCACTGTACAGAACTGTTCCTGTCACACACCTGTGATTGCCAAAGACCTGGCCTACTGGAGGGACAAAGGTGGCATTACCTATGAGGAGTTTCTAAAAGCTAAGGACAAAGGAGTTCACTATCAGATCATTTCGGGCAAATTATATAGACAGGCTGAGTGCATATTTCCTGCTAGGTAGGTACTCATTGTATTTGGTGACATTAGCATGTATGTGGGTTGTGCTTGATAATTCTGAATCTGGATTGTGACAGGTGCAAAGGAGCAGAACATTTTATTTTAGGTCTCTTGGATGTGCTTCCGGATTTGGAATTTATATTGAATGTTTTTGATAACCCAAAGGTAATGGCTTCAATATTGGAACACTTTTTACTATACACAACAAATCTGTTGATCCATGCACCCAGGTCTCAAAATACAGTCACCCCATGCCTGTATTCTCATTCAGCAAGGTAAATGAGAGACATGGGGACCCACCACATCCATGTAACCAATAACCTTCTTGTATTCAACAAGTATAGACAGCTCTTTTTGCTGATGTATTGTACCCAGCTTGGTCCTTTTGGGCAGGTGGACCTGCTGTGTGGCCCATAGAGCCAACAGGCCTGGGAAGATGGGACTTGAAAAGAGTTACTGTCTCAAAGTAATTGATTATCATCATTGGAAAATATGATTATCTCTGAACTGGCACTAAATATTAAATAATGTATTAATTTCTGAACTGGTTCATTCCTCAGAAATGCAAAAGAATGGCCTTGGGAAAGAAAGGAAAATGTAATATTTTTCAGAGGTTCTAGAACAAGTTCAGAACGTGATCCCTTGATACTTTTGTCAAGAGCCAAGCCACATTTGGTGGATGCTGCATACACAAAGAATCAAGCTTGGAGATCAGATGCAGTCAGTACTAAATGCTATATATCACTAGTATAATTGTCACTATTTGACTATTCCACAGGACACTCTAGGGGAAGCCCCAGCCAAGGAGGTCCCCTTAGAGGAACATTGCAAGTACAAGTATGATATAAAATATATAAATACTAAAATTATGAAATGTGTATCTGCTTTTACTTTCTAGGTACTTGTTTAATTTCCGTGGTGTCGCTGCTAGTTTTAGATTAAAGCATTTATTTTTATGTCATTCATTGGTGTTTCATGCTGGAGAAGAGTGGGTCGAATTTTTCTACTTTGCCCTCAAGCCTTGGGTACATTATATACCAGTTTCAAAAGATCTGGATGATTTAGAGTATGTTTCTGGTTTCTATTGGCACAGACAGTACTTGTTTAGCTAAATTAAGTACACATAAAAGCCTTTGTATTAAATGTTTAGGGAGTTACTACTCTTTGTGCAGCAGAATGATCAAGTGGCTCATGAGATAGCAGAAAGGTATACTATTCTGCAGCTTTGCTCTATACTGCTTAATCCTCCCTGAATGTGGTTATAGGGGGTTTCAGTTCATCTGGGACCATTTGGATATGGATGATGTGTCCTGTTACTGGGAGGTACTCCTGAAGAGTTATGCTGCTTTACTGAAATGGAAAGTTCAACACAAAACAGCATTCTTACACATCCAACATTAAATTATAACTAATGATATACGTATTTAAGGATAATGAATGACACAAAAAGAGTATGTCTATAAAAATTGGCAATTTGCTAATGCTTATTAGAGAATAATTATATTCAATAACATTATTTACTTCATTCGGCTTATTAAGCGCGAACAATGAGTTTAATGGCTTCTGTGTGGTAGCTTGCTGCTATGGATATTATAAAATGCGCGTACACACTTGGTTGCATGCAGAACGCGAATTAGGGCTGGCTTTTAGAATTCGTTAATACAATATGGCAACAGCAATTAGAGAAGACCATCATCAAAATTGTCATTCTAATTCCAAATTGGCCAATATCAGCTCTACAAGGAAGAAGTGTTCGAGTTCGAGGAAGCAGTCACACCAGCGACAGAGGATAGAGCGAAACCAGAAAGAAGCGGCTAGAACGAAACGCAACACAAATGCGTATAAAGAACTGAGAAACATTCTAACAGCTAAAGGCGATAAAGATGATCACACTAAAAAGATTGTCAAAATCCAAATATTGCAAAGTGCACTTAAATACATCGAAGACTTAGAGATGATTCGTAAACAGATCCAATCAGGCTCCATTTCCATTCAAGAGAATCACGGAGGCAACGTTTAATACAATTGAATCAATAATTTGTATATGCAAACATTTATTGATGTTATATAATTAAGTGTACAAAGTTGTATACAGTTTAAATTACATTAACAACTACTTTAATGATAATTTATCATTATCTTTCATTGTCTGATCATTGGCAGAGTCAGCTGAAGGAATAGTCTAGAAGAGAGAGGAGAGGTTCTACTTTGTATATGTCTGCTATATTTTGTTGTGGGCATTAACATACCAGGTTTGGTTTGTATATTCTGTGGACTACAGAGGCACCGAGCAACATGGACAGTACAGCTGACACTGTAAATGTAATATATTTGGGCCACGAAAGTCCAGCTGGCATGTCACCAACTTCAAATTTCATGCAGCAAATAAATGTGGTCCAATATCTTCTCTCTACTGCTTACTTCTCCTTTCTGCCTCCTTGCGCACGACAGTGTCATCTGCAGGAACCACAACAAACTATTACATCTTGTTCTCTTAATTGTCACAAAATTAGAATTAATACATGCTATAACTATCACAGAACTAGTACATGCAGTAAATCTGGCTAGGCAATGGCAACCATAAACTAAATTCCCTTATAGGTATTATATAACTGATTGAACTATTGCGGGACAAGTGAGAAACATGTTAGCATAGACCCTCATAGTGTCCATTGGATATACTAGGTTCACATGTGGTGTAGGCCCTTACAAAACGTTTCCCGTCCAACTCTGACGTTTATCATAAACCATTCAATACCAGCTCCCAGAATAAAGAATAAAGGCAACGTCTTAAATAATCCTAATTTCTTCAACTGCATTCAGCCAGCTAATCGTCGGGGTTTCCCCTTAATGATAAAAATGGCAACCAAACGACAAAACGAGACGAAGAGTGATGACTCAAGTGAAGCTAAAAAGAAGAAGACTCTAAACTCTAAATTTGGCGGGAAAACCGAGGAAGAAGTGATGGAAATGCTTTTACCGGACCACCTGAAATCGGATCTAGATGTTATTTTTGTGGGTTTGGTCTAGTGTTGTTTCCTTACGTTATACATTGCTATAGAATGACACGACACGTATATTCAGTCATTTTGTATATCAATAGATTGGCATAAATCCAGGATTATACTCGGCATACACAGGTCATCATTACAGCAATGCCAACAACCACTTCTGTAAGTAATCACAGATTTGGGATGGACAAGTTATCTGTGTTTGTGTATATTTCTGTCCCAGGGCCTTGCCTCTACGAATCAGGCCTAATCCCACGCAAGATGACTTATAAGGAAGACGCAGAATGTCTTGATCATGGAATTGGGTTCACAAACATTGTTCCACGCACTACCAGGGGTAGTAATGATCTAACAAGGTAAGAGTTGTGTGGCCCTTGGGAGTGTACTGGTGTGAGGTTGTGTGGCCCTTGGGAGTGTACTGCTGTGAGGTTGTTTGCTGTAGGAAGGAGATCAAGGAGTGGTCTAAAATTATGCTAGAGAGAATGGCACAGTTGAAACCTTTAGTACTCTGTTTCAATGGAAAAGGTATTTATGAGATCTATTCTGGTAAAAAGTGTAGTATTGGCATCCAGGAGGAAAAACTACCTGGAACAGAAACTGTAAGTGTGTTATGTTATGTAGAATGCTTTTACTTTGGTATTGGCAACACTTTTATTTTCAATGTATAGTTTGTATATGTGATGCCCTCAACATCAGGACGAGCAGCTTCCCATCCCAGAAGAGCTGATAAACTGAAGTTTTTTATCGAATTGAAGGAACTTATAGGACGTTGTAAAGCAAATCAAGAGCAATCCAAACTAAAGCAAGCACCGCTTCCTCAAAATCCAGCACTTTCTGATGATCAACATAGTGCTAGTACTCCAGAAACACAGTCAAGCTAAATCATTTCCTAGTTCATTTTTTAAGTCAATTGTTCATCAAAACATTTCATAATGTAATGCAGTTGATATAAAATAATTATATACAAATATAAATACATATGTACATTATTGTACCTGTTACAAAAATACTAAGCTTTGAAATTACACTTCCCTAGTCAGTACATTAGTTTCAGATTTCACTTGTGATTGAGAAGTATACTTCCTCTTACTGTTGAGCAGTGATGCGGAGGATGTATCTCTGTGATCATCAGCACACAATTGTGAACATCCATCAATATGAACACATATACAGCTAAACTTACAGCAACCCACTCTCTGATGTTGGGTCCAGTGTAAGGTCACTAAGAGTTAATTCCAAGTGTTCTATGGAACCATTCAGTCCTCCTTCAGTGCCATTCTTCTTGCTCAGTGCTTGAGCCAGCTTAAAGTCATAAGGCAACCGATGGTCATACTTCTTAATTCTAAGCTGCAAGTTGGCAACCTTAAGGAAGGTGTAAATACTTGAAGCTTGCTTAATACGCCACGCACCTGCCTTAATGCTAACCTCTCTATAAAAGTCCTTTACTGAGGTCCCATAGCCATCAAACCTTGTTCCAGCAAATATCAGCTTGGCATTACAGTACATCTGTGTAGAGGCCGTGTTAATATAGTGTCACCTATATCATATTCTAGGTTAATAAGGTACAACTCACCAGGACAGTAACTGCTCCAATGTTGTGTCTGGACACCAGGAGTGGAGTGCTCTGTTTGGTGTTCTGAGAGGCAGTAGATATGTCATAGAGGAGGAAGCGATACGGGTCCTGTGTACTCTGCATGTGCATACAAGAGAAGAACAGCAACTAACATGAGATGATCAGGGAGACAAGTGAGGAGAAGTGGACATACCATTTCACATGGAGAATGTTTATCTCTGTTTAATTTGGCATGAATTGATGTCAAAGATTGAATGAGACTACTGTCTTTATCCTTTTGCCTGGAGTCATCCACTAGAACCACAACTACTTGGTCTCTAGGCACGTGGCTTCTCAAGTACATGTCATACTCAACATCAGTTATTCTTGGGAGCCTCCGTTTGTCACACTTGCAAGCAGGGATTGCCACTAGCCGGTGAACCAGTTTGGTACGAAGGGCACTTACAAATAGAGTTAAGGCTTGTATCTCACAAGCACAAAGGAACAGGGCATTAGGTGGTGCTGTGGATCAGTCTATGCACATGCATTGATGGTGAGAGGATACACAGGGCAGCCTGCTCTTTGCTTCTTCCTGACCTGGTCATGGTAGTTGTGTGCAGCGGATGAGCCCATGAAATGGTTGGGAACAGTATGGGACCTAACAGTATTGGAAATCATGCCATTTCATGGTGGTTGACCAGACAAAATAGTGAGTTCCTACCTGAGATGGGAGGACTGGGAGCTGGAATTGGGTCTCTGGTAGACTATTCTAAAGTTGGACTCTTCTGTTGGTGGGGTTGAGGGGTGGAGCACAGCAGATTGGGTGTGACTAAATTGTGAATGAGGACGCGATGTTGAAAGTGGATGTGTTAAATGACGACTGTGGCTTTGTGGACGGGACACTGTGGTAGGAGGAGGGTAGTGCAAACTGGGTGACATTGCAGGCCTGCTGGTGGATGACAAAAGCGAGGGGGAGGGAGACTTCCGACTGATACCCAAGTGCTGTCTGTAGAAGCCCATCCACTCATTCACTATCAGCCTGTGGAAATAGTTTTATGTATAGGCAATAGCTTGGCATGAGTGTGTTCATCTTACTTGACTCTAGACTTGGCATTCCTTAGTTCAATATTTACTTGATCTTCTGTTAAAAGTGAAGAATCTCCATCTTCTTGTTGTTCCTATAACAACAATAATGTAAACTATATACTAGTCTATGAAGTACATACGTGCGTAGATATGACAGTATGATACCTCTTTCTGTAAAGACGTCTGTGGTTTCTTAGAGATCTTCAATCCCTTGTTTGTCTTCTTTTCCAGTGGGATCATACTCTGTGCAGTGCTTGAACTGAAAGAGGCACTAGTCTTGAGCTCGTCCGACTGTACATGTATATAATACACCAATCAGGCACATGTATACAATACACCAATCAGGCACATGTATAGAATACACCAATCAGGCACATGTATACAATACACCAATCAGGCACATGTATACAATACACCAATCAGGCACATGTATACAATATACCAATCAGGCACATGTATACAATACACCAATCAGGCTGTGAGCTCCAGACTGCTACTGTCAGCTAATACTCTCACCTCTTGACTGGTCACTGTATCCAGTACTGGTGACACAGATATCTTGTGGCTGACATTTCCTGACACAAAGTACACAAATGCATTGCTTAGACTTTTACATCTGAAAGATATGGTGCTGCTGAATTGCACAACCACAGACACAGGAAGCTTGTAGTGTGGAGCAGGCCAGGTCCACTGTCTGGAGGTGTCACCCGCCTACACATTTAGGTTGGAGACAAACAGCCTTTGAGTAGCCAGCAGTGGCTCACACAGCACAGCTAAGCAGTCTTACCTGATCAAACATCTTGCCACCGTGCTTGTCCGTTAGCAGGTGGAGCTTGCCGTTTGGGTAGTAGCAGCACATGCAGCCATTGGGCCTGAAATAGGCTAGCATTGCCTGGTTGTCCGCATCAGAATACACAAACACGTACAATCCTTTAGCTCCGTCACCCCTTCTAGACAGCACTACAGCAGGCCTACCAGAAGGGTAGCTAAGGATCCAGCTAAGGAATATCACAGCATTGATAGGAAGGAGCAAGCACTAGCTTCTCTACTGCTGACTGTTGAGCAGCTCTTGGGCAAACAGAAAGGATACTACAATGTGCCTGATCCATCTGGCAAAAGAGTGAGAAACTTTCTTCTCTCATCCGGGGGTCCCTTCTCTAGGGAAGGAATGGAGAGTCTCACGGCTGTGACACCAGGTTTCACACCTGGGGGTAAGGGAATGGTGATCCAGGATTGAGGGGCCTTTGGATGGAAGTGGTGAGAGCGATGGTCTCCATAGAACTTGTGGATAAGGGGACCGTCTTCCCCTCTCAGCTTGGCAGCAAAATTTGCCTCATTCCTAAACCAGGATGAAGCCCAGAAGTGGCTATTCATCACAAGGCAAGATGACAACCTACCTTTGCTTTATTGCCTCCTGCAGTCTTGCCTGAATCCACTTTAATAAGGTAACACCTTCGGGGTCTTGCTTGTCATCAGGTGTCACAAACCAACCTAAGAAATTCACTGTAAGCGTACAACTGATCTAAATGTACTTGTACATGATCTCACCACATTTCTCACAATCTTTGTTTGACATTGAGAATGTGATCCTGTCAACATCTTGTCCTCCTCTGTTAATATGTGCTGTAGCAGGTTTAACAGCTGTAGTAGTAGCAGGCTCTTCTTCCTGATTCTCCTGTACAACTGACTTTCGCTTAACCTTAACCTTCTCTACATGGAGGACAATTAACAACCATGATTTGTGAAAGGGAGCGGTACCAAGGAGCAATTTATTTAATTGTACCACCTCGCAAAGGCAGTATCTCTTATACATTAGATGTGTTTCAGAGAGTATTAAAGCTAACTTTTTGAAGAGTTCATCTTTTGTTTAAGATGTTTCTCAAGACGAGTCGGATTCTTCATGTGTTCATAGTTAGGGATCAGGGACTCAGCAGGATATTTCAGAACTGAAGGTGTGGATGGCCCCTGGACACCAAACCCTGGGGGAAGGTAGTCGTAGCCCTCGTCCCTTTCGTCTGTAGACTCGAGGAATTCACTAAAGAGATCAGAGTTGATAGACATGCCACTTGCAGGTCGCCCACCCGAGGAGTGCCTGCTCCGGGGGGTGGCCCTGGGGTCCCTTTTAGTGGAAGATCCTGGACCCTCTTTAGATGCATTAAGTATTGTCTTTTTCCCCTCGTCTGCTGCCATTTTGACTTTTTTCTTCTTTTGTTCTGCTAAAAAGGATTTGAGAGACTTATTGCCTTTCTGGTACTCAGTTTCTCCCTCTGGCCTTTCTTCAAAAAATGGATTCTTATTGCTGACTGTTAGATCAAGGTAGCAATCAGTTTGCCACTCTCTGCTGTTGTACTGTGTATCCTCTGTGAGGTCTTCAAAATCTAATTTTAACTCTGCCGATAACTCCTGAGGTATCGTTAGGTCAGATATGCCTGAGGATAATTCAGACCACGCAGATAATTTGACCAAATTTTGCAGTATACCGGTTGCTGCAAACCTAGCTTCGTTAAAATTGCTAAAGTATCTCGTGATGACTGGATCTACCGTCTCTTCTTCTTCTATTGCTTGCAGCACTTTGTCTCTTTCCAAACTGAAGAGCTTAATTCCACTAATACTCTTTTTCCTACTCTGAATTTCGCCAAGAGACTGCTTTGTGTCTTCAGAGGTTTGCAAATCAACACTGCGTCCTGTTTTGGGTCGTGCGAATGAGCTGCGACTCGAAGGTCGAGAGGAGTGATACGGCCTTGCAGATCCTTCTGGGTACTTCTTTAATCGCCTTGTCTTTTCACGCTCTTTCTGATCAAAAAAATAATATGTTCCCCTTGCCATGTACAGATCTGCAATAAAGCATCAGCGCAATGAGCAACAAGAGGTGTCGATTAATGCACCGCAGCCATTTTGAAGAGGTGGGTTAAATCACCATGACAACAATTTCGGTAAAATCGATTATTTATCGTCGAATATATCGTTTCCGCTTAAACAAAGTACACAGAACATTTTGACATTAGAAACATATTCACTCTCATGTTACAGTTATGCCCGTATGGGAGTTGGCAGCCATGATTATTACTTTGACTTGTTCCTCTGGACCAGCCACTGCAAAGTGATATCTACAGGGAAAGATAAGAAAGGCCATCAAGTACTTTATCCTATTGTAACTCACTAACGACTATACCTATATTGACATTGTCTTTGCAAGAAATTGAGTAACAGCAGATTTCTCTGTCTTTGATTGTGGAGAGTTCACTGTACAATAGATGATAAGTACATAAATACACACTCATTACTCATAGACACAAGTTGAAAATCTTAGCTTGATTCAATTTAGTTATGTATTATGCTCTAAAAATCCAAAGCATACAATGACCCATGGGCCTAGTGCATATCCTTTAATAGATGAGTGCATAAAATAAGCAAAACTCATTAAGTGTCAAGACAAAGAGATGTCTACACTGTACAGGTGTGCAAACTACTTACAGCCTCTCAATCATTTCTGTCTCATTCGTAGCATTTGGTAAGTCATTCTTGTTGCCCAAAACTAACACCTAGGGGCAGGAGTATTTCAAGATCACAACATCACATTGCATCTATTCTAGCCAGCTAAATTAACTTACTGGTATGCCTGCTAACTGAGGTTTCTCTAGGAGTTGATGCAGTTCAGTTTTGGCAGTGTCCATCTTCTCGTGGTCTGCAGAATCCACCATGTACCTGTTATAATACATTGAAGTAAATCAATTTCCAAATATACAAATTGAAGGTCAATCATTACTCACACTATAGCAGTTACACCTCGACAATATCTTTCCCACATTCCACGAAACCTCGGTTGACCGCCTATGTCCCAAAGCTAATATGCAAAAGAAAAATTTTCCAATGTGAGTTTGATATTGAAAATTGATTCTCATTACCTTAATAGTCACGTTGCCCTTTGTAACCTTTCTCATGTTGAAGCCAACAGTTGGGATCATATCTTCATTGAACTGGCCACTCTATCAGATTACAGAACACATTACAAGAAGTGTATAGCAGTCAGACTTGTCTTGAGAAAGATGCATCCTAGCTCTTATACATTAAAACTATTTTCTTAGCACACCTGCCATTAACCTACTAAACTTGAAGTGTGCAAAGGCCATATTTGTTGGCTATAATCAATTTGGAGATAAGTCATCATTTTATGTAATCATCCTATCACGTATTAATAATTTATTATAATATGAGCAATTAGGTAGTTTTACCTTTATTTAAAGGTACTCAATTGTCACATTATTATTTACATTATAATTATTATTATTAAAAAATCATTTAGGAGATGAGTACAATTAGGCAAATGTAAAATGGTCTTTCTTATAAGCATAAAAGTGGAGTACGTATATATTTATGACATGTGACTTCAAATCGAAAGTTTGCCAATTGAGGACTGAAAGTCACCATTACAGTCAAATCAACTTGCAAAGACCGTAAAAGGAAAATAGAAACAATTCTTAAAACAAACAATAAAACAATATACAAAAATAAACCATTTAAGCAAAGACTAGTAATAACGTTGCCAACTTTATTTGAGAAAATTAGCACGTTTGGCTCTCTGTCGCCTTCTTATCAGGAGCAGGCTTACAGCTATCGTACCCGTACCGTACAACTTACAGCTATAACATTAACAAATGTAGTTTTTCCAGAATTTTGCAAACCGACTAAAGTCAGTTCCATTTCTTCTTTCCAGAAGAGACTACGAATCCAATCGATTATTCCTCGAAAGAAGGACAGCATTTTGAGCTCAAACTATTGTCCTACGTGGATCATGTGAGAAAATGAGGAAATCCCGTTCTAATGAAGTCAGATTGGATTGGGGTTTTCCCAGCAAAACAGCACGTAACCATGCAACAGTAAAATGGCTGAGAATGTTGTTGAACAAGAGCAGAATTTTGAAGCAGAGTTTAGAAATTATGTAGAACACTTGAAAATTAAAAAATTGTTAAAGGTTCGTGAATTGTAATGTGTCAAGCTTGATTATACTCGTCAGCTGTGACTACACAATTCTGGTTGACGTATAGTTTGAGACTGGTTGATAGGATTTCGTTAGCATGCACTTAGCGAATCTAATAAACCTTGCAGGGACTATTACAAGAAGTACTTGAAAATCAACCAGAAGATCCGATGCTGCACTTTCAGAATAGAATTCAAGAAATACAAAAAGAAATGTCTGAATCAAATGTTAGTAGACACTTATATGTACACAGAGATATCCCGTGTTGTATTCACTTAGCATTTCATTGTGCAGGTAGACATTGGTTCTACGACATTTATTACTTCTCTGGAAAGCAAACAGCTAAAGGATCCCGTCTAACCCAACATGCCTTGTGATAAGCTGACTGTTTTGTTTTGTTTTGTCTGCTAGGTTTTGCACATAGCAAACATTCTTTTGTTAATTTGTCTATTTTTAAAGAAAAGATTTAATTTAATATTCATACTTCAAAGGTAAAATGGGAAGTCATCTTTCAGTAGTGTTACAGTAGTAGCTTAAAAAAAGGGAGCACTATTTATTTTTCTTACAACTTAATGCTACATTAGCACTAATGATAATTGTTGAAACCATGCAATGTCTTGCCAGGAAAGTCAGTCATCAATATGGATGACATAAACAAATTGTGTCCAATGTCCAATGTGAGATTTATTTTTCCAATTCCATCAGTTTAAACTCACACTATTGCTATTGAAAACAAAAATTATTCTCTCAATTCTCTATAATGTAATTGAGGAATTGATTTGTCAATAATTTTTATTGACTTAATTGAGGTAGCCAAAAATACATAGGTACATACAATGACTGCATGTGATATATTATAACCAGAATTGTATACTCCATTAGGAAATTACAAATGAAAATAATAATAAATATGAAATTAATAATTAAAAGCTCAACGTCTAAGTTGGATATCACAGAGCTGGTGTGTGCCTTGGGGAGGTTTTGGAAAAGAAAGTCGAAGTCACCATCAGATTGTCAATATACTGATCCAGTAACTGTATATTTAAAAGAAATTGTAATGTTTT
This sequence comes from Chondrosia reniformis, assembly GCA_947172415.1. NCBI lineage: Eukaryota > Metazoa > Porifera > Demospongiae > Chondrillida > Chondrillidae > Chondrosia > Chondrosia reniformis. The sequence continues at coordinate 5,586,486 of OX359196.1, forward strand.
TAATTCTATAGTCAGTCAAACTCGTTGAAGAGGTACCTCATTTTCCGTTTTCAGCTTGTGGTTCTCCTCTTTCACAGAATTCAATCTCTGGGATAAGTCTAAATACAGTTCTGTACATTAAATTTAAAAGTGATATATAGTGTAGTAGGCCTACCATGAAGTGTGCTTTGAAGCTGAAGTATCTCCTTTATCAGTTCTGCCTTTTTCTGAACCTCATCCGTACTTTCGGCCATTTTTAATAAAGGTCATATTAGAATTGCGCAATCTAGCGGGAACATGGAGGACAGCAGCTTCGTGGATGTAAATTTTGTGTTAAGGGACACTAAAGCATCTGGGGGAGACATACGAATAATGGCTTGGTCTCCTGAAAAGGATTTATTAGCTGCAGCGCTCGCAGACAATTCTGTCAGTAGCAACCTTCTTATGAACACGGAAATGCTTGTGTTATCATTAATTGCTTTATATTGTAAAGGTTATCCTCAACCGACTGTCGTGGCAGCGTATTTGGACCGTTGCACCTCAGGATAGCGCTATTGGAGATCTGTGTTGGAGGCCAGATGGGCGTGGTCAGTAGGACTTGTGAGGTTACAATTACTGTACCAAATTGGTTGTTTTGCAGTCCTTGCAGTTGGCAGGTGCGATGGAGGGGTCAGCCTACACGACGTGGAGAAGGGAGACACTCTTCACTCTTTCAGTGTAAACTCAAAGGTCACCTACATGAACTGGATACAGGTGGATTTAACAGAGTAAGCTTTACTGGAAATCACATGTAAATCATATGACAATTACATATTTCCTGCAATGTAGTCAAGAGATGCCAATCAAGATCAAAGCAAATGAAAACATTTTACCTCCATTACCCATAATTGAAGAGAGGTATATGTAGTCATGTGACAGTCATGTGATTTGTAGTACTATATTCTCTTTCTTCATACAGTGATGCAAATGTTGAGCAGTAAGTTCTCTCTAATGATGGAACAGTGCGGTATTGTTTGATGGTATACATGCACTAAACATCTTCAGGGAGGATGTTATCATGAGGAATATGGTCACTGTCCAGTGCCATTCTGGTTCCCCAAAGTAAGACTGATTTGACTACTTTGAAATGATGAGCTCATGTGGACATAACTACCTTCCCCAATAGTGCGTTGAGTATGCTGTTGATAGGAGATGAGGTCAGTGCTTGAATAACTGTGATCCTCTGGCAGCCATACATATTCATTATTATAGTAAATATACTGTCCATTCCTTTAGACCATTAAAATTCTCTCCTCCATCTCCTCCATCTCCTCCATCTCCTCCATGTCATCCCATATCTCCCCCATCTCCCCAGTCTTCCCCCATCTCCCCCCATCTCACTTCATGTCCCTTCATTTCCATAGTGTGGCTATGTCCATTTGTGGCTATCCAGTGTGCTACATGTGTTCAGTATACATCTTTCTGGGGCAGCACCCACTGACACACCCACTCCAGTGCACTATGCAACTATATCACATGATCTAAAGAACATTGTAGTTGTATATCAAGTTGGCAGCCATTTAAATCTAAAAATAGTATGAAAGCATTACTGAAAACCTCTAAATTATAAATTTTGAAGCACTGATTGTCTCTCTAGGTGTCTGTTGATCTGGTAGCGCAAAGGATACAGGAGTTGCAGCATTTAGGCCGGTCATTCAGCCATATTTCATCTCATTTAAAGGTAAATGATTGGTGCATCCTTCAGTCATGTGACCTCAGAGGAGCCTCTCCTGTAGTATGTCAACGCAGTTATTACAGCCATGTACCAGGCTTGGGAGGATGTATTGCAGCTGATGGAGAGCAAGATGGCTACCTACGCAGAGGTACCGTAATACCATAGAGGACGTCCACTGTCATGTGGTATCTGTAAACTCTGTTGTTCCATTTAGAAGCTCTCTCCTGATGTCACTATTGGAGATGAATTTCTGATGTTGTTAGCTAGTGGAGAAGCAAGGTGGGTGGCTGGGGCTTAGTAAATAGGGAAGCATGAATCCCTGACCTCATGCGAGTAATCAAAGTGATAGTCAAACCACAAGTAATCACAATCAAGCATCTGGAAAAACTAAAAACACAAACAATTGCTGGGAATCGAACCCAGGACAGCTGATTTTGACAATCGCTGTTCTGCCACTGAGCCACAGTTGTTCACATAAATGTTCCATTCATACTCTCCTCTTGTGCTAACTACAAAGTAAGTAGTTTGTATCTAAATAATGGTAATTCAATTTGTCAAAACTGGCTAATAATCAAAGACCCAGCCCATTTCCGGTGGGAGGGACCATCTTAAACAATTGGTTGCCGGCCACCATATGCCTGCTTATAGGGGTATGGTGTTTATTCATTTTAAGACTTTACTTTCTATGTGTATGTATTTATACTAATTACAGTGCAGATCTTAAAGAGTTTTTAGTGGAAGAGCTGACCTCAAATGTATGTACATTTATAGACAGCGGTCTTCTAGAAGGAATGAGTTACTTAACACTTATCTATTTTGCTTAAGGGTTTGAGAAAGTTGGGTTTGTCTCTGAAACATTCTTACGATAAAGTGCATGGATTTGCTTCTAGTCATATGATGAGGTAAGACAGTGTGGATGTGACGTGGTTACCATGGTTACTATAACTGTCAATGTAGGGGAATTCAAGGCCTACAATATCACTTGTGTGAGTTGGTTGGTATGGCAACGTGGTATGAGAGATTTGGAGTCCTTGGCTTAAACAAACCATCTGTAGAAGGTAGGTTTATCTTTACACTTAAATCTCATTATTTATCCATCTCACACTTGTTCCCATTGATAAATGTTCTTTCAGCTGCTTTGAAGATTTTGGGTGCATTTTCTGCCAAAAACTTTGAGCTTTTGACGTGAGCTGTATTAATGACTGTGGGTATCAAAATGTATTTATTAGCTGTGAATTGTCACCACTACAGAGTCATTGACACTTCACTTAAAGGTATAGAGGTATTCTTCAAATGGCTTTGGGTTGGTGAGTGGCAAACTTGATTCTTGCAGTTTAACTGTTGTACATTGTCCTTGTAATACTTTTTAAAGTTATCTTTAAACTCTCCAATGAGAAGAAGGCACCACCTGTTCTGAGTGAGGTATGATTCACTTTTAGTTTAATGTGGTCACATTCCTCATGGCAGGTGCCCCCTGTAGACCCCAAGTCCAAAGTCATTATGTCTATTAATGGACTTCCTTCAGTCCAAGGTTTGTGTTACACGTCTATTTTATTATTACACATTCAAGTCTTAGGATTTCTTCTAACTACATCAAGCCTATCTTTGAGATGTTCCATCTTTTGAATGCTTTGAGCATCTTAAGATGTAGTTTTATCTTTGAGTATCAAATGTTTCAACCCTGGAGGTCTTCATCAGCAAGACACTCAAACAATTTGAATGATGGAACATTTCAAACATTATTGGCGCTGCTTTCCATTTAGTTTACCAAGAGAGAGAAACACAGCTTTAATTTTGAAGTTGTTGGACAGGTAGTTCCATTAAACACAGCACAACCCGCGTACATATTTGTATGTAATACATTGCATCTATTTCATTCAGTACTTTCAAGATGAAAATTTGCAGACAACCCAGGTTAGAGGAAGGTCACATAATGATCAAATAGCTCTGATGTGATGTGATGGAAGCTTTTATACTTGAATGCAGCAAGTGGACCAAGTAGGGCTAGGTGACTTGCTGAAGGAGATTGGCATCGAGGAAACAGTTCTGATGGACCAAGATCTGAGTTTAGTACAGCTTTTTAAAAAGCTGTTTACTTCCATTGATAGTGCATTCACAACTGTGTCTGTGAGTGTAGGTAGCTAGCCTTAGACGTCACATCAATGATCCTATTCTACATCTTACAGGATAAGATAAGTTCGGGCTGCAGTTATGTGGTTGAATGGAGTCAAGGGTTTTCATCTGACCCTCAAAATCTGAGACAATTAACGTATGCTAGCCATGACTGCCCTAAATTCAGCCTGACTCTGTGTTGCTATGGTGACATTATTCAATTTTAGGGGTGGATTTACCATAAACAAGGATCATTTCATCTATTTCCCTAAAGATAACTCAACCACAACTGTTGTGAATGTACATCTGGACTCAAAGTAAGCAGCTACAGTATGTAGACAGTACATTTTACCACTGCAGGATATTTGTATTACAGAACAGTAGAGATTGGCTTCTTTACAATGACTGCTATAATGCCTCCAGCTGAAGGCCAAGTGTTGAGCATGAAGGTGTATTCAAGTGAATACATAACAGCTGCTGTGTACTGCGACTCTGAGGGTAGGGAGAGGCAAACTACATTGGCACAGCTGTCCACTGCCACTATAGGATCCATACCATTTACCAGCCTGCCAAGCACAGTAATGGAGTAAGCCCGCAGTCCATGTAATGATATAGATGGTTGTACATGTTATGTGGGTTGATGTACATACCTGAAATCATGTTGCTAGGGATATTGAGGATGTTAGCCAAGGGTTATCTCAGATTTACAAATTAGAAGGGTTTTCCCCTTCTCTAATGGCAGTGAGCGGTCCCAGGAGGCTAGCTTGTGTGGTAAGTGGTACATGGACATGAAAGTGCAATCAATTAACTTAATCTATTGATATATCATTTTACAGGTTTCAAAAAGTAGTAAAGTTGTTAAACTGTTTGATGTAGAAGCTGAACCTGGAGAAGACATTGAAGATTAATGTTTAAGGCATCACTGTATATTTCTTGAGTCATTATTTCCCATATAATTTTCTCACAGCTTCTTCAGGTGTCACACCTCTTGGTTCTAAACTGTAGGCGGGGAGGGGGAAATCCCAGGTTGCCTCCTCCCACACATTATCTGAGTTAAAACTAATGTTGTTAAGGGCCTGCCAATTATTATAAATAATCTAATTTGAATATACTGTCAGGAGACGTAAATATGCACAATCAATGTCTACTATCAGATTTATAAATACTGTCATGACAATCAGTGATTGCCTCCCAAGTAGTGCCATGACTTTCTGTATGACAAGCTCTTATAATATTGATGCACTAAGGATACAATTCTAGTATATTAGGTTCATCTTCATGTGAAATTGCTTTCTTCTCAAATTTTCGATGGAGTTTTCCCTTCATGTCTTCTACAAATGTTACATCAAGGGGAGTGAGGTCTTTGTACAGTGCAACACTTAAAGGAACACTGATTACCTAATTTGGACAAGATACTATATAAGGAAGCACAGTCATTACATACGACTAGCATAGTCCATATAAGCATATGCTACTAAAACCTACTTTGTTCACATCAGTATCCAAAGGGCCCTCGATGTTGAGAGAACTGGAAAAGTTCTCCTTGTCCAATGCCTCGATTGCTCTTTCCACCCGCCTTGTAGAGTTGAAAGTTGGATGTGCCAACTTGTTGGTAATGTTCTGTGGCGGTAGGCTTACCGAAGAGAGAGACGCATCATCTATTGCGCTTGGTGACCCTTTCTCTGGCGTTAGTGATAAGAGGGGATTGGGCTGCGGTCCACTTTGCATGGGAGAAGGGCGCGGAACAGTCGCCGGGAAGCCCTCCTTCTGCATGACCTTCCCCCTCGAGATGTAGCGTATGTACAGTGGCGCCAAAGTGATTTTATGTGGTTCAATAGATAATGTTTGGCGTATTAAATTGTAAAGCCCAGGAATGTTGATAAGCTTTATCAAACTATACGTATATCTAGACTGAAGTCTGGTTCGTTATGTGGAAGCTGTTGAAATGTATCAGACCGAACGAAGGGAACAACGAACGTAAGCAATAGACTTGAACCACGTCTTTTAGTTTCGATGTATTAATTCACTTTTATTCGTCCTATAGTAGAATACACATCAAGGTAAGTTTTGGCGCATTCTGCGTCTTACGAACCTATTTATTAGTTGTGTTTGATGATGTTGTTTATTTTTATTGTTATATTTAGATCTGGTGAGTGGTGCCGTTTTGGGAAATCCTCTAAAGCTTAGTTTAATCATCTCATCTCTTGCCCTGTATTGCACTGTTGTTCTGTAGCTAACCCCAAGAGAACAATCGCCTATGTAGAGCTAATACGCCAACCCGAGGAGCCTTTAGGACTGCTTGTTGCTGGTAAACATTTGAAGACTCTTGTGGCATATATATGGTGTGTAGACAATGTTGAGTGATGTTTGATGAATCCCCTGCAGGCGGTGCAGATAGGGGAGTCCCCATATATATAGAGGCCCTTCGTCCAGGAGGAGTGGGAGCCAGATCGAGGGCACTTCAGGAAGGGGACCAGATCCTCGCAATCAATGGCACCCCAACTGACCACCTCACAGACCAAGAAGCCATTGCACTGCTACAGAACGTGGGTACTGTTATAAACTTGGAGATAGCATTTGAAGCACCATCTGATGGTGAGTCCCCTCTCCCGAATCTAACAGTTATCACATTGCACATCACACCAATTCATCTGTCCTCTCTCTCTATGCATGTGTGTTCAGAGGTGGAGAAGCTTGCTTCTAAAAGTGTCATAATCTGCTTTCAGAAGGAGGGAAAAAACAGCTTTGGGTTCACAATAAGAGGAGGTCGCACAGAAAACAGACCCGTGTCGGTTGCTCATGTAAGGCAAGGTTCTCTAGCCTACAGGTATGTTGTGATTTGTTGCCAGTTGAGTGCTGTACTGATCAATACCTATCTATAACAGACAGGGTACATTACAGGCTGGGGATCGCATCATGAAGATCAACAGTGTGGACATCAAGAGGGCTACTCACGCTGAAGCACTAGCCTTACTGAGAGCCTCAGATGCGCAACTCACTCTGGAAATTGAGTTTGATGTTACTGTCCATGGTACACTATAATATTCTAATTAGTGCCCAACTGGTAATTGACTGCCCTGTGGTACATGCCCCCAGATGAGCTGTCTTCAGCTGGCGGACCTCTCCTCATAGAAATGACCAAACCTGTGGATGTACCACTGGGAATTACTCTGTCTGGTCAGTGTACAAGTCTTTGAGGACTGCTTTGCTGAGTTCATATCCACTCCTCCTCGTGTGTAGGTGCAATGCATGTCGGAGACCCAATATGGCTGCATGGCATTCGAGATGCTGGTAGAGCTGACAGGTGGGTGTGGGATGATGCCCTATGCTGTCACATGACCTGACCTGCCACTCCCCTTCTGTAGAAGTGGGGCCCTTCATGTAGGAGATCGGTTGCTGTCCATAAATGGTATCAGCTTGGAACAGGCTACAGTTATGGATGCAATTCAACTTCTGCTTCAATCTGATGTTGATATGAGAATGGAAATCGTACCTGCCCATATGTTTTCTGTGAGACCCGGATTTAATAATGAAGGTACATAGATGCATGAATGGAAAGAAGTATATATTCTTTGTGTTTCAAGGTTTGCTTACCAAGTCTTGTTATATACATAGTTCATAGTGATTTTGGATCAGTTCCTTGGCAGGGCAGCTTGAGATCAAGCCCCTTGTTGTTAAATGGAAATTTGTCTATCACTCCTCAGTCAGTGGGAGAGACCAATCACTTACTGTCGCATCCCGACACAGTCAATGTGGAGGTTGTGTCCGACGCCATTGGGTTTGGGTTCAGTCTGCGAGGAGGAGCCACTGAGTTTACGGATGATCCCTTGATCATTGATTCAGTCTATGAGAATGGACCAGCTGAAAGGTGTCACATGATCATCACATGATAATCACATGATTCTGTATAATTTTAAAATGTGTACAAATATTACATTAGGCTGGGCCAGGTTCAGGCTGGTGATCGTGTTAGAGCAATCAATGGAATATATGCTTATGGACTTACATTAGATCAAGCAACCAAGCTTATTAGGGAGTCAGGGGAAACAGTTGCCATGGAGATTGAATTTGATGTTGCAGGTAAGCTATGCGATTGGGTTTAATAGACTAAGCATCTTGTTTTAATTAATTCAATTTTAGACACTGTTGTTCCAACCTCTGGTACATTTGATGTAAAACTCTGTCGCTATGGAGGGTCACTCGGAATAACAATTAATGGTAACATTTGTGAATGATACGTATATATCTGCAAATATTGAATAGTTTTTTTCTGTTTCTAGGCAACAGTACCCCTGGGGATCCCATTTGGATAAATAAGTTAAAGAAAGGAGGTGTGGCATACAGGTAAGGGGTGTGTCTGACATAGAATGCAGTGCAGTGGAATAAAGCACCTTTTGTACTCTACAAGGATTGGATCACTGAAGCCTGGTGATGTCATACTAGCTATTAATGAGGAGAGCCTGAAGAGTGCTACCTTACAAGATGCTGCAGCTCTACTGAAGTCGGCTGGTAGTGTCGTCACCTTGACTGTTAGTAAAGATTGTGACTTTGGTTAGTCTCCATGAAAGATGCACACATGAATAACAAATAGAATCTTCCTTCTCCACTGGACTAGATGGCTGTTCCTGGGAATTCCACCCTTCATCAGTGACCCTGGGAGTCTTTTTGTCTTCTTTTTTAAATCCTTAGCTAGTACACCTAATGTATAGAATAATATGTTTCAGTGTTTTCTGCTAATCTTAGCTCTCCATATGGATAATCTGACATACACCGTTGAGCTGCAGAGGCAACCAGGAGAAAAGTTTGGCTTCAAGTTGAATGGTTCAGACGACCCTAATAAGAAGATTATCATTTCCGAAATCAAGCCAAACGGACCAGCTGCAAGGTACCGGAAGCACCAAACAGTAACTATGTGTGCAGTGTGCAGTGAAACAACATTTTAATCAATTATGAATATAATTACACAAGTTACATATACAATCTTTTGGATAGAATATCTTTTGACCAAAAGAAATACCATTTTTAGATGCTCAACATGTCGAAAGAGGTTCCATCCAAATAAGTTTGACACAATTAGAAGGAATCCTTATTTTATTCGGATATACAAAATTGATAAATTTTGTAGCATTGAGTCTTCAGGATGAGGCTCCATTTCTTCGCTTGTGCACTTTATCTTTACTCTTGTATCATTCTATTACAATGGCCTTCCTTTGTGTTAGCATACCTTTTTTGCTCTTCAATGAATTATGATTGAAGTGCTTGTGGTTTGGTTATCAGACTGATCTTATGTATGTGTGTTGTATAGGAGTAGAGCATTACGGGTTGGCGACTGCATAGTGGCTGTGAACGATGAAAGTGTAGTCAACAAAACCCTCTCTGAAACACTGGAACTACTCCAAAGTGCTAGTGAAACAGTGAGCTTGAAGATTAACAAGAGAATGAAGACCAAACTAAGTTAGTGGGTGTCTTACCTCTGCTTACTAATAATTATATTGACAAACTTTTTATTTTCTTTCTGCTACAGAAGCCACTGGAAGACTTAGAGTGAGGAAGAGTGGCTCTAACTTCATGCACTGTTACCATTTTCTTTTTCTCTACTACTTATGCTTTAGAATGCTCGCATGAATCACTTTGAAGGGAGAAGACGTAATCCTGACAGACGTACTGCCTTGATGGGCTTGGATGGACCACCGGTGGTGAATCCACTTTCACCCATCAATGCAGCAGAGTCCTCTCAAGTGGTGCAGTACGACACTGATGAACTGTCAGAACCCAGAGATGAGCGGGACGAGTCACCTCCCCTGGACCCTAGTCTTGTAACTGTTCAGCAGGTGCTACAGGCACACCTAGAGAAGGCCAACTTAACAGATCTACCTAGAAGTCATGATCCAAGTACTGTCAACCAACTTATGGTACCAGACAGGCAAGGGTCTTCATTGCATGACAATTATGATTCAGGTGGCCTTTTTTTGGAAAAGGAGAGGAAGTCACAAAGTGGATTTCTGAGTCACGAAGTGGCCACTACATCCTCACCGGCCATTAACCTGAACGATGCTGCTGAAGGAGAATGTCCTGATTTTGGCATGGAAAGTAATAAGTGCCCCCAAGCTGTTAGTGGGAGAGAGACCCACGAAGTTAAAGATTTTGGACAGCAGTCCCAATATACTGTTACTCAGAGTGAAGATGGAGTGCCTTATCTTCAAGAAGTATCCTTTGAAGCAAGAAAGAAATCTCATGAAGGGGTGGAGTCAAAAAAAACCACCCACACAAGAATTAGTGACAGTGATATTGACGAGATGGCACTTAAAACAAGTGCATTTATTAAAGAAATTAATCGCTTGGCTAACTCTGAGTCTTCAGATCCCGAGAGTGACACGGATAGGCCACCTTTGTCATTCAAAAAGAAGCATCACAACCTACCTCCTAGGATGGCAGACAAGTTTCTGGAGCAAATGAAGGCCATATCTACTCCAACACCAGTAGAGATGCATACCGTGGAGCTTGTGAAGTCTGAAGTATATCATGAGTTTGGCTTTAGCCTGTCAGAGGGTTTGTATGAGCCGGGGGTGTTTGTGCGTACCATTAAGAATGGTAGCCTTGCAGACTTGTCAGGAAAGCTACAACCATTTGACAGAATACTAAAGGTACGTATATGAAATTCGGTATATATTGCCCTTAATCTGATGAAATCAGACTTTATCTGGCTGCATTAGACAGGTGACCAGTTTAAAAGCACGTACATACGTAATATAGTGTGAATTTGTAGCAATCATTTAAGTGACTGCATGTCTTAAGTCAATGACCATTCATACAGCTTTCACTGTATATTCTGTGCATGCATGCAATACTGTTACAAATATGTATATAATATAGAGCTAGTAAAGTACGTATGTCCTACTGTAACATGTCCTGTCCACACTATATTCTGATTCTTGCATATAGATAAACCAGCACATTGTTACGGAATTGGACTGTAAGGGGGCTGTGCACATCTTAGAAGGGATTGGCAACAAACTGACTTTAGTGGTGGCTAGAAACCCGTTTGCTGGGAGTACAGACCACGAGGTTTAGCTTGAGCACTTAAAAACATTTTTTAACAATAAATTTTATATTTGTTTTGTTTACACTTTATATGTAATACATATCTCAACAGTTGTACATAAAATATCATGAAACTAGATATGTTTAGTGTAACTAAAGTGCAGATCTAGCAGTTTCTGTAAAGATTACGTAAAGTGGCTTTCAAATGACACACAGACAAGTGACTATTCAAGTAGATTAGCAATGTCATCTTTTGAAATGGGAAACCACTTTCCAGTTGTTACGTACGATATAAAAACCACTGTCATCACAACAACCAGCAGAGCTACTAACACCTGCAAGAAGCACATTGACCAGGACCCTCCATCTTCGCTTCTGGAACTGGAACTGGTCTGCCTGGCTGACCTTGAGGGTCCAGTAGGAACAAAGACCCTTGCGGGCTTCTACAAACACCAAAAATAGAAGTTTAAGATGGTCTCCAATCATATAAGAAGCACAAGAAGCTTTATATAAGTACTTACATCTGCTCTTCTATTGGAGACCTGACTAAGTGGTCGTCTTCTTGAAGTGCCTTCATCCCTCCTTCTCTCTTGTTCCCTTTCCTCTGGTCTGTACTGGGCCACCAAGGGAATGCCACTGCCACTGTCAGCTTGCTCCTCGCCTGAATCTTCTCCAATCTCACCAGAGCTCTCTTCACTGGAGAACTCACCGCTGTCTACCTGCTCAGGTCTTGTGATCACATTCACCTTCACGTTCACCCTAGGGCTCTACAAGAAAAATAGTAACTCAAGTCCTCAGACCCCGTCACCATTTCCCCACAGTTCCCTCTTCTATAGTAGTCTGATGAAATCAGACCCTAAACTTATGCAATAATTATTTCATCAGACTACTTCTATAGAGGTGTCCGTAACTTTGTACATGAGCACTACAAAATGGCCGCTATGATCAGACCATAGAGTATCTATGATCAGACCATATATCCTACTAATTTCGTAACAACAACTTACTTCTCGTTCTCGTCTTAGGGTAGTTAACTTCTTCTCGTATAATTTCCTAGTGGTTTCGGTAACGGGACCAGTAATGTTGTACTTTTTCAGCTCCTTGGCCAAATCTTTGTCACTCAAACTTCTTATGCTAGCAGGTACTTCGGGACTTGTCTTCTGTGTTTAAATGGGAAACAATAGCGGATCGGCTCCAGTGGTTGCTACTATAACGTTTCCTACCCACCTTCTTTGTTTTCCTCGGACTTTTACTGGAGAGCTCTTCATCGGAGGAAAACTCACTAAATTTAGTCGATCTCTTTAAACAGTTTTCCTTGTAAAGCTTTATGTAGTAATCTTTATTCATTGTGGGTGCGAAATCGACATCGAACCTCCTCAATTCCTTTTTCAATTCATCTTTTGTCATAAACTCAACCCTCTTGGTCGCCATTTTTACCGCCAAAACTAAGGATTTGGTTAGTCTCGGTGGCCAGACCATTAATACTCTCGCGTTCTTTCCACATTTTCACAATACAGTGTCCGATAATGGATTTTAGCATCACAGCAAGCTTTTTGTAATACAAAAGATTTTATATATAATAAGAGATGCAAGTGCTTTTATCTAGCCAGCAGTGACTAAAGTCTTGTACTGTTTGGTTTGGTTGTGATTATCCTAGGAGTCACAATGAAATCCTCAACTTCTGCATAGCGAGTTGTAGTTTATACAGATCATTTAAGGTAGAACACATGGTCTCCAATTACCTTCTCACACCTTAGTATAGACTAAAGATGATGCATCTGGATACCATATATCAACAAAAGAGTTTCAGTCTTAAAGGGGTCTCGGCTAATAACCACAGCAGACTTGATTTGCCTTGAGAGGGAGCTAGGAATACCGACGGTTGGTTGCCTTTGGTAACTTGCACGCGTGGAAATAAAAGGCCTAAGCCTTTATATATGTCATACGATGTCCCATTGTTAGGATTACTGCCTGTTTGTGCTCTCCAAGTCTCACCTTAGGAGTCTTCTTTGTCTCACCTATATAGGTCCTGTGCAATGGGTGGTGTGTGTAGTATGGCATGTGACTGTGCTTTCTATTTGATGTGGTGTGTGCAGGACTGTACTGGCCCTTTGATTTAGTACACTACCCTTCTCTTCTTATTCTCTGCACATCATGCTGAATACATCATTCTTTTTCCTTTTTTTTCTTTTTGTTATACTTTCCTCCTTTTCCCCTTTTTTCTCTTTTGTTTACTTTCCTCCTTTTCCCCTTTTTTCTCTTTTGTTTACTTTCCTCCTTTTATCCCTTTTTTCTTTGTCGTTTAGTTTTGACATTATGATGCATGTCTGTGTCCTGCAACGTAGTCGTAATCTAAGGGACATTGATCGGCCTTTGGATTTAATTATAATATACTTGTTATGCAATAATTTACGAGAGTATACTGAATGCTTACATAGATGTATGAATTTGCGATGAGCTGGTTTATATTTTTATGTATACCTTATTATATCTTATCGACAATTGTATATAACCACTGCACAATGATTTTTGCTTGACAATTCTGAAATATATATGTACATGGTTTTAAATAATAAAAATATAAAATAATGTATAGTTCTTAAACAAGTTCTTCATGAGACCATGCTGTAGTCTGTTTCTTCTCCTTCTGAGTGTTACTAGAATGGTGCTGCAGTACTTCTTTTCGCATCACTTTACTGACTGTAAAGGTGATCCCAGGGCACACCACGAGGAGGTAGAAGTACTTCGTGCCCCAAAAGGCCTCCGGTTTCTCAACTCTGTTTGACACTTCCACTACTTGCGTCGTAAGAGAAGTTGCACGGGAGCGATCCGGCGTACCTGACCGACCTATGACCAGTTACTAGTCTTGCTCTGCCACGCTACGAACAGAACAAGCCCGACCCTGGCGGACCACAAACTCCCACCAATGAGAATCATCATGTGCACACAACGTAGCTTGGGAACACTGCACACAGACTTTAGCTCATTGGGATCGGCCAGGCGCTTTAGAGTAGGGACCCATCAGTTCAATGAACTACAAGAAAAGAATTAAAAATACATGAAATATTGCATTGATGCACGGATACGAAAACTGAATACATGCAAATTCAAATGCATGCTTCCAAACCAACCTGAAGCTGCAGCCTACAACAGGGGTTCCTGACCGACTACGTAGTGGCACTGGACCCACGCTCCTCCAGGTACGGGTCGTATAGCAAGAATCCGCAAGTGCCAATTTAACACACAAGCAGGATTAATAGTGAGATACATCTCCAGGCACTAACCCATGATAGAGAGACCACCCCACTATACGAACACCGATGACCCTTTGTCGCATGGTACCATGGTCGTGCTCCTACCACGGTTGGCGCATCGATCCACACCAAAGTAGACCTCCAGAGTTGATAGCCCGGAGGCCAAAGACTGAAAATTTCCTTGTCTATTTATTAGAAATGGTCGGCGGGAAACATCGTGAACTTGGCGGAAAATCGTTGAACCCAAATTTTGTTTATTATTTTCGAGGGGATGTTCAAGAACAATAGACAACATGCAGAACATGACCCGGCCTATTCAGCAAGTTGTTATTGTTAATGAGTTTCGACTGGAAATCAATCATGGCTATCCAGCGAAGCAAATCATAAAATGTATAGTGACCCCATGAATAGAAGTGCTTAATTAATAAACAAGCTATCATGCAGTATCTTAATGAATTCATTAATCTCTGATTATTTCATAAGCTCTTGCAAGCGCATGAATCGACATGTCAATCGGCATGTTTCATGAAAAATCTAAGATACCATTTTCCTACATGCTATATGCCTATTCTGTAAAAATAGCCTATAGGGGAACTAAACCTAAAGAGAGCTTTAGATGAAGATACAGTAGTCTTTTCTTCCTTCTTTTCCCTTCTTTCATCTTCTTCTCCACTGGGTCACAACACAGGACAACACAGGACAACGTCACAAGGATATATTGCTCAATCAATTTGTGAATCCAACATGGCCGTTGCTCAAATATGCGTACCTGTAACTTGGCGTTGCCCATGCCTAAACTACACTCGTTGGTTGTTTAGAGAATCAGACAAACTATATAGCTACTTTAAATGAAGTCTATAATGATTATAATACGCATATATACTTAATAATCAGCATCTTTACTTCCTGTAAAATACCTTTTACTTGTGAGACTGTTCAAATCTAATTTATACTTAACTTTTACTTTAAATTTTGTATATGTCTTATTGTACAGCCTATACTTGATTTGCTGTATATTCATCTGGATTGTCATGGAAGTCAAATATCAGTTACCTAGCAACATATCCCATTAAGGACTGAGGTCACTGCAAAATTTTATTCTTTTAACATTGAAGTTGTTTGGTTCCCTTCTTGAAGGTATATACCAACTTTGTATGTGCTTGTTTGTCTAGTCTAATTATTTACAACTTTGTTGTTACTCCTCATAGCACTTATCAGAATGGACATTATCTTGGATGACTAGTTTGACTAAAAAGTGACAGATACATGGACAAGATGATGGGAGATCAGCGCAGCTCTGTCAGCTTGGTGAGGTTTTGTTACTTGGGAATCTCTTAATATTTTCTGTAGGCAATTGCATAGTTTAAATTAAGACATTGTACTACCAGCTAAATTAATGTTCTAATTGTTCAGTTGTGGCCTGAATTGATTGCATGGATTGCAGCTGTTGCTATAGCAATCTTGTTATTTAGATGTAACCATGGTAATTTGTACTTGGTTGTATGAACTTTTTGTTCTTAATATCAGACATGTTTTCATCAAGTCTGACTAGAATGATAAGAATTGTTCTTATAGTTGTCCACATCAGTCCAGGCCAATGATAAGTATACATTTTTAACAGTAGTTATTTTGTGTCTTAAAGTGGTATGTTAGGTTAACCAAAGGAATCCCAAACTTGTGTTTCTTACAGTTTGACTTTTGTCCATAGCTCTCAGCTAATTAATGTTCTCCAGCCTAACCAGAAATGCAGCAGTGCTCAGCTGGAGAGCTTCTTAGCCATGTACATTTAATAGGCCAGCAATTAGTTAAAGTGTCTCTATGCCCTGGAGCCAGGTATCTGGCTCTTTCTGTTTAGTGTATAGCTAGCTGCTTGGGTTACAAAGTCATCCTTGTTCCAATTTTAGTTTGAAGTAGGGCATGTCAGATAAACATTTTAGATTATTTGTGATTGACTATATTACTTAGAGAACTTTGTTAGAATGTTCTGGACTATGGGGAATAACAAAGAACAATGGCAGGTACTCAGTAACTGTCCAACAATTCAATGATTATAACAACTTTTTTGAATAACAGCCAAGAATTACCATAGCAACAATTCAATAACAACTTTAAAGTAATTGCCATTGAACCAAACCAATTATTGGCCAATTGGCCATCAGACCTGTTTTCATATGTGATGATCTCAATGTCCCAATGTCAGGTTTGCTTGTTAAAAGAGTGCATTTTATGTTACCTCTAAATGCTGTGCAGTTACTATATGGCATGGCCACCTTTGAAATGAATCAGATACAATATCAATAAGCAATAGTTGGTTGCTCTGGAAAATAGTTTGTAGCTCATCTTTGTGAGGAGCACAACAGAGAAACCTTGCTATTTGAAACTGAGTGCGCTAGTCTTTAAGTAAGTAGAAACATACTTGTCCCATGCTTCTTCATTTGCCCATATATTTTGACTTGCCAGCTTTTTGGTAATTTTGTTTGTTTTCATCTGTAGGTAATGGCTTGAAGTAGCATATTTCTTTTCCTTGTTGGAGGCAATACCTCAGGCCCTCAGTTTGTAGCTGCTTGAAGAGACCCTTGACCATTTGTACCAAGAATGACCTTATCGTCCTTATGTATATATATAGCAGCTCAATATATTCAAGCACTCTAATTCTCTGGATATAGCTATTAGTATATACTATAAATATATTGGTCGATATATATATATATATAAGTGAAGGCCATGAAACCCTATCTTACCACACATTATGCAGTTGAAGTTCACCAGAGAACTCGCCTACTAGATTGGGTAAGGATGGTCTAAATCATCTCTTGCTGTCTTAGAGGTGTGTGAGCTCTGATAGCTAGTCTTAGCTTCATATCTCTCTGTCTCCTGGAGTTTGAGGACCAAGTGTACATAAAATTCATGATAATAATTTGAGAGATAGGGCAAAATTTGCTTACTCACCAGTCACAGATATGGACAGCTGCAATGCATGAATGTACATTTTGACCATTCATCAAAGTGTATACAGAACAGTAATATAAATGTGATATACATATTGATGCATGTAGAAGTTAACCTTGCTAATGTTATATATTGTGCTATTTAAGTATAGCTTGCACAGAGCATACACTCTAGGGGATATAATAGGATTTATTCAGTCAAAGAAGATGTATATCATTCATACCTAATCCAACAAACCAATATATACAGAATTCATATATAAAAAGAACTTTGACCCAAACTAGCATGCATGATGGAATATAGGTTTATGGGCATGCTCTAATAGCTGCACATGGAGAGCCAAGTTACAAAGTGTCTTTGGACTTGGCCTGACGACATTCTCCATGCATATGCAGTAAAACATGTTGGTGAGCGAGCTCGAGAAGATCCCAAAACGTCACGAACTCCACTCAGCATGCATGAAAGAACTTAAGATGGTTTTTAGGCATGTAATCTCCATAATCACTGTCACTGCCATATAAAATACTTTATTCATTGTATAATACACTTACTGTAGTCTAGGCCAATCAGTATTTGACTTATACAATATATTGACTGTATAACAGCATGTGTGTATGTGCAGTCTTTAATAAAAATAACTTTTTGTAATGATCAAGATTTCAGCGAAATACACTATGTTCTTCATTATAATATTAATGATACATAGATGCTTAAATGTTATCAATCAAATGTTTGTAAAGGTAGCTGAAATACTCTAAAAGAAAAAAAGATGAGAATAATTTCTTTCATCAGAATCATCCATCATAGTTGAGCTTACTGAGTATGATCTCCAAAGGTCATTGTTAATTTGTTGATGGCCAATGTAGCAGCTGTGGTTATGTATAATACAAGTTTTACACTAAAGTGTCATGTGAGCATCATGTGACTGACCTGACTGAAGTGCATGAGTTACTTGCATGTGGTGACTGTTGAGGTGTGACAATGGAACACATGCTTTACTATCCAGAGCCTGTGAAGATGGAAGACACAAACTTTGCTTCTTCAGCTACCACAATGCTCTGATGATCATACCTTTGACAGATTCCTAAATGATTGCATAATCACAGCCAAGTCCTAAGGATTAGGAATAAATGAGAGCTAACAGGAGTAAGAGCTTATAGGAGTAAGGAGGAAGAGCTTATAAGAGTAAGGAGGGAGTGCTTATAGGAGTAAGGGAGATATTATAGGAATAGGGTGGATGAAGGAAAATTTGAAGCAAGGAAGAAAAGAGAAGGGAGGAGAAAGGAAAAGGGAAGGGAGGAGAAAGGAAAAAGGAAGGGAGGAGAAAGGAAAAGGGAAGGGAGGAGAAAGGAAAAGGGAAGGGAGGAGAAAGGAAAAGGGAAGGGAGGTTCAGTTTGGGAAGCTTTCTTACCTTTTGAACTCCACCATACTTATCCTCTGAGTAAGAAGCACTTGCCAATTCTGATAAAGCTAGAGAGCCACACCATATGTATGTAACTGTGTGTTTCGGTTGCAATGAGAAACCAACCTACCTTCAATGGCCCAAATGACACACTTATAGTCTTTTAAAGAATATTCCTTCTTAACCTAACAAAGCATAAATTGTAACCTATAATCCATAACAAGTGCTTCTGAGGATTACCTCTGGTATTAACTGACTGAACAGGTTATCAAAGTATCTCAAATCAGTGAACACTTTTAACTTTGCAGCCATCTTTTGTAGGTCAGTAATCAGGGTACGAGGTCCATTGGAACTCTTTGGAGGAACCGCTGCAGTAGAGACAGTACTGTATGCAACTACTAGCTGACCAACAATTTAACAGGTCAACTCACATTTATGTGGAATGCTTGGTGAAGACCAAAGTCTCATTTTGCTCTCCTTCATCTCCATGTAGGTGACAGTGGTAGGTTCAAAGGTCATCTGTGATGAGGTGCTGGACTGCTGGGGTTCCTTAAACCCAAGGAGGGTCTGTGACCCTTCTGAGGAGGGATGTGGCCCTTCTGAGGAGGGGTGTGGCCCTTCTGAGGAGGGATGTGGCCCTTCTGAGGAGGGGTGTGGCCCTTCCAATGGTGTCATTTTTGATGATTGTGCATCTGTCAGTCTGTGGGTAGTGCACTCAATCACTTGTAGAAGAGAGGTTGAAATGTTGATCCAATTTTCGGGTTTACCTGGAGGAAGCTGAAGTGTTAAGCCTAACCACAATAAAGTCACTAGGCAGTGTACCTGCATTGTTGAGTGCGTATACTTGCTGTCTCCTAGCTGCACTGTGTATGGCTAGTCGGGAGGTGTCCAGGAAGGCCAGGTACTACATGTGAGGTCAGCTACTTGGCAAAGTCATTGATTATGACGGTGAGATAATATGGTACCTTGATCAAGGGGGAGTGGTCCTGTTGTAGTGCCAAATGAAGGGTGTTACCCCTATTTACAGCAAACATTGGTTCAACAGGAAACTCCAATGGCTACATGTGTTGTTAAATTATATCAAGACACACCCACTAGGAACACCCACAGACACACCCACCTTGGTCAGGAAGTGTGAAAAAGCAGCAAAACCAATTTGCTGAACCATTTTTATACTAAATGCAGTCCCAAATATGGTCACTGTAAAGTACAGGTCATAGGGACTATTGGAGGGATAGAGAAACTTAACAACGTAATGCTGACTTGTGAGATCACTTACATTTGTAGGCTGACCAGCTGCAGCACGTTACCAAAACAGAAGACAATGGCAGTGAAGGTAGCAGTTATCTAAAGACATTTCTCAACATGAAACACTCTCAGATATTTACTTGGGGTCAAACTTACTTTAAACGAATCTACCATACTGTTTAGTAGACATTGTCTCAGCTGCAACCTCAGCAAGAGTGGTTGCTAAGAAACACAATTTCCCTCACTATAAGGCTGTGAATTTCCTAAATATCTTACTAACTTGACATAGGGAAAATCCCAGGTGATTCCTTTGATGGACAAGGTGATTTCCAGAATGCCATATTCCCTATTTATAATTAAAGACTACACACTGTAACTTTGGAACTGATGATAGATAACACACAGACTTGTAGTATCGCAAAAGTCATCAAAAGTTGAGTCTTTTCCTGACAGTTGTTATGAGAACACATCAGGGGTTGCCCTAGCAACAGCAAGACAGCCAAAGAGGACAGGCCTTCCACCATCACCCAGACGATCATAACAATGAGGTGTCTTGGACTGAAACAAGACATTACAAGGTCCCACCCTTTCAGATCTTCTACTGCTGCAACTAACAGTTAAATATCCCAGTACATTAATATATGCAATTCAGACCACTGCTTCCCGTGTGTCCAATCATGTACCTTGATATATCGGACCTTGCAAGATGGGATAAGCAACCCCTGTTAAGATGAACAGACACAGTCCAATCAGACTAGACCAGGAGCGGGTCATACACACTAAAATAGACAACAAAATCAGAGAAAGATCATGGAGTCCTTTCTTTGTACTGCCTTACAATTGGAATCGGTAAAAACACAACTTACACTTATTAGCAGACTGATTAAAGGATATATAAGGTCTACTAAGCACAAGTTGGAACAGGTATGCAGAAGTAGTGCACTGAACTGCATATTTCTTAACTTGCTTACAGATTTGCATGCTCATTCCAAGCAACAAGCAGACGATACTTTGGAAGATACAAGTTCTGATAATTCTCAAACGAATGATCTCGGATAAAGAAATAATTATCATTAAATCAGGACAAAGTTGGACAATGCAATAACTCACTGCTTTACTGAACTCTTGTATAGTAGCCATCTTAAAATGTAATAAAAATGGCCGATGAGAAGGATAGTAAAGCAGCTTTAGATGGCGCCGCCCGAGCCGCTTCGTACAACGTAGTTCTTCAGGTATATCCGTTCATTAGTACACAAACGTGTAAGCATAGATATACGACTCCTATATCTATGGTGTAAGTGTGCTTCTGATACGGCGTTCCTCGCAATGTAGGTGATAGTTCGTATTAGTTCCTTCGCACTTAACGGATTTATTTTGCGGTACATCAGTGGCGAATTGTTAGGTGTGGTCAATTTGAGGTGAGATTTTACCTATACGAGCAGAGTACAGGCTACCCTTCGATGCACTGTACTTTTATAATGCATATATACCTATTGTTGTTGTTGTTGTTGTTGTTGTTGTTGTTGTTGTTGTTGTTGTTGTTGTTGTTGTTGTTGTTGTTGAAAAACACCAGTGAAGGTACAAATAGATATATAGATGCACATATAATATAGGTACTAACCATACCTTATATTATACATATAGGTTGACCCTTTTGTACACTACTTTACTGTTTGTATCAAGAGAAGCATTACGAAGGGCTTGTTTGAGCAAAATTGAGCAACAGGTCTCATGGCAACAGAGATTTAATTTACTATGGTGTAGGCAAGTTACAGTCATGTGACTATCACATGACTATATTTCAGTGTACATGTCTTTTTGTAGCATCCCTGTTTGTGTTTTGGCATCTGTGTTGCTTGGCACCCTCTGGTTGTCACGGTTACTGGAGCAGCCAAGCACTGGGTTGTACTGGGTGGGTGTGGTCTCCTTCTCACTCAGTGCTCTTATTGAGCTGATAGCGGAACCACTCTGTATGCTAGGACATTCCTTCCATTTCTCCTCGCTTAGGGTACGTTCATACTGCAACACTCTAAATATGGATGCCTTTAGCATGTCTCTCCAGCTTTGCTCCATCCTGTGTTGAGTTTACTGGATTCATATTTTATTGTTGTTTAGATATTGGCTGAAGGTTTAGGACAGGTGTTCAAAGTTGGTGCTGTAGTTCTTGGCATTGTGATATTTCCTAATATGGGGATACTTGTATTTTGCATCTCTCAAGTGTGTAAGTGGATTTGGTGGATGAAATGTATGTTTCATGTCTGTCCATTCCTCTTCATAGATCATCTTCTCCTGTACCTATGTGGCAGTATATTTCATATACTTTAACAGCCAATTTAGACACAAAACTGCACCTCAGCTGCCAATTGCTACAATGAAAGGGATTTTCCCTAAATTTTCCTATGACAAGGAGGTATGGATTGCATATGTTTGCTCCTCTTTGCGACCACAATGAAATGTAACATTTACTCCTTCTATTAATCTTTATAAAGAAGCACATACAGAATTCAATGGAAGAGACAATTGTGTACTGTATATAAATGTTCATTATAGCCTGTCTTAAATCCTCACCTCTTAACCCTCTCCTGGAGCTTCTTAAAGCAGTCACTTCTTAAGCAGTTGCTCACTGATGGTAAGCCACTAACTAAACCTGAAGAGAGCTTTTTCTATGTATATCTCCTTCTTTTGCTGTGTACTTAGGAGAGAAATATGTCATGACCATATTTGGGATTCTTAACTTCACCCAGCAAGGCATTTATGATGTCATCAATAATCTTGGCTCTCTTGTTGCAAGATTTATATTTCAACCTATTGAAGAAAGTTTTTATATATTTTTCTCTCAAACTCTGAAAAGAGGATTACCTGTTGAGAAGCAATCAGAGGAGAGTGTAACCCTCTCTCTGACCACTCTGACCATGCTGATTAAGGCAGTTTTGTGGATATCACTTATCATTCTTATATTTGGGTTTTCCTATTCACATCTTGCACTGAACATCTATGGGGGAAAAACCCTCACAGATTCTGATGGTATGGTCTGTGATGTTGCTATAGTACTGTACAGCTGCATGGACTATTTGTCCTCTTCTTATGTATATGTAGGTCCTCTGTTAATGAAGTGTTACTGCATTTATGTGCTGGCTCTTGGAATAAATGGTATCACAGAATGCTTTTTCTTTGCTTTAATGAGCAAATCAGAAGGAGACAGGTGGGCGTGGATTTAGCTAGGGAGATGTGGGTGTGGCTTTAGCTAGGGAGATGTGGGTGTTGCTTTAGCTAGGGAGATGTGGGTGTGGCTTAAGCTAGAGAGATAATTATAGGTTAATTCTGGTTGAGTTCTGATGATATGGAGTGTCATTTATATATTTACAGGTACACCAAAAATGTTGTGCTAAGAAATTTTCATTTCTATACAGATATAACAGAAAGTTACTTTGGTTTTCATTTATTTTTCTGGTGTCAGCCATTTTGCTGACCCGAATACTTGGCAGTGCTGGGTTCATATTGGCCAATTGTGTAAACATGATCACACGCATTTGGAACAGGTACAAGTGTACACCTATGTATTATAGCTACTAAACTCTTCAAGTTTCATATCAGCTCTATTTTATTTTATCCTCAGTTGTAATTTCATGCTGACGTTCTACAAGTTGACACCACAAGAACTTGTCAAGAAGTGCCAGCCATCTTCAAACTTTCTTATTACATGTTTGATGGTGTTTTTGCTGACTGTTATGTCCGAGGTACAGTTTGTTGGTTCACGGTGCTTAACCATCAGTTGTGTGTCTTGCTTGGTGTTATACGTAGATGTGGCTCTACGCCAGTGGACATGTATTTCTTCATTTAATCATTGGAGCTGGCTGCGGAGTGCTTGTTCTGCTAATAACAAGGAGTCATGAGAGGGAGATGTGCCATTTTTTCATTGAACGATTACCAATCAGATTACAACATATTGTCAAACAATTTATATTATAATAGCATTTAAATTACCAGATACAGTGTATTATTGTAAAAGGTCTACATCCAATTAACTACCACGCCATCATTCCCTGCAGACATAAGGAAGGAGCCATTTTGAGCAAAAGCTATATCTTGCACTGCATCAGTATGGCCTTTCAGCTCATCCACCTAGTGTATAATATCGGTAGTGTCACAGTTGCCATAGTGACATGTTATTGGCCTTACTTGAGAAGTAATGACATTCATGACCTTAATGGTGCCATCACTACTTGCCATGGCAACTACTTCACCACAGGGGTCAAAGGACACCTTGTTGATGGAGTAAGGTCCAAAATCATTGTCATACAGAGACTGATTGCCATTGATGTCCCAAATATAGACATGCCCAAAGCAGTCGGCAGATACCAGTAGATCATTCTACATACATACATATAGATATATAATATTATACAAATATTCTCTGATAGTCTATATACTGTATGTATATGTGTGTACGTATGTTATGAATGTTCCTAGTGAGCATCATTTTAGAGTTTAAGATTATTATATTGGTCAGAAGTAGGGAAATCCATGAATATTCCAAGTGATATATAGTTAAACTATGCTACACACACATCACATTGAAAAGGCGAAAGAAGTAAATGCTGAGACCCAATTCCAGACCCACTGTATGTATGTATGTATGTATGTATGTATGTATGTATGTATGTATGTATGTATGTATGTATGTATGTATGTATGTATGTATGTATGTATGTATGTATGTATGTATGTATGTATGTATGTATGTATGTATGTATGTATGTATGTATGTATGTATGTATGTATGTATGTATGTATGTATGTATGTATGTATGTATGTATGTATGTATGTATGTATGTATGTATGTATGTATGTATGTATGTATGTATGTATGTATGTATGTATGTATGTATGTATGTATGTATGTATGATTGTATGTATGTATGTATGATTGTATGTATGTATGTATGTATGTATGTATGTATGTATGATTGTATGTATGTATGTATGTATGTATGTATGTATGTATGTATGTATGTATGTATGTATGTATGTATGTATGATTGTATGTATGTATGTATGATTGTATGTATGTATGTATGTATGTATGTATGTATGTATGTATGTATGTATGATTGTATGTATGTATGTATGTATGTATGTATGTATGTATGTATGTATGTATGTATGATTGTATGTATGTATGTATGTATGTATGTATGTATGTATGTATGTATGTATGTATGTATGTATGTATGTATGTATGTATGTATGTATGTATGATTGTATGTATGTATGTATGTATGTATGTATGTATGATTGTATGTATGTATGTATGTATGTATGTATGATTGTATGTATGTATGTATGTATGTATGTATGTATGTATGTATGTATGTATGTATGTATGTATGTATGTATGTATGATTGTATGTATGTATGTATGATTGTATGTATGTATGTATGTATGTATGTATGTATGTATGTATGTATGTATGTATGATTGTATGTATGTATGTATGTATGTATGTATGTATGTATGTATGTATGTATGATTGTATGTATGTATGTATGTATGTATGTATGTATGTATGTATGTATGTATGTATGTATGTATGTATGTATGTATGTATGATTGTATGTATGTATGTATGTATGCATGTATGTATGTATGTATGTATGTATGTATGTATGTATGTATGTATGTATGTATGTATGTATGTATGTATGTATGTATGTATGTATGTATGTATGTACATTCCCTTACTGATTACCTTTAAAGTAGAGGTTGCACTGTTACAGGAGTGGCTGTGCCCATAGTAGGTCTGTACACATAGACCCTTCGTGAGGAGGAGGAGACAAGGAAGACATTTTAATTACAGAATCTATCAGTGACAAACAAATCATGACTGCCCACTCTATTATCACAGATAGAAATACAAATATAGGGGTATTCAGTCTCTTATGTGTGCTCCACTGGTCCACTGGTCCACTTACGTTTCTAGCATCCCATAGTGAAACTGTCTTGTCCGCAGAACTAGTACAGAGAAGGTTGGAGTATGCCAGGAAATTGACACTATTAACTGAGTCAGCATGTCCTCTGAGAGTCAGGTAGCATCTCTCACTACATGTGTGACAGAAACGTGATTAGTAGGCACCACATGACACATCCATACACATGGAATATACGTATATATGACATCACTATATATACACATTCTGACATGATGGTTTACAAACAATTGCTCCACACTAAACTCTATGTAACTAAGTACATACGTATATACCCCACAATAAGCTGTATATTCACAGTACCTACCTACACTATACACATATATTCACAGTACCTACCTACACTATACACATATATTCACAGTACCTACCTACACTATACACATATATTCACAGTACCTACCTACACTATACACATATATTCACAGTACCTACCTACACTATACACATATATTCACAGTACCTACCTACACTATACACATATATTCACAGTACCTGACTATATCCCAGATCTTGACTGTGTGGTCCATGGATGAGGTGGCTAAGAAGGAACCGGTTGAGTGCCAACTGCAATCCCAGACTGGCTGCTGATGGTCAGTATATGTTATCACACACCTGCCCTCCCTGAAGTTCCACAACTTAGCGGTCCCATCACCAGAACAGCTAGCTAAAAGCTCACCACTACAGAACACGCCCAAGGAAGAAGAGGACTATTAAGTCACACAGGTCATCCACAGATTGCCTAGCTTCTCACTCTGGATGGATTTGAACTCCTCCCACCCAATCTTTGTGACCTTTTCCTGACATTAGAATTTCATTTCTGTAGTGTTTCAAGATAACCATGTATAGTAAATGTGTAGCTGTGGGCTAAGAGATATATAGAACAGAACATTTGTATAAAGAACAAACCTTGTTAAGCTCCACATTCTCCAAGTGTGATCATCACTAGCTGTCACATATGCGGTCTTGCGAGGATGTAAGCAAAGCCTGTGTATGATAATATACACATGAAACGAGAGGTACAGCTCTCTACTGATGTCACATTCATTTATTATTATAGTATGTATGTAGCTATCTGTAGTACAAGTATTAATATTAATGTGACTTACCCACTAATACCATAATCATGAGCAGTATGACTGGATTTTAGAGTAAAACCCCCTTCGTTAGTTAAATGAGCACACTTTGGAGCTACGAGAGTCTTATAAGGATTAGGCAGACCAGCTGGGAAGGCTGACATCTGTGGGACCAGAGCAAGGAGGGATACAGTATAGATATGTATGTACATACATGGCCTATTGAATACACACTTTAGAAGTCTTCCCAGGTGACAGGTCTGTCTTTGTTTTGTCACCCTGTACCACTGGAGGTTCAGTCACTGATGGCTGTTTGTTCTCAACAGCAACCTTTTTAGACTGAATGCTGTCAGACTTGTCCTTGTCAGCCATCTTTATTTGTGCGTCTCCTTTCTTGTCCGTGGGTTGACTGCCACTGGTGCTTGTTTCTGTAGCCTGGTGGCTTCCAGATTTGTGAACAACATGAGCTCGCTTTGATGACTGCTTTAATCTGTTGTTCTCTACTGTTACTACCATCTTTTCACGCACCGTGCTCTAAAGTAAAATACACAGGCGGCAAAGAACACAATAAACCAGAGCATGCTTGTAGGAGGAACTTGTGAATTCACAACCTCATATTTTTGTTGAATCTTGCTGAGGGCGTTTTCATATTTCATACAATGGTCTTTCAACTGTTGAATATCCCTCATAAGCTTGCCTTTCTCCTGAATCACCCTTCTGTGATGCATGCGATGATAATCACGCTCTTTCTTAAGTCTGAGAAATCTGTCTTTTGCTTGCCTACACAAAATCACATGCTCAAGATCATATTCACAGAACCTTACACAGACAGGTGTATGAGCCTTACCCAGCAGCATCTTTGTACTTTTGTACCTCTTCATGAAGAAGCTGGATTTGGTTGATCAGTTGTCTGTTCCTAAAACCACAAGTTATTCCACGACATGATACACAAACCACAAGTATTTTAACCATATGATTAGCCTTATGTGATTTAGCACCTCTCAGTTTATACAAAATACAGACGAGACACAGTTAGCTCGACTGAGGAGCCTGAAGTATACTCATATACAAATTGTTTCCCCCCAGTTATCAGGTATGTGGTTCTAATTAATGCCAACCCTACAGTACATCAGGTACTTACTGATGGTATACGTCAGGCAGAGGTTGGTTCTCCGACTCCTTCAGCAGCCCACATTCCTTCATCCTGTACCTGGTCAAGGGGGAGGAGGGTACTTGGGTAATGTGATCCCCTATCACATGCACGACTAACCATTCAGCTTGAAAACAGTCTAGAGTCACCAGCATTCCCATCCGTAAGAGGTAATTACGTACAAAGTCTTCAATTACCTCAGGCCACTAGAAAACGGTCCATCCAATTTAATTGACATACAATAACATGCAATTATATGCAATGTGTACTTCAGTGACTTTAGATACGCTAGCTTTCACTTTTTCCCTTGAACCCTACTCAAAGGAGGAATGCATCTACATGAGATGTTCAGCTGCTTGCAAGAGGACAAGTTATAAAGGGCGACTTACTTCCTTTAGATTTGACTTATGCTCCTTCATCAAACGTATAGTCTCTTCAAAGTTTTCATCCAAATTCTCCTCATCTTCCGAAGGTTCATCATCAATTTCCAACTTTAACAGAAAATGAACCAAATCAATCTTAGCCATTGCACTATTGCACTACACCTAAAACTTACCTCATCATATTCAAATCCACTCTCGTGTTCATATTCGATTACTTCATCTATTTTAAAGCTTAATACTTCATATATACTCGCACATTTGAAATCAAAGCCTTACCCTGCAAGAAATGAACCGAATCGCCCTCTTCCGCCATTTTTAGAGAGCCTAGCAACGAAGAGGGAGAGTCCCTAAAGCTGCAGGGGTTTCCCTAATCGTGAGCGTACTTTTAAAGAATAACTCAAGAATTAAAGGTCATATCGGTAATTTACTAGAAATGGATCCAAAGTTGCTCAAAGGTCGTCAAGACTTTCTCAGGCAAGCTACTAAAAGTACATCAGCGCCAGCAAAACCTAAACCCGTCAAAGAGAAGAAGAAGAAAGTTTCAAAACCCAAAGTTGCACCTGACGCATGTAAGCCTCATAGATGTACTCACAGCTACTGCTCATTTGTGAAGGCCATTCTCCTTAGCGTTCCTGAAGCAGTCAGCAGCCGCGGCAGTGCACCACAAACAATTCTTTCGTATGATCAAACTTTGTGTAGATTATTTGAAGGTGAGGACCTCAGAATACTATAATCTATGTACCTGTATGTAAGGTACATGCCCTGATATGTATTCTTCAGATGAGGTACTTGGGTAAGTGTTATAATCATTTATCTTTGGACGAGATATTATCAAGTATCGATTTGAAAGACATTGATATAGATATGACAGGAAAGCTCCGTGAGGTAATGCCATTGCTAAGAGAAAGTTGAGCTTAGCTGGGTCACTTGAAGAATATGTACTTGTTTATGTAGGCTTTGATTAACAATCAAAAAGTTGAGTATGATGTAGCAAGTGACAAGTTTCTTTTCAAGGTAGGTTGACTATTTGGCTCTCTTGGCATAACCCTATGTGTTAAATCCTTGTAGCCCAGCCTTCAGATTCGCAATAAATCTGATCTGATCAAGCTGTTGAAGCTCTATGAGAGAGAGGGACTGGGAGGTGTAAAGATGGAGGACATAGCAGAAGCACTTGCAAAACCAGAGAGAGCTCTCAAAGTGAGCACACTGTAGTTAAGACAGGAAACTTGATACCTCCCCCTACTGTAATATCTACATTAGAATACTGGGAGTTAGGAGAAGATGTAAGAGATACAGCAGAAATGTGAAAGACACCATTTCATATACTAGCTGATTATTGAAAAAGTCTTTCATAGTTATACAGATTTAATAATATTTTTGATCTCCAAAGAATTCACTGACTCTTTTTGGGGATTCCAGTTGTGTGACCTGCTACGGACTGTATGTATGTACGCTCAATCTGATTGGCCACTGATGATGACCTTGCATGTGTTTGTCAGTATGCACTTGTTTGTGGTCATTGTGTATATAGTGACGTATACATACATACATGTATAGATGCGTGATATTTGTGGGTAGAATATTGTTAATGTATATACTTTTAGATGTAGTGATCCATGTCTTTCATTTTCTTAGAAACTGGGTGATTCTGTCATGGTTATCACCCGTCCTGATAAGGAGAAAGTGGTCTTCTACAGGAATCCCAACCTACACTTTAAAGTGGACGAAGGTACATATGCCATATCATGAGAATCATGAAAGTTTAGTGTGGATATATGGGATTGTTTTAGACATCAAGGGTCTATGGAATCGTCAGGATGTGGAAGGAATGGTAGAATCCGAAATAGCAAAGTACTTACAAAATGGTTAGTTAATGAAGTAGTGGCTCCATATACGTAACTGACACCTTGCTAAATCTATTCCTGTATACGTAGCTGGTATATCAACATTGGAAGGGTCTGGTGAAGGCTCCGTTAGCTCGAGGAAGAGAAAAGTGAGTGTTTGTTTGTCAAATGAATAATCTAACACATCATTTTTCTTACATGCTACATCTACGTACTTAAGAGTAAAAGGCCTATAGGGAACTAAACCTAGTGAGAGCTTTGGATGAGGATACAAGAGTTTTCTTTTTCTCCACTGGACCATGTAATGTACGTACAGTATAGTACAATAATTACACAGAGGTCCTCTTACAGATAGTCAATTATGTAATTTCATTTATTGATAACAAACCACTTGGTCAAACTGTATGTATGGTTTAAAGATTCCCAGGGTCACTGATGAAGGATGGAATTCCAAGAAACAGCTGCCTGGCCCAGTGAAGAAGAAGAGAAGTAGAAGGAGAAAAAACTCTTGTATCCTCATTCAAAGCTCTCACTAGGTTTAGTTCTCTCACTAAGTTTAGTTCCCTATAGTGCTTTTACTTGTAAGTAGATGTAGCATGTATGTGATAGATTATTCGTATAGTTGACCTTGTTTTGCATATGCCACAGGTGCCTGGTCAGCAAAACAGAGCCAAAAGAAGATCAAAGGCAACGAAAATATTAAACATACACTTGGAAGAAGGACTTTTGAAAGATTTTGACCAACCCCAAACCTCAAGCAAACAATGATTATTGCATCATCAATTGAATTTTTCCTCAGAATGTATAAAAATGGCTGCCCTGCAAAGTGGCTTAGTTTTTGTCTTCATGTTAGTCATTTTTTTCGTTTCTGCCGGATCTGAAGAAGATGACTTGAAGCTCTTTGAGCAATTTATGTTAAGGCATAAAAAATCCTATATTTCAGATTCAGAAAAGTGGAAAAGATTTAGCATATTCCAGGAAAGTCTAAAGAGACAAGAAATGTTAAACAGAAAGGAAAAGTCCTTAAATGGCTCGGCCATCTATGGTATAAACAAGTTTTCTGATCTTACCCAAGCGGAATTCAGTGGTAAGTAAAGTCCCATACGTCCATTGGTCTGTTGGCCTATATAAACTTACTCGTGAATATTGGTTTGTAGCGCGGTGCCTGGGAAGGATAGCTACTGACAAGGGAAACAGATCTAATACTCCAGCAGCACCCGAGGGACCCCAAAGCGTGCCCAAGGTGTTTGACTGGTATGTTAAGATATGACGCAGAATATGGTGCAGCTGTAGGTATGCATTTAGGATGTAATTCCCGCCTACCCAGGAGAGAGAAAGGTGTCGTGACGAGCATTAAGGATCAGGAGAGATGTGGATCCTGCTGGTATACAGTATACGTATATGTTGATGTACAGTAGTAGTTATATTATTGTGGTATTATTGATACATAGGGCATTTAGTATTGTGGAGACAGTAGAAAGTAGAGCAGCCATTTTAACACTTCCTCTCATGGAACTCAGTCCTCAGCAGCTGCTGTCATGTGACCACACAGGGGAAGCAATGGGCTGTGAGGGAGGAGATATTGACAGTCCATACAAGTGGCTAGAAAAGGCATGTCTACATATTGTCTCTGTCTGCAATATTACATAACTCTGTCTTTGCACTGTACTTCAGAATCCTTTGCTCACAGAAAGTGAGTACCCCTTTGAGAGTAAAAATGGAGAAAACTTCCCCTGTCAACAGACAAGGTATGTTAAGGGACTTACTACTACATAGCAGCACTATACTTGTACATCAGTGAGGACATGTTACCATAGCAATTGGTAGTTCTATTGTGAAATTATGTTTTACCAGCTGTGAAATATATTCTACATTGATATAGCCCCAAACATGGCATATTAGTAGAGTCATTTAGACTGGACTCTTTGAGGAATAACCCTAATGTAGAGGTCAGTATGCTCAGCTATTTGAGCTTCTATGGACCAGTGGCTGTAGCAGTGAACGCTATAAACTGGCAGGATTATGTAGGTAAGGGTGGATGCAGAGTTTCCTGATGTGTGTGTGTGTGTGTGTGTGTGTGTGTGTGCGTGTGTGTGTGTGTGTGTGTGTGTGACATGGCCTCCATATTTAGGAGGTGTTATGCAGCATCATTGCTCAGCTCAGGATCTTGATCATGCCGTAGTGATAGTTGGATACAGTCTTCAAGGTATGTAAGTGCTTAACACTGGAAGTGGGTGGGGCTAGTGATGCCAAACCTGTTATGGCTATGTACTGCCACTGTTAAGAAGTAACTAACTGGATAGTTAATTTGTTTTAGAAGGGAAAATACAATTGTAACATTATTGGGATATTGAGTGGCTGTATACATACGTATGTCAGTTTTGGAATGCATGCTGTCTCCATCCATTAGGGGAAGTACCCTACTGGATCGTAAGGAACACCTGGGGGATGGACTGGGGATTGCAAGGCTATGCTTATATCAAGTATAACAGCAACACTTGTGGTATGAGAAGTTGTGATAATGTGTCTTATGTACAATATGCAGACAAATATATTAGTCCATGAAAAGTGCAATACAATACGTAACTATTGTGTGTATATATTTGTTTCGATATACGTAGGTATTGCTGAAGATATTGCATTTCCAGTATTAGTCAAACAAGTGTAAATATTTTAATTTATAACAAGAAATTGAAGAAAAGTTCAAATCAGTGTGTGTTTTGCCTTGACTCGATCAATTAATTCCTGTAAAATTTACATGTAAATATATAATTTTTATTTCATATTTGTACATCTAATGGTAACCTTGAATCTTGCAAGGCATTCTCTTTTAGTTCTTGTTGGAATGAGATCAGATATGTTGTCCCATCTCCTAGGGTCGCTAGACGGATGCCTTCGTAAGCCATTCTCTAGAAGCTAGAAGTTTAAAGAGCACATCAACAAGATGGCAAGTAATGAGCAGCTCATCATGGAAGACCTACCTTCTGCTCATCTTGGGTCCATGGGCGCTCAACTCTGGTAATTTTGATACCTATTCACACAAACCATTTACAACAATGAAGACATGATCTTGTATTGCTAATTCGGTCTGATATTGAAGGAGGAGGAGTTGTGGTACCTTTGTCTTCAATCCGCTCAGTGATTCCTGCTTGGGTCTGTAATTTATTCAAGTGCTCTTGTTCAAATCTCTTGAATACTTGCTGTTCCTCAACCTCTTTAAGGCTTTTGTCTGTAAGGAAACAAAATAGAATATTACTCCAAAAACTCTTTAGCTAGAAAATGAAAAGTTAGATATAATTTATATATATCAGTAAAGTTTTGATGTGCATGTCAACTATTTAATGACATTGTTAAAAGGAATTACCAGATTTCTGTAAGTTCTTCACTTGTTTAATAACCTGCTTTGTTGTCTTCTTTGTGTCAGGTTTATGAAGCTTCAGATAGTCAAGTATCGTATCCCACCTAATACATGCATACCAGTGGAGCTGAGATTATTATCTTCTATTAATGCATCCCTCCTCAAGTGGTGTACAAGTTTATAGATTACCTCTTTACTGTCCCAGGAGGATACAAATTGACAGCTTTCACTAGTATTTCCATTTCCTCATTCTCCCAATTATCATAATCAGTACTAGTGTTATCAAATGTGACACCGCTATCTAAGGTATACATATATGTTTATGAATAAATCTAACACACCATTTTCAATATGCTATACATCTACTTTGAATAAAAGGCCTATAGGGAACTAAACCTAGTGAGAGCTCAGGATGAGAGTACAAGACTTTTCTCTCTTCTTTTCTTCTCCACTGGTACACACCACCAATCATGCAACAGCCAGACCTTGTGGCACACCTACCTTGCTGGGTAGCCATTCTTCTCTGTGACTCCTCGATCCTATCTCTTTCATCATTCACCTTCTTAATAAAGATATCATTACCATCCTCAATGGATAGACCCTTCAACGTCTCGGTAAGACTCTCCAATCTTGATGTAGGCAGGTAGTGTAGTAGAAAAAGGCAACATGTAACAGCTCACAATACCTTACTCTTCAGGTGTTAAAGAATCACACAAGAACTCTAGATCATTCATCCTCTGCACCGGAACTTCCTCAGTCTTGCAAAAGTAATTCCTTTCTTTACAAAGAGTTCTAAAAGCTTTTCTTTTTGCTCGTACTTCCTTTTTCTTTGCTTCTCTCTCCTTCCTTGCCACTTCCATCTAAACAAAACTATACATATCATTAAACAGTCACAGCAATTCTTCACAAAAACAGACCTCAGCTTTGCTAATAGCCTCCTTTTCCATCTGTTCCATTCTCTGCTTCTCCAAAGCCTCTTGACGCTCCTAGCAAGTTAAGAACATTGCAACATCAGGTATAGGATAAAGATATAATATATAAAGCAATTCAAAATCAACAATATACATTTAAATTAAAACCTTCTCTTTTTCTTGTTCCTTTTGCTTTTGTAATTCTTCTTTTATTCTTTTCTGCTCCTCTTTATTCTTTTTCTCCTCTTCCTTAAACTTTTTAACCCTTGGATCACTGTTGTAGGCATTATCTATGGAAAGAAGACAGTATATGACTGAAGTTTGTCTAAAGGCAACCTCAAATGAAAGTCTTAGGTCGTACATCCCAAGAAGTGAATAATTTCCATTAGATGTGCTCATTGTTCAATCAATCCTAGCCTTATCCTTGTTAAAGACCTTACCAACAAGTAGTCTCAGTCTAGTCATTTCTTCCTTCTTTCTCTGCTGTCTGTCAGCTTTATTCTGCTTCTCCAACCAGCGTCGCTCCTCACGACTAAGTGAGGGGACAGATAATCCTATGCTAACAAAGTATAAACGGTGGATAGCTAGAACCAAGTCACTTACTCTTCTCCTTTCTTTGAATCTTCTTTGTCTAAATAGGAAAACTCCCTCCAAGAGTCAAAGTTGTACCTACATCAGTACACACCCACACATCAGTACACGCCCACACATCAGTACACACCCACACATCAGTACACACCCACACATCAGTACACACCCACACATCAGTACACACCCACACATCAGTACACACCCACACATCAGTACACGCCCACACATCAGTACACGCCCACACATCAGTACACACCCACACATAAGCATGCAACCATATACAAGCAGGTGTGCACAGTTCAAACTATGAGGTAGATTCTCACCAAAAAGAATAAAACTGATCCACGTCCTCGTAGGAACTGTCTGCATCCCCCAGCAGGGGAACTGGCTGAGTGTTGGACCACCTTGAAATGTTAAGACTTTCAAATTAAATATTTAAGAGTATCAAGGAATGTATAATACCAACCTGGTATTTCGCTGAAAAACTGGTCCAAATATTTCAAAAAAATTTTCCTTCTCTTTAGGTGGAATGGTGTCATCAAAGGTGGGATCAACGCTGTCAAAAGCAGCTCGCGTTTTCGGATCATATAAAATATCATACGCTATGACAACAATACAACGAGACGAATAGACTATAAATTGGACAGCAGACACCATATATTGTACCTTTCTTGATGCAGCCAAATATACCCTCAGCGTTAGCAACGGTCTCTTCTTTAGTGTTCGTTTTGTCCGGATGATACTGCAACACCAACTTGCGATCTTACAAGAGAAAATTAGATCTGATAACCAGTTTGATGTCAGGAGAATGTCAGTGATATACAGACACACTAACAATCCGGTCTATGGTCATATCTTTGCATACTGCTCATCCGCACAATAATGGGGACCACATTTCACTTACAAGCCTTCCTGATATCCTCCCTGCTTGCTAGATGTCTCTCCTTCCCCAGCCCGAGGACCTCATAGTGGTCCTGTTCCTTCCATTCCGTAGGGTCCATTGACTCATAGTCAAATCCTGAATCTTCATAAGAGTACTCAATGTTACATTACTGCTTATAGGGGGTGCATAAAATATACTATTGGCATACAGGTCCATACATACCTTCGACTTTGGCAGCCATATTTAATCATTGACCATGCGCTAATTATAAACCACATTAATTTTTCTCTTTTTATCGCGGATACATACATAGGACCGAGATTGAGATATGTTAATATATTACTACAAATATCCTCAATGTATTCTTGACATGTGTTAAACTGTACAGAAATAAAAAAAATCATTTTAAAGTTCAGTGTTATACATTTACAATTGAGAAAACAGTTTAAATATTATCAAATCAGTTACAAAACTCTCTCCAATTGTTGCTTTAACAGTTTACTAGAGAGCTGCCTTTGCCTCTGTAGTGGTAGCAGGACATATCTCACTCTACCAAACACCAACCCGGCAGACACCTGAAACAAGCAGTGCACACTTTGTGAAATCTTTTTAAGTTTATACAACTAGAACTATTTCAATGAGACTCACTGGTCCATAGTCATTACTGTCATGGCTTCTAGGGTTATCCCCTTCCAACCATACATGATTTTCTGGAATCTCAATGTATGAGTCATGATGACGCTTCCTGTAACATACAATCAATGAAATGTCAACATTTTCAACTCTGCTCTGAGTAGGTAGGTTAATGTTGTCATGTGCTATGCGAGTGTCTTACCTCACAATGTCCCCCTCTACTGCAATCACACGCTTCACAATACACTCACCAAAACACTCTGGAGAACTGTGGAAATAACATGTAGACCAGTTGAACTGTCTATTCTAAAATATACGTGACCTGTGTAATATTGAAAACACCCACCGACTAACGACTATTTCTCCAACGCGTGGTTTCCTTCTGGAACCCTTCCACGTGCTGACCCAAACAACATCGCTGCTATGTTTTGGATTGGCATTCAGAGTTGGCTGAAGATACAATATAAGTCTTATACCATTCAGATTACGGAGACACTGCCTAGCTATAACCAACTTGCATAGAGAATCCTTCGATGGTTGCCAAGTATCCAACTCTATCTTTCCAGCAAATCAGTACTGGAATAGACAGACAAACGTTCTTTACTATTGTGATCATCCATTTTCCCATTGCCGTTTCGCAATCATAAAAATGGCTACGCCTAGGATTGGGCAGCTGTTGAGAGTACGTTCAATAAAAGGACATAATTGTATACATTAACGTTTTTTCTTGTTTCATATTAGTCTGCTACAATAAGATTTCCCAAAAGATTTTCTTCGGTTAGTTATTTCACTATATCGACTCATATCTACCTCTTTGTGAGTTGGATGTGTTTGTAACGTAGACCACTATTAGAGACGCACTGAATTCTGCAATGACGGAAGAAATAGAGCGTGATGAGAATGTATTTCTGATGGGGGAGGAAGTGGGTCAGTATGACGGAGCCTATAAAGTGAGCACTTTCGTAGTTTGGAGCACATGCATGTAGAGCAGATATCAGACCCCTTCGTTGCGCAACAAAAGCCCATTCAGGGGCAATATTTATTTACCTTTTACAGGTGTCTAAAGGTATGTGGAAAAAGCTTGGTGACAAGAGAGTTATAGACACGCCCATCTCTGAGATGGGGTTTGCAGGGCTGGCTGTGGGAGCTGCCATGGTAACTAAAGTTCAATGATTGCATCACATGACATGTACTGTAATAAAATGGGAGTTCCCCTTTATAATCAATCAATACACTCTCGACATTTCAGACAATCTGACTTTATCTTTAGGCTGGATTGCGACCAATTTGTGAATTTATGACCTTCAACTTTTCTATGCAAGCTATTGATCAAGTGGTTAATTCCGCTGCCAAGACCTGCTACATGTCAGGTGGCGCAGTTAACATACCCGTCACCTTCCGCGGCCCCAACGGTGCATCAGCAGGTGTAGCAGCCCAACATTCTCAAGACTACACTTCGTGGTACGGCTCTTGTCCTGGACTGAAGGCAAGTGCATGATTGAAAGTATTGTTTAGTTTGTAAACAATAAGCAATTAAAAGTTGATGGTTTATAGGTGTTCTCTCCTTGGTCTGCTGATGATTGCCGGGGTCTCCTCAAAATGGCTGTTCGGGATGACAATCCATGTATTTTCCTGGAAAATGAAATAACCTATGGTCAGACATTTGAGCTGAGTGCAGAAGCAGCGGACAAGGACTACTTAATTCCACCAGGAAAGGCAAAAATTGAAAGAGAAGGTCACTATACTATATCCTGTACTGTACTGTAGCCTACTTCATAATTATAGTATTGAGGTTCCAATTACTGTAGGTAAAGATGTGACTATTGTAGCACATTCAAGACCAGTTGGGTTAGCTCTTGAAGCAGCTGATATTCTGTATAAATCAAAGGGAGTGCAGTGTGAAGTGATTAATTTGAGGTCCATTCGACCCCTGGATTTTGAATGTATAGTAGAGTCGGTCAAGAAGACCCATCACCTTGTCACAGCTGAACAAGGTTGGCCCCAGTTTAGCGTGGGATCTGAGATCTGTGGAAGGATTATGGAATGTGAGTGCAAGTGTTGCCTGCTAACACAGATTAATTTAGCTTTAAAATGGATATCATCTGCTCCTATTTAGCCGAAGCCTTTTGGTACCTGGATGGCCCTGTGTTCCGGGTGACTGGTGCTGATGTACCAATGCCATATGCCGTAGGACTTGAGAAGTTGGCAGTGCCCGAAGCCAGCAACATCATCAACACTGTGTCCAAACTTCTCAATCTGCCTAGTTAATTTCTTATATAAAACCTTATTCTCTCTTCTATTATTATACATATACCCTTTAACACTAACTGATTATAGTACAGTTGTAGTTTCTGTATAATACTTGGTTCAATTGAGATATTATGATGTATTAATGTTGCTTTAATTATCACATTAAGTCTTGCTCAATTTCAAAACACATTCAATCTGATCGGGTCTTGATGTATGGATGGTTTGTGATGAATTTCTTAATGTATTGTGTAAACATGTAATAGATATTATGCAGCACTTATTATAATTGACAGAACATTATTTCCTGTGTATGTTTCAATAACCAATTGCAACATCTGAAAATGCAATCCTCAATAAACCATCCAACTAGAAAATGGTTTAACTACTAAACATGACTAAGTGAGAATAGCTATTTAAATGACATATATATAGACTTCACCAAACAACCATCAGATTCAGAGAAATAAGATGATTAGAAGTCTGTTGATCCTTTTTCCCGTTATCACAATGGTACACCAAACAAGGGGACAATGTACGTAAGTAACATAGATATTAAAACACCTGCAATAAATCTGTTTTACTGGTGTCTTTAGGCACCCCTGACATGCTGTACACTCCGAGACTCCCTCAAGATTGTCAGGAGGTGTACTCTAGAGGATGTACTCAGTCTGGAGTCTATCTGATTGACCCTGGATGCTTTCAGCCCATGCATGTCTACTGTGACATGAGTGGTCGCTGGACCACCATACAGAGAAGAATGGATGGATTAGTTGATTTCCAACGTGGATGGGGAGACTATGTCCATGGATTTGGTAACCCACGTCATGAATATTGGCTGGGCTTGGAGAACATACACTGTCTAACTACGAGGAACCAAAGATGTACTCTTCGTGTTGATATGACTGACTTCAATGGAGTATCAAAGTATGCACAGTACAGTTTCTTTATGGTAGGGAATTCTGATAGTAGCTACACTCTAGAAATATCAGGATATTCAGGCACAGCTGGAGACAGTATGACAGCTGGTTCAAATCTTGATGGGATGCAATTCACTACTTATGACAGGGATAATGACAAAGTTTCAGGAAATTGTGCAGATCGATGGAATGGTGGTTGGTGGTTTAATGCTTGTTTTGAAGCTCTACTAAATGGTGTATATACAGACATAACACTGTACCAAGTGAATGGAAGGGAATTATATGGAATTCCTTCACAAGCAGCACAAGGTCTCTGAAGTATGTGGACATGAAGATCTACTGCAACTGACAAGTGCAGCTTTACAGTACAAGAAAGCTTTTAGTGTGTGAACAGTGTGTAATTACATATAGAGGTTAGAGAGAGTGCTTATGACGTTATAGCTGCAATTCATGTGCTGCATTGAGTGAGTTTCAATGTAAAATAATGATGTTTAGTTTGAAATGTTATCTTTACTATTACAACCAATTAAGTACACTAAAATACTTAAAGGTTAATTATATTTCCAGTGGAATTTGGATGAAGATACAGGAGTCTTTTCTTCTCCACTGGGTCATGCATATCGTCATCCTTTCCATTTATTCTTTTTTCCTGCAAACAATTTAAGAAAAATAAAAGTACATATAAGAAACAGTAATTTTGAAAGTACGTAGATCTCTTGTTCATATATAAGTAATTTATACAATTGTTGGGCAGTGCCATATGAACTAGAATAGGGAGAAAAGAGAAGATAGACATAATACATAATAGACCATATATTCCAATTGGTACATATGTCATTATTAGATTTGATTGGTAAAATCTTTTGTACAGTGGTGGCACAAGAAGTGCCAAAGAAAGAGAAGAAGAAGAAAATGAAGAAAGCTCTTCAAGAAGCCTTGTTAATAAAATCAGAGTTTTGGCATAGAAGTGCCAGAAATAAAGAAAAAGTGATGAAGAGAAAGGTTTACAAAAAAGAAAAAATAATACAGAACGTTCATACAGTGTTAGGTTGGGTGCATGTTTTGGAATGGACTACTCAATCATACTGTTCTACATTAAAAGGTTTACAGATGAGTTACAACTCGGCAGCCACAGATTTTTTGTATGCATCATGCAGTTTATCCACAAAAGATTCATCATTCTAAAAAATGAAAAAATACAAATAAAAAATGACATACGAAATATTTCTACATATTGTCATCTATTAAAAGTTGTAATGTAACACACTCTTTATCTGCCTATGTACATAAGATGAAATTTCTAATGGTGCACTGTGTCAATACACACAAACACATACATGTATATGGAAGGCCATCCATTGCCTTTGTACGTATGTATTATTACCAATCACTCACACACACATAGGTACGCACCTTAAGGAGGTACATCATTGCCTGAAGCAGCTCTTCTTTCGTCAACTCTGGTTTATTCTCTCTTACTTGAGACAGGAATGCATTAGGTGACATCAATCTGCTGCCATTCAACGCTGTACCGGTTCCCTCCATCTATTGGGTACATATATGCAAGAGTAAATATAAACATGGCAGTTGGTACCTCTAAACTATACATCCATACGTACTTGCCCTGTAAGTTCTCACCTTTGACTCTCTCCTGTTCTCTGCATCTGAACTACCACTATCACTAGAAATGTATAATACCTCAGCCTGTGGCAGTCTTGTATTAGCACTTCCTGGTTCAGCCCCAGAACCTGGTTGCCCAGTACCAGTGCCTCGTACGTTGGTGACAACACCTTTTGATTCAGTGCCAGTGCTTCCTACTTGGGTGACAACACCTTTTGGTTCAGTGCCAGTACCTCGCTGTTTAGTACCAGATGGCTGTGGCACAGAGTTAGTATGTCGCTGTAATAAACCTTGTGTGTTGGTAGTTTCTTGCCGAGGTGGTGACTTGGTGGCAATTGTAGGCTGTGATGGCCTCTGGTTGGGAGACTGATAATTCACAGGGTCAGAGGTCATTCCAGCTGATATCAAAAGAGGTGGGTTCTCTGGAAAGTCTTCACTTGTTCCAATCACAGGACTGGGAATGGAGACATCCGATGTTGCCTTGGAAACTGAAACAATTGTTTCACCAATTTTGGGATTAGCACCATTGCAAAGTTCCTGCTCAACTTGTTCTAGTGACAATAACTTGTGAGATTCTATCAATTTTCCACGATTTGCTGGTGATACTGAAAACTGCTGATGCTGATTGCTTATTCCCTCCACTCCCTTTATGCAATCCAACAGCTCTTTAGACACACTTGAAGATTCTCTTGGTGGAGATCTCTTTGGTGTCCTTGATAATTGAGAGCCATCCTGGTTCCTCTTCTTGCCTTTGGGACTTCTACTCTTTGCTCTTGCTGAAGTAGGAGTCTTCACAATCATTGTATGGCCGGATGATTCTGAGGAACTTCTTGAAACTTTCTTTCTACCTTCTACAGCCTGGCTCTTTTGCTGTCTTTGTAGATTTTGTTGCCATGGCAACGTTTCATGTCCACTGATAGTGGATGAAGATTCACCCATCCTGTTGACTATTCCTAAACTAACAATTCTATTGAAGATTGTAAAAATTATCTAACGGTATTCTTGAGGTTAAACAAACCTACCTCCTACCAAAGTCCTTTGCAAGCTTGTTTTCTGAAAAACAAAGTCCTCTAATTTCACCTAAGTGTTTGTTAAACACAAAGGTTATCAACACACACTATACATCACTGCAAGATGGCTCACCACTTTCTTCTTTAATCAACAAAAACTGATTTTTGACTAAAAACTGAACATTCTCCCGTAAGAACCTGTGATAATTCTTGCTCATTAAACGGTTCAGTATAAACACTCCTAACTTTGGGTCCTCGCTCCTAAACAGAAAACAAAAAAGACATTTGTAGCACATTTAAAGAACACATAACCCAATCATTACTATACTCTTACCGACGTGTAACAAAATGAACAGATACTAACCGTGAGTAGAGAAAGAGAGTTCCTTCCACACTGGACCGTTCCTATGGAAACCCACATAGACTTGAAAATTCATTTTAATCAAACTACGCTCTAGCTCTAATCTTATTTACCCAAGTGCTCGTCTCTGTGTGATAATGGTAGAGAACTACATGAGAGTCTTGCGCCAAAATGGCCTCCGCTTTGGTGTCATCTTTTCTGACGATGGATAAGTTGATTTTTTGTTCGCTTTCTATACCTTTACTAAATTCTGTGACCATCTTCTCAAGATTTACTGTCTGTTCGCATGAAGATACCTGGCCACTGGACCAACAAGATCCTTTTCTTAAGCTCTACTCGCTCGCCTATGTTGCTGACTATGCGATATGTGTGTATGATGACGTAATATAAAATGGCGGTATAACCTTCCTGCTTCATGAATAAATTGCATATGCAACTGCTGGCATGGCATCGAAATCGAGAAGTAGAAGTCCAGTCTATTCTCGCTCAGATAAGCAGTAAGTGTGTGTGACTCTTTTTATGTGTTCCACATAGCTATACAGTGACCCTTTACGGGCATAGTGCTCATCATAAAGAATTTCACCACTCAAGTGGGCGACGTCGTCAAAAGGGCCCAGATGAAATTTCCAGTAGAACTCCAAACACTAAATTAAGGGATACCACTGAATTGACATCAGATACACGGAGGTCTGAAGGAAGAAATGACAGCAGATCTGAAGGAAGACATGACAGCAGATCTGAAGGAAGACATGACAGCAGATCTGAAGGAAGACATGACAGCAGATCTGAAGGAAGACATGAGAGCAGATCTGAAGGAAGACACGAGAGCAGATCTGAAGGAAGACACGAGAACAGATCTGAAGGAAGACATGACAGCAGATCTGAAGGAAGACATGAGAGCAGATCTGAAGGAAGACACGAGAGTAGATCTGAAGGAAGACACGAGAGCAGATCTGAAGGAAGACACGAGAGCAGATCTGAAGGAAGACATGAGAGCAGATCTGAAGGAAGACATGAGAGCAGATCTGAAGGAAGACACGAGAGCAGATCTGAAGGAAGACATGAGAACAGATCTGAAGGAAGACACGAGAGCAGATCTGAAGGAAGACATGAGAGCAGATCTGAAGGAAGGCCTTCTGATAGGCTCCAAGGTAGAACAACAGAGAGGAAGGCTGATAGGAAATCAGAGGAGGATTCAGAAAGACACTCAAATAGAAGTAGATCAGAAAGGACAACACATCAAAGTGGGACTATAGAAAGGGCTAGAGACAGGACTGCCCAAGGGGGAGCCCCAGGTTCCACCAGAAACCAAAATCAGAACCCAACAGAGTTTAAATATGGAAAAGACAAGGATTCATCAAAGCCTCAACAACCAAAGGAGGAACCAAATTATAAGTTATCTGGAAAACTAGCTGCAGAGCACAATACATATAAGGTACACAAGTCATACCTTACAGTGCCAACATTGTAAGTGTTCTCTTTGATTCATTGCTCCTTTGTACTACATAGGGTGTTGTTATCAAGTATAGTGAACCGCCAGAAGCTCGCAAGCCTAAAGTTAGATGGAGTCTGTACCCATTCAAAGGAGAAGAAGAGCTGCGTAGGTTTAATGTAGAACTGTTTTCAGTGGCACTTAGGAGTTTTAGATATACTCTTTATACCTTTATTAGCTGTACTGTACATCCATAGACAGAGTGCCTATCTGATAGGCAGAAACAGAAATGTAAGTATCTTGAATTATCTACAACTTATTTTCCTAAGATCTATGCATGTGCTTATAGTGTCATAGTACATGCTAGAGTCTTGAACAAGGACACTAGGTTTCTTATTAGATGAAAAGGATTGCTACTAACTGCACCAAACTATCTTTT
Organism: Chondrosia reniformis; assembly: GCA_947172415.1. Taxonomy (NCBI): domain Eukaryota; kingdom Metazoa; phylum Porifera; class Demospongiae; order Chondrillida; family Chondrillidae; genus Chondrosia; species Chondrosia reniformis. Next base: position 5,631,032 of record OX359196.1, read on the forward strand.
AAGTGGTTCATCTTAAGATTTTTGAGTATTTAGAAATGCAGTTGGCTTTCTTCTCTGCGGATGTTTCAACCCAGAAGGTCTTCTTCAGTGACCTTAAAACATAGCTTTCTTATCTTACTTTTCTTTACCTGAGGTCTCCTTGTTTTCATGTCTACATGCCCAGTGAAGCAGAAGAATAGGGAGAAGACTATTGTATCTTCATCCAAAGCTCTTACTGGGTTTAGTTCCCTATAGGCCTTTTATGGTAGAATAGATGTACGTAGTACAGTAAGTATGAAAATGGTGTTTTAGATTCTTATGCAATCACTTTGTTGGTAGTCAAACAGAACCATATGTAATGTAGACCCTGTTTGACCTCCACAGATTGTGGATATTCCTGTGGATCATCCTTCCTGTTCGGGACAGCATGCAGTGTTGCAGTACAGACTAGTAGAAGTAACCAAGGAGGATGGAACGACTGGGAGAGCTGTTAGGTGACACCCAAGTGGTCTACCTTTGGGAGTGTAAGTGACGCTTCTCTTCTGTTGTGCAGGCCATACTTGATTGACATTGGTTCAACAAATGGTACTTTCATAAACAGTGAAAGGATTGAAGTAGCAAGATACTTTGAACTGAAAGAAAAGGTACATGCTGGTAGTATTCATGTAATGTTACTGCCCAGTACTATACTGCACTTGTGCTGTTATATGATATAAATGTACATATGGCCCAGTGGAGAAGGAGGAGGAAGGCCTATAGGGAACCTAATGTAGTGAGAGCTTTGGATGAGGATAGAGTTTTATTTTTCTCCTCTGGGCCATGTAATGTACATTTAATACAATCACTCAGGATATGTGTAGCATTGTGTTTTAGATTATTTATATCAAAGAGGTGCATATTATATTTCTCTGTCTAGGATGTGATCAAGTTTGGATTTAGTACAAGAGAATATGTCGTGCTGCATGAAAATTCAGTGAAAGATTTGGACAATGAAGATGAAACTTAAATAGCTTATATCCATATTTTTATTTCACAACTTTGACAATTAATGTAGCAATGATGGTTAAAATTCTTTGAATACATGGTTTGGCGTTGCCAATTTTTATTGTCTTGTATGTAGAATTGCTATATTGGAACATAATGTATTCGACTTAGCCTCTCATTAGTTCGCAGCACTTGTAATTGCCTGGTGACGCTTAAAAATGGCTGACCCGCAATTGACGTTGGATTCCTTGTCTGATGCGACTACTTCCTTACAATTATCTACTCTAAGTACATTTGAGTCGTCCAAAAGTATATCTCTAACGAAAGAGGATATTCAGAAAATAGATCTCGCACACAGAATTGAATTGCTGAAGTTGGAGTTGTCACAAAAGGACCTCCTATTGCAGACTTTGAAGGAGGAGCACGCTACTGCTTTGTATGATATGGAGGAGAAGCTCAGCGATGCCCAACACGGAAATAAAATGTTTTCAGCACAGGTTTGCTTTAAATAAGCTGGCACAGTTATTAAAGTGATAACAAGAAATAGCCAAATTATTATGAAATTAACTCGTGGAATATAGTATCTTTAACTGAGCATTGCTTTCTTGTTGCCTTCAGATAGGAATTTTTGCATCCCTTCGTAATGCAATACTGACACTATTCCTCCCATAGGTTGGCATAATACGCAATGGATATGAAGCTGAGATCCAACGTCTAAAACAGGAGGACAGCCAAAAGACACAAGCTCTGAAGGAGTTGGTCACAAGATTGGAGAACAGGAGGCCGGCAGTGGACTCCTTGATAGAGGAGGTACGGGTGGTACTGAGGGAGGGCTGTCACTCAAAGGAGGACATTCTCCAGCTGAAGATGAAACAGGAGTCGGATCTTTCATTTGGTGAGCATATTCTGCTTATATTTCATGATCGGTTGGAAAGCGAACTACTACAGAGAATATCACTGAGAGACCAGGAGGAAAGGGACAATAAAGACAGAGAAATAAAACAGCTCAGAGAAGTGGGTTTAATATAATGATGATCATCACAGTCCTCCATTGGCTATATTGTGATTAAAGGAAATGCTCAAAGAGAAGAATGCAAGACTTGATTTGGAGTCATTTTGTCAGCAGATGCAGCAGCAAAATGAAAGAGATGCTTTATTGAGCAAACATGCAGTAAAAATGGAGGGATATAATCAAATAAAGAGGTAATACACAATGTTTATTTGAAGAATGAGCATGAAGAAATAATTGTGTCTTCTTTCAGTGATCGAGACAGATTGGCAAATGAGACCTATCTCCTCCAGCAGAGAGTGAAGGAACTGGAAGCTCTTTTAAGGCACTCTAAAGAAGAAACTGATTCCAAGAGGAGTGAAGTATGCTCACTTTTATATGCACACTTTGTTCCCCCTCTGAAATATCTTTCTGTCCTAGCTTTCGGACACAATACAGAAGCTATCACTGCTGACTCACGACAAAGAGTACCTCAGTAAGCAGGTTACCGATGTCACTAAGCGTTACCACATTTCAGAAGAGAGACTCCAATTCCTTGAGCAGCAACTGGAACAGGCCAAACAAAGTAGAGAAGAACTGTTTCAGCAGCTGCTCAGTGTGAAGGACCTACACAAGTCGGACTTTCAAGCAAAACTTCAAGAAGAATTAGAAACCCTTAGAACTAAAACACAACTTGAAGTTGAACAAATAAAGAGACACACAAAAGAGGTTTATGAAAGGGAAAACAGGTAATCATGACCTAAACTGCTCATCTCATGCCTAATAAGGAATAATGACCAAGTGTACACATGTAGGTCACTGGTAGAGGCACGAGACATGGCCCTAATGGAGAGGGATAGAGCAGCACAGAGTGAAAAGGATGTATCAAGAAAGTATGAAGAGCTGCTATCAACGTAAGATGTTTAAAATTATCCACTCGCCCACCCTGTCAATTGCCCAACCACCCACTTACCCACTCCCTTCATTTGCCCAACCACCACTCACCCACTCCCTTCATTGCCCAACCACCCACTTACCCACTCCCTCCATTTGCCCAACCACCCACTTACCCACTCCCTTCATTGCCCAACTAACCATCCATCCTAGGTTTTGCTTTTCTATAAACATATTCCATACTAGTGTGCACAATGATATGCGTTGGGTATGTTTTAGGTACAGACAGCTACAAGCTCAAACTGACAGTAGAATCTCTGAAATACAAAGTGAAGTCAAAATGAGGACTTTTGAATTTGAACGTCTTCAGTTGGTGTTGGAGGAAGTCAAGAAGAACTTAAAGCATGCTCAAATGGACAAGGAGAAATGTCAAAAAAAGAATGAAGTGGGTTGATGCTGCATGCTATGCAGTTAGTATCATTTCAGGTGTATCCTCACTCAAAAGGTTTTAACTGATGAACTCTACACACTGAAAGAGCACAGTTCAAAGAAGATTCACGAACAGGAGATGGAACTGAGAGAAAAGTCTGCAAGCTTGGATGTATACCACAAGTTGGAGAAGGAACTTGATGATGTTGTAATGCAGGCAGCTGAAGGTATTACCAGATATACTTGAAAATAGTTCATAATTATATGATTGAAAAGCAAACAAACTAAATCTGTGGTCTGTACAGTGCACACTTGTCACCTGATTAGCACCTATCACTGTACTATATGTAAATGTTATTGTTGTTGTCTCATAACAGTGTCTACCTTGTATGTATGTACATATACTACACAGTGGAGGAGAGTGAGGCTGAAAGAGTGATGGTGACCTTTGGATACGGTACCTCACTGCCAACGACCTCCAAACGTCGTTTGCAGCAAAGTGTGCAGTTGGCTAGACGTATACTTCACTTAGAGAGGACTAATGTGGCATTGAGGGACCAAATTGATAAACAGGATAAAGATAACGATAAACTATCTGAGGAGGTATAATACATTTATCTACCATATTTGAGTGTGTCACTTCAATATACAATGTACACTTTGCAGATTGCATCCAATCTTAAGTAAATGTGGAACTACATACAGTGATCATATGTATATTGAAGATGGCAGTCATTACTTCTTTGAGTATTTTGTACAGTTGGCAAACTGTCACAAGTTGCTGAAGCATACAAAAAAGCCTTACCAGTATCTGGTAGAGGGCATTCAAGCTAGAGATGACCAAATAGGAATGTTGCAGAAAGCCAACACAGAAAGAGAGGAACAGTTGAAACAGTTGAAAAATGAATTAAAGAAGCTTTCTAATGAAAGAAATGCTATGGCAGCTGATTTAGAGAGAGTTTTAGTGCATAGAGAGGTATTACACATGTATAGATATGTAGGTATATATGTATATAAATGAAGAAATGGATAATTATTGAAAGATATTGCACCAACCAGCCAAGCAATTGAAGTCTATTTTGCCTGGGGGACCAAAATCCTATTAAAATGGCAACCAGTGATCTTATAGCCATATACAGATCTATGAAGCTCTGTAGAGGACATTGTTATCATTAGTGTTAATATGTTACTATCAATAGGAATTGGCTGTAATGAGACAAGTTGTCATGGCAACCATGTCTAAAGGACAGGAATCAGTGCAAACATGTACTTCCAACTCTGAAAACAAAATGCCTTCCCCAACCATGTTTGTAAGTTCTGTGGTTATGTCATAAATCAGTACTGGCATGTTTGGATCAGCACCAATGTATCTCTTCTTTAGACAAGACAAGATCCGCCCACGTGGTTCAAAGTTTTTAACACACAACAATCATAAACAAATTAACATATGTAAATGTTTACTTATGAAACAAGTACAGTATATTTGTCAACCAGTGTACAAACTGAATACATTTACTAGGCACCAATATGACATACATGATGTATAAATTTTGAATATATAGAAAATGTCATTACTGAGATCAGGATTGTGATGAGATGCGACTCTCTGGTGTTGGCATTTGGGAGAGAACTTTGTCCAGCCACATGAGGGGACCGTGAAGGTGGATCTCCACCCAGCAGGGCGTACTAGTGACGTCTTGGCGGTGGTACTCGGCTCCCCAGCCCTTCACAAAACTCATCCGAATAGTACACATTTTTGTTAGCTCGTAAACTGCTTCGTATCCCTTGGCAACAGACTGATTGAGAAGTTGGTAGAACTGCTGATGGGTAAAGATAGTCAGCCGGCAGCCGGATGGAACCTTGACCACGGTGGTTGGGTGAAAGTTGTGAATAAAGTTGCAATTTTGACTTTGAATGAAGACGCTGCTCTCTGAAATACACTCTGCAAACACTTCACCACCAATGTAGAAGAGATGGACTCCCTTACCAATGTGTTTTCTTGTATTTTCAATTGTTGAGTTCCGGTTTACATTTGAAAGTAATCCAAGCGAGAAGCGATCTGCCGAGGTGCTTGGATCTGTGTAGCCATCAATGACAACATGTGAACGAGAGGCTCTAAATACCTCCCCGACTCTATTGTTTAGCTCGTAGTAGGCAATTGAGCACCAGTACTCTGGTTCTTGGTAATGTACTCTGGCAACGTCTGAAGGAAATACAGGACTAACTGGAATGAAGGATTACAACATTGAACAGACCTTACCTTGACCATTGACTGGTGTGGATGGGTAGGATGACAGATCTTGTTGCGTAACACTCTGGGGGGATCCCACTCCACTGCTGTTGCTAGGAGAGTACACCGGAGGGGGGGTCCCTGCAGGGCAGGCAGGGGCTCAAGAGCAATCTTAGGGAGCAAGAAAGGCACATACCAGGCAGGTCTAGATTAATGTGGTTCCGGGGTGGGGAAGGGAAAACGTGGCCCTGGGGTCCGGTAGACTGGTGGGTGGGATTGTCTGTAGCCCTGGCATAGCGCTCTGGCTCATATCTTGTTGATATTTGGGTGGGATTTCTAGGGACTAGCACTGGAGGCAGAACTACATAGAAGAAATCTAATGTACGTAAAGCATTCTTTTTGCGACAAACCATCCCTTTAGATTATGAGTAAAACAATGAAAAGGAATGAAATAATATAACTTTGAGCGCTAAAATCTAGGACCAGATGGTCTGGATGATATAACTAGTCAGACGTAATTACGGTACACGCGCGCAAAGAAGACCTACCCGGTGTCTCCACTCTTTGATAATGATAAGGATTGATGCAAACTTCGTCCTGCTTTTGCCCGAAGGCGTACTCGCAGCATTCAAGGGGCTTTAACTCGTGGTGGCTTTGAAGATCCGGCCAGCGCCATACTCGAGAGTATATTACGTGCGGCAAGCCTTTCCTGTGAGACACCTGTAAGCGCCCGTCCAAACTCCTTGGTATCGTAATGCACCTGAAGGTAAAGGCGATAATTAGTTTTAAAGTAGAGTGATTAAGCGATTTCTAGGGGCATTACTTGCTTGTTCCGCGTGGATTGGAGAGCACTCGTTCTAACTCCTCGAGAGCACCACTTTTCTTTTTCAACTTTTTCACGAGGGACTCGATTGCCTTCTCTGCCCATTTATCTTCTTCGTCGCCTTGCTTCCACTCAAGAAGCCTCTTTACATAAGGAGTTGTGTTGTAAGGCGTTAAAACCTTGGCCATCTCGTTGTTGCCACATTAATTAACATTCCGATTGCCTCGTGGGTAGCAATATGGCGGATGCCGTAAAAGAGCTTACAGAAAGATACCAAACAGCGGTTTGTTCTTAAATTCGCTTTTTGATGTGATAATTAATATTAGTAATTACTACAATACATATGTCTAATGCATAGGAAAGAGAACTACTTGCTTTAAAAGAAAGTGTAGCACTGTTACAGCCTGCCCCAGTTACTCCAATTAAAATCATCACCTCGACTTCTGCAGAGGAATTGGAAGAGCAAAATTCCCGGCTTCGTTATCAGATCTTACATTTGAAGAGGTCCGTCTCTGAATATGAGACCATGTTGGGCAAGTGTATGGTCAATGTCCGCCAAATGCTAAATGCTCAGTTTCTGACTGCCTTGAAGAGAGCTTTCCCACTCGTTGCCTTGGAAACAGAAAACGTTGTGCATCACAACAGTCAGCCAAAGTTTGGTGACTACAAGTTTGTGTCATCAATGAAGGTTTCACAGGTATGTGGAGATTTTGTACTTTAGTATACTGAAATATACTGAAGCATTGGAATTTACAACTTATGCAAGAAATCTTATCCAAGACTCCACAAGTTATGCATGAATAATCGTGCAATGCCTATTCTGTAATAAATTAAAAAGCCTATAGGGAACTAAACCTGGTGAGAGCTTTTGGATGAAGATACAGGAGTCTTCTCTCTCTTCTGCTCCACTGGGCCAGACAGCTGTTTCTGGGAATTTCACCCCGCCCTTCATCTTGTTACCCCAAGTCATTAAATAATGTTAAGACAATTCAATTATATATAATAATAATATAATATATCATAATTTCTTTTTTTGCCAAGGCTTTGAAGGAGCTGGGAGAACATGTTCCTCCTGCTGTTGTAGCCCAGAAGGTGATGGATCAGCTACCCAGTAATGATCACATTAAGAGCTGGGACATTGCTGGTCCTGGCTTTGTAAACATATTCCTTCAGCCCAGCTTTGTGTCCAAACTGGTGACCAGCGTGTTACTAAAGGGGGCGGGGCCACCCATGGTGCAGCCTAGGAGAGTTGTGATTGACTTCTCCTCCCCCAACATTGCCAAGGAGATGCACGTTGGCCACTTGCGGTCCACCATTATCGGAGAAACTCTCTCTAGGCTCCTTGAGTTTGTAGGGCACGATGTCCTGAGGTACATCACTTTTTATTACTGTATAGTTCTCTTCTTGGATTGCACTTCTATTGATCTCCTCTTCTCCTCTTCTCCTCCCCCCATTTGATGTGCGCAGGCTGAATCACGTAGGGGACTGGGGCACACAGTTTGGCATGCTCATTGCACATTTGAAGGACACCTTCCCCAACTACAGAACTGAATCTCCCGCTATCAGTGATCTTCAGACCCTCTATAAGGTACTTGAGTGCTCTGCCATTTTGTGAAATATAAGCCTTGTTTTCCTTCCCTTGAGTGGGAATTAGAGCATATGATGGTGACCTTTGCACTGTATTTTGATATGATTGTGTTATGTCGTTACGAGGGGTTCTCATTTTACTTATCAAACTTGTTAAAATGACTGAGTGTGCCTTTCAGTGTATTGTTCAAAGGAATCACTTTGAAATCAAAATCCTGTCCACTACAGAACATCCAAAAAATATTTTAATGATTATATACAACAGAAATATGTATTCAACTTGTAGTGCTTCTTGAAGAGCAAAGGATTATCTCCTGTGATTGTAGGCATCAAAGAAGCGTTTTGATCAAGAGGAAGATTTTAAGAAGAGGGCTTACGAAGATGTTGTGAAGCTGCAGAGTGGAGACAAAGATGTAGTCAGAGCTTGGCAGCTTATCTGTGATGTCTCAAGAAAAGGTACTCACCTCATTTGATAAGCAACAATTACAGTAGTAACCTAACTTATCATCTCTCCTCCATTTTTAAGAATTTTCACGAATCTACAAGAGACTAGGGGTGACTCTGATAGAAAGGGGAGAATCCTTTTATAATAATCTCATGGGTAATATGGTGAAAGAACTGGAGGCCAGAAGTAAGGATTGTTTTACCTTTGAAATGAACTTTCAGTAATGCGTAGCTTTACCCTTTTAACAGATCTTCTGAGAGAGGAAGCAGGTTGCAAGTTGCTGTTTGTCCCTGGCCACAAGGTCCCCCTGACCCTAGTGAAGTCTGATGGGGGATTTACCTACGACACCTCTGATATGGCTGCCATGCAACAGAGGCTACAGGAAGAGAAGGGGGAGTGGCTGATTTATGTGGTTGATTCTGGTCAGGTGAGTAAGGTTTCTGGTCTCTTAGATAACTAATCTCAGTTTTGTGCCTAAAAGCAAAAGGCAGGTGTACATTTTATTGGTGTAATCAGTTTCATTTGCGTGAAGAATATTACAGAATGTTGAAGGTTTAACCATTTTTGATTTCACTATATATCTGGATTAATTTCCTATGCATTATTTTCTTCAGGGGATACTTGAGGCTTAAACTGCATGATTTTAATGTCACATGCATTTCATTGTTTTGGTGTATCTTCACTCCAATACTGTTTTATTTCCTTGGCAGAGCTTACACTTTGATACAGTATTTGCCGCAGGGCAGCTGGTAGGCTGGTATGATCAGGCAAACATAAGGGTTGACCACGTAGGGTTCGGTGTGGTTCTGGGTACGGACAAGTGAGTTGATTGATTGGTACAGTGTTCCTAACTGACTTGAGGCATTAGGGAGTCCATTTTAACTTAATTAGGAAGCGTCTAAAGACTAGATCTGGTGAAACGGTACGCCTGTCTGATCTTCTTGATGAGGGTATTGAGAGGGCAGCAAAGCGTCTCCAAGAAAAGGAGAGAGATAAGGTAGACACTCTAATAGTAGCTTACATTTCCTTTGACGTGTGCAATGGTACAATGGAGATCTTAAGATCATATATGGCAGTAGATTGATTGTGTGCGTTGAAATAGAGCTTTAAACATAAGCTCTGGGTAGATAAATTTGACGGTATTCACTGCTATACGTAGTTACTAATGAGTTCCCAGTATGGCCATAGATCATGTATAATACACCCTATACGTAGATAATCTATGGTATTACAGGGATTTCTAAATGTACTGATTTTTTTCCCAATTTGAAAGATGTTAAAATGTCTGCTTAAGAGTGTGGTAACCACGTATGGTGCATCACTCTGTGCATGCTTCTGTCACCAGGTGCTCTCGGAGGAGGAGCTGGTTGAGGCCAAAGAAGCAGTTGCCTATGGTTGTATCAAGTACTCTGATCTCAGTCATGACAGAATAAATGATTATGTCTTCTCCTTTGACAAGGTATGGTTGTGTATAAGTAGCTTAGCAACCTATGTGTGTGTCTTCAAATTACCATGGCAACTACCATACCATAGATGTTGGATGACCGTGGCAACACTGCAGTGTACCTGCTGTATGCTTACACGAGAATCAAGTGAGTCTCGCCCTGTGATGACATTGAACAAACTGCATTCAGGACAGGGCTAGGGAAAATTCACTGAGTTTGGTGCTTATTCTGCATGATGGAAAGTGTGTCTTGACACAGTTGTAGATCTAGAATGTTATAAGATGCTAAGTCATATAGGAGTGTGACAGGGAAGGGAATGAGGAGCTTTTCAAAAATTTGAAATATGGCTACTAACTTTAGGCTCAAACTCAGAGGGGGGTTCTTCAGCACCCAGACCACCCCCTCATCCACCAATATGGCAGCTAATCAGATTTATATATCACTGTGTAAGCATAGGGGTGTGAGAGGATCAATTACTCTATAAAATTCAATATTTGACTGCATTCCATAAGTAAGAGCATACCCTAGATACCCTAGATACCCTAGATCCACCCCTCACACCTCTGGAATAACACCAACGAGTTAGAAAGGTACTTAAACAGGAAACATTGAAGAAATTCCATAAAACTGACACAAGTGTCTAACTTTTGTGTACAAGAAGTCGGACTTTCAAACAAAGGAACTTCTCTCTTTGACAAAGATTGACTTTAATAGCCTGTTTCTAATAACAGGTTATAAAGTACAACTGGTAAAGCACCCAGTAACATTCTTGTCTCTGTTCTGTATAGGTCCATAGCCCGAACTGCCAACCTCTCCAGAGAGAACATTGTGCAAGCAGCTACCACTACTGAAATTGAACTAGTTCATGAGAAAGAGCTGAAACTTGCCAAAGCCATCATTCGTTTTCCTGATGTTGTCTGCCATGTTTTGGAAGATCTCCGCCCCCACGTGCTCTGTGAATACACTTATGAGCTGTGTACAACCTTTAGTGAATTCTATGACAACTGCTACTGTATACAGAAGGCTCCAGGTAGCAATGAAATAATCAACATTAATATGAGTAGGGTTTTACTCTGTGAAGCAACAGCAGCTGTACTTGAAAAGGCTTTCTACATTCTGGGATTGAAACCAGTTCACAAAATGTAAACAATTCTAGGAACCCATTCATTATTTGATTGTTCAATTGAATATTTCTAATTAATAATAAACTATTAACAAATGAACAACAGTTTTTGTACCTAAATTAGATAATTGCTAATCATTGATTCAAGGTGTAACTTTGTAAAGGATACACCTATCCAGGATGTTATAATGTAATTCAATTGTACTTCATAACACACATTTAATTGTCTAGTCATCAATGTGTAAATGTGGACCTTCCAGTCTATTGTGGTTTTAATGCTTCTTGTACAGTGCAAGTAGTCCTAGTGTGAGTTTGCACATAAAGCCCCTTATTGAGCATCAGCAACATGGAGTTACTAGTTTAAAACATTTTGACCCGGAGGTCTTCATCAGCAATATATGTAAGTAGGTATATACTCATAATGAGCAATTGTGTAGATAGCAAGGGTACTGTGGATGGTAAAATGAAGGTCCCTTTTCTCAACAACCATCATGATTTTACCAACCCTAACCTCAAACTCAACTTGTACACTTTAATTGGATATTCCATTTTATAGTCACAGTCCATAATAATAATATGATAAAACTTATTAAATTATTGTACATGTGCAATTGTGGTTTTGAAAAAGGTTGCATAATACCTGCATGCAATTACACAATAGATTCTTCATCATAATCGTCCTCCAATATAATATCAGCAAACTTGTGAGAGAAGCTATCCTGTGGCACAACAAAGAGAACAAACACTTCATGACAACAATTCAGTTTAGATGTAAAAAGTTTATCAAATGTATACCAAGATATAAAATACATCGAGACTAGCTCACACTAGAATTAAATTAGAAAACCCTTTTTAGGACCTTAAAATATACAGTATACAGAAGTATGGTTAGGTAGTATTTGGTCTATCTTGGTGCCTGTGGCAGCTTGAAAAGTTTGGAATTTCATATTCTAGTACTTCAGATGATACATATAAATTCAATGTGAGCAACATTGTGAGATAATACAATACCGCATATATATCACATGGTTAATGTACTAAACTTACAGTGGAAGAGTTACTTAAAGGTCGACCACTGTCTGTATCAGATTTACATGATGTGCTGCCAGGGACCTCTGGGCTGGAGAGGAAGAATACATCAACTTCCTGCTCCTCCTGTAGAGCGGGCTTCTGTTGTAAGGTCAGTGGATGTTGACTTGACCTTTTATCAGCACTCAGACTATCAAAGTACAGTCCATCCTTGTGTGGTGAAGGCAGGGCTCCTGGAGCTGTGGGACTGCTACTTATCCCAAGAGTGTTTTTTCTCAGTATCTCTATCACTGGTACTCCTGCAGCTTCAAACGATGTGTTATTGTTTAAGTTGACATTGCTCACAAGCACTGGTGACTGGGACACTATAGGAACATGATCGATCATCTCCACTGCACAGGAACCACTTGGAAGATTAGTGATCCGCTCGTTGTACATTTCTGGTGAAGCTATAAATCCTTCATTGAAACTGTTCTGGCTGTTATTGTAAGAGAAGTTACTAGAGTCTTCAGTGGATATGTAGCTAGAAGATTTGTGCTCCAGATTGGTCGAGTTCATTCGGTCTTGGTCTAGATTAGGTGGCCCTTCCATCACTGAGAGCTCATAATGACACACTCCAGAATTTAAAGTAGATTTATTGGGTACCATGGCAACAGAGGGGGCTGGTTTAGAAATGTCAGACACAGCTGTAGTTACAATATCAGCAGGTCCATCCATAGCAACAGGGCTCCCCTTGGAAACACACCTAGACAAGGCATCACCATTAGGAATATCTTCAGTTTTATCAGAATGGACCCTGTCAGCAGATTTGACCCTTGGCAGTTTCTTGGCTAGTTGGGAAGATGCTGAAGGAAGTTGGCCACTACTCTTGGTCCTCGTGATTACCTTGTACTCCCTGGCCTTGGTAGGCAAGTGTCTTCTGCTACCTGCCTCCTGACTCATAGCACTATGTGCCCTATCTCTTGTGACCTTTACAGCAAATGCTTTAATTGGTCCCCTCTTCTTAGGAGGTGAGGTTGTGATGTCATGTGACCCAGGCTGAAGGGACTTGAGCAGCTGGTCCAGTGCACTGTTGGGCTTCACTTGCATGGGAGGGATGGTCGGTAGGCCACGCTTATGCCATGGTCCATCCACTCCTTCCACTTTCCTCTTACTGAAGGGAGAACCCTCTCTACTAAGGGGTCTACTGGAGGACTTACTACTGGGTCTAGAGTTTGGCAAACTGCCACTCCGAGGAGCAGGACGAAGGTCAAAGGTCACAATATTTGTTGGTACAAATACTCCAAAAGTGTCTTCACACTGAAAGTACCGAACTCCATTAAAGGAACCATTGTTTTTGCCTATTTTCCTGTCCAGCTCAATCCCCGCCCACATTCCCTCTGCTGACTCCAGTGGTCCAACATATCTTAACACTCCTCTCTTTTCACACTTGTCTTTGACAGAGAAATAACTTACTCTCCTTCCAATATCTCGCAGGGTCATGCGATCTTTGAGGGAGGAGGTGGAGTCTGAAGACAGTGTACTTACTGAATTGGAGGACAGGAAGTCCATTCCTACAGAATACAAGTGTCTAAATGAAGCATCACTGGATATCTTCTCACCTGATTTGGTACACAAAAATGACCTAACTTTATTGGTATGTTAGATTAACAAACTATACTTCCATTAAAATTATTCTTAGACAACAAAAACCTTTCAAATATGTAGACAATATGCAATTGGAGGGATTCCAAGGTTGGGATAACCATACTTTGAATATTTTACTTAGAAAACTGTATCTCAAGTTAAGATTTCTCGAGGAATCCATCCATGCACACACTTCTACCGTATGTGTATTACAAGTAATATCGTAATTGGTAAGCAGTTCGGCAAATTAGCTCCTCAACCGCTACTTAAATTTCTAGACAATGGACGGTTATGATTAGTACGATTTGAGTGTTTACAGCGACATAACTATAAACTGTACTAAACAATCGCATCAGAATTAGATGAAGATCTCACTGCTTACAGACATGCAGCTAAAAATCTGTAAGATCACTATTTATCGATCACTCCATCTCGTGCTCAACTCTTCCCAACGCGGCCGAGAGGGCATTTTGAAATCGAAGGTCTTTCCTACTCTGTCGCCAGTCAGAAGTTATTTAAATATGTTTTAGATATTCAGCTACTTACCTGAATCCGGCTGGCAGAACTCTCCTATCCCGACCAACGTTTTTCAAGGGCAGACATCTGGATAGAAAAGGAAGCTATACCTACGAATTAGGCGCCCAGACCATAGGGGCTAACGGAAGTTGTTGTTTGATCGGAAGTAGCCAAAAATGGGTGGGAAGGAATCGAAGGAGTTCAAAGCAGAATGTGCCAGTGTGCTGATTGCCCACACTGATACAGTGACGCACTGTGCTTTCTCTCCAAACGAGAAATGGATAGCAACCTGCGGAACAGACAAAAAAGTGTTTTTGTGGGACGTCAAAAAGATGAAGATCATCAAGGAGTTTGCTCTGCATAAAGGAGCTGTAACTTGCTGCGATTTCTCCGCTAATGGTGAATTTCTTATTACATGTGGCAGAGATAAAGTATTAGCAGTATTTGACCTGAAGAAAATGGAATCTATAAAGCGCTACGCAGCTCACGAGGCGCCGGTCTTGTACTGCGTATATTTACCAGGATCGAGCTATGAATTTGCGACTGCAGCTGAGGTACGTGGAAACGATCTGTTATATATTAAGTAATCGTGTCATTTCATCCGTTAGGATGGTACCGCGACAGTATGGGATGCGCAAGGCGGCAAGGTGAAGAAGCGACATTTGGAGGGACACCGCGGTCCAATCAATTGCATCTCCTTCTCCAGTGATACTATAACAATGGCGACTGCATCAGACGACTGTACCCTAAAATTGTGGAACAGATCCACTGGGAGGCAGATTGCAAGTTTAAAGGAGGAGGGAGATGGAAGGGTGCACACCTGCCACTTCTCTCCTGATGGTGTACTCATAGCCGCATTGGTAGGGCACGCGAAGGTGCGCCTGTGGAATGCACCCTTGCAAAACACTGTAATGATCATTGATGGGACTCATGAAGGCTTCTATAGATGGTGTTCCTTCTCACCGGATGGCAAGTTCATAGTCACCTCCTCAGACGATGCGTCTTATGCTCTCTGGGACATTGAGGGCAAGGCACAGCTAGTTCATCACAGCAAGGACGCCCATAGCTCTGGGATTAGATTTGTTCTGTTTTCGGAGAGTGGAAAGTACTTAGCCACTGCAGGATATGACAAAACGGTCCACATATGGCACTAGCCCATTTGTAGCTAACTTTATATTGTTAATTTTGTAACATTGCTAAATCTAGTATATAATTTTGTTAATTCTGAGCACCAAATAGGATAAGCTGAAACTCGTAACTCCATCCGACCAGCTTAACTGTGCAGTTAACAGTTTCTGCATGACCAGATATTAACTTGTATATACAAAAGTGGTATGTTAAGCACCAGCTTAATATATAAACTATAACACTATTATTGTATAAAATGTTAAGCACCAGCTTAATATATAAATTATAACACTATTATTGTATAAAATGTTAAGCACCAGCCATAGTTATTATACATTTCTCCATATGTTAAGCACCAGCTTAATATATAAATTATAACACTATTATTGTATAAAATGTTAAGCACCAGCCATACTTATTACAGTTCTCCGTATAGTACTCCTTAGTACGGTCGTCGGGCTTTCCAAGTTTGTTTTTCGACGGCTTCGAGACATTAGTCGTTCTAATGCAAAAGGTTAAATAAACACATTCAAAAAGAAAGAAAGCAATCGGTTTTGGA
This sequence comes from Chondrosia reniformis, assembly GCA_947172415.1. Classification (NCBI taxonomy): domain Eukaryota; kingdom Metazoa; phylum Porifera; class Demospongiae; order Chondrillida; family Chondrillidae; genus Chondrosia; species Chondrosia reniformis. The sequence goes on from OX359196.1 coordinate 5,646,817, forward strand.
AGTCGCTTTGCCTGAAGGTGCAGTTAACTTGGACTTGATCGTTTATGGCGAACTAGATAATGTGCTCTGCATTAGGGAATGAATCATTAAATATCGAGGTTAGACAGTTCGTTTTAATTCTGTCAGGATAGAAAAGCGTAGAATACATTGAAGCGTTGGTTAATCATAGCGACTCACAGCCAGGTTTAGCAGCACGTAGGCCATGCAATGACACAACTCCAATACGCGCTCGCATGTATAAACAATATATAGTCCGTATTTTTTGCTTTAAAATAAGACCGTGAATTCATATGCATACAATTTTCCATAATTATATCCTATATGCTGCTCCCATTCTTCATCCACATATACAAGTAAACGATGCTTAACATTCAGTGCACTTTAAGCAAATGGGAACAGTTTGGGTCTGCAACTACTAAACCTACAAATGTATGATTACCTGGTGCTTAAGCCAAAAAGTGGATTAAGCACCAGGAGGCCTATAGGAGCTACAAGGTATCATTTCAAGTCACCTCGATTGCATTTTCCAATGGTATCAGGCTTGCCGGTGCTTAAGCCAAAATGTGGGTTAAGCACCAGGAGGCTTATAGGAGCTGCAATGTGTCATTTCAAGTCACCTCTATTGCATTTTCCAATAGTACAAGGCTTGCCAGTGCTTAAGCCAAAAAGTGGATTAAGCACCAGGAGGCTTATAGGAGCTACAAGGTATCATTTCAAGTCACCTCTATTGCATTTTCCAATAGTACAAGGCTTGCCGGTGCTTAAGCCAAAATGTGGATTAAGCACCAGGAGGCTTATAGGAGCTACAAGGTATCATTTCAAGTCACCTCTATTGCATTTTCCAATAGTACAAGGCTTGCCGGTGCTTAAGCCAAAATGTGGGTTAAGCATCAGGAGGCCTATAGGAGCTGCAAGGTGTCATTTCAAGTCACCTTGATTACATTTTCCAATAGTACATGACTTGCCAGTGCTTAAGCCAAAACGTTGGTTAAACACTGGAGGCCTATACCAGAATTTAATGTACATCGAGTGCTGTAACTCTATCAAATGGAAAGATATGAAGCTGTGACTTTGTATCAGCATTCACAGACACATATGGAGTATGTCCAATGAGTTTTTGAAATTTTGTTGAAACTGAAAATTTGCCCTATCTCTCACACTACATTAACTTTGTATACCAGAATTTAATGTACATCGAGTGCTGTAACTCTATCAAATGGAAAGATATGAAGCTGTGACTTTGTGTCAGCATTCACAGACACCTATAGAGTATGTCCAATGGGTTTTTGAATTTTTGATGAAACTTAAAATTTGCCCTATCTCTCACTATACATTAACTTTGTATACCAGAATTTAATGTTCATTGAGGGCTGTCACTCCATCAAATGGGGAGATATGAAGCTAAATCTTTGTGTCAGCATTCACAGACATCTATAGAACATTTCCAATGGGTTTGTGAAATTTTGATGAAACTTAAAATTTGCCCTATCCCTCACACTACATTAACTTGGTATACCAGAATTTAATGTACATCGAGTGCTGTAACTCTATCAAATGGAAAGATATGAAGCTGTGACTTTGTATCAGCATTCACAGACACATATGGAGTATGTCCAATGAGTTTTTGAAATTTTGTTGAAACTGAAAATTTGCCCTATCTCTCACCATACATTAACTTTGTATACCAGAATTTAATGTACATCGAGTGCTGTAACTCTATCAAATGGAAAGATATGAAGCTGTGACTTTGTGTCAGCATTCACAGACACCTATAGAGTATGTCCAATGGGTTTTTGAATTTTTGATGAAACTTAAAATTTGCCCTATCTCTCACTATACATTAACTTTGTATACCAGAATTTAATGTTCATTGAGGGCTGTCACTCCATCAAATGGGGAGATATGAAGCTAAATCTTTGTGTCAGCATTCACAGACATCTATAGAACATTTCCAATGGGTTTGTGAAATTTTGATGAAACTTAAAATTTGCCCTATCCCTCACACTACATTAACTTGGTATACCAGAATTTAATGTACATCGAGTGCTGTAACTCTATCAAATGGAAAGATATGAAGCTGTGACTTTGTGTCAGCATTCACAGACACCTATAGAGTATGTCCAATGGGTTTTTGAATTTTTGATGAAACTTAAAATTTGCCCTATCTCTCACCATACATTAACTTTGTATACCAGAATTTAATGTTCATTGAGGGCTATCACTCCATCAAATCGGGAGATATGAAGCTAAATCTTTGTGTCAGCATTCACAGACATCTATAGAACATTTCCAATGGGTTTGTGAAATTTTGATGAAATTTAAAATTTGCCCTATCTCTCACACTACATTAACTTGGTATACCAGAATTTAATGTACATCGAGTGCTGTAACTCTATCAAATGGAAAGATATGAAGCTGTGACTTTGTGTCAGCATTCACAGACACCTATAGAGTATGTCCAATGGGTTTTTGAATTTTTGATGAAACTTAAAATTTGCCCTATCTCTCACTATACATTAACTTTGTATACCAGAATTTAATGTTCATTGAGGGCTGTCACTCCATCAAATGGGGAGATTTGAAGCTAAATCTTTGTGTCAGCATTCACAGACATCTAATAAAACCGGCCTAGTTGAAAATCGATCATAGACATTAATATCGTACAGGCGATAAATATCGGACCTCTCACTATCTCTAGTTTTCTGTATCATGAAAAGTCGCTCTCCTCCCTCCACCAAGACACATACAGGCGTTTATCCATTTGCCACAGTTTTTAGATGTATTGGAAATACTGCGTATGTGTGTAAAATTGCTTGGAACGATTCACTGGTCTGGAATTAAAGTGGAATAAATTGACAATTTCTCGAAAATAATTGGGATCAGAAAAGTCGTTCTCCTCGGCCCATCAAGACACTTACAGGATTTTGTCGCTTTTCCCAATTCTCAGGTGGACCACTAATACTGCCTATGTCTTTAAATTTGCTTGAAACAATTCACTGATCTGGAAATAACGAGAAATATATTAAAAAAGGTCCCAACCACAACCGTTTTCTTTGGACAAAACTTCATATAAATAGAAGCGAAAAACCTTATATAGTAGGCCTACCTGGACACATCTCTATGGTGGTTGCGGTTCCCATAGAGGTTGGTAGCGCTTAGACTCTGAAGCTGTCTCCTAATCGGTTGGTGCCATAGAGACGTGCTCACCAATAATCCGGATTTCGGGGGGGTTCCACGTAATGTGGGATTGGCATCTGATATCTTAGGATTCATATGAGTCGGCCATATCGAGAAGAACTGGTTCTTCTCACGCAAGTGACACCCAAAGCTCAACTCGGCAGAGCGTTACCACCGATCCCGGCCTCTGAGCGTCGTGGATGGTAGCGTTCGGTATGGTCCAACTTTTTTTCTTTGGAGTTTCGTTGGCCGTCGATCGGCAAAATTTCACTTTAACGAGATCCATATAAAATATATAGATAGGTAGTACTTCAATAGCAATCAAGTACTACACAGTGCATATCCCTATGCATAAAAAATTGGAAAGTATTCTAAATTTTCAGATATAGTGGCCGATATAGTATGGAATTTTGTCTTTATTATAATACCTTCTAACGGTCGGCCATATATAGTATTACGCAATTTTCTCTAACAAAACATTACATTAACTGTAGTTCTGTAACTCTATCAAATGGCGGGATATGAAGCTAAATCATTCTGTCAGCATTCACAGATATCCTATAGAGCATGTCCAATGGGTTTTTGAAATTTTGATGAAATTTAAAATTTGCCCTATCTCTCACCATACATTAACTTTGTATACCAGAATTTAATGTACATCGAGTGCTGTAACTCTATCAAATGGAAAGATATGAAGCTGTGACTTTGTGTCAGCATTCACAGACATCTATAGAACATGTCCAATGGGTTTTTGAAATTTTGATGAAACTTTAAAATTTGCCTTATCTCTCACCATTCATTAACTTTGTATACCAGAATTTAATGTACATCGAGTGCTGTAACTCTATCAAATGGAAAGATATGAAGCTGTGACTTTGTGTCAGCATTCACAGACATCTATAGAACATGTCCAATGGGTTTTTGAAATTTTGATGAAACTTTAAAATTTGCCTTATCTCTCACACTACATTAACTTTGTATACCAGAATTTAATGTACATCGAGTGCTGTAACTCTATCAAATGGAAAGATATGAAGCTGTGACTTTGTGTCAGCATTCACAGACATCTATAGAACATGTCCTATGAGTTTTTGAAATTTTGTTGAAACTGAAAATTTGCCCTATCTCTCACTATACATTAACTTTGTATACCAGAATTTAATGTACATCGAGTGCTGTAACTCTATCAAATGGAAAGATATGAAGCTGTGACTTTGTGTCAGCATTCACAGACACCTATAGAGTATGTCCAATGGGTTTTTGAAATTTTGTTGAAACTGAAAATTTGCCCTATCTCTCACTATACATTAACTTTGTATACCAGAATTTAATGTACATCGAGTGCTGTAACTCTATCAAATGGAAAGATATGAAGCTGTGACTTTGTGTCAGCATTCACAGACACCTATAGAGTATGTCCAATGGGTTTTTGAATTTTTGATGAAACTTAAAATTTGCCCTATCTCTCACTATACATTAACTTTGTATACCAGAATTTAATGTTCATTGAGGGCTGTCACTCCATCAAATGGGGAGATATGAAGCTAAATCTTTGTGTCAGCATTCACAGACATCTATAGAACATTTCCAATGGGTTTTTGAAATTTTGATGAAATTTAAAATTTGCCCTATCTCTCACACTACATTAACTTGGTATACCAGAATTTAATGTACATCGAGTGCTGTAACTCTATCAAATGGAAAGATATGAAGCTGTGACTTTGTGTCAGCATTCACAGACACCTATAGAGTATGTCCAATGGGTTTTTGAATTTTTGATGAAACTTAAAATTTGCCCTATCTCTCACCATACATTAACTTTGTATACCAGAATTTAATGTTCATTGAGGGCTGTCACTCCATCAAATGGGGAGATATGAAGCTAAATCTTTGTGTCAGCATTCACAGACATCTATAGAACATTTCCAATGGGTTTGTGAAATTTTGATGAAACTGAAAATTTGCCCTATCCCTCACACTACATTAACTTGGTATACCAGAATTTAATGTACATCGAGTGCTGTAACTCTATCAAATGGAAAGATATGAAGCTGTGACTTTGTGTCAGCATTCACAGACACCTATAGAGTATGTCCAATGGGTTTTTGAATTTTTGATGAAACTTAAAATTTGCCCTATCTCTCACTATACATTAACTTTGTATACCAGAATTTAATGTTCATTGAGGGCTGTCACTCCATCAAATGGGGAGATATGAAGCTAAATCTTTGTGTCAGCATTCACAGACATCTATAGAACATTTCCAATGGGTTTGTGAAATTTTGATGAAACTTAAAATTTGCCCTATCCCTCACACTACATTAACTTGGTATACCAGAATTTAATGTACATCGAGTGCTGTAACTCTATCAAATGGAAAGATATGAAGCTGTGACTTTGTATCAGCATTCACAGACACATATGGAGTATGTCCAATGAGTTTTTGAAATTTTGTTGAAATTGAAAATTTGCCTTATCTCTCACTATACATTAACTTTGTATACCAGAATTTAATGTACATCGAGTGCTGTAACTCTATCAAATGGAAAGATATGAAGCTGTGACTTTGTGTCAGCATTCACAGACACCTATAGAGTATGTCCAATGGGTTTTTGAAATTTTGTTGAAACTGAAAATTTGCCCTATCTCTCACCATACATTAACTTTGTATACCAGAATTTAATGTTCATTGAGGGCTGTCACTCCATCAAATGGGGAGATATGAAGCTAAATCTTTGTGTCAGCATTCACAGACATCTATAGAACATTTCCAATGGGTTTTTGAAATTTTGATGAAATTTAAAATTTGCCCTATCTCTCACACTACATTAACTTGGTATACCACAATTTAATGTACATCGAGTGCTGTAACTCTATCAAATGGAAAGATATGAAGCTGTGACTTTGTGTCAGCATTCACAGACACCTATAGAGTATGTCCAATGGGTTTTTGAATTTTTGATGAAACTTAAAATTTGCCCTATCTCTCACCATACATTAACTTTGTATACCAGAATTTAATGTTCATTGAGGGCTGTCACTCCATCAAATGGGGAGATATGAAGCTAAATCTTTGTGTCAGCATTCACAGACATCTATAGAACATTTCCAATGGGTTTGTGAAATTTTGATGAAACTTAAAATTTGCCCTATCCCTCACACTACATTAACTTGGTATACCAGAATTTAATGTACATCGAGTGCTGTAACTCTATCAAATGGAAAGATATGAAGCTGTGACTTTGTGTCAGCATTCACAGACACCTATAGAGTATGTCCAATGGGTTTTTGAATTTTTGATGAAACTTAAAATTTGCCCTATCTCTCACTATACATTAACTTTGTATACCAGAATTTAATGTTCATTGAGGGCTGTCACTCCATCAAATGGGGAGATATGAAGCTAAATCTTTGTGTCAGCATTCACAGACATCTATAGAACATTTCCAATGGGTTTGTGAAATTTTGATGAAACTTAAAATTTGCCCTATCCCTCACACTACATTAACTTGGTATACCAGAATTTAATGTACATCGAGTGCTGTAACTCTATCAAATGGAAAGATATGAAGCTGTGACTTTGTATCAGCATTCACAGACACATATGGAGTATGTCCAATGAGTTTTTGAAATTTTGTTGAAACTGAAAATTTGCCCTATCTCTCACTATACATTAACTTTGTATACCAGAATTTAATGTACATCGAGTGCTGTAACTCTATCAAATGGAAAGATATGAAGCTGTGACTTTGTGTCAGCATTCACAGACACCTATAGAGTATGTCCAATGGGTTTTTGAAATTTTGTTGAAACTGAAAATTTGCCCTATCTCTCACCATACATTAACTTTGTATACCAGAATTTAATGTTCATTGAGGGCTGTCACTCCATCAAATGGGGAGATTTGAAGCTAAATCTTTGTGTCAGCATTCACAGACATCTAATAAAACCGGCCTAGTTGAAAATCGATCATAGACATTAATATCGTACAGGCGATAAATATCGGACCTCTCACTATCTCTAGTTTTCTGTATCATGAAAAGTCGCTCTCCTCCCTCCACCAAGACACATACAGGCGTTTATCCATTTGCCACAGTTTTGAGATGTATTGGAAATACTGCGTATGTGTGTAAAATTGCTTGGAACGATTCACTGGTCTGGAATTAAAGTGGAATAAATTGACAATTTCTCGAAAATAATTGGGATCAGAAAAGTCGTTCTCCTCGGCCCATCAAGACACTTACAGGATTTTGTCGCTTTTCCCAATTCTCAGGTGGACCACTAATACTGCCTATGTCTTTAAATTTGCTTGAAACAATTCACTGATCTGGAAATAACGAGAAATATATTAAAAAAGGTCCCAACCACAACCGTTTTCTTTGGACAAAACTTCATATAAATAGAAGCGAAAAACCTTATATAGTAGGCCTACCTGGACACATCTCTATGGTGGTTGCGGTTCCCATAGAGGTTGGTAGCGCTTAGACTCTGAAGCTGTCTCCTAATCGGTTGGTGCCATAGAGACGTGCTCACCAATAATCCGGATTTCGGGGGGGTTCCACGTAATGTGGGATTGGCATCTGATATCTTAGGATTCATATGAGTCGGCCATATCGAGAAGAACTGGTTCTTCTCACGCAAGTGACACCCAAAGCTCAACTCGGCAGAGCGTTACCACCGATCCCGGCCTCTGAGCGTCGTGGATGGTAGCGTTCGGTATGGTCCAACTTTTTTTCTTTGGAGTTTCGTTGGCCGTCGATCGGCAAAATTTCACTTTAACGAGATCCATATAAAATATATAGATAGGTAGTACTTCAATAGCAATCAAGTACTACACAGTGCATATCCCTATGCATAAAAAATTGGAAAGTATTCTAAATTTTCAGATATAGTGGCCGATATAGTATGGAATTTTGTCTTTATTATAATACCTTCTAACGGTCGGCCATATATAGTATTACGCAATTTTCTCTAACAAAACATTACATTAACTGTAGTTCTGTAACTCTATCAAATGGCGGGATATGAAGCTAAATCATTCTGTCAGCATTCACAGATATCCTATAGAGCATGTCCAATGGGTTTGTGAAATTTTGATGAAACTTAAAATTTGCCCTATCTCTCACTATACATTAACTTTGTATACCAGAATTTAATGTACATCGAGTGCTGTAACTCTATCAAATGGAAAGATATGAAGCTGTGACTTTGTGTCAGCATTCACAGACATCTATAGAACATGTCCAATGGGTTTTTGAAATTTTGATGAAACTTAAAATTTGCCTTATCTCTCACCATACATTAACTTTGTATACCAGAATTTAATGTACATCGAGTGCTGTAACTCTATCAAATGGAAAGATATGGAGCTGTGACTTTGTGTCAGCATTCACAGACATCTATAGAACATGTCCAATGGGTTTTTGAAATTTTGATGAAACTTAAAATTTGCCCTATCTCTCACCATACATTAACTTTGTATACCAGAATTTAATGTACATTGAGTGCTGTAACTCTATCAAATGGAAAGATATGAAGCTGTGACTTTGTGTCAGCATTCACAGACATCTATAGAACATGTCCAAAGGGTTTTTGAAATTTTGATGAAACTAAAATTTGCCTTATCTCTCACCATACATTAACTTTGTATACCAGAATTTAATGTACATCGAGTGCTGTAACTCTATCAAATGGAAAGATATGAAGCTGTGACTTTGTGTCAGCATTCACAGACACCTATAGAGTATGTCCAATGGGTTTTTGAATTTTTGATGAAACTTAAAATTTGCCCTATCTCTCACCATACATTAACTTTGTATACCAGAATTTAATGTTCATTGAGGGCTGTCACTCCATCAAATGGGGAGATTTGAAGCTAAATCTTTGTGTCAGCATTCACAGGCATCTAATAAAACCGGCCTAGTTGAAAATCGATCATAGACATTAATATCGTACAGGCGATAAATATCGGACCTCTCACTATCTCTAGTTTTCTGTATCATGAAAAGTCGCTCTCCTCCCTCCACCAAGACACATACAGGCGTTTATCCATTTGCCACAGTTTTGAGATGTATTGGAAATACTGCGTATGTGTGTAAAATTGCTTGGAACGATTCACTGGTCTGGAATTAAAGTGGAATAAATTGACAATTTCTCGAAAATAATTGGGATCAGAAAAGTCGTTCTCCTCGGCCCATCAAGACACTTACAGGATTTTGTCGCTTTTCCCAATTCTCAGGTGGACCACTAATACTGCCTATGTCTTTAAATTTGCTTGAAACAATTCACTGATCTGGAAATAACGAGAAATATATTAAAAAAGGTCCCAACCACAACCGTTTTCTTTGGACAAAACTTCATATAAATAGAAGCGAAAAACCTTATATAGTAGGCCTACCTGGACACATCTCTATGGTGGTTGCGGTTCCCATAGAGGTTGGTAGCGCTTAGACTCTGAAGCTGTCTCCTAATCGGTTGGTGCCATAGAGACGTGCTCACCAATAATCCGGATTTCGGGGGGGTTCCACGTAATGTGGGATTGGCATCTGATATCTTAGGATTCATATGAGTCGGCCATATCGAGAAGAACTGGTTCTTCTCACGCAAGTGACACCCAAAGCTCAACTCGGCAGAGCGTTACCACCGATCCCGGCCTCTGAGCGTCGTGGATGGTAGCGTTCGGTATGGTCCAACTTTTTTTCTTTGGAGTTTCGTTGGCCGTCGATCGGCAAAATTTCACTTTAACGAGATCCATATAAAATATATAGATAGATAGTACTTCAATAGCAATCAAGTACTACACAGTGCATATCCCTATGCATAAAAAATTGGAAAGTATTCTAAATTTTCAGATATAGTGGCCGATATAGTATGGAATTTTGTCTTTATTATAATACCTTCTAACGGTCGGCCATATATAGTATTACGCAATTTTCTCTAACAAAACATTACATTAACTGTAGTTCTGTAACTCTATCAAATGGCGGGATATGAAGCTAAATCATTCTGTCAGCATTCACAGATATCCTATAGAGCATGTCCAATGGGTTTGTGAAATTTTGATGAAACTTAAAATTTGCCCTATCTCTCACTATACATTAACTTTGTATACCAGAATTTAATGTACATCGAGTGCTGTAACTCTATCAAATGGAAAGATATGAAGCTGTGACTTTGTGTCAGCATTCACAGACATCTATAGAACATGTCCAATGGGTTTTTGAAATTTTGATGAAACTTAAAATTTGCCTTATCTCTCACCATACATTAACTTTGTATACCAGAATTTAATGTACATCGAGTGCTGTAACTCTATCAAATGGAAAGATATGGAGCTGTGACTTTGTGTCAGCATTCACAGACATCTATAGAACATGTCCAATGGGTTTTTGAAATTTTGATGAAACTTAAAATTTGCCCTATCTCTCACCATACATTAACTTTGTATACCAGAATTTAATGTACATTGAGTGCTGTAACTCTATCAAATGGAAAGATATGAAGCTGTGACTTTGTGTCAGCATTCACAGACATCTATAGAACATGTCCAAAGGGTTTTTGAAATTTTGATGAAACTTAAAATTTGCCTTATCTCTCACCATACATTAACTTTGTATACCAGAATTTAATGTACATCGAGTGCTGTAACTCTATCAAATGGAAAGATATGAAGCTGTGACTTTGTGTCAGCATTCACAGACATCTATAGAGTATGTCCAATGAGTTTTTGAAATTTCGATGGAAATTAAAATTTGCTCTATCTATCACCATAATTTAACTTTGTATAGGAGCTACAAGGTATCATTTCAAGTCACCTCTATTGCATTTTCCAATAGTACAAGGCTTGCTGGTGCTTAAGCCAAAATTTGGATTAAGCACTAGGAGGCTTATAGGAGCTACAAGGTATCATTTCAAGTCACCTCTATTGCATTTTCCAATAGTACAAGGCTTGCCGGTGCTTAAGCCAAAAAGTGGATTAAGCACCAGGAGGCTTATAGGAGCTACAAGGTATCATTTCAAGTCACCTCGATTGCATTTTCCAATGGTATCAGGCTTGCCGGTGCTTGAGCCAAAATGTGGGTTAAGCATCAGGAGGCCTATAGGAGCTGCAAGGTGTCATTTCAAGTCACCTTGATTACATTTTCCAATAGTACATGGCTTGCCAGTGCTTAAGCCAAAACGTTGGTTAAACACTGGAGGCCTATACCAGAATTTAATGTACATCGAGTGCTGTAACTCTATCAAATGGAAAGATATGAAGCTGTGACTTTGTGTCAGCATTCACAGACACCTATAGAGTATGTCCAATGGGTTTTTGAATTTTTGATGAAACTTAAAATTTGCCCTATCTCTCATCATACATTAACTTTGTATACCAGAATTTAATGTTCATTGAGGGCTGTCACTCCATCAAATGGGGAGATATGAAGCTAAATCTTTGTGTCAGCATTCACAGACATCTATAGAACATTTCCAATGGGTTTTTGAAATTTTGATGAAATTTAAAATTTGCCCTATCTCTCACACTACATTAACTTGGTATACCACAATTTAATGTACATCGAGTGCTGTAACTCTATCAAATGGAAAGATATGAAGCTGTGACTTTGTATCAGCATTCACAGACACATATGGAGTATGTCCTATGAGTTTTTGAAATTTTGTTGAAACTGAAAATTTGCCCTATCTCTCACTATACATTAACTTTGTATACCAGAATTTAATGTACATCGAGTGCTGTAACTCTATCAAATGGAAAGATATGAAGCTGTGACTTTGTGTCAGCATTCACAGACACCTATAGAGTATGTCTAATGGGTTTTTGAAATTTTGATGAAACTTAAAATTTGCCCTATCTCTCACACTACATTAACTTTGTATACCAGGATTTAATGTACATTGAGTGCTGTAACTCTATCAAATGGAAAGATATGAAGCTGTGACTTTGTGTCAGCATTCACAGACACCTATAGAGTATGTCCAATGGGTTTTTGAATTTTTGATGAAACTTAAAATTTGCCCTATCTCTCATCATACATTAACTTTGTATACCAGAATTTAATGTTCATTGAGGGCTGTCACTCCATCAAATGGGGAGATATGAAGCTAAATCTTTGTGTCAGCATTCACAGACATCTATAGAACATTTCCAATGGGTTTTTGAAATTTTGATGAAATTTAAAATTTGCCCTATCTCTCACACTACATTAACTTGGTATACCACAATTTAATGTACATCGAGTGCTGTAACTCTATCAAATGGAAAGATATGAAGCTGTGACTTTGTATCAGCATTCACAGACACATATGGAGTATGTCCTATGAGTTTTTGAAATTTTGTTGAAACTGAAAATTTGCCCTATCTCTCACTATACATTAACTTTGTATACCAGAATTTAATGTACATCGAGTGCTGTAACTCTATCAAATGGAAAGATATGAAGCTGTGACTTTGTGTCAGCATTCACAGACACCTATAGAGTATGTCCAATGGGTTTTTGAAATTTTGATGAAACTTAAAATTTGCCCTATCTCTCACCATACATTAACTTTGTATACGAGGATTTAATGTACATTGAGTGCTGTAACTCTATCAAATGGAAAGATATGAAGCTGTGACTTTGTGTCAGCATTCACAGACACCTATAGAGTATGTCCAATGGGTTTTTGAATTTTTGATGAAACTTAAAATTTGCCCTATCTCTCATCATACATTAACTTTGTATACCAGAATTTAATGTTCATTGAGGGCTGTCACTCCATCAAATGGGGAGATTTGAAGCTAAATCTTTGTGTCAGCATTCACAGACATCTAATAAAACCGGCCTAGTTGAAAATCGATCATAGACATTAATATCGTACAGGCGATAAATATCGGACCTCTCACTATCTCTAGTTTTCTGTATCATGAAAAGTCGCTCTCCTCCCTCCACCAAGACACATACAGGCGTTTATCCATTTGCCACAGTTTTGAGATGTATTGGAAATACTGCGTATGTGTGTAAAATTGCTTGGAACGATTCACTGGTCTGGAATTAAAGTGGAATAAATTGACAATTTCTCGAAAATAATTGGGATCAGAAAAGTCGTTCTCCTCGGCCCATCAAGACACTTACAGGATTTTGTCGCTTTTCCCAATTCTCAGGTGGACCACTAATACTGCCTATGTCTTTAAATTTGCTTGAAACAATTCACTGATCTGGAAATAACGAGAAATATATTAAAAAAGGTCCCAACCACAACCGTTTTCTTTGGACAAAACTTCATATAAATAGAAGCGAAAAACCTTATATAGTAGGCCTACCTGGACACATCTCTATGGTGGTTGCGGTTCCCATAGAGGTTGGTAGCGCTTAGACTCTGAAGCTGTCTCCTAATCGGTTGGTGCCATAGAGACGTGCTCACCAATAATCCGGATTTCGGGGGGGTTCCACGTAATGTGGGATTGGCATCTGATATCTTAGGATTCATATGAGTCGGCCATATCGAGAAGAACTGGTTCTTCTCACGCAAGTGACACCCAAAGCTCAACTCGGCAGAGCGTTACCACCGATCCCGGCCTCTGAGCGTCGTGGATGGTAGCGTTCGGTATGGTCCAACTTTTTTTCTTTGGAGTTTCGTTGGCCGTCGATCGGCAAAATTTCACTTTAACGAGATCCATATAAAATATATAGATAGATAGTACTTCAATAGCAATCAAGTACTACACAGTGCATATTCCTATGCATAAAAAATTGGAAAGTATTCTAAATTTTCAGATATAGTGGCCGATATAGTATGGAATTTTGTCTTTATTAGGCATTATAATACCTTCTAACGGTCGGCCATATATAGTATTACGCAATTTTCTCTAACAAAACATTACATTAACTGTAGTTCTGTAACTCTATCAAATGGCGGGATATGAAGCTAAATCATTCTGTCAGCATTCACAGATATCCTATAGAGCATGTCCAATGGGTTTGTGAAATTTTGATGAAATTTAAAATTTGCCCTATCTCTCATCATACATTAACTTTGTATACCAGAATTTAATGTACATCGAGTGCTGTAACTCTATCAAATGGAAAGATATGAAGCTGTGACTTTGTGTCAGCATTCACAGACATCTATAGAACATGTCCAATGGGTTTTTGAAATTTTGATGAAATTTAAAATTTGCCCTATCTCTTACCATACATTAACTTTGTATACCAGAATTTAATGTACATCGAGTGCTGTAACTCTATCAAATGGAAAGATATGGAGCTGTGACTTTGTGTCAGCATTCACAGACATCTATAGAACATGTCCAATGGGTTTTTGAAATTTTGATGAAACTTAAAATTTGCCCTATCTCTCACCATACAATAACTTTGTATACCAGAATTTAATGTACATCGAGTGCTGTAACTCTATCAAATGGAAAGATATGAAGCTGTGACTTTGTGTCAGCATTCACAGATATCTATAGAACATGTCCAATGGGTTTTTGAAATTTTGATGAAACTTAAAATTTGCCCTATCTCTCACACTACATTAACTTTGTATACCAGAATTTAATGTACATCGAGTGCTGTAACTCTATCAAATGGAAAGATATGAAGCTGTGACTTTGTGTCAGCATTCACAGACATCTATAGAACATGTCCAATGGGTTTTTGAATTTTTGATGAAACTTAAAATTTGCCTTATCTCTCACCATTCATTAACTTTGTATACAGAAATTTAATGTTCGTTGAGGGCTGTCACTCCATCAAATGGGGAGATATGAAGCTAAATCTTTGTGTCAGCATTCACAGACATCTATAGAACATTTCCAATGGGTTTTTGAAATTTTGATGAAATTTAAAATTTGCCCTATCTCTCACACTACATTAACTTGGTATACCAGAATTTACTGTACATTGAGGGCTGTCACTCCATCAAATGTAGAGATATATATGAAGCTAAATCTTTGTGTCAGCATTCACAGACATCTATAGAGTATGTCCAATGAGTTTTTGAAATTTCGATGGAAATTAAAATTTGCTCTATCTATCACCATAATTTAACTTTGTATAGGAGATGCAATGTGTCATTTCAAGTCACCTCGATTGCATATTTCAATAGTACAAGGCTTGCCAGTACTTAAGCTAAAACATGGGTTAAGCACCAGGAGGCCTATAGGAGCTGGAATGTGTCATTTCAAGTCACCTCGATTGCATATTTCAATAGTACAAGGCTTGCCGGTTCTTAGGCCAAAATGTGGGTTAAGCACCATGTATTTAATCAGATAAATATTGAAAACATACATGTGTGAAGAATTTAAAATAGTTGTGGTGTCTGATTATCACTGAACTAGTAGGGGATTTCTTCACAATCAACAACAACAAATTATTCATCAGCATACAATACATTGAACAGGTAGATAGCTCTAAAGAAGTACATATAATACATGCATTTTATTGTTGCAAATTACTGTAAAACTATACAGCAAGTTTTATAGCATGCCAAAGCCTTTGGCATGCGTCACAGCTTTAAGAAGGCGATCTTTCAACTTCTCCTTTGTCGAGTACTCACACAACAGCAATGCATTGAAGCAAGTATGAGCCGTCGGGAGCCTACATTGAGCAAAAGATGGGAGGCTTGGTTACCTGTACATACTCAACAGGAAGTCTACAGTACCTGTCAGAATCTGGACCGTTCTTTACTATCATAAACTTTAGCTTAGCAAGCCCTCCTAGTGGAACACGATCACTCCCTGTCACAAACTGTAAAAACTTTTTCTTAAGAGTGTCATCAAAGCTATGGACAACCTCCCAAAAGTTGCTAGTTTCAAATAAAATACATAATATTAAGTGTATGTGTTTACGTATGTGGACTAATATATAGAAGCTATCCTACCGTATAACAACATGGTCACGACTGTATCCACCATCATAGCTTGTGGACTCCTCGAGCTCCTCAAAATTCCACTCCTAAAATCAAGCAAAACTATCTGAGCCAGCATACTAAAAAGTAGATCTCTACACTGAAACAGCCTGGGGGCTTCACCAATTAACAACTCAACTCTTCAATGTTTTCCTTCTTAGATAGATATATATACAATACACGCTATTACAGTACCTTTGATCCACACACAAGTAGTTCCAGCTCTTCAGCAGTGAAAAGATTGATCAAACTAGTCCCTTTAATCACTTGCTGGAAACCATTTTGAAAAGGACGTAACTGTATTGCAAAGAATAACATTAATTGATAACTTTACTACAGTATACATACCTTACATTTAAACAGATACTAATTTTAGCAGTTTTAATAATCTGGTGCTTTGGAGGTACTAATTTTGGTGACTTTCCATGGAGGAGACACAGATGTCTTGGACAGAGGAGTGACAGACAAGGAAGTCTGAAGAAGAAAGAAGGACTGACTTACCTGTGATTCTATACTTGTATTCAACAGCCAGTCCATGTAGAGGTTCACGTACTCCTACAAGATGGCAGGCAACACTACTGTGACAGACCAGGTGCTATCATTGTCAAAAATTAACTCAATTACTGAAATATCTCACGGAGGGATTGTCTTAGCATTATATTATAGCCTAATGTAATATTATCATACCTGACGATTGTCCTTGGTAACTTTGATATCTCCTCCACCTTTCTTCAGGTCATGATGATGGATTGTACCAAACAGATCTGTCTGCTCTATACAGAAGGTCAAGTCAAAGGTCTCCTCAAAGTTTTCTTCCTCGTAATCCAAGAGACTCTTTAGACCTCTGGCTATTAGCTATGGAAGGAAACATGTAGTTAATTCAGAAGCCCCATCAACACCTATTACTTACGGGATGAGTTGAAAATAAGTCTTCAAATATGGCTTGACAGCCAATGAGTTTCCGGTACACAACCATTGGAAAGTGGATGTCAAGAATTACATTGTTGTAGATGGCAATCCCAACCAGTAAACCAATCAGGTGGTACTCGCGATCTGATTCATACGAGTATGGATTAAACCAGTAGAACCTTTCATCATTATTGTACATAAACATTGCTATGACAAAAAAGAGGATTAAACTGTCACTTCATGTCTCATGCAGACGACTGGTCTTCCCTAGTGCATACTCACCATATTCGGGCTTAAATAGTTCCTCTATGAGCAGCTGAAAGAACTCTTTTTGCAATCCTCCCTCGTCCAGCCCCTCCTCTCCTCTGAAGTGAACACGAAGCTGCTTACGCAGGTCATCTGGACGGTCTTCGGAGTATATCTCCAGCTGAAATATGTACAAACCCCACAGTGATACCACCATGAAGCTGTATAATACTAAGATGCCTACCTGCGTCAGGGTGTCCTGCAATAAGTTCTCCCGGTCCACCCTCAGAATGAAGTATGGATTTCTTGCTTGCCCAAAGAGAAGGTGGACCAGCGTCAGGTGTCGCTCTTGGAACATGCTCAGTCGGTTGTCCAACCGCAGTCCTTCCACCTTGTTGGCGGGAGAGAGGCAGCAGGGATAGTGAAAGAAAGACAATCCCTGTGCTTCAAACTGTGAAGAATGGCGAACACTGAAATCATGCTCGACATCCATTCTGGAGTTGAGTTCTTCATTGATAAATCGGTCCAGCGGAATGGGTGGGTTGATGAGGTCTGCCGGATGGAGTTCAAGATGAATGAGCATCTGCTCGTACGGAGACAAGTTCTCCATCTTTCGGGAGGAAGAAGATTTCTGTTCTTTCACGTGTTTCAGCAGCAAACCAGGTGGTCTGCAGCTTCCTCTCTTCTTAGCATACAGCAAGTTGGCAAAGTAAACCATCTACATTCATAATATTAAGGCATGTGCAACATACCCTCAAAGATAGGCTAAAACAACAGCTTTGCTATTTATAGTGTGTCTATAATGTTATGACTGACTCATTGAGAGCAGGTTATAGATGAGAAATACAACTAATATTATAATGCAATAAAATGTTTGTACACAAAGGGACAGTAAACATACGTATCTCAGTTTGTCAAGAAATGGACACTAGTTGTCAACAGTTAAGCTAGTAGGAATCATAGCCAGATGAACAGGGAGTTCACTAAGAATACTCCTTTGCGCCAAAAGCTGTCCAAATGTCATAGTCCTACTCTATCTTGCATACAGTCAGACATTTAAACATGCAATATGGCGGCTAATTAAGGGGCTGGCTCATCAGACTACCCGGGATATATGTAAAATGAGAACAATCTGATAAATCTGATAACTTACTGGAGCAATTATTACATAAGTTTAGGATCTGATTTCATCAAACTAGACCTTACCTGCATAAGTACAACAGCTGAAGTGACTGCAGTACAGCTCTCTAGCTCAAATTCATCATCAGTTTCTGACAGTGCTATGGTAAAAGCAATAACTTGATGAAGAAAAGAAAGTAACTCCTGCAATTCCTCAACTGAATACTCAGAGAGTATTTCCACCATTTCCATCTGCTTCTCCTTATTCTGTCTTCTTATACTGTTTAACAGAGGAGGGACAATTTGCACGAGGTAGTCTGGATCCATCAGCAGAGGATTTTCCAACATAATGATAACATGATTCAAACTTGTACTGTTTTTGCGAACAGCTTCACGCTCAGCTTCTTTGCAGTATTGCAAGATAGCGTTCATTAGTGTGTTGGAGACGCCAGGATCATTTAGTGCTTCAAGGGCTGACAGTGCTTTCTTCAACGACTTCTTGTCTACTTTACCATTTGACAAAAAACTACAGTTTAGGCTAGCTATATTACTGAAACAGTTCCAAACCATATCCTTTAGCTTGCCATACGTAGGAGGATCTACTTGCTTGGAAATTTCAATCTGATTTAAAATCTTCTCGCTGCTCAGAGAAGTGACAATGTCTGAAGTAAAACAGAAATATAATGGCACTCAAGTAAGGAGAACCAGGTACGTATACTGACACATGTACATACATACCTTGTCTAGCTGTAGAACTGGGGCCATATGTTTCAGATACCTTTACAACACTTCCGACCATCATGTGGTTACCACTACTAGTGCTTTGGTGGGTCTCTGCTATGGGTACGACCTCTCTGCCATTGCTGATGTCCATCCCGTCCTCAGAAGAGGCGGTAGATTGACTGGTCTCCATAGAGTGACTCTCTTCAGTGACACCCTTACTAGTAGCATCAGAAGGAGAAACAACCTTCACGCCAGCGGAGTGTCTAGTTCTGTGAGTAGGTTCTGAATTGGGTTCTGGTTCCTTCAAGCAGAGGTTCCCTTTGGACTTGACAAGCCTCAGCGCTATGACGGCAGCCTGATTGGGGTCGGGGACGCCTTCTGGTCCCCCCTGGGCCTTCTTGTAGGTCGCACAGTTGGTATTGGTGCACTCGTTTCGGCCACACCCTTCTGTTAACATCTTAAAATACTTCACTACCATTTTCTGGACCTCAATATTGCTGTAAAATGGCAGACGGGAAAGCCTTGTAAGTACAGAAGAGGAATTGACATACCTAAATGTTCTCTGACAGCCTACTTTGATTTATCACTAGAATGATTATTACTCTGGTGGATTCCAGTAGCCATTTCCCCCTATTTAACTTGTCACCCTCTTCTTAGATTCAACGCAACTCCCTTCTGGCCTTGGCCACCTCGCAGATTACGCAATATCTTAAGGGTAGACTTTTTAATGTATTGCGTCAAACGTAAAAATGAGTGACTTGCAATTTCAGATAGCTATCCTGGTCTCAGAAGACGAGGGAGGAGATGCCTGCAAGACCCTGTGGACCATACTGAAGTAAGTAGGAGACTAATTGGGTATAGCTGAAGAGTTCTTTTGGAGACAGATCACCCATCGTGATCTGATCCTACTTTTATTAAACAGTGAAAGTTTGCTTTTTTAATCATTTCAATGAATATTGTTCCAATGAATATGTTTACAGGTTTCTGTCTGTACTCCTCCTAGTAATATTAAAGGACATCCTGAGGAAGACAAGTATCGTACCTTGAGGATATCTAACAAGACCTTTTACAACAGAGTGTGGAAGCATCCTAGTGCAAGAGACTTGTTGCTTCAGCTGGGTTTTGTTCAAGCAGATGACATTGTAGTCTTAACAGAATATCAAGATGGCCAATTTGATGGAGCCATAACTCTATTGTCAGACTACACAAGTACTGTCATGAGACCTCCAGATCCTTTGGAAGTAGACACCAGTAGTGTCTCAGTGAAGCAGGGGGAAACAGGTATGCCCACAGGAAGTCAGAACATTGAGTACCAAAAAAGAATGGACAAATTGCGGGAGCAACAGAAAAAGGTTGAAGAAGAAAAGCAAAGAATTGCTCAACAGGTGGAGTGATCCATAATATATCTTATTCTCATTAAAGTAATTGTGGTTTGGTTATCACTCTAATTCTACATACAGATATATGCAGATAGAAAAGAAACAAAAGCCCAAGTGACAAAATCCTCTGTGAGTTGACACAAGTTAACAAAACAGTACTTAATCCTTTCTTGTTCATTGTGCTTTCTGATGCACTATAGCATGCAAGAAACTTGGAATTTGGCTCACGAATAACCAAATTTTCAGATATTGGAGTAGAATTGAACAAAGTTAGATTTACAATTTGTCTGTCTATACCAGTTGGTCTATGTCTGCTCCTCAAAAGCCTTCTTGTCTACTGCTTTATTAACACGTTTGTTTCACTGCATAGATTTACCTCCTCACCCTCATTCATTATGTAGGGTGGATGAGGATAGTGGGAGTAGCTACCCCTTGCATGGGCGTGGCTACCATATTTAGAAGCTCACATGTACAGCTTTCCAATACATCAAAATCTTCATGCATGACGATATCTACTTAAATATGATTTCATAGAGTGGATATCTGATAAACAAAGACAATATATTTACTAATATTATTTATTTCTAATATGTTAAGGCAATTTATATCCATCAAAATATCATTGATATGTTGCAGAACAGATTTGTTCTTTTTATATGTACATTTCTGCATATTGTAAAATAATTATGTTGAGTGGTGGTGAATGATCAAGAAAATTGTAATATTTTTGACCATAAAAGGTTTATTTGTCTGTCTCAGTGATGCCAACAGCTGTTACAACTTTAGCTACTTTTCTGTGTTCAATTTTACCACTCTTGGGGCATTGCATTTCAAACCAGCTGATCGGAATCAGGGGAACTCCCCTCTCCTGACTGACTGCATGGATCACACCCAGCTCGTTCTCTGCAGTGCTCAAGACATAACCCTGTGCATCACCGAGACCAGTAACTCTTGCCTTTATGAAGTCTTTAGGTTTGAACGACCTGTACATTTCAACAGAATCCTTTTCTGTTGCCCTAACATCCTCTCTTCTCAAAATACCACGAAGTGGTTCCAACAGGACTGTAGATGCAACAGACATGATTTCCACTTTACAAAACCTGGGATTAACATTTAGGACGCGACCGACCACGATAGAGTTTATGGAAGGCGCGGTCATACCCACACCATCTTCCTTCCTCTTAAAGTGAATAGTGGATATGCGCATTTTTTCTGTATCCTTTTTCTCCTTCTGGACTCTGCCCCATAATGAAGAATAGATTATATCGTCTTCTACGTATGTACCACGACCTGCAGAATACTCTTCCCTCGAGCCAAGACGATCGCCTGGGAACACCACTCTCGATCCCGGGCCCTCTTCGGTAGCCATTTTGTTTAAATATGGCTGCCGTTCAGGTGATGGCAAGAAGTGGTGCTCTAGGAGCAGACCGTATACCTTTCTGGGGAATATCCATCCCTAACGAAGTAAAACTCATGGCAAAGCTATTTAAAAGGGGAGATTTGTCCGAATTTAAAAAGGTTCTGAAATGTAAGTCGCCTTTTCTAAATACATTTGCTATATAGCATTAATTTTATTGTTTAACTTTTTTCCTCAATATAGTCGTGGTTAAATATTTGGAAGAGGGATCGATGGATGAAGAAGATTTTGTTTCCATTGCAACAAATAGCTTTCCAGAAGAGGCGGTGCGGGTGATGTTTGCAGGCGCGCTCACCCTTGTCAGGAAGGCATTGCGACAGAGCTCACTCAAAACAGAGGTTCGTAATCCTTGCTTAATTGAAGTAGTGTGTTTTTAACTGTAACCATTTTACCTTTTGTATTGATCCAGAATTTTAAGGAAGATTTGACATCATTAAAACTACCTCCTGAGGCTGTTTCAGACCTGCACAAGATTGTTTATGGTAAAAGGTGAGCATCAATTAATTGATTCCTTTTAAATCTTCTCCCTGTTAACTAACAACAGCATGCACCTCTATAATGTACTGACCTTTTTCCTATTTATTACAGGAAAGTAGTTTTAGAACGATCTTTGATGTCTCAGGCTCCTCATCTCCCAAAATTGGCAAATCTGAGATGGCGTGTTGATGTCACTATATCTAACACGTTAGTTTATGAATTGGTATCTAAGACTCTTTGATACTTGCTTCAATATACTGGCTTGCCTTAGCACTAGTTCTATTTTCCATTAGACAGGGAAAGAAAGAACAAATACATTTTCATCCAAAGCTCTATAGTTTGTTTTTTTCCCTTTTAGAAACCCCTATCTCCATTTGATTCTGGCCTCAATGAATTATTGACTTGTTGTATCACTAGTTCTTTTGTTTGGTTTTGTTCTAGTTGAGGCTTGTATTTTTATTTTTTTTTAACTCTGTGTTTATTAAAAAATTCTTAGTCCATACTTTGGGATTCTAAACAGCCTACATCTTTTATCCCATCTAAATGACAGTATTCTAGTCTTGGGTTAGCAAAGGGAGATTAGACACTAATTATGAGGTTGTGTTGTGATGTTTTTACTTTGTAGATCCTTGAATAGAGTGTTGGAACCATTCATTTTTGTGGAACTGACATTGTCAAATGGAACAATTAAGACTTTTGAGGTATCAATTTTTCTGTGCTTTAGAAATTTAAACTTTCCTCCTCTGTAATTTTCCATTTTACACTGTAATTACATGACCATTCAATAGGTATAAGAGTATATTGAACTGAAAATGTTGTAAGCACGTTATATGGTGCTTGTATTAAGGCAGCAACTCCTCAGTCACTTTTTTAAAAATTTACCACGGTGATATTGCTCTTCTTTCTCCTCATTATATACCTCTTAGCTTCCTGTACCCAAATTTCATGAGCTGAGATATAATGTGGCCTCTATTTTAAAGGAAATGGAGGACATTGAAAAGAAAAATATTTTAAAAGTTTAATTTGTAAATGCTATTTTGGAACTCATGTGGTTAATAATGATAATGATGATGCCTATTGTCATTCGCACATTGTATATAGCAAGTTGGTATACACAAGTGGCTATGTGGTAACTTGGATATTCGCGTGATACCGGCGCTTATTCGAGGCAGCTTCTATATAAACACAGCTTGGTTACGTAATTTGTATGTAATAATAGTTAACAGAAGATGGCGAGAGTTACGGAAGTTTTAGCTAGTAACAGAATTGGAGATCAAGGAGAGCAGCCGATCCAAGAGGGATCGTGCCTAACTCATCATGGATTCAAAAATGCCGCAGAAATTTTACAATACTGGTCCGACCTGGCTGCGTTTGGACAAGAACCATTTTCCGTATACGCTCTAGCCATTAAGGGCTTTGAAGAGTTAAAGCTCTTGGAAAAGTACACGACGACTTTAAAGCGTAAGGAAAATGAGCGAGGAGTATTAGTGGCTCTAAAGTGTCCAAGTTGTAGCGGTTTCATCGTAAATCCGACGTGTCTTCCGTGTGGACATTCATCTTGCAAGTTGTGCATCGAAAAATCGTACTCCGGGGGAAAAGTGACGTGCGCCAAGTGTCAGACGTTTTGGAGTGACAAGAGTGAAGGCGGGAAGACCCGTTCACAAACTGTTTTATTGGCTAATACTTTGGCAAAATGTTTTCCAGCCAAATGTAAGGCCTTTCAGTTGAAGGAAGATGGGAACAAGTTTACTACTAGTGGAGACTTTCCGTTAGCATACGACCACTACACCGAGTCTTTGAAAGCAGGTACGGATGCGCAAGTAATGTTAATAGACTTGCTAATTAACATATAATGTATGTATTTCAGATCCTCAGGATCACAGAGTTTATAGCAATCGCTCAAAGGCGCTGATGATGATGGATCGCTACGATGAGGCTTTGTCAGATGCCACTGAATGCTGTGTTCTGAGCCCCTTCTGGTGCAAGGTATGCTGCATGCAAAAACCTTGCTCATGCACAGACTGTTCAGAGACCCTTGTATGAGGCATTGAGTACATGTGCGCGTGTGTATTTGATAACATCTCAGTATTTCTCTAATACGTATGTATATCATACTTTGCTAAATGTATGAATACAATCTCATTTGGAGTTATTGTACGGCTGATTCAATAGGCACATCACAGGAGAGCGTCAGCTCTTCTAAAGAAGGAGCAGTTTCTAGAAGCAGCTGCCGAGTATTTTCTATGTCTTTATCTTGGAGGAAATGATTGTAATACAGTGAAGCAGCTATGCCAGGTAAACTACCTTATCTCTAATGTGCATGAAGTAATCCAGATCTGTTTCAGCTGAGGGAACAGCTTCCCTGATGAAGCCTTAGTTGCTTGTTTGTTACCTAATACCTGATAATCACTTTTATAGTATATTCATGTTTCTGTTGATAAATTTAACGTATTCTCTTACTTACAAAATGGACAAAAAGTATATCAATGTGTCATGTATAAAGGTTGCCTAGTGATGTCTACCTTTTGCTATGTGTGTTCATCTATTAGCTGCTTAAGAGGTTCCTCTCAGAGAAGAATGAGTCAGATAAAGATGACAATACTTATATTATGAGCCAAGAGTTGCTCACCTGTGCAGCAAACATAATGGAATATTTGGTACACCAGTATTTATCTCTTCCATCACAACCATCAGGTTCCAAGGGAGACATGATGCTCATAGAAGAAAGAGAGTTTGAATGTGTTCTCTGTATGAGGTACGGAGTCTACCTTGTAGTTTAAACTTGTTATCTCAGATCTAACTCTGGTACCCAATTTAGCGTGCTCCTTAACCCTGTAACCACTGATTGTGGTCACACCTTCTGCCGAGATTGTCTCAGTCGTAACTTTGATCACACTCCAACGTGTCCCATCTGTCGGTCTTCTCTCACTGAGGTATTGTTTATCCATTAACCAACATAAATATGCAACCCTCATGTTCTTGTCATATCTGCCTTGTAGATGTTTTCAATGCAGCTTTGTGGAAAACTGGTATGAGAAGGCTTTTGCACTTGCACGCACTGTTATAAATGTGTATTACCTGCTATTACATAATATGCCAATGTGGTCATGATTCTAACCTCACTACATTCCTTCTAGTATTGACTTGGTGATGACATCAGTGGTGTAATTTTCAGTTTTGTTCGTCCATACCCTAGGCACACCAATGATTCACTTGTGTATCTCTTGCAAGCCAAATGATTCACTTGTGTATCTCTTGCAAGCCAATGATTCACTTGTGTATCTCTTGCAAGCCAATGATTCACTTGTGTATCTCTTGCAAGCCAATGATTCACTTGTGTATCTCTTGCAAGCCAATGATTCACTTGTGTATCTCTTGCAAGCCAATGATTCACTTGTGTATCTCTTGCAAGCCAATGATTCACTTGTGTATCTCTTGCAAGCCAATGATTCACTTGTGTATCTCTTGCAAGCCAATAATTCACTTGTGTATCTCTTGCAGGCCAATGATTCACTTGTGTATCTCTTACAGGCCAATGATTCACTTGTGTATCTCTTACAGGCCAATGATTCACTTATGGACCAATTTGTTAGACATAGTTTCTCAAAAGCAGTGCAACAGAAAGAAGCATCTTACCAGGTTATCAAAGATCAAAGGGAAAAGTAATGTTTGTGTGATTGTTAAACAGCTAGTTCTGACCTAATGTTAGCTACGTATGTAGTGTCTTCAATTAAACTCAGATTTGTAATTAGTGAAAGAAAGTGAAGGAAATGACATGGTTATAATCAGTTATTCACTGGCAGATAGATCACTAGTAGTTCAAGCTAGTGATCCCAAATTTAATTACCCAGTGACTGAAGATTTTCACTGTTCTGTATTATGATTGGTTAAATGAATAGACTGTGGTTTGGCATACCTACCTATAAGTATATTCACAACATCTTGTAATGTAAGGTGTCATCGTTGTATTGTATGCTTAACAGTAATCTTTTATTTTGGCACCCTGTGCAGGATCGGATTATCTGATGAAGTCAAACTACCAATATTCACCTGTACCTTTGCATTTCCTGGCATTCCATGTCCACTTCACATCTTTGAGCCCAAATATCGCTTGCTGATACGGAGATGTATGGAGTCCAGCAGACGATTTGGAATGTGTGCCTACAATGAAGAGACCGGGTAAACAATTTCATGTCACAAGTTTGAGCCTGTTTAAAAGATTACAATAAAAATAATAATGATTGTTGATTATTGTGACATGATAAAAGAATAAGGATTTCTTCTAACTGTGTCGAACTTATCTTTTGAAAGGATCATCTTTCGGCTTTTTGAGCATCTAAAGATGCAGTTTTGTTGTCTCTTCTTGGTTAAGAAGGTCACTGAAGAATACCCTCGGGACAAAGCGTCTGACAACCAAGAAGAGACAACAAACTGCATCTTTAGACACTCTAAAAGTCAGTAAAAATAGCCCAACCACAAGTGTTTATAAGTCATATTAAAAGGATCCATCAGATACATTCCTTATCTTATTACAGCACCTATCAAGAGTATGGTACAGTGCTTCATATCGAATCTGTCCAGTACACTTCTGATGGACGTTCACTAGTAACAACACTTGGAGAAAAGAGGTTTCAAATTCTGGAGAGAACTATGGAAGACGGCTTGGATGTGGCGCGAATTGCATTTGTTTCCGATGAACTACCAGATTCTAAATGTAAGGAGATATGTGCATTTTCTATGGTGGAGATTAAAGTGAGTTGTATTTCCTCTTTAGTCATGGAAGAGACATTAATACTGGAGGAAGAGGTATATGAACACTGTAAGCTATGGTTTGGAGCATTACCTCAAATTGTGAAAGTAGGTCCTTCCATCCACCCACCTCTCAACCAGCATGTATACATGCACCTCTAGTCCTTGTACTTTTCAGTCAACATGTAATGATTTAACTTCTTCACAGCAATTGCTTCTTTCCTCTTTTCTAAAAAAAGTCTAACTCTAAGTTTGTCTTTATGTACTAACCACATCACTCTTTACTTTCTCATTTATCATTCAACAATAATCTTTCATGTTCACATATCTCTCATTTCTCCTCTCAGCTCTGCCTGTTTCAATCTGTATGTCTCCCCTTCCCAACGATCAGAGCAAATAATAAGATAGACTGTGGCTACCCAAGCTGGCTTTGGTGGTTTGCTTCTGCTATTCCTTTGTCAGTTGACATAAAAATAGACCTTTTGAAATCAGCATCGTGTGTTAATCGTCTCAAGATACTCCGAGATGCTCTACCCCTCCCAGGGGGGGTGATAAAGAACAACAATTGAGATTGCCTACTGTAACATTATATTTTAAAGTGTATTTATACTGGTTGGGCTGAAGTTTGTATATTCTGTGTACAGTAACATAATTGACAATTTATACCCTGGCTGGATGAGCATGCAAGGTACAGGACTCAGTGGCTGTACAATTACCATAATGGCTCAACTTTTATTTACGAAGCTATATACATACGTAGTGTACCAAGTGCAAATCGCTTGGTCAGCAAATCTAAAAATGGCCGTTGAAATACAACCTATAATTCTCGCTGCGGGTAGAGGTCGTAAGTTGTATCCGTTCACGGAAGATGGCCCTAAAGCGCTTCTCCCGGTTGCCAACAAGCCGCTCATTTATTTTCCACTTCAATACCTTCAGAATGAAGGATTTACTGGTCAGTGATGTACCTATTGTGAATGTGTTTCTATGCATGTCAACCACATACCAAAGAAAGTGTAGTGGGAAATTTAAAGGATTCTCAGGCTACTAATGGAGACGACTGTGAGAAATAATTATATCTCTGCCTGCTTCCTTACCAAAAGTGTATCTTTGTATACTATTTAATTGTACTATGTAAAAGAAAATAGGAATTTTGAATATCATAAGATTTCAATTTCAAATTCCTTTATGAGTAATGAATTAATTTTTCATTTCTAGAGTGTACAATCTTGATCTCAGAGGTATTTAAGGATGCTTTCAAGAGTTGTATGGCTGACCTCCACAGTTCCTTTGGAATAACAATTGCTACTCAGCTGTTGAGCATTGAAGATGAAGATTTTGGATCTGTTGAATCGTTACAAAGTATAAAGCATCATTTTAAAGGGGACAGTATTCTCCTCTTGAGCTGTGATTTGGTTTGCAATGTCCCTCTGAATGAGCTAGCAGACGTTCATCGTATACAGTATTCCAGTTTGACACTTTTGGTAGCTTCCAGCGGACCTCCGGGAAAGATGGAGAACTTCACAGATGATGAGCGAAAGAAGTGGACAGCAGTTGGTCAGTGTGAACTGCACTGAGCATTAAGTTCCTAATCACAACATACAAATGTTACTGTAATGTTTGTATGTAAAGTTAGAGCTTTGATATATTGGTAATTGATTTACAAATTGATATTGAAACTCAATAGTGTATTTACATGATTCATGTTGCCATGGGTACACAGTCACACACCACAACAAAGATAATGTGCAATTCACTATGGTAAATTTTAGTTTCTTATCCATAACTAGAACCTGTCCCTAAATATTGGAAAATTTTCAGATATTTATATTGTATGAACACCATCTTGCCAAACTAAAATAGGTTAGCTAAATGTACATATTACTTACATAGGTTTTAGTTAGTATAAGAAGGGAAACATGAATGGAGCATTGCTGTGGCAATTGTAGCTCAGTGGCAGAGCAACTGGTAGTCATAACCTGTCCTAGTTTGATTCACAGCAATTGCTTCCTTTGTTAGTTTTTCCCTTTTAACTTTATAATGTTTAAGAATGATTACTTGTGGTTTGCTTATCACTTCAATTATCCATATACAGTAGTTATAATCCAGCTGTGTGACATTCTACAGCCACACCATTACCTGTATATATATGTATTTATCACAGAGCAAGATATATTTGGTGTTGATGATCAGAATCGCTTGCTGCTACTCCATCGTGAAGTGTTTGGGGAGGATGAGCTTGACCTCAGTCGCCCAATGCTCAAGAGGCATCCTAGGATTCGGTTACACTTTGGCCTTTCTGATGCACACATGTATTTGATTAAACGAGAAGTGTTAGAATGGAGCTTAACCAACATGTAAGGCCATTGCATGTGAAATGCATGTGGGGCCATTGCATGTGAAATGCATGTGGGGCCATTGCATGTGACACACGTGTGGGGCCATTGCATGTGATGGAGGGGCCATTGCATGTGATGGAGGGGCCATTGCATGTGATGGAGGGGCCATTGCATGTGATGGAGGGTCCATCATATTCATGTGTAAAAGGAGTACATAGTGTAGTGTTTCATCTTGTCCGTTAATTTTCAAACTACCCTCGTACATTTTATTTATGTCCTTGCCAATGATTAATCTAATGTATTAAATCATTTTCAATGCTGAGTTTACATTTTCTACCATTTATACTGGTAATGCTTGAATATTTAATATCTGGTCATATTGTATATGTACACCCCATAACAGAGTTTCAACATCACTATATGATGAGGTAATCCCTGAGATAATTAGGAGGCAGTTTCTGAGGGATAAACCCAGTAAAGAGAGTCTTATAGACTGCAATACCAGTTCAGTTGGTCAGTAATATACGTATATTAAACTAACCTGAACAATACTTGTATGAAGGTGAATGATATTGCTTTACTTTTATACTAGTAATGTTTTCGTCACAAAATGGAGAA
Organism: Chondrosia reniformis; assembly: GCA_947172415.1. Classification (NCBI taxonomy): domain Eukaryota; kingdom Metazoa; phylum Porifera; class Demospongiae; order Chondrillida; family Chondrillidae; genus Chondrosia; species Chondrosia reniformis. The sequence goes on from OX359196.1 coordinate 5,676,858, forward strand.
GTGAACTTGGAGAGAGTGGCCCTCCTCGCATCCTCCTACTCTTCCACTGGAGAAGGAGGCATTTTGGACAATAAGGAGAGAGTAAGGTGTTATGCTTATATTGCTGACAAGGAACAATTGTGTTTACGTGTAAAAACATCCTCAATCTACTCGGAGATTAACAAACTAGTAAGGAGTATGCATCTACGTATATATATCAAGTTAAAGGATAGCAATTAATCAGTTGTACATCCGTAGATTCCCAGGGTGTATCCGTCTTTAATAGCTCCTAAATCAGACACTGTTGTTGTGCCTTCTCCCCAAGCCAATGTAAGAAGCAAGCCACAAATCAGCTCAGATTCTCTAGTTGGAAATGGCATCAATGTGTCAGATCGCTCCTCTGTGAAAAAGTCTGTAATTGGTCATCACTGTACCATTAAGGATAAGAGTAAGATTGTGGGATCAGTGCTAATGGACCACGTAATAGTAGAAGAAAGGGCTACAATTCAGAATTGTGTTCTTAGCCACCATGTTCACATAGAAGAAGGTACTATTCTAAAGGATTGCTCTGTTGGACCAAATGTGGTCATTTCAAAAGGAAGTAAGTGTATTTTCTGTGTCTTGTACTGGAAATTTAGCTATTGTTTTTATTTTCAGTGGAAGTCAAAGGAGAAACATTTGTATCAAGTGGACTACACATTTAACAAATCTACATGTAATATTGTTTAGTAATATCTTGTATGAATACAGACAGCTAAATGTAACTACAAGTGTCAGCATGTACCAGTTTACAGTTTTTAAGGTATTCCCTTTGGGTTAGTCAGATCATGTGACATCCATGTGACTGCTCATCAGTCTAATGTATACAGCGTATACAGGTAGGCTGGCTGGTAGGCAAAGTCAGTCTCTATATACAGGTACCCCTGTGTTACAACAAAGAGTAGATAAAATTACTCTTTTTTCCAATAAGGATCAGCTAACCATTCCTAATTGAGTCTTGACATTTTGGAGGGTAATTCCCTCAACGGTTGGCAAGGGGATCCCTTTACTGGCCATATCTGCACAAGTTTAGTAAAGTAATAATTTAATAAATAATAAAAAACGTTATATTATTAACTGCCAATCATTGCCGACCAGACACAAGTGACTAACTGTTAAGATATCCCACTCCGAAACTGCTGAGAAAGTCAACTGCTTGCTGAAGTACTTCAATCTGAAAAGGTGTTATAGCCATAGTTATAGTCCAATACAATGACTAGAACTATAAACACACATCATGTACTTACATTCAGTTTTCCAATAGCTGAGTCTGCCAGGGAAAGTTTTGCACTAGATTTTGTGAATCAACATGAAAATGTGTTTTCATTATTTTAGTATACACTGTATTTTCAAAATACGTTAATTTCATTGTCTGTTTACAGTACATTCTTACCTTATAAAATTGGCATGCCCCACAAGGCAATTTTGCATCCCCTTTTCTTCTATATCCACAGTGACATTAATATCTGTCATCTATACATTATAAGAATTTTCAAACAGTGAAGAACTTTATTATAATATGTGTAACACCAGCCACACTACATGTAAACTACAACATTGTTCAAATATGGCTATAAGGGGGATATGAAACATAAAATCTTACAGATGATTAAATCTAAGAGTAATAGATAGTTTTAAAATGTCTGCTCTGCAGGTATACACTCACCACACCAAGAGTGAAGGCATAAGACAATGTATTATTAGCCCTGGCGTATACTTCTATGTTGCCTGGCAACAAGCCTGATATACCAGCTGGCTGAATTGACATGGTTGGCGGCTTGGTCAGTCCGACTCTGAGAACAATATCTTGGTCTGGGAACTTACTGTAAAACTGAAGTGCAGTTGAATATTATATATGTGCTTTTTATCCAATAGTCTCCACTATAGAGTTGTTAAGTTCATTACATACATACGTACCTCTGGAATTAAATCTTTGATACACTTTGTATTCAGACAAAATGGAACACCTGGTGGTATCTGTAGCAACAGATTAACAATACATTTCCATGTTTGCCAGATACAACTGATCAATATACTTTGGTATTTTCAGGCGTCAAAGTTTTGTTCAGTGCCCCCGCTCTTTGATAGACATAACCTGCAGTGTTGGCTATATAGTCTGATGCCCAAAGATACATCATCTTCTCAGTAGAGGTTACACCGGGCAGGCTGTGAGGAGGAAATGGTGCCTCACTTGCCTTCCCTTGAAGTCTAAACTCCCCCTACATTAAAATGTACCAATGTGCATGTTTCTGGTTACAATGTATTCTCTATTAGGATTATTACCTTGTGTCTTGAGGAGACATAGGTGTTTGTGAATGTTGGATCATCAATTAAGGAATAATCAATCTCTGCTATTCTTCCAAGGGGGGTAACAACTGACATGAATAACCATTAATATATAAAGAATGCCATCTGTGTATATGGAGATGTACTTATGGACTTACTGGGCAGTGATTGTAACATTTTGTTCCCCTGTGTATCCACCAATTTTGTAATTTTGTCACAAGCCTACATTAAATATATTTTTAAAGTAAGTTATGCACTTTGAGCCAATTAACTTAAGTCACCATTCTATTTAATTTGCTTTTGATGGTGTTTGCTATATTCTTGCGGAAAAGATTGAGAAGCCATCTGATGTATAATGAACCAAAAAGTGTTATTATGCAATAAGCATAGAAGTGTTAATGTTGAATGACTCACGCCCAGCCTCCGTGGAACTTGACATTAAGGTTACCTATGTTAAAGGCGCAGCCATTGGAGGCTAAACTAAAGTGTCCTTTATCATTTTTCACAAGAGCTGTTATTGCCATAGAAATGGCTGATGCACTCATATCTACAGATCCTGATGCTTTCAGAAACGCCCTATGAGGCAAGAAGCTCAATTCATCAATGATTATCTTGTAAAATAAAAAATGAATTTACTTCTTATAAGACCATTTTGCTGACACAGAAAGAGAGATCCCTGAAGCAGAGGTCTTGATACCCGAGGTTGTTGGAACGAGGGACAAGTTAGGGAGGTCACATGCAGTGACTCGAATGCTATATCAGAGTTTACATATACTTAATAATTCTTTAGAGGTACATATGTATACGAGGCTCAGACCTTCTCACGGAGAATCCACTTCCGCTGAAATCTGGAATCTCAATATTAGAAAGTTGCTTCTTTAACAATGGTAAACCAATTTTAGCAACTGTGTGTATATATATGAATAGATGGATTGGCTGGATGAAGTTTAATAGTATATACATATATACTCACAATACTCGAGTCCATTCGAGGTAACAGCTGTTTGAAAACCTGGATTAGTAGCCAATGATGCTGAGGTAAAGATTGCTATAGCAACCAAGAAAGTGAATGCTTGCATGGCTCCCATTTCAGAAGGACTTGCAAATTAGGTGGATCGAGAGCTTTGGCTTACTTTTATAAATATTGTATTAAACTTTCCCTACTTTATATCCATCAGGTATATGTGACCATATATGGTTATTTGAAAGCCCAATCCATTAGACGTTAAACCTGTACGAATAGCCTGAAGATTAAGTTTCAACTTATCATTTTCAAATGTATAATTTTCCGATCATTCCCAGTGTAGATGTTTTCGTTAGTTGAAATTGAAAGATAAAAAGTGCCAATACAAAAAGTATTTTATAGCATATCCGTTTTATGTTTCATTTTCAAAGCAAGCATTGTTTATGTGCACAAATATATAATATATTCAAAAGGTTATTATTATTATAAAGGTTTGGCTAAATACCAGCAAAATAGTTAGGCAGAACATACTGAAAGTCATTAATATAGTTCTTTCCATTCTCTCAGCCAGTAGGAGGGTTTATAGTTAATATCAGTTCCAATCATAACATAATCCTACACACAGAGTTGACACAAGTGCAGTGGCATATATTTGGCTAATATACATGAATTATCTAACAGTTGATATTATTATGCAGTCATGAAGTGTAAAGTATTTAACAGATGCAATGTTGCAACCTTTCCAAGCTGAATGGCAGAGTCAGCAAAAGACACTCCATCCACTGTTGGTATAGGAAATCCTACTTCAGTATAATCTAATGCACAAACGTAACCACAACCATTACACAGGTAATCGATATACATGTATTAAATCTATGTAGTATGAGATATGGGCAGTAAACTGATAGTAGAACCACAACTATAATATCAGTGAACTGCCTCATAGAGATTATCTATATATCATGCACAAGATAGCCAACTGCCAGCACACACCCATTGTAGATACACCCACTTAGGCCATACCCCCTGTAGACAGTAATTTTGGACACACCTGCTGTAGATGGACACACCCACTGTGTACACAATTTTGGACACACCCACTGTGGACACACCCACTGTAGATGGACACACCCACTGTGTACACAATTTTGGACACACCCACTGTAGATGGACACACCCACTGTATATAACTTACGATTAATAGCAGGGATAACAAAATATTTACAGACTGTATTCACAGCAGACTGTAACAAAGACACCTGCAATCAAAAGGGTTTTGAAAGAATTAGAGGCTGCCACATGCCTACAGCTGCTAGTAGCTTATACTCACTTCAAAAGGTCCAATGTTGCTGTGCAGTAAGGTAATGCTGGCACTGTAGAGTAAAATAGCTTTAGTAATTACCTGGAAGTGTGCCAACACTAAAGCACTTGCCTGAGGAAGTCTGCCTTCCCTGTAATGTTTTCTTGTCTTGATCCAGAATGAATAGATACATCAGCTGATGCATACATGGTCTGTCAGATGAATAAGAGTAAGCAAGCCATTACATATGCTGCAATGTTCAGTGTCATACAATGGGAGTCAAAGGGACTTACAACTCCCAAAGTGAAAGCCTCTTGAAGTGTTTTATTAGCATCTCGGACAAACACAATAATTTCACCTGGAACCGTTACATTGATGGATGCTGGTGAGATGGTCGTATTTGGAGCCTTGATGGCAGTCAGGTTGAGTACCATGGCCATATTAGGGTATTTGTTGTACAGCTACATATGCAGAGAAAGGGGTCTCAAAGTGACACAGACCAGAAGAATACTAGGCCAAGCTAGGGCCTAATAATAACACCTTTTTTAAAAATATAATTTGGATTGCAGACATTAGACAGTCAATTTGGCTCAGAATTCCTAAGCTTTGATTTAAAAACATATTTCATGCAAGGACTATTTCATCCTCCACAGACTACACTGATTTTTAGGAAACTGAGATTTCCCTAATAAGTTTAGAACAAATATTTTCCTTAACCTGATATTGACCTAAACCATGTACTTAGGAAACAGATCACTCCCGTTCTACATTTTATACAGAAGGCATGTCATAATAAAGCTACAGTATTACCTGAGGTAGGAGTATTCTGAAAGAAGAGGTATTTAGCTTGAAAGGAACACCTGGAGGAATCTGTTATAAGGAGAACAAATTATAACAAACACTGACTTTCATACTGTTTTCCAAATCATTAACTAACTTTAGTGTTCTCTGGTGTCATGACATATTGTAGAATGCCTGCCTGCTGGTATACATACCCTGCTGTGTCAGCTAAGTAGTCAGTCAGCCAAACATACAACATTTTATCTGTGGCTTGTACCCCTGGGAGAGGGGGTGGAGTAAATGGAGCTTCCTTTGGATTATTTCGATTAAAAAATTCCCCCTACACAATGGTAAATAACTTTGGAATGTATGAATATAACAGCAAAGGTAAGGGGAGGAGGGGAGGGGTGTGGCATAGTGTACCTTGTGGTCAGTAGATACATATGTTGATGTAAAGCTTGGTGGAGAAAGTAATGCAAAGTCTATTTCTGATACTTTGTCAATGTCTACTATAACTGAATATACCCAAACAAAGAAGAAAGTGAAGCAACAAGTTGTATAAGGAAGGTTTATGACCAATAACAGAGAAAATGAGTTATACTGCATACACATCAAATGGAAACTTAGAGATAATAATAAATTACTCTATAAGGTCAAAATCCTTACCACTTCCTGTTACAAACAGGAAAGAAGCTAAAAAGTTTTCTTACCTGGTAGGGATTCCAGGGCAGCATTTCCTTGGGTATCTATGGACTTCACTGCCTGTTGACACACCTAACCAAGCACCAAAGAATGTCGTAGGTATAAACATAAAGCCTTCATCTGTGATTCGTCAACTGATAGGCCAAACATACCTGTGAATCAATGCTACCCTTCAAAGCACTTGCAATGTAACTTGAGAATAAATTATACAACCAACTGTAAAAAGGATTAGAGTTCTATTTAAAGGATTATGTCAAATGTAATAAGTCATTGAACTACCTGGCACCACCATTAAAGTGAATATCAAGTTTGCCAATATCAAATGAACATCCAGAACATTTCAATGTGGCATGGCCCTTTGAGCCCATCCCTACTACAACTATCACCTTTAGAGAGATACTGCTCCCTGTCACTGTTGCAGAACCACTGTCACTCACCCATGGACTGCAGAATGTATATTGAGCCTCATGAACAATGTTATACTAAATTTTATCCTGACCTACGTACAAATCCTTGTCTTTATAATGCCAGTTGGCAGTAATGGTGAGAGAAATGCCACTGGACTGAACAGTAAGACCAGATGATGAAGATGTAATGCTTGCAGAAGGGATAGTCAGACTTTGAAGGATAATGCTAAAAAAAAGAAATAACCAATAAACATCATGACGTCATTACATTATCCATTAACATTTATCAACTTGAGACTTTCCCCTCAATACACACACAGTAGGTACATGCGTGATGTGTGCGTATCGTTTGTAAATTAATGTAAACACACGACACATTTGTCTCCGCCCTGACGGTTGGTAGTCTAATTGATTACTTAAGAAATTCATACACAGCAGGTATATTGATGATGTCAACGATAAGGTTTCGTACCTTGTTAGCGAGTATTCCACATTATAGACAGAACCCTTAGCACTACCACTAATATCTGGAATTTTCAAATTCTTTAGTTCATTTTCCAATATTGGTACCCCGACTTGCACAACTAGATGTAGGTAATTATAATGAATGTAATAATCTTTAACGTCTACAGAACCTGTCGATGTATCACGCAGGTACCGTAGCTCAACCCCTTGTTTGTTATAGCCGTTTGAAATCCTGGGCTCACGGCGAGGGCTTCTCCAATGAGGGCCAACAAAAGCACCTTCCACATGATCACGTACGGATGGGGGCAGGATCTCGGTGGGCGTGGCTCTGACGTCACAATTCCTAACCTTTCTTATACGTGCCCCAGGGGAGGTCTGAGACGTTGCTGTAAATCGAGGCATTGGAATTTTTTATTAGCTCTAGACGATCTGTCATCTGTTCGCAGAGCAGCAGAAGGTATCCCTTAGCTTAGAGGGAATTTAATTATGGTAAGTCATTTAGCTATTCCTAATTTACGTATCTGTCCATTAGTGTCTAAACGATTTAACGGAAAGGAAATTTAGTAGTTTTGAAAATCGAAAATGATATTGAAGTCCAAACAGTTTTTTTATTAGCAGATTGGGGAAGACTGTACTAACCCTATTACGAGGTACTATTATTAAAACAATGGATCACACCAATGAAGTGATTTATTGTTTAATGTGTTTATAGAGGACCTGACAGTGCTATTGTGATCCGTCACGCCCTTCTCTCCTCCATCATCTGTATTTCTTCATTTGTAGTATGGTTTTGTTAACAGTGCTTTGGAGAAACTCATTCGCAGGAGATTTGGTGAAGAAATATGGCTTGAAATAAAAGACAGAACTACAATGAATATGGACTTCATTTCTAACCAGCTCTATTCAGACGGAGATACTGAAGTCTTAATTGAAGCAGCAGTTGAAATACTAGGTCAGTCCTAATTCCCTGAAGTTGTAAGGTATTGGCTAGATATGTGTACAGAGAAGTAAAAACTGTGTAATATATGTCATAGTTTTTTTAGTTTAACTGACAAGTCATGTTGAACCAGCTACATTTGTTGGTAATCTGATGTTTCTGCATCATTTAGTAATGAATATGTAGCTTTAGAGTAGGTTTAGATAAAAAGAAAAATGAAATGCTATGCTTCGAATACATTGTAATTGACATATATCAGGGCTGATGAATCTCTATCAATTTCCTAAACTTGCTCTGATGAGTTCCAAGTATTTGCACATCAATGATTTTAACTCTGAAATCCAGTCATTTGATGAGTTCCAAATATTTGCACATCAATGATTTTAACTCTGAAATCCAGTCACCCATAGTAGTAATCAGATGTTTTCAGTCCAACCTGCCAAATATGGGCTTGTTCTGATAAAGAGAATCACAACTGATTAGTGAATCACAATTATTTACTTCTTTTTTGTTAAAATCAGTGGCAGAGCACTGGTGGTCATAACCAGCTGTCCTGGGTTCGATTCCCAGCAGTTGCTTCTTTCACGTTTTTCCCTCTTCATGATATTTGAGGATGGTTGTAATTACTTGTGGTAATTACTTGTGATTTGATTATCACTTTGATTAGTCATGGACATTCAAAAAACCATCTCTTATAGAGAGATGTCAACAGTTTAAACGTAAGATTGCATTTTAAATGTTCAGCCTGGTAATTATAACGCTGAGACTAGTGGTGTACACTTAAGCCATTTGATATTTATTCAACACATTCTTACTTGTTAAATTTACATAGATACAGCATTGAATTGAAAGGTGAATTAGTCCTCAGTTATGAAGTGTACAAAAGTGTATAATATCAATGGAATGACTCCATTGAACCTGTCATCCTCATTTGAAACTGTTTGCTGTATCCTATATGTTGAATAGCCTTCTTCAGTATACTGTACATATTATCCTGTATATTATCCTTCTCCAATATAAGTACATATAGTATAGTAATATAGTATATATAAATAGGAAACCTAACAGACTCAAAAGGTCTTGTAGTACATAACCCTGTAACCATGTAGCATCAATAAGTAATTTTGTTAAACACCATTTTCTGCAAAAAGGTCCATAAGGAACTAATTTAAAACTTACTGAGAGCTTTGGAAGTGGATACAAGCGTCTTCTCTTTAATCTTCTGCCCCACTGGATCAGACAGCTGTTTCTGGGAATACCATCCTCCAGCAGTGACCCTGTGAGCCTTTCTAGAAGTTCCTGGCCTATTAGTTAGAGGAGCCAATTGAGCTTTGGATGGGGATACAGTTTCATACAGTATATTAGTTGTATTTGCCAGTGATGTCTGTGTTGTGAATGAGAATGAGTAGTAAGACCTCAGGTTATGCAAGCATATGGACCATTACACAATATCTTTTGTAGGTATTGATGCTGGCAGTATTCTGGAGATGTTTGGAGAACAGTTTCTCCTTTGGTGCAAGGAGTCAGGCTATGCCAACATGTTGCAGCTTCTAGGAAGATCCTTGACTGACTTTTTGGGAAACTTGGATGCCCTCCATGACCACTTAGCAGTTATTTATCCATCCATGAGAGCTCCTTCATTCAGGTGCACTGAGGACCCTGACTCCCACACCATTTACCTACATTACTATTCAGTGAGACAGGGACTATGGTCAATTGTTGGAGGCATTGTCAAGTCTGTGGCACGTGAACTTCATGATACAGAGGTATCTGTAGAAGTTATTCAGGGAGAGAAGCAAATTGGGTCCATGTTCCATTCTGAGTTCAAAATTGACAACATTGGAACACATTCTGTTGAAGATGTTGACCCACAAAAGCCGCGAAAAATGAAGAGAATGGCAAGTATTCCATACAATCCTAAAGAAAAAGATAGCATCCCAATCATTACACAGCATGTCTTCTGCAAAGCTTTTCCATTTCACATCATATTCAACCGCAGCATGAATATCTTGCAGTTAGGTAGCAGCTTGAAGAAGCTTATTGGTGTCACAAGGGAAGAGCAGTTTCAAGTCACTGAGTTATTCACATTCCTACGCCCTAGACTGGATTTCACATTTCAGAACATTCTCAACCACATAAACACCATCTACATCCTCAATGCTTCTGTCTCGAGGTGCTCTGTTGACCTACGTGGCCAGATGGTGTATCTGCAGGATTGCGATTGCATTCTCTACCTCTGTTCCCCTTATATAAAGAATCTGGATGACCTGAAAGAGAAAGGCTTATACCTCAGCGATATTCCCATTCACGATGCCACTCGAGGGTTGATCATCACAGAGGGAGCACTTAGCTCACAGTTTCAACATGCCATGGAGATGGAGTTTCTGCTCAGGGATAAGGAAGAGTTGGTTGACGAGTTGGAATATCACAAGAGTAGGATGAGGGATTTGCTGCTGGAGATTATGCCTGGGAAGACTGCAGAGACACTGCTGAATGGTCAGGTGGTTACACCACAGAGATACGAATGTGTCACCATATTGTTCAGTGACATCGTGGGGTTTACAAGGATCTGCTCTCAGTGCAAAGCACACGAGGTTGTTAATATGCTCAATGAGTTGTATTGCTACTTTGACCAAGTGCTGATAAGAAACCGAGTTTATAAGGTACAGTATATGTATACGATATATCTAATAATATGGACATGTGAAGTTTTAACAAACAGATTATTAGGATTAGAATTTAAGAAGATACGTACTTCATAATTTTTATGTGTATTGATATTAATAATTGGACTACAGCAAACTGATTTTCATATATACATATATTTATGAAAAAGAAGTAGATAATGGCTTTAACCAGTAACTGAACTTGCTGCATCTCCATGGCAATGTCCCAATTGTATATTTCCCTACTTGCAATTGTTATAGTTAATAAGTTTTAGCTAGAAATTAGTTTTAAAATCTCTCATTTCACACGCAGGTGGAGACTATTGGAGATGCCTACATGGTGGTGGGGGGTCTGCCAGAGCCAAACAGAACACATGCAGCTGATGTATGCAATCAAGCCCTAGACATGATGATGTGTTCAAAAATGGTGCACGACCCTACTGATCCTGATAAAAACATAGTGGTAGGTCACATGACTTGGTCACATGACTTGGTAGAATCCCTTTAGCTATTATATATTGCATATATGGTTAGTCATATACTACTCTAACATTGATAATTATTATCTTACTAGATACGTATTGGTATCCATTCTGGAGAGGTTGCCTCTGGAGTAGTGGGATTCAAGATGCCTCGATACTGTCTGTTCGGTGACACAGTCAATGTCACCAGCAGAGCTGAATCAAATAGTGTTCCCGGAAAGATTAATGTAACAGAGTGGACTTATGTGTAAGCTAATACATTTACATCCAATGGGCGGGTCTGCAGAATGCATGTGATCTACTAGCTATATGTACATTGGCGGGCGGCCTTCAGGCAGTGTTTTGTGTTGCCCTAAGATTGTTAAACTCTTTACGAATCTTCCATATTAAATACTTGCAGTATTAAATACAGCACAGATATACATACTGTATGTATGTACATAGTTCATGCTGCATGTGCTACTCCTGAAGTGGTAGTTGTACATTTATCCTGTTTTGTATAACTTTATTATCTTAGACATTTGAAGGACAGGCCCAACTGGATCTTTGAGCTAAGAGGCCCAGTGGAGTTTAAGAATGTAGCTAAACCAGTCATGTGCTATTGGTTGGTGGAAAATGGGGACCGTTCAAGGGAGACACATCCTCCCCTCCAACACCCACCCGAAGTTCCTAGCTTTACTGATCTCCTACAGCCCAGTACTCCAAGAAGGGGCTCCCTGATTCCTACTACTATTGATGATGATATTGGTCCACTTGGGTTAAGTTCTACTGATGTTAATGCGTTGAGGCTCCTTGGTAGACCTCGCTATGATAGCAGTACTAATCTGGATTCCAAATCCTTTACTCCATTCCGATCAAGATCTTCAACAAGATCATCTGGTGATGAAAGTTTATATGGCTCAATTGATCTTGGTAGCCACAGAAGTTCTGTTTTTGAGGAACACAGATCCCCTCGCTTAAGTTTGGCTCACAGGATCTCTTCATCTTCTGATCTACCTAGAAGATCCTTCACTTCTACATCCTTACATAAGATGCAGAGCCTCTCGGAACATCCATCTGAGGAATCTGTGTCTAATAGTTCCTATCATGGTAAACCAAGCTGGTGTTCCAGTACTGCAGGTGATAACATACCCGAAGTCAAACCTATCCCTGAAGAGACACGCATGAAGAAATATTCAAATGCATCTATAACATCTGAGCACAGCGGCGGAGATAGTGGCATGGAGGCTGATGTTGGGGAGCAAAAACAGGAAAATTCTGGGGGGAAAGGAAAGAGAAGAACAGGTCTCTCCATGGTGAATCAAGACACAAATGGTGTGAACAAACTTACAGCTCAATTTGAGATGATAATTTCCCAGAATAAAGAAAAATCTCTAAAGGAGAGAGAATTTGAAATTAGAAGAAGTTTTAAGAAGAAATCTCTGAGCCCCACCTCTACATAATTGTTACTATCATTATATTTTTATAAGTTTATACTTGTCTCATTTATATCCTTAAAAGATTGTTTGTATTTGAAATATAATCGTTGAACAGTAATATTTGTGTATACAGTTCTCTGCACTTATTGGACAGGTTATGTATGTATACGTATCTGTGGTACATACTTAACATATGGTGAGAGATAGGGCAAATTTTAAGTTCCATCAAAATTTCAAAAACGCATTGGACATACTCTATGGGTGTCTGTGAATGCTGACACAAAGTCACAGCTTCATATCTTTCCATTTGATCGAGTTACAACACTCAATGTACATTAAATTCTGGTATACAAAGTTAATGTATGGTGAGAGAGATAAGGCAAATTTTAAGTTTTATCAAAATTTCAAAAACCCGTTGGACATGTTCTATAGATGTCTGTGAATGCTGACACAAAGTCACAGCTTCATATCTTTCCAATTGTTAGAGTGACAGCCCTCAATGTACATTAAATTGTGGTATACAAAGTTAATGTATGGTGAGAGATAGGGCAAATTTTAAGTTCCATCAAAATTTCAAAAACTCATTGGACATACTCTAAAGGTGTCTGTGAATGCTGACACAAAGTCACAGCTTCATATCTTTCCATTTGATAGAGTTACAGCAATCGATGTACAGTAAATTGTGGTATACAAAGTTAATGTATGGTGAGAGATAGGGCAAATTTTAAGTTTTATCAAAAATTCAAAAACTCATTGGACATACTCTAAAGGTGTCTGTGAATGCTGACACAAAGTCACAGCTTCATATCTTTCCATTTGATAGAGTTACAGCACTCGATGTACATTAAATTCTGGTATACAAAGTTAATGTAGTGTGAGAGATAGGGCAAATTTTAAGTTTTATCAAAATTTCAAAAACCCATTGGACATGTTCTATAGATGTCTGTGAATGCTGACACAAAGTCACAGCTTCATATCTTTCCATTTGATAGAGTTACAGCACTCGATGTACATTAAATTCTGGTATACAAAGTTAATGTAGTGTGAGAGATAGGGCAAATTTTAAGTTTTATCAAAATTTCAAAAACCCGTTGTACATGTTCTATAGATGTCTGTGAATGCTGACACAAAGTCACAGCTTCATATCTTTCCAATTGATAGAGTTACAGCACTCGATGTACATTAAATTCTGGTATACAAAGTTAATGTATGGTGAGAGATAGAGCAAATTTTAAGTTTCATCAAAAATTCAAAAACTCATTGGACATACTCTATATGTGTCTGTGAATGCTGACAGAAAGATTTGATAGAGTTTCAGAATTACGTACAGTTAATGTACTGTTTTGTTAGAGAAAATTGCGTAATACTATATATGGCCGACCGTTAGAAGGTATAATATTATAATAAAGACAAAATTCCATACTATATCTGAAAATCTAGAATACTTTCCATTTTTTTTATACATAGGGATATGCACTGTGTAGTACTTGATTGCTATTGAAGTACTATCTATCTATATATTTTATATGGATCTCGTTAAAGTGAAATTTTGCCGATCGACGGCCAACGAAACTCCAAAGAAAAAAAGTTGGACCATACCGAACGCTACCATCCACGACGCTCAGAGGCCGGGATCGGTGGTAACGCTCTGCCGAGTTGAGCTTTGGGTGTCACTTGCGTGAGAAGAACCAGTTCTTCTCGATATGGCCGACTCATATGAATCCTAAGATATCAGATGCCAATCCCACATTACGTGGAACCCCCCCGAAATCCGGATTATTGGTGAGCACGTCTCTATGGCACCAACCGATTAGGAGACAGCTTCAGAGTCTAAGCGCTACCAACCTCTATGGGAACCGCAACCACCATAGAGATGTGTCCAGGTAGGCCTACTATATAAGGTTTTTCGCTTCTATTTATATGAAGTTTTGTCCAAAGAAAACGGTTGTGGTTGGGACCTTTTTTAATATATTTCTCGTTATTTCCAGATCAGTGAATTGTTTCAAGCAAATTTAAAGACATAGGCAGTATTAGTGGTCCACCTGAGAATTGGGAAAAGCGACAAAATCCTGTAAGTGTCTTGATGGGCCGAGGAGAACGACTTTTCTGATCCCAATTATTTTCGAGAAATTGTCAATTTATTCCACTTTAATTCCAGACCAGTGAATCGTTCCAAGCAATTTTACACACATACGCAGTATTTCCAATACATCTCAAAACTGTGGCAAATGGATAAACGCCTGTATGTGTCTTGGTGGAGGGAGGAGAGCGACTTTTCATGATACAGAAAACTAGAGATAGTGAGAGGTCCGATATTTATCGCCTGTACGATATTAATGTCTATGATCGATTTTCAACTAGGCCGGTTTTATTAGATGTCTGTGAATGCTGACACAAAGATTTAGCTTCAAATCTCCCCATTTGATGGAGTGACAGCCCTCAATGAACATTACATTCTGGTATACAAAGTTAATGTATGGTGAGAGATAGGGCAAATTATAAGTTTCATCAAAAATTCAAAAACCCATTGGACATACTCTATAGGTGTCTGTGAATGCTGACACAAAGTCACAGCTTCATATCTTTCCATTTGATGGAGTGACAGCCCTCAATGTACAGTAAATTCTGGTATACAAAGTTAATGTATGGTGAGAGATAGGGCAAATTTTAAGTTTCATCAAAATTTCAAAAACCCATTGGACATGTTCTATAGATGTCTGTGAATGCTGACACAAAGATTTAGCTTCAAATCTCCCCATTTGATGGAGTGACAGCCCTCAATGAACATTAAATTCTGGTATACAAAGTTAATGTATAGTGAGAGATAGGGCAAATTTTAAGTTTCATCAAAAATTCAAAAACCCATTGGACATACTCTATAGGTGTCTGTGAATGCTGACACAAAGTCACAGCTTCATATCTTTCCATTTGATAGAGTTACAGCACTCGATGTACATTAAATTGTGGTATACCAAGTTAATGTATGGTGAGAGATAGGGCAAATTTTAAATTTCATCAAAATTTCAAAAACCCATTGGAAATGTTCTATAGATGTCTGTGAATGCTGACACAAAGATTTAGCTTCATATCTCCCCATTTGATGGAGTGACAGCCCTCAATGAACATTAAATTCTGGTATACAAAGTTAATGTATGGTGAGAGATAGGGCAAATTTTAAGTTTCATCAAAAATTCAAAAACCCATTGGACATACTCTATAGGTGTCTGTGAATGCTGACACAAAGTCACAGCTTCATATCTTTCCATTTGATAGAGTTACAGCACTCGATGTACATTAAATTCTGGTATACAAAGTTAATGTATAGTGAGAGATAGGGCAAATTTTCAGTTTCAACAAAATTTCAAAAACTCATTGGACATACTCCATATGTGTCTGTGAATGCTGATACAAAGTCACAGCTTCATATCTTTCCATTTGATAGAGTTACAGCACTCGATGTACATTAAATTCTGGTATACAAAGTTAATGTATGGTGAGAGATAGGGCAAATTTTAAGTTCCATCAAAAATTCAAAAACTCATTGGACATACTCTATATGTGTCTGTGAATGCTGACAGAAAGATTTAGCTTCATATCTCGCCATTTGATAGAGTTTCAGAACTACGTACAGTTAATGTACTGTTTTGTTAGAGAAAATTGCGTAATACTATATATGGCCGACCGTTAGAAGGTATAATATTATAATAAAGACAAAATTCCATACTATATCTGAAAATCTAGAATACTTTCCATTTTTTTATACATAGGGATATGCACTGTGTAGTACTTGATTGCTATTGAAGTACTATCTATCTATATATTTTATATGGATCTCGTTAAAGTGAAATTTTGCCGATCGACGGCCAACGAAACTCCAAAGAAAAAAAGTTGGACCATACCGAACGCTACCATCCACGACGCTCAGAGGCCGGGATCGGTGGTAACGCTCTGCCGAGTTGAGCTTTGGGTGTCACTTGCGTGAGAAGAACCAGTTCTTCTCGATATGGCCGACTCATATGAATCCTAAGATATCAGATGCCAATCCCACATTACGTGGAACCCCCCCGAAATCCGGATTATTGGTGAGCACGTCTCTATGGCACCAACCGATTAGGAGACAGCTTCAGAGTCTAAGCGCTACCAACCTCTATGGGAACCGCAACCACCATAGAGATGTGTCCAGGTAGGCCTACTATATAAGGTTTTTCGCTTCTATTTATATGAAGTTTTGTCCAAAGAAAACGGTTGTGGTTGGGACCTTTTTTAATATATTTCTCGTTATTTCCAGATCAGTGAATTGTTTCAAGCAAGTTTAAAGACATAGGCAGTATTAGTGGTCCACCTGAAAATTGGGAAAAGCGACAAAATCCTGTAAGTGTCTTGATGGGCCGAGGAGAACGACTTTTCTGATCCCAATTATTTTCGAGAAATCGTCAATTTATTCCACTTTATTTCCAGACCAGTGAATCGTTCCAAGCAATTTTACACTTATATGCAGTTTTAGTGGTCCATATCAAAACTGAGAAAAATGGATAAAAGCCTGTTCTTGTCTTGATGGACGGAGGGGAACAACTTTTTATAATGCAGAAATTTGGAGATAGTGCGAGATCCGATATTTATCGCCCGTACGATATTGATTTCTGTAATCGATTTTAAGCAAATTTAAATTCTGGCATGGAGAGAATAATGTATCGATAGATATAGTAATGTTAATATATTATTGCATCAAATTTTCTGAACCTCATAATTGCACAATAGAATTACTTGCAATCGATATCAGTTTCTGAAACTCAGTATAAAATGCTTTGTGGGTCCCTACAAGTACTGAAACCAAGTATATATTAGCTTCATATAAATGTCTATGTTTTAGCACCATATTTATATTAAACCCTAGCAATGTAGGATATATGTGTAGGGCAAATATGAGTTTATATCAAAATTTCCAAAGCTCATTGATCATGCTTAGTAGATGTCTGTGAATGCTGACAAGTCACTGCCTCATATCTTTCCATTTGATAGAGTTATAGAACTGAATGTACAAAAAATCCTATTATAAACTGTATGACAGAGATAGGTCAAATATGAGTATAAATCAAAAATTTCAAAACGTAATTTGAAAGAGTTGCAGCATCTGATATTTTTGATGCAATTCTATCAAATATATATGGCTATGAAGCTGGCACCTTTTGCCAGTATTCACAGACATTTAAAAAGTATGTTCAATGACTTCTTAATAAACCTAGATATTTTGTAATTATATTCTAGATATAAATTTCGTCCAATGAGCTTTGCAAACTTTGATGCTTGCATATAGCTATCCTATCTCTCTGAAAACATTAAGTTCGTATTAATATGTGCTCTATTAATGAATGATTAAAGCTGCGAATGTCGTATGCATATACAAATTTTTTTAAAATATTTTCTGTATTAACTGGTAGACATCTGGTATTCGCTACATTTGGACTTCCCGCTAGGCTCAGAAAACACCTCCCATTTTTGGAATACTTATGTAAACGGCCTTAAGATGACCTGGAATTAGAGAAAATCTGTGCTTGTCAACTAACATCGCATCTCAGCAGACTATCTAGAAATAACGATAGCTTTGGACTTTAATCTTTGTATATATTGGACTCTGATCCGCTCGAACAAGTTGTACGTAATTTGTGCCGCCCATCAAGTGCCTCGGCATGGCTTCGGTTCGTCAACACGCGGTGTCTTGTAATCAACAAACCAAAGTAGGAAGAAAAGAGAGTTTTAATCGAAAGGGCAAGCGGTTTGAGGAGGACACAGACCCGGGAATGTCGCGAGAGAAGAAGCCGTCAACCTTTAAGCGATTTGTGATGAACTTCACGTCCGTCCTCGGGATACCGGTCTATAAGACCCAAAGGGCGCGACAGCTAGGCAAAGTGCCCCCTCCCGCGTGTTTTCAGGACGAGCGTTTGGATGATGAGTCGGGTACGCCGTTGGGGTTTGAAAGAAGAGCTTATTCACTTGGTGCAAAGGAAAGAAAGAGACGGAGCAAAAAACCTCGAGTTTGGAGAAGAAGGGTAAGCTGAAGCTATTCTGATTATGTCTGCTTGTGAAACGAGATGGAAATGTCCTTTGTACTTCGTGTAAGGGTAATGTTATTAGTTGAGGTGTGTTCATTAGGTCAGTAGTACTGGGAGGTGCAGGCACCTGTCGTACTACAGGGTGTTAGTGTTGCCATGTCAACTGTGTATGATGATGGCAAGTTAGAAGGCGAGTTTTCACCCCGCAGAACGCGTGGATTACACAGAGTTGTCATAGCAACATGACCAAATCCATTCTCCCCAAGTGGGCACCTAGTTAAGGTTGACATTACCTTAAGTTTACAGCTCCAGCTATCGTACATATATAGAATTCTTGCACACTCAACTTTGCTGTACTAGGCCGTCCTTGCAGTTATTACAAGTACCACAATCAGACAAAGCAGGGTCTATCTGAAGCTCACTCACACTATGGGTTTAGGGAGCTGCTTCATTTTTAACAGATTGGTTGATCCATCACAAAGTTAAACAAAATTAGTTTTATGGGAAATCTACCCTAAGGATAGTTGGTTGAGATTAAGGATGCCATTATCTTCACCTTGATCCAAGCCTGTCTGTCTGTTTCTGTGTGACACTGTACTGGTTGCTACAAGTATATAGGTGTATAGTGACTAGTGATCCAAATGTAACACATACATATAAACCTGCTGTCTGTGTGGCTATATATGAACAGTTGCCTTGTTGAGCCCATGTTTTGATAGGGCAGCTGATTTTTGGAATGTGAATGTATCCTTCAATGAATATAGTTATACCCCTTTGTGTTTTCCACTTTGTGGTATAATGTGGGCTCCAAGCTTGGTTCAAGTAGATAACCTTGAGAGATAAGTTGAGGAGAGACACAAGTCATTCACTCCCACTTAGTAGGTACGCCTACAAAGAGTGTCATAACACTCACTGAATGAATGCAGAGTTATTTTTGACTGAAATTACGTTGAATTGCTTGAACAGGTCACTCAGAGTATAGTACATCTTTAGGTGTCGACTCTCCTGATTGGGTTACAATTGGAATGGCTGTTGACTTTATTGCTTGTTGATTGTTTAACATTCTTGAATTACTTTGTGTGTATACAAGGGTTTCCAAGCCTTTTCAGTTCAACCTGTCAGGATTATATACAATTCCTTATAATGCAGCCTACATATATGTATCTTCCACGTTAATTGTAGTTTAATGGACGACTAAACAATTTGATGGGCTAAGTGGAGTGCTGTGCAGACTGTAGAGTGGTTTGAAGTACTTGTGTATACTACTTTGAGGGCTGATTATATAGCATATCCTTTCCGCTGTGTAACTTGAGATTGCCCTCTATTTGCAGCATGTGATTGGGTGGTTGGGGCTATATATGAATGCCTTAGGTGTGCTATGTGAGTATACCCACTTGTGCTAAGGGGTGGAGATCATGGATCTCACCCAGGTCTCTCAATGTACCTGATAAGGTCTCTCTTGTATGCTTGACTTCTAGTGGGATTTTATGTCAACCTAGCTGCAACCGCTAATGTACGAATATTGCCAAATAAGGAAATTGTGAAAGGCGCATTTTTTATCGTATATAATCCTGACAGGTTGAACTGAAAAGGCTTGGAAACCCTTGTATACACACAAAGCAATTCAAGAATGTTAAACAATCAACAAGCAATAAAGTCAACAGCCATTCCAATTGTAACCCAATCAGGATTATTATATATATTCCTTTAAGTGGACGTGCAATTAGTAAAGTTACTGTTGCATGTACTGTAAATGTTACATCTTTGTTTACAATGTATTTAATACAACCCTATTAATTACTTAACATCCTTATACAAAAGTAAACCAATACAATGCCATTTACAGCATTAAGCACCACTGTACGCTATGCAGTATATCCATACAACTCTGACCGGTAGTGATATCATGACGCCATTTGCAAGTATTGTGTAGATTGTGGATACTAACAAACAAGTTGTTACTATAATACATATTGGTGGTTCTGTGTACATACGTATGTCCTCTCTGTATATTACCTTAAAGTTTTTAACACTGGCTTAATAAAGTATTCCTCTTTCGATCTGTAGGGCAAACAGGAATGGGAGTCAAACTATGGACATAGGGTGACGTTGAATACTGTTGATATACGAGATCTTTGTGATGCAGAGATTAAAGTACTACAAGAAATTGCCATCGGAAAACTAAACAAACTGGATTTCACTGTATCCTCAGGCCTTATTAAAGGTACCCATTTGTTGGGAGTGAAAGTGATATGTAAGGTGCAATTACTGCTCTTCTTTGTGTATACATAGTTCTGAATCAGTTATCAACTCCTAGAACCAAGGTTCAACGGAGATCTTTTCGCAAAAAGAACCAGCAAGAGAAAGGTGAATATTTATTTGTACTCTCAATATTCTTATGAAAGTAGAAAGCCTATAATTATTATTTATAATAATTAAATTGAAATATGTTATATGGGATGTCACTTTTATTTTTATCTTGTCCATAGCTACATATACATATATATATTGTACTAATTACTCCTCTAGACCAGGGTATAGTGTTTGGACAGCCCCTTTCCAAAGTAGCCTATCAGTCAAAATCAAACAGAATCAGAAGAATGTCCTCGCCGTATCTCCTACCAACTTCTACACCACAAAGCTCCGCCTCCTTGCAGCATAGCTCTGCCTCCTTACAGCCCAACTCTACTCCCCTCCAGTCTGATCAAACAAGCATGCATTCCTTTTCCTCAAACTCAGTGCTCAGTGACAGCCCGCCAACCACCCCTAACCCTAACCGATTCCCAGCTGCCCCTTCTTCAAGCGACTCTCACTTAAGATCTGTGCACCAACTCAAGTCACTTAGTAGTTCAAGAATTCAAGACATTCCATCTCTTGGTACTCCTCTCTCTCAAATCAATTCACCTGGTCAATCTACTTTCACTTTTGAGACAGATACTAGTAGCTTTTCATTGGCTGATTCCAGTTACCAGGATGAGGAAGGGACCAATTTGTCTCCACGCAGTGAAAGGAAAATGTATTTGACTCCATCTTCTCCTATGATGCCTGAAATTATTCAAAAATCTATAGACTACCTCAAGTCTAAAGGTACATACATTCTATCTAATGGCTGTATGTTCATACATAGGTATTATACTGTACTGTGCTACTAGCTATATTCAATGTCAGTGATACGGTACCTATGTACGTATATGTATGTATGTATGTATGTATGTAAGTATGTAGGTGAGTACGTGGGTAGATAGGTGTGTGTGTGTGTGTGTACTGGGAGCCATATGAATTCTTTACATTACATTGTATTACATTGCATTACTTTTTATTTAATTGTTAACTTGCACTGTATATTTGCTTTTGTAGGTATTTTGACAGAAGGTATATTTCGTATATCTGGTGCTAAGAGTAGAATCAAGCAGATCAGAGAACACTTTGATAAAGGATTACCAATAGCCTGGGGAGATGACATTAATCCACATGATGTGGCTTGCCTGCTAAAAGAATATTTGAGATGTCTTCCAGAACCACTGATTTCACGAGAATTGTATTCCTACTTCCTACAAACACAAAGTACGTAGGCATGTATGAGTGCCGATAGACTGTTTTGTAGTTCACTTTGTTACTTAATTGCTTATTCTTTGTAGAGATTGAAACTCGCAGCACTCGTAGAGATGTCCTCCGTTCGCTTTGTCTTCTGCTGCCCAAAGCTAACAGGGACACTCTGAGATATCTGCTCCAATTTCTCAATCAAGTAGCCCTCCACTCCAATGACATCATCTTAATAGACGGGACGGAAGAACAGGGAAATAAAATGTCAGAGGAAAACCTTGGAATGATATTTGGACCTAACATTCTGCACAAGGTACGTACTTAGGTGTTTTTCCTGCTTGACTGACCCTTGTGCATGCCAAAAGAACATCTTGTTCTCAAATATATTCTCTACTAAATGATTTTAATTCACTATTCGAGATCTGTTGAAGTTCAGTTCTTTTTTCTGTTACATATGGACATACATACGTATGTATGAAATGGAATTCTCCTTTGAATTTACAGCGTATATGTATATAAATTTACTGCATAAAAACCAAGTTAAATCGGCTGCATTCCTAATTTTTGGATTGCAATCATGTGTTTGATCAAGTTATTTGAAAATTGTTTTAGCGGAAAGTACGTACAGAATATGGTGGAATGAACAAAGGAGAACAAGAGGATGTTGTAACTGTTTGTAGAGTGATTGAAGATCTAATTAAAATGGAAGGATCACTATTTACAGTAAGTAATGAACGAGTCCAGTATTATCCAACTACATACGTATATACAGACATACCTATCTCCCTGAAACCTCTGTATAGTGGGACCTCAGAACTACAAAGTGGGGAAATATCCTTAATTTAGACATTTATTAAAATCACCAATTTAATAATTAAAGGAATCGTTGGCTGTGGCTGTTTCTTAGATTTACAGCAAATTTATTATTCATATTTAACTGAGCAAGAAGAAAACCCATTTTACTGAGTTTGGCCATTTTCCTGGAGCTATGTAGGCAACTTCTGTATTATGGAGATATGCTATTCTACATAAATCATTATGTCTGCAAGTTTACATAACATTGGGTTATTTGTTTTGTTTACAGATTCCCAAGGAGTTGCTGGATGAAGCGATGGACAGGATGCTGCAGTCTGACCCCAAAGCTGCCGACTACCTCTTTAGAAAGAAGTGCAATATGCCTGGGTAAGCACCATGATGTGACAGAGGAGTCACTAATAGCATGTGGTCTTCTTCTTCTTTAGATTTGAATTTGAAGAGGATGAATCTGTGTTTGACTTGACTGAAGTGGGCAATGAGATTGATGGACAAGGATACAAGATACCATTTCATCGATCAAAAAGTTCTGAGATACTCCGCTATAGAGTTGCTGAATTGGCTAGCTTGGAAATTCCTAACAAGGAACTTTCAAGTCATCAACCGGATCATAATGGGGGTAGAAGGTCGTCCCGTGAATACTTGAGGACATTGCATAAGGAGGGTTCTAGGGAGAGTTCCCCTCTTCTTCGCACCTCAAGAGAGAGACTATACCATAAATCTCATGGCTCAAGAGAGAGACTGAACCAACCAACAAATGGAGACTCCAAAGAGAGGTCATATGATGTAGTTGATTCTGGTTCTATGCAAAACTTGGACAGTAGACCTGTTGTTGGTACCACTGCCAAGCAGAATGCACCTGTGGATGACGGAATAGAAGACAATATCTCCCCACAGGTGAATGGTACGTGTGAAGGAGGTTCACCTATAAGGGCAAACCATAACCGTATGAACAGTCAATCAAGCAATAGTTCAGTTCCCATAACAACTGCACACAACGATAATGGAAACAACAGAGGAAGTGATTCAGCATTCTCATACACCAACTCTTCTCTCAATCCAGATTCTCGCTCTTCTTCGGAATGCATTGTCCCACCACCGTGTGGTAATGAGGGGCATGTCAGTGCTGCCCCGCCCCCTCAGCAGCCAGACTCGGTGAATAGTTCTAATCAAACCTCCCCAGATGCACATGGAGAGGAGGTGCAGAATAGCTCCAGTCAGCCCTCCCAAAGTGCACATGGAGAGGAGGTGCAGAAGAGAGAAACGGCACCTTTGCAAAAACAATTGTCCTTTGGCAGTAGTATTGTCTTTATGAAATTTCAGGAGATAGAAAGTAAAGTAGCAGAGTTGGACAGTCAAGTGTCACTGCTACAAAACTACAGTGTGGATCCCTCTCAATCTGCACCACCTGCTCCCCTTTCAGGGAAGCAAGATGTGCCCCAACTTACCTTTTCTGAATTGGACTCCCACTTTGAACAGCTGACGTCTGAGTTGTCAATGTTGAATTCTTTCTCCCCACAGCCAGAGGACGGGTTCAAGAACCAGACTGGACACTACTCCAGCCTTCCTTCATCTTCAAGGCATGGTTTGGGCTCGGCACGGATAACATCTAGTAAAGAAAGCAATTCTCCAGGGATTAGTGTGAAGGTAGGAGGTAATCCTGATAATCTGTTGCAAGGTAGCTCATCAGCAAAATTTAAAAAAGCAAGAGGTAGTTCACCGGGTAGAAATGAAAATCAAGCAGAAAGTAATTCTTCAAAATCATCTCTTCATCAAGAGAGCTCTATCAAGCAAAGGAAGAAATCTAACCAGTCATGGAAAGGGTCTTCAAATTCTCTTGACAAGTTTAGATTAGAAACTGGGATTGTACAACATGGACCAGAGAGAGTAGTATGATTTTCACCCTGATTTCACTATTTGCATAAAACTGGTGCATAGCTTGACATCTTTGTTTATTTACACTTCTTTATATTTTATCAAATTATTTCATCCAGTCATTTTACGATAGCACATATGTCATTATAAATATATGAAAGTACATGGATGGTGTAAAGAATTATTTTATTTTGCAGATACACGATAAAAACAACATGGTTTTTGAAACAAATGTATGTAGATTGTAAAAAAATGAAAATGGCAACCGTAAGCAAAAAACTGGCGAAATTGCAGTCTTCATAAAATGGCTACTGAATGCACTCCGGAAACAGACGTATCGCCCGATGTCAATGTTACCTCAGCAACACAGGCAAAGACTAGTGCCAGGGAGTTATGGGTTGAACACAATATAGATGAGACGGACACCGAGAAAGATCAACATAATACTACACATTCACCCATCCCAGAAGAAACACATTCGCCGGAGAAGAGTTTTTGTCGCGTTTTAAGAAGCAACAATTTTGTAAAATATTTGGTAAAGAAACGCCTGGTGCCTCCGAGAGGTCTCCTTGGTCGGTACCTAACGAGATGTCTGGTAGTGCTGGTTTGGGTTGGTGTGAGCTGGGCGATACTGGGTCATCACATGAATGCAGTCAGTGCCCGCCTCAACACGCAGCCTGTTAAGGAAGATTGCCTCGTAGCAGTAGACTCCATTGAGGGCAATGATACTCATACCAACTCCAGTAATATTTCAACAGACTGTTCATTGGCAACAATTCATAAATTTACTGATTACTTATATTCAGTTGCTATTAATGTGTCTTTGTACCAGGATATTTTGGATATAGTTCAAAATGAAACTCTTAATGAGAGTGTCTGTGCGGAAAGCAGGCCATCGACACAGTGTCAACTGCACGAAATAGTGAAACAGATTTGCTCTAAAAATACTGTAACAAAAGTAAACACTGATCTCTTTGACATTCAGGAGGGTCACTTTTTTGGTCTAATAACTTTGGGTGTGGTTGCTTCAATCGGAGGCTATCTAGTGGGGCTGATTCAGCTCCCTCCCCTAACTGGAATGCTATTATCGGGAGTCATTCTTAACAATATACCTTATGTAGCTGTAACCAGGCACATCAACCCAAGGTGGTCTTCTGTCATACGATCAATAGCACTGGTTGTCATATTGATGAGGGGGGGACTGGCTATGGATGCAGGTATTGAGGAATATAGCGGATAGAAATCCATTTTAAATCATATGGGTAAACTCTTACCATAACTACTGTAGATTCTTTGAAGAAGTTGTTTATTCCTGTTGCTGCCCTTGGATCCCTGCCCTGTATTTTGGAAGGAGGAGTGATAGCTATGATTGCCTACTTTTTCATTCAAGTTAGTTGGCAGTGGTCCTTAATGATTGGGTGAGTTTATTTATCTCCATTTTGATGACAGACTCTTTCATTAGAAAACATTGCAACAGAATGTAGTGTCTTCATCTAGTGGTGTTCATCTGAAACAATTCCTTATCTGTAGGTACTTGCTTGCAGCTATTTCCTTGGCTGTACTGGTACCAAGTCTGTTACAACTAGAGACACTAAAGCCTACAAATGCTGATGACAGGGGTTTACTCACAATGATGATGGCAGCTGGGTCTTTAGATGTTGTCATTTGTATTGCCTTATTTGGAGTGTTTTTGGGGTTAGCCTTTGCCTCAGATACTCCGCTGGTATTGAGCATCTTTAGAGGTCCCATAGAAATACTGCTTGGTATAGCATATGGAGTGGTACTAGGGATGTTACTATGGATACTACCTGGGAGTGACACTGTAAGTATTACTGTACTTCCGTTGTCTTTGGGTTACTTAAAATATTTTTTGTTGACATAGAAATCTGGCTCCAGGGTTCGTAATCGTTTATTTTTGGTCTTTGGTCTGTCTCTCTTTGCTCTGTTTGGAGCTCAACACATCAAAATAGGTGGCACTGGGTTTGTTGGTGCTGGTGCACTGGCAGTATTAGCTTTGACATTTACTGCCAATTTGCGCTGGAAGAAAGATCAGTCCTCTGCTCTCCTCAGGAAATCTCTTCTCATGATTTGGCTCTTTGTTCAACCCTTCTTATTTGGTTTGATTGGAGCAGCAGTTGATGTCTACAGTCTGGTTCCAGTTGATATAGGTAAGTTTGACCTCTCTTGTAATTATACTTCATAACAGATGTTTACCCATTATCCAACTGGAGTGCACGTTCATGCTATGGAGAAGTGTGTTAAGTTTCTTTGTAATTTTCTGGTTGATTACTGATGGGAAAATGATTTTTTTAAATCAACTCTTGTCTGTATTTAATTAGGCTATTCATTATTGTAGGTAAGGCTTTGGTTGTGATTATTGGAGGACTGTCTATTCGAATGCTGGCAGTATTTTTAGTGACCCTGCCTATGAAACTGTTGTGGAAACATCGTCTGGTTTGTTGTCTAAGTTGGATTCCCAAGGCCACAGTCCAAGCAGCTCTCGGAGGTATAGTAGCAGATATTGCTTCACAGAGTACCAACCCAGAAGATGCATGCAATGGAGCTACTGTAGTGACCTTGGTTGTTCTGACTATCATAATAACTGCTCCCCTTGGTGCAGCCCTCATTGGGGTCCTTGGGTCCAGTCTCCTCTATGGATTACCACTGTGTCCCAAGTGCCACTCTAAATCTAAAACTACTAATTCTACACCTGAAGTACAACATGATGGATGCATGAATGAAACTAATTTTAATTAATTTTGTATTTAACTTTTAATTTTTATTCAGTTGTGATGAAAACGCTTTTTAGCTGCATACTATATATACAGTCTGTAGAATGTCTTTATATTATCATCAACAAAGTGATTTGGCTTTCATTGACAGCTAAGCGCTTTTTCATCACCATTCTGATTTTAGTTGAATAGACATATACCTTCAGGTATTACAAATGAAGCTGTGTATAAAATGGAGGACCAGTTGCAAGGAGCTTCACAGACTGGCGCTTGTCAAGGGTTGAGGGAAGAGTTATTAAAATGTCTAAGAGAAAGTGACTGTGTTAGAAAGGTGTTCTTTAATTGTTCTATGGCAATGAATGAATAACATGATAAAATATCACAAAATATGCCATAAGTTAGCTAGTTTGTTTAAACGCAAAAGATCGTTTTGTTTACATCACCGGTAATAACTGTACTTTGTTACAACAGACCGAAAAGAGTCCAAGGGAGTGTCTACAAGAGAATATGGCGCCCAGCTGCACTCCTCTGCGGGTGGCCTTCTTTGAATGCAAGAGATCGTTGGTAAGAAATAGACTTTAGACTTACGACGTTAATAACTCTCAAAAGATGCTATGTTGATCCTCTTTAGTTGGACAACAGACAAAGGTTCAGAGGGAAAAAGGGATATTGATGTGAACATTCTCTTACTGTGCATGTATATATTAATGCCATCACCCGTTTACAATCAGAAAAAATGGCTGTATCTAAGTGTGTGATAGTGACTGGCGCATCCGGACTCCTAGGTAGGGCTGTTCGAAAGGAATTTATTGACGCTGGCTGGACTTGTGTAGGAACAGCATTTTCCAGAGCCACGGGAGACCTAGTTAAGGTGGATATACGGGAAAAAGCGGAGGTCGAAGATTTAATTTCGAAGCACAAGCCAGATGTTGTTGTTCACGCTGCTGCGGAAAGGCGACCAGATAAAGTGCAAAATTCACCTGACGAAGCAGAGAGATTGAACGTGATCGCAACACAAAATATAGTCAACGAATGTTCAAAGCGAAACATATTTCTGATATACATTAGTACTGATTATGTATTCGATGGGAGGAGTCCACCCCATAAGCCGGACACGCCCACCAACCCTTTGAATGCCTATGGTAAACTGAAACTCAAAGGAGAAGAGGTTGTATTGCAGTACAGGAATTCTGGTGTACTTCGGGTACCCATTTTGTATGGTAATATAGAGTATGTTGGAGAGAGTGCTGTCACCACTTTGCTGAGCGGCATCAGGAAACATCCAGAGCCAGTCAAGATGTGTAATTATCAGCATCGCTTTCCCACCTTCTGTCCAGATGTAGCGCTTGTACTGAGGCAGATAGCAGAGCAACACTCGACTGACCCTGTGTTCACTGGCACTTGGCACTGGAGTGGAGAGGAATGTTTCACCAAATATGAGATGGCATTGACCATAGCGGAAGTTCTTAGCCTACCATCAAATCATCTAATACCTTTGACTGAGCCACCATCTGATGGTGCACTCCGTCCAAAAGACAGCCAGCTAGATGCCACAGTCCTGAAGCAGCTTGGCTTTGGAAGACAGTCACCTTTCAAGGCCACAATTAAGGGGGTGCTCCTCCCTTTTGCTTCATAGAGTGACTATGTTTGATGATTCAATTGTTTAGTCAATTAACACATATAGTTTAGGATTTCCTGGTACTAGTTGCATGTATTTGACACTTATCAAAAGGAACGTTAAGCTTTATATACAAAGTAAAGCCATAATGTTCACATTGTTGTGGTAATTGAAGTTTATAAATTTATAAACATATAGTTATAACTTATTTCAAAGATGTAAAAAAGTTACGAGCTTAGAATCTACTTGGTAACAGTTTTGAGTTTGAATATAAACTTAATATATCAGCTAAATATCACAGTCCATCCTTATAGTACTAAGACACGTGTATAAAAGCTTGAAATTGACAAAATGGTGTAAAACATGAATACAGTTGGTACAAAGGAGTCAATGCCAGTACATGTGAACAGGTACTGGGCTAAACTGGGAGAATTCATTCATGTCGCTGTAGTAGCCTCCGTCCATAGGCGAGTGGTTGCTACCGTAAGCAGGCGAAAAGCCTGGTCCAAACTCGTATGGCCCAAGATCAGTTGTCTCTTCTCCTGATTCGGAGAGGGTCGAATTGCTGTAGGGTGAATAGGGCGCAGTCGTGTCACTGGCGACGGAGGGCGGATTGTCAAACATGCTTAGTACCTCATCTACTTCAGGATCGCACGGGTAAGGCTTTGCATCTACACTATCCCAAACTGGGAGTTTTCTTCCAACATCTTTCGGTTCGCAATAGCCTTTTCTGGTGATTGTAGGAATTGTATTTACGACCAATTCGGTCGACTGTTGAGCGATACTGGTGGGTACCTTGGGCTTATTAGCCGGTTTAAGACGTTTCTGGATGTACTTCTTGTGATTTACCCTTTTCTTCCCATTACATTTCTTTTCCATAGCCCCCATTATCTTGTTTGACTCAGCGTTCAAGTATTGAAGCAAGTCGGTCATCGTGTAAATAAACTTTAGTCGCAGAAAAACACTTGTCTACTTGACTTTCTTTATTTCGACCGGTAGGTCGTCGTTAGAGCCCGAATAAAGGCTTTGTCGTGATTAAGAGCTTTACTTCTTCACTGACTTGAAGACAAATAGCCTTCGCTTTTAGTAAACGTAGCCGGATATGGATCACGTGAGACAGACAGGCATTTTTCTAAAAATAGTTACTGGCTACATAGGTATCTATCTGGTGTATAGGTATATCTCATCGTTTGTTGAACAAAAAAATTGTGCGAAGAATCATTTTATACCATCAAACAGTAAAACATACTTTCTAATGTGTAAATATTACATTTTCTTATTATTTGACATTCAGCAAGAGTTTGTTTGAAGTGGAGGAGTAGATAAACAAACGGAATTATTACTTCCTGATATCCGGTACTTTTGTTTCGGCTAGGAGAAAGAAATGGAGGGAGGTAATCTTGGCTTGACGGACAAAACACTAGCCAACGTCCAAGAATTAAAACGCAAATGTCAAGAATGGATTGAAGTCTGTTAAATAATATTCTAGTGATAGGCATCGTTATTAAATTATCCTTTTTACAATAGGCAGTTACAGGGAAGAAGTTTTTATTCGATTTCAGGAAATCTTTAGAGGATGGAGTGCTGCTTTGCGAGTAAGTTCAGCTTTGTTGCAAGTGTTCTGAATTAGTCTTAATTGAATAATCCTATCGCGCGTTTTTCGAGGCCACACAAGTGTTCTTTTAGCCCACTCTATTAATTCTCATTGTATATATCGTTGTCATGTATGAACAGATATGGATGGTATAGGTATGTTTGAAACATATCTTGTTCAGGATTGCGTTGTGTTTTGTGTAATGTAATTGTTGACTAGTATTTTACTTTAGAGGTAAACTTCATTTGAGAAGGGAGTACTTCATCAGTATGTTAGCAATGTAGCACTTTGTATAAGGCATGTAGTAGTGTTGACATGGTTGGTCTCCATTGGAAAGCTTTCACATTGGTCATTGGGGATGTATTTAAGATGTATAATGGCACTCTACAATTTAAACTCTCCTTCAGTGTTGTTATTCTTAATGGGGGACTGTTGACTGGCAGTGTTGCTCTTCTCAAACATCTCTTGACTGGCAGTGGTCCCAATTACAATAATAGCTATTTACATGTAAACATTAAGTGCTTGTGTCTCCCTTCTTCTGTTAGGCTGATGCAAGAGATTAGTCCACAAAGCATCAAGCGTATAAACAGACTGTCCACTGCCCACGCCCACTTGGTGAGACAATCTAATTTTATGTTTTATTAATGTTTTCATCTTGTTTAAATTGTAAGGTTTGCTTGCAGATGTTAACCTATATGTACTATATACTTTTCACCTGCACTCAGTGGAGTCCATGTAGGCTTCACATCAAAACCTTCATATTTTTTGTTTTATGTTAGAATTTTAACACCAAGTTAGGTTTAAGAATGTCAGATATTTATAGTATTATTTCTTGATGCTTGTGCGCACAAGATATGGAGTATTAGTTCTCATACTAGAGATATTTCTCATGGATTTGTGAATAGTGTCAAAATGGCTGACAGACATGTTTGTTGGTGCTACTTTACACCCAACTAGAGGGAGGGAGGTGCAAATGTAATGGAATTACTATAATGGTTAATCTGATTTCATTTTTGGAATATGACAAAAGTGTGATGACAATAATCTGAGCTAAGACCTTTATGTACGTACATAGATGGACAGATAATTATTATAAATACTGTGTTCCTCTATTGCAAGGATCATTGCCTCCTAATTGGAGAGAATCATATTGGGGAATTGGCTGTTTACAATTCTCTTTTGTTACATATATAGGACAACTTGAATCAATTCATAAAAGCTTGCAAAGATGATATTGGACTGAAAGGAGGACAGCTGTTTGAGGCTACAGACTTGGATGAGCCAACCAAGAGAAGAGGATCAGTACTCACACCAACTACTCAAAAAGAGGCAGATAGAAAATTGCGCAATGTAAGACATTGGTTACCATACAATACATGCCCTTTGACCTATGATGTAATATCGATCACCTCTTACTTAATGAATGATGTAAGACCCACACTTTGTAACATGATACTCCTAGGCCTTTGGATTATCAGACTGTAAGCTCAGATAGCTGTAGCAAATATTTCATTGATGAGAAGTGAAGCCATTTTAAGCAAGGAGAGATACAATTTTGATTATTCATCATCAGTTCTGATTATGCAATTTTTCCTCTGTTTCTCTTCCTCTTTAGGTGTTGGCTAATATTTATTGGCTGGGCCGGGCAGCTTCACAGCGATTTGACTATACAGGCCCCCAGCTAGATTTAGAACCGTTTAAACACTTCATAACAAACAGGGTATGTTTCACTGAATGCTTCAATAACTGGTATCCTTCAGTGCTTCCACTCTCTCTCTTCCCCTCTCTATCAGGATCAGGTCTTCTCGAGCGTTGGTGTTACTATCTCAGTGAAGCAATCAATGCCTGGTACTGGTGACCAGTCAGACAGTTCCACTGCACCCTCACCATCTGCTACATTGCAACAAAAGGTATGTATGTTTGGTTGATCTCATGAACCCTGTTAATAGTTTAATTTTATTTTGTAAGTATAGTAACTTCTCATTTGACCCCACTGGCCATGTATATTCCATATAAGGTGTAGTTTAAAAGGACATAGAAAGGTTTGTCCTGTTGCTAAGAGCTATGGAACCTGTTAACATTGGTTGCTAGGATACTGAGCTAAGGTGTATTGGAAGCCACATGTCCCTTATATGGTAATGTTTTTAGATATTAAGAAACATTTCAGTTCTTAGCAAATGGTCTATGATTTCCTTATGCCACTATAGAGCCTTATCCATACCTATGCCACACCTCTTATAGTATATTTATAGGTAGGTTGACACACCTCAAACTACAATAACCACACCTCTAACTACGATAGCCACACCTCTAACCATGATAGCCACACCTATTCAGGTTGATACATCTCTAACTACGATAGCCACACCTCTAACCATGATAGCCACACCTATTCAGGTTGATACATCTCTAACTACGATAACCATACCTCTTACTGTGATGGCCACATATGAACTAAAGGCTGTGCAAAAGGCTATGATGAAGAAGTGAGTAATCACTGTATCTTCACCAGTCCAGTGACTAGAATCTCATCGGCTTGGCTGGTTGGTGTAATATCTTCCAATGATTATTCACTTCTTCATAGCCACACATATCAATTATCCACCTCTTATTATGGTGGACACGCCTCTAACTAATGATACTTGTGTCCAGTCCCTGCAGACGGGCGTTGAAGAGTTTACATTCCAGTTGGAGAGTACTGCAACAGGAAGCTTTGGTTTCCAGGTTACAGGTGGATATGGCAGTAAAATTCCAGCAACCATTGACTACATAGTTCCAGGTAGATGCCAGCATCTATTATCATATCCTTTTTAGTGTGTAAACATACTATATGCTTATAAACAGTGAAAGTAATTTTAATATTCCTTTTTTGTTAACACATTGCATTGCATAAATGGTTGTTACTATGGAAGAGGAACACTTTAGAATAGATACATATTACATTTGTATAACCATTTTAAAAGGCATATAAATATATAAATACATATGTTTCTAAGTTAGTTTTGCTTATTACTGTATTCAAATTCACCCTTTGAGAGCACTTGCTAACGTTTCCTATAGAGAAGTAGGAGAAAACTCTTGTATCCTCATCCAAATCTCTCACTAGGTTTAGTTCCCTATAGGCCTTTACTCTAAAGTACGTAGATGTAGCATGTAAGAAAATGGTGTGTTAGATTATTCTTGTGTTAATTATTTAATTGTTGTGTAGTGTTTACATAAATAGTATTTTTGTAGCGAGTGGTAGCATTCTTACATCTGCTACTCTACTGGTTCTGTTTTATGCAGGAAGTCCCTCGGAAGAGAAGTTGCAAAGAGGTGATGAAATTTTGTCAGTTGATGGTCACTTAGCGGGAGATCTCACTCACACAGAGCTAGTGGACCTAATTAGGAAGGCAGGAAAAAACAGAACTGTTGCTCTTGTGGTAAAAAGGAAAGGTGAATACACATATTAATATACTGATATTTCTGGTAAATACACATATTAATTTACTATATTTTTGGATGTGTAACATGGACTTTATCAAAACACTATCTTTCTTATGTCTTATGTATATGACTAGAATATTGTATGAACTGAAGATCTTTTGAGCTTTTGGTAGCTGAGGATGTTTTTTTTATTTCTCCTTCTCTGCTGGGCCAGAAAACTGTTTCTAGGCATTCCACACCCTTCACAACTCCACCCTGAGTGTGTTCTTTGGTTCTCTTGGTTGTGCTCTGTATTGTGTTTTATATACCTACCTATGAAGTGGGTTGTGTATTTAATAAGTTGTAGGAGAAGCAGTGCTTGTATTTCCAGGTCAAACATAAGTCCATAGACAAATCCACTATGCCCCACTCCTACGTATGTGGGTGGCCTTAAGAAACTTTCTGCTAAATATTTTCTGAACTACCAGCATAGTATATGACATACGTAGTATAGTTGGATTGTTCAAAAATGAGGTGAAATTTTACTATGCAAATTTATTTCCTGAGCTACGTATATACGTACCTCAATGACAACCTTACACATATTGGTGAGAGGAATTTCAAATTATGTCAATAATACAGCTTCCCTATGTGTCACTCCTCTTATCACTTGTTTGTGGTTACATAAATAGCTACTGAAGCAGGGATGGTCATGTAGTTAGGATATCTTAGTTGTATATCGCTATTGTTGCCAAGGTAACTAATAAACATTTGGAGTTCTAAAGCCACTCTTAAAGTTGTGAATGTTATGATTTATACTTGTTCCGCCCACTCATGTGACTAATGGGCAAGACTACAGTAGAATGTATGGGGAACCCTTTTCATATAAAGAGCCTTGTAATGGTGACCTCCAGTTAGGATAATAGAAATTAAATGGTTGCTTTAATCATGTATACATACGTATATTTCCTTTTATAATGCTTTCATGACAGTACTCCATTTAAAATTAAAATTAAATTCATTCATATATGTAAATGTTCAGACTTTCTTGCTCAATTTATAGTCAATTTGAGCTTGAAAATAGTGCTATATAGATGCCATTATCATTGAAATGTGCACACTACCAGTAAATTGTAAAGCCATCAATGGTTGTCAATATTTTAATCAATGAAAAGTATTATACTTTTCATTTTATTAGTCAACTTTGTTTCTTTTGTAAACATAAATAGCAGTTGATGGCAAAGAGGAACAGTGAGAAGAATGTGAAGAAAATGTGATATGTATATACGTAGTTAGTCAGAAGTATTTTGACACTCTGAGCAACACACAATCTAATGACAGTCTTGTTGTATTTCTATGACATAAATTAGATAGAGACTTCAGTGCCCAAATCGGAACTGTGATGAAATAATAATGTTGGAAGTTCCACTCCACTAGATTGTCCAGTATTGTGTAACAAATTAGTTTTCTCAGTGTACATTTACGTACATTAAAAGGAAAAAATGTAAAGATTGAACCCTAATACAATACATAGGTTGTTATTGTTACCACTGGTTGTAGCACTCTCCCGACCAGCCACTGTTGTTTATGTTTATTCATTAAGGATACACAATCTGGTAAATACAACAGGAATACATGGGATGAATGTTGTATTATTATATTGTATCATAAGAGCTAAGAGTAAACACCTTAAATGCTATCCAATTGGTCTACTAAAATTCCTACAGAAACTATGAAAAGCTGCCTGTTTACATATACCAGACTGTAGCTGTAGATCATTAACAATGTATATGGGTAGCTATTGTAACTAATATACGTACATACATATGTGTAGAGTAAGACGTTTTATTAATTGGAATTCTTATCTTAATTTAGTGGAGAAAGCATCACTTACTGCTGGTCCAAATATGAAGGATAGCAGAGGACTAACTAATGGAGACACTATGAGCAACCAGATCATTGGTTACCCTGACAAGGAGAAGGCAAAGAATGAGCTCCGGAAGGGGTCAGGTCCAGTTCGTGTAGTCATTCAGCAGAAAGCTGCTGCCTCACCAAAGCCTACAAGAAGGCTAGTTTCTGGAGACTGTAGCGAGAGTGGAGGAATGGGAGGAATAGGAGCTCTGGAACAGGTCGAGGAGGAGATGCAGATGGTGATTCAAGATCTCATGGCTGCTACCAGTGAAACAGCAACTACGAAAACTGTTATAGAGAACACGCAGAAAGAAAAGGCAACAAAAGGCACAGAAACTAAGATAACGTCTAAAGGGAAAGGCAAGGTGACTGTAACAATTACTAAAAAAGGCAATCATTCTGAGTCATCTTCCAAAACTAATGGAATCAAGGAGCTTGTTACTGTTGATCCAGAGACTCTGTTTGAGACCTCACCTACAGCTCGGCTGCTCCAAGAAGATGCTGAAATCCAAAGACCCAAGCCAAAATCCCCTAAGCCAGATGATCCCTTAGATACAGATGCTAGAATCAAAATTTTGGAAGAAGAATTGGATCGTTTGAAGAAAAAAACAAATGATATTGATGATGGGAGTATTACCACAAAATCAAAGGAGCTGAAGTGGGAGTCAAGACAGAAAGATCCGTGGCAGGTCATTGAAGGTGAACATGCAACCGCAGTTAACAAGATGAAAACAGAATTCATACATGAAACTGAGAGAAGACAAAAGATTAAGAGTGCAGAGAAAGCCCATTTGTTAACCACAGTTGCTGATTCCACTCGTTTGCCACCTCGTGTTGCATCAGTATCACCTCCCCAATCTCCACTAAGATCTAACCAGTCACCAGTAGTCCCAGAAACTGTGCAAGTAATAGACATCAGTAGCCTTCAGTACTCACCAGCTACAACTCAGGGGTTGGAGGATAAAGAGGCATACCTCAAAGAGCAAATGAAACAAGAAAGAAAGAACATTAGCCAAGAATGGAAGAGACTAGAAACAGAAAGACAAGCAATGGAACAGCGACGCAAAGTTGATCAGTCAGTGAAATCAGTCAAGAAAATTGAGGAGCAACGTCAGCAAGTGTGGCAAGAAGCCTTGAAGCAGAAAGGAGATGAAAAGCAGGCTACATCTAGAGAGCATCTGACGGGGTTACTGGAAGACTGGGATAAGTTGGGTGCAGAGCTTAACAGAGTATTGGAAAACTCAGATTTACCCACACAAAACAGCGACAGGGAAGATGCATTGAGGAAACTGGAGGAATACAGGCAGAAGCAGAGGAAGGAAGAAAAAATGTTGATGGCAAATGAGATTCAAAGACAGTTGGAAGAGGGGCAGTATAGACAAAAAGTAGCTATGGAAGAGCAGAAGCTAAGAGAAATGGTGGAGAGGGTAAGATTTGAAGAGGAAAGAAAAGAAAAGCTTCTTAAGGAAGAAACTCAACGTCAAAAAGAAGCAAAGAGAAAAGTTCAAAAAGAAGCTGTATGGATTATGGAGTTGGAACAAAGATCTCGTCAGGCTAGAGAGAAGCAAATGGAAGAGGATGAGAGAAACAGAATGGCCAAGGAAGCGGAAAAACAGAGATTAAAGGAGACAGAATGGATTCGTGATCTTGAGAGCCGCAGTGCTGACCGATCCAGAAGGGCAATGAGTGATGAAGGGAGACCCAGCAGTGAGACACTGCAACTATTCAGTGATTTAATGGCTCACGCAGACACCAAACCACCTTCTTTCAATCCACCATCGCTCCGGGCAACTGAAGGTGCCACACAAGCTCAGTACATCCCACCATCTCCCTCGAGTGTGAGGGCAGGTTACTCACCCTATGATAAGAACCTCCCATATAAGGCATCCATGTCACAAAGCTTCCAACAACTCTCTACCAACAATGATGACTTCAGCTATCTCACTCAAGGCAGTCAGCTAAGAAACATTGCCTTGGTTGGTGATGTCCACCAGACTGCCCCACAAAAAATGTCATGGAGGGACCCGCCCACAAAATTGTCTAACCCTCCCCCTCAGCATCCAATTACTGCAAGCCCAAAGATTAATCACCAACAGTCATTCAACCAGTACCCACTGAAGACCCAGTTGTGTTCAAGCTGTTCCTGTCCCTTAGGTAAAGAGCCATCCATGAGTGTGGGTTCTGCTGGATTGCAGTACCACATGGAATGCTTCAAGTGTGCAGTTTGTCACAGTCCCCTAGCTAGGAGCTCTACATCAGTCACTGTACTACTGCATGACAGCAAACCACACTGCTGGGGCTGCTACAGCAATCAAGCAGGTAATGTGTGCATACGTACGTACTATAGGTAAGTCTATTGGAGCTATCTGCAACGAAAGTTGAGTTAGATTGAATGTTTTTGCTGATGAAGACCTACGGGTTGAAATGCTCAATTTTCATTGCAGATAGCTTCAATAGACTTATCTATCATACATACATACATATAGCTGTGGCACTCTAGATGGTTAACTTGTTATTTTACAGCATTACCATCTTTGAAAGGGTTCATCTTCTAATTTTTGAGTGTCTCAAGAATTTTCAGTTTGATATTCTTGTTGAATATTTTGACCCCTGGGGTCTTCTTCTTTGGTATATAAGTTCTTCAGTTGATGAATAAGATCTCTGGGATTGAAATGTGCAGCTAGATATGTAACACTGGGAATTGTATTTTTATATGTCAAAAATATTGAAAGATGAATCTTCAAAGATACTTAAATTCGATGCAGTTACGTAGAAGAACCTCATCATATCATGTATATGTACAGCATTAGTACTAATAATCAGTACATTGTAACTCAAACATTCTTTTGCTCTAAAACATTTGGCAGCAATAATTATTACCGAAATATTGACTTTAAAAGTTGTTTTGTGGTATTATTTGTCAACAGAACGTAGAGCTCATTACTGTAGTATGTGTTGTGTAACAATTTAGAATCTCTTCAAATGTCTCTTGCAGGATTGTTAACAACAGAATGCTAGAAAAGGAAAATCAGATGAACGTAGTCTTAACCCTCAAACTATACATAATGCTTTATCTCGTAGGACTGACAAGATGCATAAAATACTACTGTATTTTTGTTATTGTAACCAGTTATCCAGTTTTATACATTTGATAGTGTTCTTTAATCCATTTTGAAATGTGCTCCATTTCAATTTTTCGAGCTTGCACTAACTCTGGAGGGTCATTAGGGGTTGCTGCTCGTAAATCCAAATGGTGGGCTCCATTTGGGATTACTATGGCAACTAGTGTATCAGAAATGGAATGCAAAACACCACCCCCAGACCACGGATCTAAATCACCATTGCTGCACAGGATGAGAAAATAATAAAATGTCCATAGTAAACATTTCAGGGTGATGTTTCAACCACAAATTTAACAAGCAATTCACATCACATATATACTGCATTAATAATCTAACACACCATTTTTCTTAC
Organism: Chondrosia reniformis; assembly: GCA_947172415.1. NCBI lineage: Eukaryota > Metazoa > Porifera > Demospongiae > Chondrillida > Chondrillidae > Chondrosia > Chondrosia reniformis. The sequence goes on from OX359196.1 coordinate 5,716,298, forward strand.
ATCTACTTTAGAGTAGAAGGCCTAAAGGGAACTAAACCTAGTGAGAGCTTTGGATGAGGATACAAGAGTACTTCTCCTACTTCTCTTCTCATTCACTGGGCCAGAAAGCTGTTTCTGGGAATTCCACCCTTCATTAGTAAAGGGTAATCTTTGTCTTTTTCTTGATCTTTTGTGAGTCCTTGCATGTATATTGTCAATGTGTAAATTTCAAGGTGCAGCATACTATAAAGGAAATGTAATGTTAAGGTGAATAGTGGAGTACCTGAATACTATGTTACTGTGGGAGGCTATGTTTTTCCCTCCATATTCCAGTATCACTTGGTTAGGCCTGGGAATCACATCCCACTGCTCCTTGCATCCAGCAGAAAAGACCTCAAAATTCCACTATAATTCAAAAGTGCAATTTTTTTAGTGTGTCCCTTAGTAACCATACAGAGCTGCCTTACACCATATATGGTGAAGCACCTTGCATAGGTTCACAAGCTAAGGTTATCATTTTTTGGACATGATAAAGATAACTTTTTATATAAGATATTACCAAATACACCACAACAAAACACAAAGCCATATATAGATATATACACATACACATAATGTATATATTACATAATCCAGTACCCTAAAAGAGATGGTGGGGGCAAAATTGGGCAGCCTAGTGGAGCTGTTAGTTTGACCCATAACCACAGAGAGTCTCATAGGATAACTTGATTGGTTTCACTGCCTTTAATTATTGAAGCTTGTGTACCTTACAGACAAGGACAACCAGGTATTAAATGTTTGTGGTTTTAGAAAACAGGAGGAACATTACAGTGGTCAACACTGCAGACAACCATCCAGATGAGGACAACTGTAATGTTTTGTAGCTAAAATAACATTCAGAAAAGGCACATTTGTCATTTTGATGTGGGACGGGGGTTCAATGACCCTTGCAGAATAGAACTACATGAGAACACATACCCACGAGTGACAAGAAAATAACAATCCACTAAGTACCCTAATTACACAATATGTGACTTTGTCACTACTGCTAATCTAATTGACATACAAATTACACAAACATTATCAAATCAGTGAACAAAAGCTGGCAGATTGATATACAGAAGTCAAAAGTGTATAATCACACTTATATATACATATAAAGTTTTCTGTGCTATATAAAAAGGGGAGTTGATTGTTCTGAGCTGTGCAAAGGCTATGATAATAAGCAAAATATATATAACTTGCACTGTATACGTATATATATATAGCATAAACTTTCAAAATAAGAATCATTGATGAGCATAATCAGTTTCATTATGATAGCCAAACACATTTGAATACTCTTGAACACACACACAAAATACAGAGATAACTAACTGGTATAAATGGAAACATGTCTGTCACTCCATTGCTGCACATAGGCATAACCATCTCTGTACATGCCTGTGAGAGTGTGGGGAGTCAAGGTCACACACACACAGTGGCCATTATTACAGAAATAAAAAGAAGTGTGGGTGGTCTTGTTTTGATCATGAAAAGAACAACTTTGCAACACTCACTGACAAGGGTACAAACCTGGTAACTCCAACCTCTCTCTCCCAAATAAGAAACAGCATCACTGGATAGATTGAGACACTTTGCCACTCCAGTGTAGTTGAAGTACACATTGACTGCTTCAAATATTGCCTGCAATAGCTATAGAAGAAACTTACTAAATGATGACATATTTACACAAGTGGAATGATACAGAACCTGTTTGTCATCTTCAAATGGAGATTTTAGTTTTGAGCAGGAAACATTGACTGGCCACGCGGGGAGTGGCTCCATGAAGGAGGCAGGATAAGGATAGTCAACTACAAGAAGAAGTTGTACTACATGCATGACAATCATAGCAATACAAACCACTTACCCATTGCCATATCAAAGTACACATTGCTGAGCCAATCCATTAAAGGTTCAACTGCTTTAATCTTGGTACAGAGCTTAAAAGTCTCTATCACCCAATCCAATCCTCCTGAACTGTTTGCCACCCTTTGAAAGGCACTCCAAGACTTTTTAACATTCTCAGCACAATTAGGGGTTAGCTTTTTAAAGTCACTAGTGATTATCTCAAAAGGTGCCTGAAAGAGACACAGAGTTGCCCACAATCAATGAGCCATGGCTAGCATAACCAACCAAGTCTCTCACATCACAGTTGGTTAGATTACCAAACTGCCAAATTGGGGCTGAAGCAGACAGAGCCCTGAGGGAGGTACATAGAAAATTATACAACTAGGTATATTTTGGTTGTCCATGGTACAATATGAAAACAGCTCAAACACTTGCTACCTGCCCTTACCCTTGCACTGCACTTGGGTATTTCATCCTAAGCCAAGCTGCTAACATGCCTAATGAAGGAGAACAAACTTGATATTTGAAGAATTAGTGCGGTGATTTATTTTCCATTTTGCTTTGCATACCTCCATAACTACCACCAAAAGCAATGACAGGGCTTCTGTTTGCCCTGCTTACTGTTCTCTTTAGGTGATCAATCAACCACACAAAATCTGCCAAAGCTTGTTCACTGGAGAGGTAGTTTAAAACTGTTTTATTCTAACAAAGCAGTGTAATTACAATAAGACTCAGATTCTTCAATCACTGAAAGAGAGTAGACACTCAAACATGCCAACACACATCATAAGAGTCCTTTCCAAAAGGCAAACTGTCTCCATAGTAACGGTGCTCTGCAAATATAATCATAGCATTGTACTGTGGAGCAATGTCCCATATAAGTCCCTATAATGATAAAAACACTGAAAATGTAACAAATACGGAGTACTGTCAACGGTGTGTCCGTACCGTGTTGTTGCAGAACCATGTTATGTCGCCTTCGTTTCCGCAGTAAAAGAATATTGGACCGTTCGGTTTCCAATAACTCATATTTATGAGGTATCTTTGTTTAAATGTCCGTTCATCAGCCAAATTAAAATGATCTAGCTGTAGTGGGATGTTCAGTAAACCAGTTACAGCTTAAAGCAATTAATTAGTGGCAACGTACTTGTTGGTCAAATGTCTGCGTATCGTAGACATAGCCTGAAGGGATCGTAGCAGAAGCGACCCTGAGGCCATCACCTACACACGTCGAACTTATCAATACAGCGACTACAAGATTAATACAGGTAGCCATTTTCCTCCAATTAGTAAAGCTTCTTGCACAAGAACCCCTCAGCTTCGCCAGTAGCTAACATCTATTCGCTGTAGGTCAAGTCCGTATTAATGAATGCGCTAACCACTATCACAATAATGACATTTTCATAATTATTGGAAAATTGACAAAATCATGAAGTAAGGAACTACAGAGTTCTCCCTAATTTGAATAGTAGCATATTAACATTCACACAGTACTACAATCACTGTACAGCACTAGCAGTCTACGCACTCTTTTCCTGGGCAATTGCTGCATTAATGTAGAAGAAAAGAACTATGCATAAATTACTGTAAAATTGCGATATACTCTAAGATATCTCGGTTGCGTACTTTCTTTTGTTGGCAGTGTATTCTTCTCTTGAGTTTCTGTTTTCTTGAGCTTGGTCTTGTCAAACTGTGTGACTCCTGAGACATCGGGCTTATCAGACATGCTTAGTTCTATAAGGAAACAATTTGCAAGGACAATTTTGGAAAGCACTCAATTTCAAAGTATATAGTCCTCCAAACCTTTTCTCCAACAAACACCACTACTCGAATAACGCTCAGAGAAGCTCAATTGACTACGTGGCGTGAAGACAGCTGATGAAGCACTGGTTTTCGAGGGGTGGTACTTAGTGATGACGTTGAGGCATTTGATTGGTGCAAAAAGTTTAAGTTGCCATAGAAACTAAGTATTACTATGACAATAAGTAATATAATTATATTCACTAGAGAGAAACTGTTGTTTGCATGTAAAAATGTGGTATGCTATGTCAACAGTTAAACACATGGTTGGTTTAATGTGGTCCTCAAGTTTTTTCAAAGTTTAAGAAGTCATATTCCCTAGTTAGTTTCAGAGTAACTTCCAATTTGTCTTCCTCTTTAATCCACTTTGCCTTGCCATTAATGTGATCTACTTTATGAGGCAAATGTAGTCCCAATTTACTGTATTGAAAGACATTATATTAGCTACATGATAAGAAGATATCGCAGAACTTTGAGGGCATGAATGGAAAGACAAGTATCAAATTTTGTAGACATACGAATCTATTATCTTTCTAGTACATTGATAAAGGTACAGTCTAGCTTACTAGTCGGGTGTCCTACAATCAAGGAATGTCTCTGTGACGTCAAGATTGATATCCTTAAAAACTGTGCCAGGAAGTATAATGTCAACCTTGTAAGAGAAATGACATGAAAGTGACTATACAATGCAAGTTAAAAAGTGTATTAATTATTCATTGTATTGACCTTGAGATAAGCCCATTTAATTAAATTTAGTAGGGTCTTACCACAATCTCTTCACAAGAAGAAGTTGCTGGTGACTTTACTCCCATGCCAAGGAAAACATCCTCAGCTGCTACTGATTGCTTAAACTTAATATTGTACCTAAAGTGAATAGAAAATTAGTCCAATTATTGACTTAGTGAACTCTGTAATTTAATGGATAGGCCAGTGATGTGGTGAATTAAAGCTGCGTGAGAGTGCTACTCACTCAGGGGATGGGCGAGGGTCATAATGGTCATTTTGGACCATTACAGGAGCTTCTTTGATTTGCCAAATATCCTTTGATGAGCTCCTTTGGTTATCATTCACTTCTAAAGAGAATGTGTCAGGTATGCTAATGTCGTAATGAAGAATTTTAATAAGTTTCATGAGTGCATTTTACAACATGTATGTTCAATGAACATGATATGACCATGATTTGGCACACCTTCACGACTCTGAGGAGTGCAAATGAGCTAAATAGGAGAAACCCATATATGGCTCAATCCAAATAGAGACTCTTTCCCAAAGGGATTGCTGATCCCGCCCATACGCTCAGGATTTGTGGGGTGGGGCAAATCTAGTTACACACACTTTGTAATACTCGCAAGACGATGCATTGAGTTGTTAGATACATCCAATAGTTTCTTGTTTATTAATCTTTGACTAACCTGTAGCTTTGGCCGAAGAGCTACCTCCAATCGCGCCAGGAGTCATGTAGGGAGAAACTTTCGGCCGCTCATAGTCAAGCTCCTACGTTGAGTAAACTAACATGAGTATTTGCATAAAAGCTTCTGAAGTATGATATCACCTCGTCACATTCATCTTCATTGCTTTCCTTCAAAAGTTTTGCCAGCAGTTCAATGTTGTTTATCTCCATTGCGCAATACCTTACGAGGCCGTCAACACGTGGATTCAAAATGGCTCACAAATCGAAATCTTCAAGCGACAAGAAGGACCAGGTCCAACAGGAGCTGACGAGAGTCGCCATAGTCAGTTCAGATAAATGCAAGCCAAAGAAATGTCGACAGGAATGTAAGAAGTGGTGTCCAGTTAACAGAATGGGTAAGGTAGAATTGAGATGATTATAAATTCGGTAATGTACGTATGATCCCCAAGCGCTCAATGTCAAGTCCTGTCATTTGAATGCTTTATGTGATATTGAATGTTACAATATTATGGGATACCGCTGTTACCCTTTAGGCAAATTATGCATAGAAGCGACTCCGACCGATAAGATTGCTGCTATATATGAAGATCTTTGCATTGGATGTGGTATTTGTGTCAAGGTATGATAATCCATTGTACCATTTGATCAGCTTGTTCCATTTTAGCTTCTCATTTTTAGAAATGTCCTTTTGAGGCTATCAGCATAATTAATTTACCTAGTAATATGGAAAAATCAACAACTCATCGGTTTGGTCAGAATTCTTTTAAATTACACAGGTAAGTAAGTATGGCATAGCATCCAAACCTCACTCTAGTGGTGTATTCAGAAGGATACAGTACATTTTTATGGAGACTACATGACCTAAGAAGTGGTAGACGTGAGTATCATTTCCTGCTTGTTATGAAAACTAGGAAATGTAGACGAATGGGAAGGCAACTGTACTCATGGTACAACATTTGAATGAGTAGACAGTTTTGATACTTTCCTTCTTAGACTTGTTCTGCTTGAGCAAGCAACACTTTTAGGAATCTAGCTTCCTTGGTGCCTCACTTTTCTCAAAGCCATCTCTCTCTCTCTTTCTTCCTTAGATTACCTATTCCCAGACCTGGTGAGGTACTGGGGCTAGTAGGAACTAATGGAATTGGTAAATCTACTGCCCTGAAGATATTAGCTGGGAATAGAAAGCCTAATCTAGGTCGTTATGATGTAAGAGTTGCATAGAATTGAGACTATTGTGTAGTGAATTGTTCATTAGCAATTTTGTCTATTTTAGTTAATAGTTAATGTACTGTAGGAAGTTGTGTCTATGCATCTCACTGCCACAAAGCATTGAACCATTCGTATTAAACATTACACCTTTAATTTAGTCTAATTTACTAATTGCACATAAACTGAATGTACTTGTATTAACTATTGTTGGGTCTTTAGAATCCCCCAGATTGGCAGGAGATTTTGACATATTTCAGAGGCTCCGAGTTGCAAAACTACTTCACAAAGCTGCTGGAGGACAGGCTGAAGGCTTGTGCCAAACCCCAGTATGTGGATGATATCCCCAAGGTAGTGAGGGGCACAGTGCAGGAAATGCTGGACAAGAAGGATGACTTAAATGTTCAAGTCAAAATGTGCGAACAGTTTGACTTGACAACTGTGAAAGATAGAAATGTGGAGGATCTCAGTGGTGGAGAACTGCAGAGATTTGCTTGTGCCATTGTGTGTGTACAGAGAGCTGACGTGTATGTAGTACCAATCAACCTGTATCACTCCTGTGTCATTGACTGTAGTTACTCTAGTGTGCTTCTCTTTGCAGTTACATGTTTGATGAGCCCTCCAGTTATCTGGATGTCAGACAGCGATTGAAAGTTGCTGTTGCCATTAGAAGTCTGCTAGCCCATGATAAGTGAGTCCCCATTGTTACTAATCCATCCATCTAATCATCTCCCTCCCTGTCCATCCACCCATCTAATCATCTCCCTCCCTGTCCATCCACCCATCTAATCATCTCCCTCCCTGTCCATCCACCCATCTAATCATCTCCCTCCCTGTCCATCCATCCATCTGATCATCTCCCTACCTGTCCTACCATCCACCCATCCATTCCATGATTCCCTCACCCATCCATCCTTCCGTCTATCCACCCACCCACTGACTACTGTCCATCTATCCATTACAAAGGTATGTGGTCGTTGTAGAACACGATTTAAGTGTGCTGGACTACCTGTCTGATTTCATATGTTGTCTCTACGGTGTACCTGGAGCTTATGGTGTAGTTACAATGCCTTTTGGTGTCAGGGAAGGTCTGTCAATCTTATACCTGTACCTTAATGTGCACTATTTATATTGATAACCATGTCAATGTGTTAGGTATAAATGTGTTTCTGGATGGGTTTATTCCAACTGAGAATTTAAGATTCAGGGAGACCAGCTTGATATTCAAAGTGTCAGAAATTGCAGAGAAAGATGAAATAAAGAAAATGAGAAGTTATTCATATCCAGACATGGTTAAGAAGATGGGTAAGTCATTAGTTGACATATTGCAAGTAAAAACTGATCATTGTTAAATCTAAGAAATCTTTCCATTTGTGCAATATAGGAGACACATTTACATTGCAAATTGAAAGTGGAGAATTTACTGATTCAGAAATAATTGTCATGTTGGGAGAAAATGGTATTTTCATAATATCACAAGTTAATCACATTATATTTGAAGTGTATCCTTTTTTCACAGGATCTGGAAAAACCACTTTTATACGAATGATGGCTGGCTTGCTGAAGCCTGATGAAGGGGAGGAGGTGCCGCCACTGAATATGAGTTACAAACCCCAAAAGATCAGCCCCAAGTTCAAAGGGACTGTCAGAGAGCTCCTTCATAACAAGATAAGGGACTCGTACATTCATCCACAGTTTATTTCTGATGTCATGAAGCCGCTCCAAATTGAGAGCATTATTGACCAGGAGGTACCAGAGAGTCCATATAAATATTGTTTGAAGATGGAGTACCATCATGTAGTGTATTTTCCATAGGTCCCTAATCTTTCAGGTGGAGAGCTGCAAAGAGTAGCTTTGACCCTCTGTCTTGGCAAGCCTGCAGACATCTACTTGATTGATGAGCCATCTGCCTATTTGGACTCGGAACAACGTATTGTGGCCGCCAGAGTTATTAAACGGTAAAGAATCACATAATTATCCTGCTTGTAATAGGAATAACCGGCTGTGACCTTATTATTGTAGGTACATCTTACATGCTAAGAAAACAGCTTTTGTTGTAGAACATGACTTCATCATGGCAACCTATCTAGCTGATAGGGTGGTTGTCTTTGAGGGAATACCCTCAATTTCTTCTAAAGCGACCACGCCCACTTCATTACTTTTGGGTATGAACACATTTTTGGACATGCTTGACATTACCTTTCGGAGAGACAGTGAAAATTTTAGACCCAGAATAAATAAACTCAATTCTGTCAAGGTAACAATTAAGGCCTCTTTAAACTAGAATGCTAGTACTGCTCCATTTCTCCTTTATCCTTAGGATATGGAACAGAAGAAAGCAGGAAAGTTCTTCTTCTTAGAATCTTAACTATCCTCATCACTACATCATTCTAATTGTAATAAAATAATTATTTCCTGACTTTTAGTACAAGTAAGCACTTATGAACTGTGTGTTTTCCCAGTACAGTCTTGTTATTTATGTCAAAATATTTATCATTTTTGACAAAATCTATAAAACTCTGAATGCTTCCTCCCACACCAAAGTAACAGATCTTGGCCACTAAATATATGGTACTGTCCTGGGATGGATTCAAGCAAAACTTCATCAATTCCAGCAGCCCTAAATAATTGCTTTCATTATATATGGTCTCTGAGGTCAGAATAATGTCAAAGGAATGCCTTAGATCTGAGAATGATTTGGACAGGGTAGTCTTCACATCCAACCAATCTCCATGGATGTAACTACACTGCTCGACCAAAAGCTTCTCTTTCTCCTCCAACTTCCAGCTGCAAGGTGTATTGCGCAATAGCGTGGGAATGGTGGAGCTGATGAGGACGTCCTTGTTGTAATCTTGGAACATCACTTTAGAGGCTCCTCTGATGGCTGCAAGCACTCCTGGCAGACCTACCCCGCAACCCAGTTCCAGCACGTGCTTATTAGAGAAATCAATCTTCTCCTCATCCAAGAACCTCACCAGATCAAGCGAGCATTCCCATACCTTCAGTCCTCCCTCGTAGACGCCTGGAACGAGGTCACTTTGCTGAGCATCACCAGCTGATAACGGGGAGTCGGCTGACTTCGCGACTAATAAAGTAAATCCTTTTGCTACTGCAGTCTCTTCTTCTGTAATAGCAGCACTTCTGGTGAAGATACTTGTTATCTCATTGACGGTAAGGAAGGACGCTTGAGACTCTGAATGGACACATGTATTTTCAACTGTAGCTTGCTGCCCTTCTTGCCGCTTTGAGCAGTCTTCATTGCCATCCAAAGAGAAATTGAACCTAAAAGACGCCATTTTATTAGATGATTACAGAGGATTTGTTATGTTATTTGGGAGCAGTGGCTGCTTCTAAAATTATATTTTAAGTGGCTCTTCTTAATTTTTTATATTGTTAACAAACCACAATGGTGAAGCTAGGTATCTGTCTTCTGTTTGTCGTCCAAGCTCTTGGCATGTCTGTGGACAAGACGATAAATAGCTTAGCTGAGCGTGTAGCTAAATCACAGGTACGTTTTGGTGTTGATTCGATAGGAACATAGATTTTTAAATCACATAACGTACGGTATTAATTATTATATTTTAATTTTAAATTATTATTATTTAAAGAAATACAAGGCCAAGCTGGGGCCCTGAAAGTTTATAATATACGTATTTACTTAATAATCAGTAGCTACCTCTAAAAGTTTATAATATACTCGATAATATACGTATTTACTTAATAATCAGTAGCTACCTCTAAAAACGCCATTCTATATTTTGTCAGGTATATTCTAGTCGAGTTCCGTTAACGGGGGTTCCACTGTATAATATGTAACTTTTGTTTTCAAATCTTTGTCTCACTGCTTAAAATGTCTATATATATAGGTAAGGAAAGGAACAAAGTTCTTTCCGCCATTTTCCTATTATAATCAGTTTGGATCCTATCCATCTGAGATTAAAATCAACTTCAATGGTATCCTAGAAGCACATTTGCTGAGGGATGGTATTGGCTTCCTCGACTCCAACTGTTTCGTGACATTGTGGATTAACATAATACTTCTGGAAGCACAGCGCTACTCACCCAAGCCTCCTGCACCTTCAGAAGAGCAGCTCCGTTTGGCCCTATCAGCAATCAGTTCATATCATGACAGGAATAGAGCATTTAATGAATCCATTTTTGTCTTTTGGCCTCAATCATACAACTCCTCCACAGATGCATGGGTCTGTGGTCCTGTTAATTTGGGTGGTCTAGCCAGAGAGGAAGCAAAGTTCAATGACTTTATCGAGAAGTTGCTAAATGATCTGGGACTGGAATTTCTGTGGAAGAAGATTGGAGCCATATTACAGGAGTTGTAAGTGAAATGTGTATGGAAATCTAATGATAAGTGAAAGTATCTTTGATCATTTATTAGATGCTATTTTCAGTATCATACTGTACTATAGTTGTTCTGAATGTGTAGGTGAAAGTTTAGTACTTTACATTGTAATAAAAAATTGTATTGTCCATTAATTCTTTTGTTAGTTCTCTCCTCATGACTCTAACCACGCCCCCTTACTGGCCACACCTCCACCCATCATGGTCAATCTTATATATCTATAGGAATGGTCTTGTGAAGGCCTTTAGAATACCAGCTGACTTTGACGATACTTTAGTGAATGTTGGTTTGGGTGCTATGCTAGCCAATCAGCGAGATAACTTTCCTGATGCTTATACCTACTGGTTACAGAACAACACAAATCTTGAATTTGTCTTTGAGAGTATAAAGAAATATTCATATCGTCCATTTGACAACTCCTCATTGGATGCTGCTACCATTGACCCTAGATCCTATTTTTACTTGAGGGAGTTTCTGTATGAAGTGGCCAACGATGGCTATCCAATCAGTCTTGTTTCGACCTGGGTTGAAAATATTTCTGAGGATCGTGTGCTGGCTTACAAGGGAGTCGCCATGCCATTCAATCTGAACAATGTGGATCTCACAGTCACTGCTAATGTTTTATATGGAATTACGTCAGCCATTTTATCACAACTCCAGCTGCCAACAAAAGCTTGGTTTGATGAAGACCTCCAAGCCATTTATTTAAACTCCTCCAATTTGATAACGTGGCAAATAAACCACAACTTCTCATCTCGTCCTGACCTGGCCCTCACCTACTACCCTTCTGTGTACAATTTCTTTTGGTTTGTGTCAAGGACTGTAAACTTGCTGAACTCTGCGGCTAACTTTACGTTTCCTGTGATGGCTGCTGTTAAGAACAGTCTAACATCAGCTCTGAGAGGAGCAGGTACAAAGTTTTTCTTAACTTCAGTTCAGCATGACTCTAAAGACCCAACTCTCTTGTACTTCGATGATTTTTTAGGCGATGGAGATGTTAACATAGAAGGTAAGTTATGCTTTACTCACACCTAATTAAACAGTTTATCTTCCAATCTATTTTCAACATCTAAAAACAAAGATTTTGGTTTGAACTTCTTGAATTTTGACCCTGAGGGTCGTTTTCAGTGATTCTTAAAAGAGGTCAAAAGATGAACCCCTTTCAAAGATAAAAGTTTGATATACTGTAGTTAGAAGAAACTCATATCGTATTAGTATAGGTATATATACACTGAACCATTCCATTACAGGCAAACCAGTTAAGCATGGAGAAGATCGGTTGATGGCCACGTCCATGGCAGTCAATACTCTCTGTTACACTTGGTCAGAGGGTGGGCAATTAATAAGCTCCATCCCCAAGGAAGTATCAGAGATCATCCAAGGAGCATCAGAGTGGTTGAAGAGAAATGTGCTTGAGGGTAGCTATAAGGCTTATAATGTGTTCTTCTCCGGATCAGTTAAGGCACAGTCTGTGAGTGGCTAGACCTTTAATATTCCTTATGATAATTTGAAGGGAGATAGTTTTATTAGTTCTTTACCTGTTAAATAGCTATCATGTTATAGTTTAGGTACAGTGGGAGGCTTAATTAAGTCCTATAATTTTCACATTTATGTCAATCTTTCCAAGTTAAAAGTGACCTCTATCACCATGATTCTCTTCCTTCTTGTAATACAGGATTTGCCTTTTTACTATCCATCCAACTATGCAGCCTATCTTAATGGCACTGTGTTGCCTCCATGGCCGCAGTATAAGGTGGCTTACGATAGCAACAATGTTATCATAGGCGTACGTGGAGTCATACCCAAAGACCAGTATGAGGACATGCTGATGGCAGGACACTACGGATACTTCACTGAAGTAGATTTCCATGGATACAATGCTGGAATGTCAGATAGTTTTCCTTTTTGGTCCTCTGAACCTCTAACTTATTCATCTGCCCTGCTTGCATTGACTCAGTACAGACATTACCTCCCTAAGTCTGCACTAAGGGAAGGAGACAATTGATTGTGATTTTAAAAGCTGTCCTATGCAGCAGCTAATTCTTTTTATAAAATGTTGTGATGGCATGTTTTATTTGCCTTTATATTAATAAATGCATTAACTATCAGCCCCACTTTAATTCTTTAACACCCTTGCAAAAGTGCCTCTTTACTCTATCATATCCTAGTAAACAAACAAATCACTAATTTTATTTATGATATGTATTTAAAGCACAAATCCATTGGCTAATTATTTATCATGGATCATTATAGAGTTGCACCCCAACCCTCACCCACCCCACCCTATATACCTAGCTGTCAATACTAGAAAAACAATGAATTTCCAAGTACTATTTATCATGAGTTTCTTTTGTAATGTGACTTATAAGCCTAAACTGGTTGGGATATCCTTACTAATCTAGGTTTTTGTATGGCATGTCACAATATATTACTATTATAAGAGTGGTTGGATAACCTTTATAATATATGTGTAGTATGGTGTGATGTATTTTAAACACAAATGTCGTTTGAGGAACAGTCAGCTAGTTCAGTGATAACCATGAAGAGCCGTCCATTGCCACAAGCACATAACCGATGTTCACCTCCTGTAGGACCACTTCCTAGTAATTTAGGAAGTAGCATGCTACCCTCTTTGGTGGAAAGGACAAGTTTGGGAGATTTTGTAATCTGTGAAGAAAGAGAAAGTAGATATGCTGTGTTTACAGTCATTCTAGTGGTGATGAAAGACGTTAAACCAATTGAAAATACTTGTAATATGTGGAAAATATATACGTACCTCTTTGAGTTGCAGCTTGTGTACAGAGAGGCTAACTTGTTCAGCAGATACTGTTAATTTCCTTGTACTATTTATAACTACACCAGACCCTCCTCTCATACTCAGTACACCTCCAGCTGACACCATTGGTTGGAAATTAGCAAGTGAAACCTGCCATTAATGCAAAAACAGGATGTACATGCGGGTGTTCCTGCCTAGAGATGAAGAATAATACCTGATTAGTAATGAGACTGCTTTGCACCTTTAGTGTCTCCAAGGTACTCAAGCCATGCATTTTCGCTGTTTGCCTGCTAACAGAGAGTACATCTCCATCACTTGTATTTGAAGAGACATGGAATGATTTTACTGGTTCCAGACTCAAGCCTCCTTGTCCCCCATCTCTAGCGACTATTTGTGATGGGGATAGTTCATCTAAAGTGATTTAACAATAATCGTAAATCCGCATTGGCTTTCAAATAAATACTACAGTTGTTCTCCAAATCATTTTAGCTGAGTGAAAAACTTACTTCCAGTTAATGAATTCTGTCTATTTCCACCCTGTAAAATAATCTCTTGGGCGGATGTGCCTCGGATGAGTAAATCGCTGCTTTCTGGTGATTTTATACCATTTTGGGACACTTCTATATGTTTGGAAAAGGTGCGTTCTAAAAATACGACTTCACCATTTTCGATCCGTATGGAACTTGAGCCAATAGCTGTGAATTGAAGACTGCGAAGAAGTAGTGCAATCAACTACAAGTGTAGATCAAACAGAAGTGCATTCGAACCATGTTTAACTGTTTAAGTAGAGGACTCACAATTAGATTGAGAACAGATAAAAGCCAAATAAATACGAACAAGACGCAGCAAAAGAAAATTTTCCTTCCCCTTAAGCCAGTTCTGTGCAGTGCGCGTTCATTAACATCAACTCTTCTCGCTGTAAAGTTAGTAAAGTGTTCTCTTTTGATCTTTTTCTTAACTTTTGCACTTCTGAATACAGGAAGATGTAACTCTGACTGGATATAGAAAAGAAGTGCAAGTAACCAGTGTTTAAAAGAGCATTTAAAACGATCCACTACCTACCGACATTCTGTATAATGCACCTCCCCTTCAAGTATCCAGCCACGCCCCTTCAAGGTCCGAAAAAATGGCGACGGCTGACGAATCGGATGGTAGCCGAAACCGTCATTCACTCACGGAGAGCGTCGTTGATAATGAAAATGATGAATGGATAAATGTTAACGTCACAGAGAATTTCAAGGTCGTATTGCTAGGCGACTCTCATGTTGGCAAAACAAGTTTAGCCCATCTCTGTACGAGGCAACGTGCCTTACACAGAACTCGATCTACGATAGGATTCGATCCGTACGAAAAGAGGATGATAGTAAACGGGAAAAGAGTTAAGGTTTGTCATTCAGTGCGTGTATGTGTAATCTATAGGTGACTTGTGTAATACATAATAATTACGATAATACATGAAGTATATAGTAATGCGGTAATTCAAGTCGAAGTACATACGTATACGCGTGACCATGTTTTAATTTTGATATAATTTCCTTATTGAATCTACAGTTATCTATTTGGGATGCGGCTGGAGAGGAGCGATATCGTCAAGGGGGCTTGATCCCCATAATATACCGAGGTGCCGACGCTGCCGTACTGATGTATGATATAACATGCCCCAAGTCGTTTGAAAGCATTGTGGAGTGGTTGAACGAGCTGGAGCTTCATTGTAGGAGGGAAAGTATTCTCGTAATATTGGTTGGCAATAAATTAGATCGAGAGCAACACCGCAAAGTGGAAACCAAATCTGCAGAAATTCTTGCTGCATCCAGACAAATGATGTTTAGAGAAGTTTCTTCAGTGGATGAAAGTAGAATGGAACAGGTTGAGGGTGAGTTATCTGGTGAGGTCACTGGCCAGAAGGTTACCTCAGCTGGTTTGGTTGTAGTTGACTTTGAATTTGGTCAGTCATCCCCTGCTATTAAGTATGTCAATATCAAAGGTTTCCTTGCTTCCTTAACTGCCTAATCTGTATCTACCCTGGATCAATGTGATTGAAGTGCATGTGCAGCTCTCTCCAGGTTTAGTTCCCTTTAGGCCTTTTTACAGAGTAGGCATAGCATGTAGGAAAATGGTATATTAGATTTATTCATGTGACGAGCATGTGACATTCTATTTAGACCTTTTCGAGGAAATTGCAAGTCAGTTGCTCACACTGAGCAATAGGCAAAGACAAACTATTGGCAGGACCAATGCTAATGAGTGTATTAGACTTGGAGAGGAGAGGGATGGCTGGTTTGTTGTGGATGATGCAAGCCGGATTCCCCCTTTTCAGGTGCCCCCCTGGAAGTGTTTGAAGTGCTGATGCATACCCATTGTGTATTTATATTTTATTTACTACATAACTTTGCTTCATTTCTCC
Source organism: Chondrosia reniformis (assembly GCA_947172415.1). Lineage (NCBI taxonomy): Eukaryota > Metazoa > Porifera > Demospongiae > Chondrillida > Chondrillidae > Chondrosia > Chondrosia reniformis. The sequence goes on from OX359196.1 coordinate 5,732,121, forward strand.
TTTAACTTGACAGAGCTGAGCAATATTTTACATTATTTGTGAATAATTGAATTGATAATCAAACTACAACTAATCATTCTCAAACATCATGAAGAGGGAAAACATGAAAGAAGCAATGCAGGGATCAAACTAGGACAGCTGGTTATGACCACCAGTTGCTCTGCCACTGAGCTACAATTGCCACAGCAATGCTTCATTCATGTTTCCTCTCTTACATATATTAACTTGTCAGAACTAGCTGCTAATCTGAGACCAAGTCCATTTCAAGTGGGAGGGCCATCTTAACCCATTAATCACTGGCTACCATCAATCAGCTACAATTGCATTATGCATTATAATAGTATTCAAACATGTTTAATCTGACTTCAAAATGTAAGAGCTAGTTTAAATATAAGTTAGTTTAGAAAAGGCTGGGGTTGTGGGCATCCCTGAGGAGTTGTATAAGATTGGCCTTTCCTGTCCTTTGCCATCTACTGGTAGCACCCATCCAGTGAGAAATGGATCTTCATAGTATGAAAAGTACTCTCTAAGACTACGGTCCTGCTGGTGTGCTAGTAACTCGTCCTTTTGGCTCACAAGACCTGTCAGCAAATTATTCTTTTCATCTGGGTCATTCTTCAAGTCGTAAAGTTCTATCTGATTTGATAACCTTGTTACGTATTTGTATGAGTCATTTCTAGCATAACGAACACGACCATATTCACCAAAAAGGTTACGTACTGAACCATCCTTATTCCTAAGTCTACGATCCAACAGAATATCAGCGTAGCTCACTCCTGCCACATTTTTATCATGAGGAAAGCTCAAATTAGCAGCGTACTGAAGCAGGGTTGGTCCAATATCTATAACCTGTACCATTGAGGATTCAACTCCAGGCTTAATTGTCCCAGTGTGACGAAATATAAGAGGAATCTTTAGAGAGGTGTCAAACATGTTCTGAGGATAAGCAGCATTCCCCTTTCCCCACAATCCATGTTGACCTGCATTGAATCCATGGTCACTTGTAAACACAACCAAAGTCTCCTCATCAATACCCAATACCTCTAGGAGACTCAGTAACCTTCCAATGTTGTAGTCCATAGCTGACACAGCTGCAAAGTATCCTTTTAGGCATTCCTTGTTGCCAAGACACTCCTTTGTCAGAGGACCAGTGTGCTTAGCATAAGCATTTTCTGGTTCCTGGGGTAGTGTCTTGAAACTGCAGTTTTCATACAAGTTGACAAATGCCTTTGGGTGCTCCGAGTCTGCCCTACCATCATATCCGACATAAGGTGAATGAGGAGCTGTATAGTGAACAGACATGTAAAAAGGCGTGTCTCTTTCCCATTCGTTCTCAAGAAAGTTAACTGCATCACTTGTAAAAAGGTCTGTCACATAACCTGGTACATCAACACACTTTCCATCAACCACAAGAGAAGGATTGACGTAGCTGCCACCTCCTCTTTGATGCACATACCAGTGAGAAAAGGAGTGTTGTGGAACAGGCTGGTCTCCTAAGTGGTACTTGCCACTCATTGCACATTGGTAACCATGCTCATGTAATACATCTGTGTAGAAGACTTCCTCTTGCATGTAGTCATACGCCTTCTCTTCGCATCCATTCCCTCCTGACAACCAGTCGTGTATTCCGTGTTGGCTGGGTAACCTTCCTGTAAAGTAAGAGGCTCGGCTAGCGGAGCATACTGGGGTGTTGCAGAAGGCATTCCTGAACAGCAGCCCTTCTCTAGCCAACCTGTCTATGTTGGGAGTGTGGATTTCGTTGTTTCCGTAGCACCCAGCCGCCCATTGACCCATATCATCAGCCAAAATAAATAGAATATTTGGAGGGCTCGCCAGATTCCTCGAAATCACTTCTTGTGAGAGTAGCACTAGTAGAACCAGCAGTAACATTTTACTTCCTATACAGAAAGAGAAAAAATATAGCCTTTGAAATGATACTTTCGATACCAATTCATCAAATCATCTCAAATGTTAATTACAATTTTTTGACTGACTCGCATACGATTCCTAAAATGTAGCAGTGGGTGCCACAAATCCGAAATGGGACGACTTTGGACGGCTTGGGACGAAAAAGTCACATGACCCAATTAATCTCCCATGGGGCGCCTATATTCGGGAATACGGAATAGAGCACTTTTGATGAAGCTTTCTTAGAATCGTTAACGCCAAGTTACACTGTAAAGTGAAGATGTATGAATGATCAGTTGAATTAGTGTCGTGTGCATGTGTTCGTGTGAATACAATAAGGATGAATGATAAAATAACAAAATTGTGAATGAGAAGAAACACAAATGAGTGGCTAACAAACAATAAAAATAATTATCCAATAGTGAAAAATGTTATGAAAGAGTATATAGGAACAGTGACTGTTACTTTAGGTGAGTCAAAGATGGTGACTTTCCACATAAATAATAATTCAGAATTGAACTGGATCTTGATACAAATTAAAATAAATCTCTTTAACACCAATTGCATTCCATCTGGTTATTGAGAACTTTCCTGTGTAATCAACAGTATAACAGGCTGACTCATACATTTCAATTCCCAATTTGATGACAATCTACCTACCTTTATTTTGCTACAGTTCTCTGTAGCAGTTCTGAAGTGCTCCAGTGTTTGGTAATTTTCCAATTGTTTTTGTAATTTAGCATCAACAGTGAAAGTTTTCTTACCCTAAGTTGCAAATAGGCCGTATTCAACAACAATCTACGAAGTTAAATAGATATTTGCATCACACCTTGTAATATTTTAAGAAAGCCCAGAACTTCTCAAGTCCATAGAGATAACCAGATTCATAGTCCTTGAGAGTTTCTTTTTGAAAGTCATCAAAAATGTCCTGTTTAAACTTCTTTTCCAAGCCATAGCTGTAGTACCTAAATAAGCACTCCAAACCGTATCTGTGTCCGCCCTCTGCATCTTCAAGTGCCATTAGTTTAAACTCCTCATACATTTTACGATTAAAGTGACCTCGAAGGAAGAAAGACCAAAACCTGTACAACGTGTTCATTTCTGGGGACATTCCCTTCCCCAGCTGCTTCCTCTCTACAAAGAAGGAACAGGAAGTAATTATTATACAAGTCTTTAAAATGGAGGATGATCTCAGTTATGTTATTGTACCTCGCAGACAATTATGCCTGTACTTGTAGTATTGCTGTTGTCTGAAGCCATTGGCCTTCAGCAGCTGGTGAGAGGGATGTTGAAACTTTGGAATAGAGTGGCCTGATGGTGAACTGACAGCACCCAACGACCTATCAGGAACAAGAGATATACACACTGACAGACATGACATGAGTTACAAGATGACAATGACGACAATGATGCGGCTCACCCAGTAGATGCCAAAGGAGTCTTCTCTTTTACTTCCTCTTGTTTATTGCCCAATATCCACCCTACATGACTTTCCACTGGAGGATTATTGCTATATTTCGTCTTTTCCTTCAGTGGAATCTAAATGTTCAAAAATAATGGGGGACTTCAAGATCTGATGCCAATTTAGCATCCTTATCGTTAAACTCTGGACAAACATATATTTAGTGGTCAGCCATACTTTGGCTGTACCCCTTATCTGTTTATAAGTAAACCACAAGCTTTTAGCTTTTGGGAGTACTTATTACCATAGCAGCCATTTAACTTTTGCCCAAATAAGGACAAAAATAACTGTCTATGGCTCAACCATCCTTTTGAGTGGCCAAGGGGAGACTCTGGTTCCCATCAAGTGAAGTTCGGGACAACCTATTGGTCATTGCACTCGACAAGAGACATGAATGGGTGAGATAGAATCAAATGAATAGTGTCTCTTCTTAACTCACTTGTGGTTTGGTGACAGGCTTCTCTGGAAGAGGGTAAAATCTCTGTGGTGACTCTGTGGGTCTCTTTTCAGCTTGTTCGTTCAGTGAGAGCTGTCCAACGTTCAGTGGACTGCTCTCCAGAGCTGGCTGGATGTGCTCATCCATGTCAAACAACATGCCTTCATCAGAGGTAACCGTCTTAATTTGTCTTTTTTGTGCATCAAATTCCTCCCTGGATATTACCCCTACTTTCTTATACTCCTCCTAGAGACATGAAACATACACCAGTTCACTAGTCACCATGCAACATGTATATATATGGTAGCTAATGGCCCCTACTGATTGAATTCCCCTGTCATCTACTCTGAGATCACACTCATACAAGAAAAGGCCGTCATTTATGACATTAGCCCATTCGGTAGTTAGCTTTGATCTGGGGGTGTGGCTTCCTGTTCTATCACCGCCTGGGTGTTTCCGCAGGTAGCTTGGGAACTGAGTGACCAAAAGTATTCTTCCAATTTGCTCATCATCAAATTCATCCTGAGAGCTACAAGTCACAAATACAGCTGAATAATCTAACACAACATTTTTCTCATATAACAACTACTTTAGAGTAAAGGCCTATAGGGAACTAAACCTAGTGAGAGCTTTGGATGAGGATACAGAGTTTTCTACTTTTCCTTCTCTTCTTCTCCACTGGACCAGACAGCTGTTTCATGGAATTCCACACATATATTTAGATATACTCAACATAAGATATAAATACTATGGCTATGTATTACATACACAACAGTATTACAATATTAGGTGTGTAGTTTGGATCATTTGTCACTGCCCCACAGCAGCAGCAACGGAAAATGTTAGAGACAAACAATTTCTGTACCACAGGTGTAACACACAATTCAGTACAAAGTAACCAAATGTGCTGACTATTGTGGCACTCCCTCGGCCCCTCCCCCTCCCTCGGCCCCACCCCCTCCCTCGGCCCCACCCCTCTCCGCCCCTCAAGTGCTTCTTACTTACTTGACTTCATGATAAGCACTTCTCTTTCCTTCAATCACATCTATGTCATCAATATGCTCCACCTCTTCATCAGGCCAAAGGTTTACAACAGCTTGCTGGAGGGGGAAACCCTGTAATTATAAGCTAACATTAGACTACAGCACACAAACACTTACCTGTTTCTTTTTGCTACCGTGATCATGTGAGGGTGTCCGCTTGTTCTGTATTTCAACCCATTTTGATGATTCTTGGTTTCTATGACTACCATCTTCCTCTATTGAATCAATTGAAGAACACCTATGGGTATCATTCTCTTCAATCAACTGTTCTTGCCTGTCCTGACTACTTTGATCATCATGAGGTGAAAGACTTGCGTGACCACCAGTTGAAGGTTTCTGGTTGTCATGGTTACTAATCACTTGAATGTGAGTACTTTCATCTGGGTCATAGTCATCACCAGAAATCATTTCAAATTGACTGCCTAAACTTTTACCTTCAGATTGGGGTGAAGGTGACATAACCCACTTCTTCCACCCATCAATTCTCCTTACTAAATTTTGTTTAATTTCTAACATTGAGCTCGACTTGATACATTCAAAAATAAAGTCGATATCTTGTGAAAGTGAACGCACTCTGTTAAATCTGGCTAATGTTTCCAAGGAGACGTATCCCTGGTCATCCATCTAAACATGCAAGGGGCAGCAAATTTTAATACAATGGTAAATAGAGGCTCTTGAGTGTACTAACCTGATTTCTAAGAAAGAAATCTTTAGCTAAGTTTTCATCACTGAAATAATATTCTATTTGGTTTCTAATGTGTTCCGGTAGAGGCGGCTGGAAGAAGACTGCTCCACCTGGTCCGTAGGGTGGAGGGTAGTACATGGTCTGGGGATTGTTGTACATGGGTGTCTCGTAGTAGGGCGGGTACGGAAAGTTTTGCATTCCTTGCTCAGCTGTAATATTGGCATGGTAGAAAGGGTCAAAACAGACACACACACACACACACATACACACATACACACACACACACACACACACACACACACATACACACACACACACACACACACACACACACACACATACACACACACACACATACATACGTTGATACTTGTTCCATGGTTCGGTGGGGGAGTGTCCCCCTCTGCCACGCCCACGCCACATTCTTGGTGGTCCATTCTGATGTCCATTAGGAGGGGCAGAATGGGGTGGTCCATGTCGCTCCTCCCCTTCCCTCCAACCTCCGCTCGCTGAACCAGGGTACATTTTGGGACCAGATCTCCATTTTCCACCACGATGGCCTGATCTATATCGACCTTCAGATCCTCTTCCTCTATCAGAACTTGAAAAGTCCTTCTTCTCCCGGTGTGAGGGGGCAGGCTCCAACTTAAGGGGCACCCATTTCTGTTTGGTACCAGCTGTAAACAGAGATAAAACACCTGGAGGATGTGTGTCTACCCTCTAGAGCACCAATATAATATCTCACAAACTAGGAAAAATTCTTAAACTAGAAGCTAAAGTGTTTGAAATAGAATTGGTAAAGTGGAAATCTCTCCTCTGTACCTTTCTTTTTAACTGAAGACTTGCCTCTTCCATTTTCTTCTTCCCCACTAATATCCTCGAGTTGTGACTGAGGTGAGTCCATCTTCTTGTTAGGAGTGACCTCCTTCAAGGTTAAGAAGGTAGATAATAGATGACGTTAATAGAACAGGCTATTCCCCATTAGGCCAGCTGCTACTGTATTAAGTGATATTATAACACAGCTGGAAGTGGCAATATTGAATGGAAAGCCATTCACAGTGCATTAGCAGGAAAACCACTGTACTGCTATTAATAACCAATACATACCACTTCCTTAATTCAAAACTGACATGAGTGGTACTTAATTAAATGAACTAGGGCTCTTAGGAACACATGTATGAGACATGGACTTTTTAATAAGAGCACCAAGGGGCTCTTATTAAAATAAAGACGTTTACCTTGCTACTACTGCTAGAGCCAGGGGGCGTGGTGGGTACTGCAGCTTGGAGCGAGGGCCAGCTTCCTGTTACATCAGTAGTAGTAGGGGGCTGTACAGGAAATTAAAATAGTTAACCACTAGAAATATTTCACTGCATTTGTACTTAGGGGGCGGGGTGTCTCCAAGGAGACTAGGTCAATTCTAACTAATAAAAACTCTGGCTTGTATATAAATACTACATGGATGTCTGGTTTATTAGTTATTCAGTAACTTGTTTCAGAAGGCATCTGACCTTTGACCCCTGTATATGAATTCCTTGAGTGGTGTCCAACAATTCAGGTGAGTCTATGCAAAACACAGACATACATGTTACAAGGGAAACCATCAATGTATGGCTATTCAATCCAGAAATTATGAATCAGGTATACACAATTGAACAAGACACAGTAAAATACAATAAAATAAAATAGAAAACTTTGTCTCCAAAATATCCAGTCACCATGTTCGCATCATACCAGAGTTCTTTTTGTTCCAGGGGTTCTTTTTGGGAGGACTCTGCTCCTTTTCGGAGTATTCTGTATTTTCATTCGAAGATGGTACTAGTATCTCTGTCATTTCCAACATACAGTAAACAAAATATAGTGGAAAATAAGAACTACTATTCTAATAGAATAAATTTGCAGCGAGGCCGTTTCCAGTCCTTCAGTTGTGAGTTGTCAGAAGTAAAGGTTGGAAATGGCCTGTACCAACACTCACAACACGTGCCACGTGGTCTAGTATCACATGACTAGCCTTGCACTAATTATATTCATACAATCTTCACGAAACTATGACAACGCCCATGTGACCAAAACTGTGAGCACTGTAAGTTCTGTAGCTTTGTAGCCTAAAATGAATAGCTTTTTGCACTCCTTTTCATTACGCTTGTTGTTTTGGCCTTCGTTATTGCACATAGATGAGTGGACAGGTGAAATACATAGTGGATGCCTTGAATCAAACCCCTTTTAACAAGAAGTATAGTTTAATAGCTTTCGACTCCCTAGATGCCTCTGCTCTGAAGCAAGTGTTGAATGATGTTCTCACAGAGATTAGTCCAGAGGAAGAGATGGACCTGCGTGAGGAGACGCCTGACCAGACAGCTTACAGAATGCTCTCCCTCCTCCGTGTTCTAAAGTATCAGCCTGAAGATAAATCTCAAGCTGGGTTGAGCAACTTCAGACAAGGTGTTGTGCAAGGATCAAAGGCTGTGATCTATCATTTGTTGCAATGGCTGCTTCAGAATCTGTCAGAGCTTAAGAAAAGAGCTTATCTTGCCAAATACCTCATCCCTATAGAGGTGCCAGCCGAGATACTGCAGGAAGAAGGAATGGAAGAGGTTTACGAGCAATATAAAGACCTGCTGGAACAGTTTAAGAGCATTCACAAAATTACAGAGAGAAATAAATCCAGCAGTTTCTCTGTGTCAGAAATTAGAAGAGATATAACTTCCATGGAAGAAGAAAAGAGTAAAATTTTAAAAAGAATTGAAAGATTGGAAAAGAAAGCCTCAGATATTCCCAATGGCGACAAGCTTCTAGAAGCATCACGTCGCCTAAGAAAGGAGAAAAATAGAGAAGTAGAATTAGGGGAGACTCTCCAGGAACAACAGCATGACATTCTGATGGCACAGCACAAAATTGAACGGCTATCACTACATCTAAGAGACCTTCAGTCAGCAAGCAGTGGGTCCAGTGTTGAAGCAGTCACTGCCAAGCTAGAGGAAGAAAACAGACTGAATCGGAATCTCTTACAAGAAACACTGGAGAAGAAACTGGAGGTTCAGTCAAAAACTTGCATGGAGCTTGAGTCAGTGTTGTCAGATCCAGCAACTAATGAGGCAGATTTGGCTAAGATACAAGAGCAGACTGACGAGGCAAACAGAGAAGCAGACAGTTTGATGGAAAAACACATGGCAGGCAATGATCCCATGATGACAAAGTTGCGGCTTTTCAGACAGCAGGCCACAATAATTGCAAACAAACGTCAAACAGCTCAAGGAAATTACAAATCTTCCATGGACGAACTGGCCCAGGCAGAAGCTGAGCTTAAAGCAAAGCAAGAACAACTTAAAGAAATGGGAGGCGAAATGTTGAAGGAAGATGAATTCAAAAAATACTGTGCAAAGTTACGTTCACTAAACAACACATACAAGGCAAAGAAGACAGAGGTGAACTCCTTAAAGGCAGAGTGTGGTGTTCTCTCTCGCACAGAAGCTGTTCTTCAACTGCAATGCTCACAAGTGAAACAGAAGTATAGTGAGCTTGAAGAGGAAGGAGGCGTGATTGGGTTCAACAGTGCACAGGAGGATCTTCAAAAGGTGTCTGAGATTAAAGGGGAGTATGATGGAAGGAAAGAGAAATCACTTCAAGATATGGCACTAGCACTGGAAAAGCTCAACGAAAAGATTGCCTCCAAAAAGGCTTCTCTTGCGCCACTTATCAGGGAACAGCGACCCCTAAAGGAACAAGACAGAGAGCTATCTGCCAGCCATGCTGAGAAGAAGTCTGTCTATGAGTCAATGTCTGCTAACCTGGAGAGCAAAAGGGCTCAGCTCGAGCATGAAGTTAGGGTCTACCAGGAGGAATGTATTCAGTTGGAGAGTAGATATCATTATCTACATACTATGAAGAAGGTCTTGTCAGTACAACAGCAGCAAATTGCCACTGAAATGAAGGCTTACACTGTGGGAGAACCTGGCAAGACTAAGACACTCAGAGACCAGTTCACCCGTAAGATTCAGGAGCAAGAGAATGTTGGTAGAGCTTTAAAGGACAAGAAGAAGGAGGTAGCTGAAAATCATCCTTTTGCAGTGAAGCAGGTGAAGATGTGGATGGATTTGAAGAAAGTGTTGGAGTGCAAGAAGATATGCCTTCAGCAGAGTCAAGTCCACAAAGCACAGGCGGCAGCAGCTCAGCAAGCCATCCTAGCCCAAGAAGACCGACTCATCATATCTTAATCCTCTTATAAGTCAAGCTCTCAATGTGCTCTTACAGACAATAATACCTTGTAAACCCTTTTTGTCCTTGTACTTTCTTTAAATTAGTGCTAATGTATATGAAGTTACTATTTACAAAATAATCTACCAAAGTGGTGTTATACAGTAACCTACGTATTATGTTGTGAATACAATCATAAAATCAGCAGTCATTTTGGTGAGGTTGAAAGACAGGTACATATATGTATATACGTACGTATATACAGTATTTATCAGTTAATCAGTTTGACAAGCATGTAAATAGAAAACCATATATACAAATTTACTATGTGATAAATATTAATATAGAGTACATTAGATTGTACTAAATACGTACATATGTATGAACAATTGTGTTCAATCAACTTGGAATGAATTGTATGACTTGGACAGTAATCGATACACTTGGAGTGGAGTGGGGAAGTACCCTTGTAATGATGTGGTACACTAACATAAGACAGTTCTAATATTATATAACACAACAGTGGGTGATGTAAAATACACATAGAAAGTGGAGAATACAAAACGAAAGACTAATGTTCTTTGATATACATTTAAGGATATAAGAGACCTGCAAAAGAGAAAAGGAAGAAAAGTTATACGTAGTTCACAAGAGTACATGCAGATTTAGGATTGTAAATATATTCAAAATAAAAATCTCAAAATTTAGGAGGGGCCAATGGTATGGTGTCAAAGCGGATTAGGGGATTCCCAAAAGTCTGGGGGGGATCAATTCCTGCCCCCTTCTATGTATACAGCCTTGAATGGAGTTGATGAACACGTTTGATTGGAAGGCTTACTTTTAGTCTCCATCAGCTGTCTACAAAGTATCCATTTCCATTCATTGTTGATGAATAAGTTGACCCAAGTCCATAGAGATGACCACAGTACTTGGAGTCATCAATGTCATCATCAAAGAATGTCTGACAAACAAAGAACACACAGTAATGGTACTACACTGACTTATAGACAAGTCTTATCATGGATAAAAATGGAGAAACTGTACCTTCTTCATTTTAAAGAAGGCCTCTCCTGTTATAAGACTATCTGAACCTGCCTGATGCTGCTTTCCTATTCTTTCCAACTGGTAAGAACAAGAGAAGACATCTCAATACAAGCAACAATAATATCCTGAATGTCTACCATATACGTATGTAATATATATAGTAACTCCAATGTATATATCAGTTGTCTCAGAATATAGCGATTTTGCTCGGCTGACAATTTAGCAGCACTATAAATTTACTAATTCTAATATTATCATATCTCTAGCTATAACTAGGCTGCTCCAAGCGCAAAGTCTGGAATACGTATTACATTGAGTAAAAGCCCCTCCCCTTCTCAGGAACGGGAGAGAATTGTGAACATTGACAGAACGTCCTTCAACTATCCTAACCTCCATCTGGTCAGCTATATCTTGTAACCCTCCTTTCAGATTCTTGCAGCTTTTCATCAGATACTTGACATCAAATATTCGTGGAAAGTAAAGTGAGAGCAATGCAAAGAAATCATGTTCTTCCTCTGGCAAGTCACTCTCGCGCAACAAGTGTAACAGATACCCAAAGTCATAGCCACTGAGGAACGAGACCCATTGACATTGGCACCTACCTCTATAATATGAATGCTTACGAACTTACCTGTGGAAGGCAATCCAGGACACTTTCTCTGATAAGATTAAGCCAGAGGTCATTAATAACTCGGCAAAATATGCTGGATCAATTCCATTTTCCTCATGTTCCCTAAACTGTATGCCCGCATTGTTTAACATTTCAATGGAGTCTTGAGCATACATGTCTTCTCTAATATAAAAATGCAACAGAGAGGTATAAATACGCCTGTTCTATTTCAGAGCGCCCAGCTGCTCTGTGTCCCACTACACATGGAAGCTTATACATGTAAACTAGTTAAATGGAGGGAAAGACGTACGATAAGCTGAATCTGAAGTTAAACTGCCAGGTGGATGTTCCACTTCTTCTTTCGCCTTCTCTGTTGTAAAACGTCATTCCTAGCTGTATTATACGTAACATATTGACGTTGGTCCTGACAAGGTGATATTGATAGTCCGACGGACTCCTAAATTCTCCGCAAGGCTTCGCAACAACACCAGGAAATTCAGTATCCTTTGCGCAAAGTTACAAGAATTGTTACAACTCTGAATACTGAACTAGGGAATTATATAGTGACTCACCATAGAGACATAGGGATAATCAAGTATAAAATTTCGAATCTTCTCTAATTCGCTGTCTACATTGCTTTGCCAAACGTCAACTATTTCTTCGACGCCTGACATTGCCTTTCGTTTGTGATAATTCTCTTAAAAACACTGACCAGTCTACACATTCAGCTACCAAAACTATTGGGGAGATTCCTCTAATTTAATCTGGAATTTAGCGCCATTTATGATTATATATTATCGAAAAATCGATACGATTATTATTGTACAATAGATGTTAAATATCATTACATAAATGTATATAATTTAGTCTATTTGCAGCTAGGGGCATTCGAGAAGGTTTAAAGAGCTGCCTAGTCAATATCCATGTCTTCTACGGACTGCTTCTTGTCATCCATATCATTGGGTTTGGGCTCTTCGGTTGGTTTCTGTTCACCTTTCTCACCCTCAGTTGGCTTAGCTTGACTTCCTTCCTCCGCTGCTTTCTCTTCTGGTGGTGGTTCCTGCTTTGGCTTAGGCTTTGAAACAATTGGATTGCAGATGGATTCCAGTGTCTAAAATCATGGAAGGTAACATTCTCATTTTGGCCTTCCCTACAAATGTAAGCATATGCATACATGTATACTTACCTGCTTTTGGGATTTGATCTCTGATACTTTCACTGGAAAGTTGACTGATTTGGGTAAGGTTGTCATCAGTTTTGATTTTTCTTCATGCCATCCCCTCTTTACTTCTACTTCCCTTGAAACCTTGCCCATCTCCTCCCCTTCAATATGATCATATAACTCATCCTGTTTTGATAAATACTTGTACACTTAAATCTTGAAAACAAACAATCTAAGCTAAAAAAACTAAAAAAATATGGCTCACAACTTACCTTCTTTTTGTATTGCTCAACTATCTTTTCAAAATGTACAATTGATTTAGCCAGTGCATCCATGGCCTCGGGCCGTTCCTCAAATTCTCTATGTCTTTCTATTACCGGATCCCCAAGTTTCTGCGTACACAGACCAAGCATGTAACTAATCACATGATAGTCACATGTTGTTCATATGCTGAAATTAATTACCTTCATTTCAGCAAGTTTCTGCTGGTACACACTTTTGGTCTCATCTTCTCCTTCATCATACAACCAATCTTCCGTTTTGCAAAGAATCTCAGTGAATTCTTCCTTGTCCTTCAACACAAACAGTTATAGAGTAAATACTCCTCCTAAGAACTGATGAATTCACTTACCTCCTGTGATATAAATTCTTCCAAGCTGTAAGCAAGTTTTTCTCTCATTTCATAAACATATTCTTCAACAGCATTTCTTGCTTCAGCTTTGTCAATCTCTTTTCGATCTTGGGATGCCATTTTACCCTATGAAATTGTAAAAAAAATCAAAATTAAAACCTATCATTGGACAAATCCTTTTCTCTACTCACTTCTTTTTCTTCTGCCAAGTTCAATTCTTGGTTGCTAAATGATGATGTTATTCCATCAACAGACAGATCAATAACTTTTACTTGTTTTTTCTTCTTTTTCTCAGGAGGCTTGGCCCCTTCCATTCCATTATCCTCTTTTGGTGTAGCAGTTGCTTCTGGTTGACCTTCAGTCTTAGGTTGGTCTCCATTTTTAGGTTGTTCCTCTGGGGCCTCCTTGTTCTCACTTCCAGGTGGACTCTCTGCAGAACTGGGTTGCTGATCCGGAGAGGGCATCTCGCCCCCCTCAGTGTTCTGAGGCTCACTAGATGGCTGTCCTTCATCTGTTGCCTCCTTGGAGTCTGCAGTCTGCATGGCATCCTCTGTTGTACCCTCTCGCTGGCCGGTTGATTCCTTGTTTTCCTCGCTGCCGAGATCCATTTCCTCCACTTTCTCATATAATGTAGCACTAATGATGCTGAATATTCCATTAGCATTTGATCTGGCCTTTACCTTCACTTTGGATGGTTCGCCCGCTGTTGTAGGAACTACTCCATTGATAGTAAATGTGCCTGCAGAATTCAATCAATGTTCAGTGTCTATCTGTTTCAATGCCACTACAAGCTGCCATAAAGTCTCTCTCAGTACCAGAGAACATGAAAGTCAAGAGGCAGCTAATGAACAGATTTACCTAAGGGATGTTCTTGTTCTGTGAAATCTAAGTATGAAGCCTCAAAAACAAACGGAGCTTTTCGATACATTGTCAGGACCTTAGAAGAGCTGATGTGGCTGTTCTTCTGAAACAAGACCATTTCCCTAATAAACAGGTAAGACATACATACAAGGTGTAATGGTCTTAAAAATCAAAGAAACTTGTAATTCATTAGAGAAGCTAAGCCAGGAAAGAAGTACTATCTGGAACATGGGGGTTTCCTACGTAACACAAGGCCATGCTAGCTTGTCTGGCAATTAAACCACACTTAATACATGGAAACGCTAGTGTAAAAGGTCAAACTATACCTACTGACCCCGTTTCGTCATCACTCTCCCTCGTCCATTGGATGCGGATTGGATAGGGCTGAATATCAATGATTTCAAAGTCCCTCACACGAAAGGTTGGTGACAGTATGGCTGCCTGAAGTGCACACCCCCTGGCTACCGCCTCTACCTGATTCAGGGTGGTGCTAGGGGGTTTCCCAAACACTTGTTCAATGACCTCCTTAATGGCTGGTATACGAGTACTGCCACCAATAATCTCTACACTGTGGATGTCCTCCTTTGTTAGCTTTGCCTGCGCTAAGACGGCCAAAAGGGGGTCCTTTACTCGCTTTAACAAATCAGAGCACAGTTCCTCAAATTCCGATCTGTATTGGGGTTAATCAGCATGATTAATTGAATTAATATGTCTCAGTAAGACAAACCTTTGAAAACTTCCAGACACATCCCTTTCCTCAAAAAACGATTCGATGGTAAGTGGAATTCTGTTTGCATTTGAACTCATTGTCTTTTTCAACTTTTCGCATTCAGTTAGAAGTCTTAATCGCTGACGTACCCTTGACAAACTATCAATTTTGTATTTTTTCTGCAAAACAAAGAAACAGAAAACAATTGGATAGCTGTGATGACGTAAATTGTGCATGTCACTTGACAATCACCTTAAATTCCTGATCAAAGTGTTGTGCCAATCTCCAATCAAAATCTCTTCCACCAACAGCAGGGTCAAAGGCCTTTGCCTTGACAACAAGCTTTCCTTTGTTAAAGCCAATCAGAGCCACTTGTAAGGAGGTATAACCCATATCTACAAACACCACATGCCTCGGTGGCTCCTCTATGGCTGGCAGATCCTTCTTATATATGCCATAAGCAAGGCCACCTGTAATGTATAACATACACAATTAATCCTTGACTGATTTTAAGAGGACGAAGATGACATACTTGCTGTGGTGTCGTTCAGCAAACGGAGACACTTTACTCCTGCAATGCTGGCTGCGTCAAGCAGTGCTCTTCTCTGTGCATCAGTGAAGAAAGAGGGAACAGACAGAACCATGTCTGATACCTTCATCTTCAGTGAAGCTTCAGCCATCGATCTCAAGTAACGTAGAAAGATGGCTGTAATATGCTCAGGAGAAAGTATTTCAACTTCCCCTAAAAAAGAGACCTGCAGGAGAGACACAAAAGAGCTCAGACCTAGTTCTAGTCACTACTGATGTTCACACCCTAGTAGTACACTGATAGACATTCAGACACTTGGAAATGCCACTACATAAAGTCCCTCGGCTATTACTGGAGGGTTCTGCCATTGCTGGCTCCAGTTACCAAGGAAACATTCAGTCTCTTCCAATAAATCATCAGTATGTCCATCAATACACATACGTACCTAAATGATCGTAACAGGCACCAGTTTGGTACCATTGAAAATTTTGCATTACATTAGCTTAAGTGTGGATGGTGTTATTAAGGACAGTACTGTAATTAGTTGACACACCCTTATTCCAATCTTGTCTCCTTGCATTTCAACCAAGTCATAGCTCAAACTTTCCCTTAGTTTCTGCACATAAGGATCTGAAAATTTTCTTCCTATCAAACTCTTAAACATTGCCAATGTATTCTTTGCATTTGTAATAACCTGTATACAGTGAGATAACAAGTTAAGATAAAAAAACTAATTTAAGGTAATTAAAACAAAGCGGCGGCCTAACCTGCCCCTTTGCGGAGGACCCGATAAACCGTCTCTTCTCTCCAAAGCTCACTAACGACCTGACAGTTAGAAAGACAAGCGATAAACAACAATATGTTCATTAGTAAACTACAACTTACTCGGATGCTCTATCGCTGTATTCATTGCTAATCGTCTCTATACCTCCCTGACGCGCTACGGCCACGTGGCAAGCTTTTGTCCCTAAATCGACTCCTATTGCTGACATGCCTTGTCTTACAGTATTGAACTTTAACAAATAGTAAATTCCAACTAAAGAGGTTGTTCGGAAAGGAAGGAATAGAAATGCATGCACTCGCTCGAGAATATTCGCCCGGTTTCTAGCAACACGTGGATAGGGGAAGTACCTAACCACAAATGGGCGTGGTTGATAGTCAACGACCGTTTCAATGGTAGGCCGCCATTTTATTATCATCCACTTGTGGTTGTTATGGCGGGATATTTGATTAACAAGTAATGTTCAAATTTCAAAGCGTTTTTTGAATTTTTATCAGTAAAGAAAGTTTATGACGTAAAATAATAATACTATCTATACCGAGAAATGTCCTCAAACTTTGGGACCACAATTGAAGTAGGTTAATATTAGTTGAAGCGGCAAAGTACGCAGCTCCTTGTGTAATGTTTATTCTAGGATTACATTGTGTTGAATTTGCTCGGAAAAGGAGGATTCGCATGTGTATACAGAGCGAAATGCAAATCAAATGGGCAGGAAGTTGCTATCAAAATGGTAAGAATAACTTGTATCTCAAATAAGCTAATTAAGAGATTGCTGATCTTTTAGATTGACAAGAAGCAGATGCATGCCTCAAATATGACGGAAAGGGTGAAGAATGAAGTAGAAATTCACACTAGACTTAAGCACCCATCGATATTAGAAGTGAGCTCTAAATTATTTTTACTTGCATAAATATCAAGTTTACCTTTCTCTACCTCTGCTCTGAAATAGATGTATACATGCTTTGAAGATAGTAAATACGTGTATTTAGTACTGGAATTGTGCAGAAATGGAGAGTTATATCACTACCTACAAACATCTGGCAAAAAACTTAATGGAAGAGAAGGTTTGTTGGAATCAGAAATCTTTCTAACCTCAATCAAATAGACTCTAATTTTGTAGTTCAGTGCATCTTTAAGCAAATTCTGGACGGGCTATTGTATCTTCACTCACATAATATACTGCACAGAGATCTGACACTGGCCAATCTCCTGCTAACTGACTCATTAGATGCAGTGAGTTCAATAATATGAATGTAGTTATGTATGTAAGTCAAGGGGTTGCCATAGTGATAAAGAATTTTTCAAATCTCAGAAAATTTCAGACTTTGGCTTAGCAACCCAGCTGCACAGGCCGAATGAGAAACACTACACCATGTGTGGCACCCCGAACTACATTGCACCGTAAGGACCCACTATGACTGGCCCCCAGTCTGTCAGCTATAAGTGTTTCTCTTCCATAGTGAGGTGGCCAATCGAGCTGCTCACGGGTTGGAGTGTGATGTCTGGTCCCTTGGTTGCATGCTCTACACTCTATTCACTGGAAACCCACCTTTTGAGAGTAGAGGAGACGGAGTTAAAGGGACACTCCACAAAGTAGTCAAGGGGGAGTTTGTTATTCCGGCATATATACCATGGCAGGCACAAGATCTCATACAGCAGCTTTTGAAAAAGGTGCAGTTTTATTAATTGTAAGTTTAACTTGAACCAGCCTTATCATGTCTTATACAGGACCCAAAGGAGAGACTAAAATTGGATCAAGTTCTTGTCCACCCATTCTTACAAGGTTCTTCTACTAGTACACAAACTGTGAGTTAAAGTCAATTCTTGTCTTGTGTAACTAAGGATGATATTTAGTTGTGTCTCTATTTTAGCACTTAATGTCAATTGTGTCTCAAGACAGTGGAAATTGTACATTGGCCAGCTCATCTCAATCACTTCAGCAAAGAAGCAGGCACCCTTTGAAGGCTACTCTTAAACCACAAGGTCTACCCAATGCTTCATCAAGTCACTACAGCTGCACAACGTCTTGTTCCACTCCAGTTCTATCCACTCGAAGCAGCGGACACAGAAGGCACGGATCTGCTTCAGCTAACCTCTCTGGTCTTGAAAAGGTGCCCACATTAGAACTAAAGTACATCTGTGTGCTAGTTTGGCTAATAAGCATACCTACATAGTATATAGTATGGTAGGAGCACTATAGGTTATAACCTGGATTCTTAGTTCACTCTCACACTGGTTGGTAAGCAATTTTCTTCCTTAACAATAGTAGTTATTAATTTAATTCAGATGGTTGTGGTTTGGTTATCACAGAATGGTATCCCATATACAGCTACATTCATATTAGTAAGGCTTGCATACTCTTACTTTAGGATGCTGCATCACATAAACCTTTGATGAAGAAAGCCCATAGCTCTGGTTCTCTCAATAGACTAGTCAGTGAGTATAGCTCACAGTACAGTGGGAGTGCCACGCCTACCTCTCTCAATGACATCACGCCCCCTTTGAATGCCTGTCGACTGAAACCAATCAGACAAGAAACTAAAGAGGCAACAGTAAGTTGTTTGGAGGGGAGAAACCTGTTTCTTCTGTCTTGTGATGTGCATGTTTGTAAATGATATAGATAAGCATTACTGGAAAACAGGAAGTGTTTCTGAGTATCCATCCTAGTGCATCAAAGAGAAGGTCAGGGGGGGAGATCCTGGTAATTAGTACAAATGGAATGGATGTGAGTAATTTACCTGTGTTTGCTATACCACCCCATAATGGATTCCTCTTCAAGTCTTGTACAACTACGTAGGTTAAGGTGTACCACGTTGCCAAGCAACAGTCTAACAGAAAGACAAGCAGTGCTGATGAATATTCCGAGGAGACCCCTTTCCCTGGATTTCATCTTCATACAGTATATAGCTATCACGATTTGCCCTCCAAATACTGGAAGAAGTACCACTATGCAGCACAATTTGTGCAGCTGGTTCGATCAAAAACACCGAAGGTAGGCTCGTACAATACTGTACCTAGTTGCCATGGTTACACTGTACCCATTACATCAGTATGTTTGTATGCCTCATTTTCACACAGATTACCCTCTTCACACAAGTTACTAAATGCATGCTGATGGAGAACGGCCCTAATGCTGACTGTGATGTGTGTTTTTACGATGGTAAGCTTGAGAGCTAGGAATGAATTAAGTGTATTCATTGCTTGTTTATATTCGTATGTATGTACAGTGTACTTGATTGAACTATATTCTCTCTTGTGCACTGATTCTTTTCAAAACAAATCAAATGATATATTATATCTATGTATATACATAGGTAAACTTTTAATTTGACTGTCCTGGAGTGGAATTATTTACCATAGCTATACTTAGCATGTCATGCATAACTTGCACTGTAGTCATCTAATGTGTGCATGTGTTAGGTGCAAAAGTCCACATCCAGCAGGCTGAATATGACGTCATTCTGTCTGATGGGACAAGCAGCCATTTTACTCCAGATACACCACTTTCTGATGAAGTAGCCACACTAGTGCAACAAGCAAAGGAGGTACAGTTCTAATGCCATTGATGTCACATGCTTATCATGTGATTAACACCAACCTGATCTAGGAGCATCAGAGATGTCTACAGTTGGAGGTGGCAATGTGTAAGGTGTCCAAAGAAATAAGTTTTCCATCTTGTTTTCCAGTACGCATTGGTCGCCGTCCACAACATTTGAATGCTAAACAGGCTCATACTGATTCAAAAAGGTGCAAATGTCAAATGCTTAATTTTCATTTTGATATTGATCATTACATTTATGTTTTGCAGTATAACAGCTCTATGTCAGGCATCACCCATCAGTACTGTGGTTCAATCAGCAGGAAGTGGATCCACCCTCCAGACACGCCCCCTGATAGGCAGTGTGGCTGCAACTAGCTTGCAGACAAGCTCTGTAGTGAAATCATGTCACACCAGGGGAATAGGGACTGCTGAACAAGTCAGATACATGTCCCATCCACACACACATATGTATACGCATTATGTTTGTATGTGAGTGTGATGCATAAGAGTTTTGGTATAACTGTAGTACTCAGATGGTAGCGTCTACATAGTTTTTGAAGATAACAGCAAATTGTGTCTTCAACCTGCTAAGAACACGGGGGTCAGGTTTGCAGAACCTAATGGAAACTGGCAGAGGTACGTACCTCTATACATAACACATACCTACTTCACATTATGTCTTTGATTTCTGCCTCCACCAGTGTGTATGTCTATAGGTATATGTAGGCAAATGACGCAATCTTGTCATTTTATTGTGCAATACCTCAATTGAACCACCTCCATGCAAGGCCATTCGGAGTCTCCCATAGCTTACTCCCTCTTTTCCCCTCCAAACTGCAGTTTCCAGCATAACGCTTCAGTTCCAGAGCACGTTAGACAAAGACTATTGCAAGTGCCTCCATTAATCAAAAAACTAGGCACAACAGCCAACAAATGAAGATATGTAATATATTTATGTATTTATTTGTATGTATTTACTAACTTTTCTTTGTGTGCACTTTTTGTTTCTTCTATAAAAAATTGTGGTGTTTGACAAAATTTGTTTGTGGAATGTCACGCGAAATTTAAAATGGTCTGGAACCGAGACTAATTAAACGTCATGTGATCTGTAAAATGGCCTCCATCCGCATTTTGCAACAGTTACTGATTATCTTCAGTTGTTTCTTGTACAGCGTGGCCGCTGAAAGATTCGGTGTGACGCGAGATAACAGTGGAAAGTATAATCTACTGAATTTGGATGGAAATTCAAAAGCAGCTAATCCCTCGGCCGAGTTTGACGACACTAAACTGGCCTCAACTGGGTAAGCACAATCATATTTCCCGTGTTCGTATGCTATGTAACAAGTCCATGCTTCATTGTAGATGGATGAAATTTGTCGTGAATGGGTCGGTTGATGCGACTACCAATGCGTCTGAGCTAGCCTTTAAGGCGGGATATTTGGAAGGACGATTGACAGCGAAATACATATACATGCACTTCCAGAATACTTACAACGGATTTTGTAAGGACCAGACGCCGTTGTGTAAAAATCTCACCGCATTCATTATAAACAATTATGACTGGGCTATGCTGAATACACTTGCCTATCCATCGGATCCGTATTGGTTTCAAGTGAGGTCCATGCATCAATTTGATAACCTATAAATAATGATATACGATAGTATACGGACCAGGATATTTGAGACACCTGTGCTATTATCCTTGTGTACAGGTTGGCTTGTTTTATAATCAGTTTTTTGGTCTTGTGGAAGGGTATGGAGACTCGGGTGAACCAGAAATAAGCAGACTTGATCTCATGTGAGTGTCACATGCAAGCCTTCATGATGTATATACCATAGAGCTATTTTTATATCAAAACTTTGATTGAGGTTATGTTGCATTATAAGCAGTGGTTAAGTTAGTAATTCGTTTGTAGGGTCCTGCAGTTAGCTGGTGACCTAGAGGATCTGCAGGAGGCCTTCAGTGAAGGGGCTGGTCGTGTCCAAGGGAGTGGATCTTGCTCTGCCTTTGTCAAACTGGGCCCACTTAATAGCGACCTCTTCTTCACCCACGACACTTGGGACGACTATCATTCAATGTTGAGGATCTTCAAGTGTTATGACATGGCCTACCCTCTGTCTGACACAGACACAAGAGTGATTCCTGGAGCCAAGCAGAGTTTTTCTTCATATCCTGGCATACTGATGAGTGGAGATGACTTCTACATACTCAGTTCTGGTTTGGCTACCATGGAGACAACTATTGGAAACATGAACAAGGAACTATGGAAGTATATTACATTTGAATCTGTAATGGAGGGCGTCCGTACTATTGTGGCAAATAGGCTTGCCATTAATGGTCTGGAATGGTGTCAAATATTTCAAAAGCACAACAGTGGAACTTACAATAACCAGTGGATGATAGCTGATTACAAGAAATTTCGCAAGCATATCCCAAGACTGCAGTCAGGTACATTTTACATCTTGGAACAGATCCCAGGAAAGATAGAATACAGAGACATGTCTGCATACCTCCAACAGGAAAGATATTGGGGGAGCTATAACATCCCGTGAGCCGTTTAGCGACTCAACCCTAGGTCAGGAGTGTGAACATCACACATATGCATGTTGTCTGAATTATTGTAGGTACTTTGAGGATATTTACAATGCCAGTGGCTGGCCGGCCCAAGCTGCCAAGTACGGAGCATGGTTTACATATCATGGCAGCCCCAGAGCTCGCATATTTGCTAGAGACCAATCTAAAGCAGTTGACATTAACAGTGTCATTCATCTAATGAGGTAAATTGGTGTTTACATTACAGGTCATATAGACTACTACAGGCAACCACATACTAAGTACATATTAATAAATAACAATTGGCTAAAGTCAGGACAGACTAGTCTTAACCCTATAAATTGTATATAATACATAGATTTTCTGTTTCAGATACAATGACTTCATGCACGATAACCTCTCAGTCTGTAATTGTACCCCTCCATATTCTGGGGAAAATGGAATTAGTGCAAGATCAGATCTGAACCTAGCAAATGGAACCTATCCATTTGGTGCTCTAGGTCATCGTTGTCATGGAGGTACCGACAATAAAGTAAGTTTACATTCATAAATTTCCTATTCTTCCTATCATACATGCATATGTGTGCAAAACTATATCTCCCATCAGATTGTAGGGATTGACAATTTTGAAGAATTTTCTGTGATAGCAACTTGTGGACCAACTTTTCAAGAGCTTCCACCATTTAATTGGTCAAAGACAGAGTGGAAAAGGCCCCTGGGTCATCCTGAGGAGTTCAAGTTTAAGCCAACAACTATCAAGTTTTGAATTACTCTGAACGTTTGTGGAGATTTACAGAATGTACGTGTGTATCACAATTATCAAATTTGAATTGATCAAGGATCCATTATACACTGTGCACAATTTAGTTCAGTATCCTCAGTTAGTATTATGCTTGTACAGTAAAACCTCTTGTCCAGATAGCACATGACCAAGGGATAGGCAATTTGCCCATCTCTGAAACAATATTGAATACGTACCATGTATATGCATAACTGGACTACATATAGACCGTACAAAGTACAGGCCTGACACCATATACTTGCAAGCATGCAGTGCACATTCATGTACTTCATCTTTTTAAAGTGCATTTATGGGTGTAGCCTCATCTGGACATATGATGAGCAAATATCACAGGATCACTAATTTTTCTAGATTTTAAGCGAAACTAGCTGAAAATTCCATATCAAAGTCTTGTGAACTGTTATATACTTATGGCTATCAAGCAGCATACATTGTCAGTTTATCAGTTCTATAGAATAACACTGCTCATTTCATTCAAAATACTCCTCTCTGTATCAGTACTAGACTGATTCCAGGGCACAGGACGTGGACCTGGGAGTACAGCGTGCCCCATTAGTATGCAGTGTTGGGGATCAATGGCTAGTCCACTCTAGGTGGCGGCCTATAAGGATCCCTGCCTATACGCTTAAAACCAATTCTATCAAATAAAATGTACCTAAAATACTGTTTTAACATTCCATTTTATTCACATTCCTTCAAACATTTTGATTCCCTGTAATACTAAAGTTTCAACATGCTCAAGGTAACAATAGATTGGCACTTGCTTAGGTGAGTGAGGTGACTACTGTAGATTCTCAGATGACTCAGAAAGCTCTTTAGCACTTGATAACCTAGCAACAACATAGGCAACACACACACACAACACAAAATGTGGTTTTACTTTTGGTGTTTCGAGTTACACATTTGACGCTTCCATCTATTTGGGTGACTTTTCGCTGAAAACACTATTGTTGTACCAAACTCTGTCCTAGCAGCAACATAGGTAGCAAGCATATACAGCATATAAAATGTAATTACTTGATCTTTTCAATTCGCACAATTTTCCCCCTTTTGAAAACACGGCTGCAGTGATTTATACGCTAACTCCACTGTCCTAGCATCAACATAGGTAGCACATACAGCATACAGAATTTCATTACTTATACGCTTTATTGCACATTTTTCCCTTTTGTGGTGAACTTGAAAACATGGCAGAGATGATTAACTCGTGTATCTAGTAGCAACATAGGTATACACACAGCATACACAAAATGTGATTACTTATTTACAGCTTTCCCCTTCATATTTGGTAACCTCTGAAAACCAGCTGATGTGATAACTTTTGTTCTAGCATCAACATAGGTACAGCATGCACAGTATACAAACTTATATTTACATCACTTTTAGCAGTTAATGGTGACACTTATGTGGCTGCTTAACCTCAATCGTACATAATGGATTTGCATCATTTTGGTGACACCTGGAAGATTTTTGCCTTTTTTGGCGACACTTAGAAGAATTGATCAACATATCCTAGCAGGAACAGAAGCAGGACACCAGATATGCACATACATGGCAAATACTTTACTCTTTCAGTGAATCACAAAGTCATAAAATCATTAACTCCTGGAACAATTTCACTCCATATCCTAATTTAATAGCAGCAAGCACAGACAGACACATACAGATGTCGAGTTACTTCAATTTCCAATCATATCACTACTCTGGTTTCCAATTTACTGCCAATGGCACACACAATCCTATCAGCGCACATATTGTAAAGGTATACAACCAAACCAAACCAAACACACAAACATGTCCCATCAGAATACATGCACACTCAATAAGGTTTGTAAATTGATACTACACCAGCTGAATGCAACAACACAAGTATACGTGAAAGCAACGATATACAATAGCGATAAAGATGCACAATAGCAATGATATACACAGATAGCGAAGCGATATAAGCATACGTTATAGCAATGATATATAGCCGCACAATAGTTCGACATAAGCCACTCAAATGTACACAATTCCAGTGAAATACAAACAATTGTATAACACAACAGCTGAATGCGCTAAGTATACTTTGTGATTTGCAATGATAGATATATATAGATATAATACATAGCTGAATCTAAGTCGCTCAAGTGTATGATTCCTGTGATAATAGACATTTTGACTTGTAGATTGCATGCTAATTGGCTATTGCTCACTTTAAATCTTGTTCAATATTTAAAAACAACTTGCTTTTACATTGTAAACCTTTATTTCCTTTTCCTTTTCCAATGTTTAAATACCACGAAAACTGAGCATGTAGCCTTGCCTTCACTTTATTTTAGGCTTCCAACTTTTCATTATTTGCCATTTTGCACTGAAACATCAATATACACATATACATACAAATGCAATTAATTTCTCGTTGAATTCGGAATTGTTTGTGATTGAAATATACTTGAATGAAATTTTAAACTCATATTGCTCCTTGTATTTTATATACAACACTTAAATCTTGTGATTGTAAAGATCTAATTGTCTAACCACTACTTCCATACACTTCACTCCTCACGTTCCCAGATTGGTTGTATGTATACTTCTATTCTCTCAAACCCATCCAAGCTTAATAAACTTGCATTTTTACTACCTATTACCTTTTAGTCTCACCACTGATCTATTCCTAGTTCCTAAGTGGCTTTCCTTGTGCAGCTTGTCCTATCCTAAGCTTCTAACTGACTTTCCTGTCCTATCCTAAATTCTTAACTGGCTTTCCCTTTCCTGTATGGCTTGCTTGTCCTATCCTAAGCTTCTAACTGGCTTTCCTGTCCTGTCCTAAATTCATACTGGCTTTCCTGTTCTATCCTAAATTCTTAACTGGCTTTCCTGTCCTATCCTAAATTCTTAACTGGCTTTCCTGTCCTATCCTAAATTCTTAACTGGCTTTCCTTGGCTTTCCTGTTCTATCCTAAATTCTTAACTGGCTTTCCTTGGCTTTCCTGTTCTATCCTAAATTCTTACTGGCTTTCCTGTTCTAGCCTAAATTCTTAACTGGCTTTTCTGTCCTATCCTAAATTCTTAACTGGCTTTCCTGTCCTATCCTAAATTCTTAACTGGCTTTCCTTGGCTTTCCTGTTCTATCCTAAATTCTTACTGGCTTTCCTGTTCTATCCTAAATTCTTAACTGGCTTTCCTGTTCTATCCTAAATTCTTAACTGGCTTTCCTGTCCTATCCTAAATTCTTAACTGGCTTTCCTGTTCTATCCTAAATTCTTACTGGCTTTCCTGTTCTATCCTAAATTCTTAACTGGCTTTCCTGTCCTATCCTAAATTCTTAACTGGCTTTCCTGTTCTATCCTAAATTCTTACTGGCTTTCCTGTCCTATCCTAAATTCTTAACTGGCTTTCCTGTTCTATCCTAAATTCTTAACTGGCTTTCCTGTCCTATCCTATCCTAAATTCTTAACTGGCTTTCTCTCTGTGGCTTGTCCTATCCTAAGCTCCTAACTGGCTTTCCCTTTCCTGTATGGCTTGCTTGTCCTATCCTAAGCTCCTAACTGGCTTTCCCTGTGGCTTGTCCTATCCTAAGCTCCTAACTGGCTTTCCCTGTGGCTTGTCCTATCCTAAGCTCCTAACTGGCTTTCTCTCTGTGGCTTGTCCTATCCTAAGCTCCTAACTGGCTTTCTCTCTGTGGCTTGTCCTATCCTAAGCTCCTAACTGGCTTTCTCTCTGTGGCTTGTCCTATCCTAAGCTCCTAACTGGATTTCTCTCTGTGGCTTGTCCTATCCTAAGCTCCTAACTGGCTTTCTCTCTGTGGCTTGTCCTATCCTAAGCTCCTAACTGGCTTTCTCTCTGTGGCTTGTCCTATCCTAAGCTCCTAACTGGCTTTCTCTGTGGCTTGTCCTATCCTAAGCTCCTAACTGGCTTTCTCTCTGTGGCTTGTCCTATTCTAAGCTCCTAACTGGCTTTCTCTGTGGCTTGTCCTATCCTAAGCTCCTAACTGGCTTTCCCTGTGTAGCTTGTCCTATTCTAAGCTCCTAACTGGCTTTCTCTGTGACTTGTCCTATCCTAAGCTCCTAACTGGCTTTCCCTTTCCTGTGTAGCTTGTCCTATTCTAAGCTCCTAACTGGCTTTCTCTGTGACTTGTCCTATCCTAAGCTCCTAACTGGCTTTCCCTTTCCTGTGTGGCTTGTCCTATTCTAAGCTCCTAACTAGCTTTCTCTCTGTGACTTGTCCTATCCTAAGCTCCTAACTGGCTTTCCCTTTCCTGTGTGGCTTGTCCTATTCTAAGCTCCTAACTGGCTTTCTCTCTGTGACTTGTCCTATCCTAAGCTCCTAACTGGCTTTCCCTGTGTAGCTTGCTTGTCCTATCCTAAGCTCCTAACTGGCTTTCCCTGTGTAGCTTGTTTGTCCTATCCTAAGCTCCTAACTGTGTGGCTTGCTTGTCCTATCCTAAGCTCCTAACTGTGTGGCTTGTTTGTCCTATTCTAAGCTCCTAACTGGCTTGCTTGTCCTATCCTATGTTCTTAACTGGCTTTCATTGTGTGGCTTGCATGCTTGTTCTAATTCTTAAGCTCTTAACTGTATTTCCCTGTGACTGATTGTCAATTTCTAAGTTCCTAGTTCTTGTCCTATTCTTATCTCTTAACTGGTCTTCCCCTGTGTGGTTGTTCTATTCCTAGGCTGCTAGTCTTGCAAGACTTGTCCTATTTTAAACTCCTAAAGTAATAGCCGAGTGTGAATTACCTAATCCTACGCTTCTAAATAGCTGTCCTACATAGCTTAATTAATATCGAATACGTGCAGCAGTGCTATAGTCACAATACTGAATACTGGGGTCCTTCTAGTCTCTCAAGTAGTTGTCTTAATCGTAGTAGCGCATCCTCTCTACAAGTGATTTCTTCTAATGGAAAATGCTACAGGATAGAAACCTTGATCTGTCTCGCTCGCATACTTCAACTTGGCATACATTCGAATCGAGTAACAAATGTCTCTTTACATACACGTCTCGTATGATCACATTCACTACTAATATCTCATGCTTTGAACTCCAATTAAAACAATATTCACTTGAAATACCACATAATTCGATTGGCAACTTCACAGACAAAACTAAATTAACACTCGAATTCCAATCTACGGTCAAGCTCTTAATTACATCTTGTCTGATTTAGTACACATTCCTTTACTGGTAGGTACAAACGATACTCGACTCAACACTACTACTAGACCATCTTCACTACCCTAAGGCTAAGCGCTATACGCTATAGGCCGCCTATTAACAGGGTATTACTCGTCGAGCTATAATAGACGTCCGATATTCTATCAAGGTACATAGGAAACCCACGCTAACGTCTCCGAAGTTGTAAACTTTCCTCCCTTTTTCATTTATAGGCGCTATGGCTCCGCATTCCACTTCTAATAGTCCTGTTCCATTGTAGTCACCATCTCTTCTCTACCCCTCGCATTCGCTTCGATTCTTTCAATTTTCTTTCAACACACGACTGTTCTTCTCTCTGCTCACTGGTATGCGCTGTAGTAAACAACTGACCCAAGGTTATTTATAGATGTGTTTCAAACCGGTTTGGACCAGAATATTCCTGAAAAGATAGCTAAATAAGGGATAGCTAAATTTAGAATGACATCAAACTTATCACAACTAACCGTAATCCCAGGGGAAAATTACGTCATCCTTAGCAACCGTTTGGTTATAATCAATAATAATACGTCACGAGTCTCCATTGAAGTTAAAATGTATTTCGGCATGACCCCATTGGCATGCGTTAAATTTGTATTATTATTACAATGATATTGTTACAAAGTATGGTTCATGAATAAGTTCAACAACAAATGTTGATGTTGAAGAGGGGCCTTCAGTTGATGTTGAAATCCACAAAAACTTGGAACCCTTGACATGAGAAATGTCCTTGCAACTTTCCCAAAATTGCCCAGCCAAATAGATACCCTTATCCATCTCAGTGATTTCATTCAGCAGCTATATATTCACAAAAGCAAATTTTGAATATATTGTATGTAGCCTGCTTGAGTAATTTTTTACAGAACAATACATAATACATATGGACTGTTCTTAGCAATGCTAGTCTGTTTGGTGAATGGCTTTACCTGAACTGTAAGTTTTAGATTATCTTGTTCCTCACTGCCCAACAGAGTCAAGCACGACTGTTTAAATAGCCTATAATTGATTAGTTGCACTGGAAATAGGTTATTAAAACCTCTGGCTTGAATTTTTGCAAGCATTTGAAATGCCCTAACATATCCAGCTGCTTCATTGAGGTGCTTGAAGTTGGAATGTACTGGTTTATCAGGAGGCCCCATCAACATATTACCTGAGACAAGCTTTAGTACAACAGCTTCTGATAATTGGACAGATCCATTTGATAACAGCTCCAAGTGTATCAATTGTCTCTTAAGAACTTGGATGATTTGACTACACTGATCCAAGGAGAATGTTAGAAATTTATGAAAAACAGTTGTATCCTTAAATTCAGAAATAAGATTTTGTAGCAAATCCAATAGCTCCTGTAAATTATTTCTCCCCTTTTCAAGAAGATCTTTAGAATCAGGTTTCAGTCTTCCAGGAAGGTTTACTGGAGAGGTGCTAGCCAAATCAAAGTATTGTGAGTGATCCATTGCTATGACAACAGGTACACTATGAGTGAATAGCCAACTCTGGATGGATGGCTGAGTGATGAAACCTTTGCTTGCCAAAACATAGGCACCCGATTGTCTGTGTGAAGCAAACTAAATAAAAAGTACAGTAATAACATAGTGTAATAATTGTACAGTTATTGCATTACATGGGAAGCCTTACAGGGGAGGGTGTTATCTATTTGTGTGTTACTAGTCAACATGTGTTGGCACACAGGGGAAAGTGTGTAAACAAGCTGTGCATTTTAGCATACCTGCCATATGGCATCTAAGAGACCTAGTTGTTCAGATGGTGGGTGATTCTCAACATGACAGAAAACTGGAGTTTGTTCATTCTCCTTTCTCTTGCTCTTTGATTTAAACTGCTGCATACCAGTCACATCAGACAGTCTCTTTATAACTATTTCATCAGCAGTAGACCACAAGTCAAAAGAAGTACCAAGAACACTCCTCAACTTTGAAGTGAGTTCCTTTTCGGAGGAATGGGGTATGACCAGTGTAGTACAGGACTGGTTCACCCCATTGATGGACTGTGGAGATAGCCAAGGTCCTGTTTGCGGTGATATCTCATGTTTGGCTGCAGCTAACAACATCTTAGGGAACTACGTATACACAAAATATAATACTTGAAACAGCTGTCATCTTGTGTTAGTATAGATTGAATGGAATCTGTAGTTGGTTGGGAGTACCTCGTGAACTCATTAGCTAAGGAAACCAGGTGTGAGTAGTGAGTGCAAAGTAGTTTTTACAGCTAACCTTTTGAGGCTTCACTACCTGCCACAACAGCAATCTTTGCCAAGTGTTCACAGTACAAGGTACAAAGGTATTGAGACAATTTGCTGAATGCTATAAACACATTGGATAATGGGTATACAATTTACAGTACATTTCATTAGTTCTAATAACATGTCATATACATAGCATTATAATGATGTAATTTACAGTACATTTACTAACAGCTCATTCCTTTGAACTATATCATATGAGAAAAGGTGTGTGACCGAATACTGATAACATGTTGGAATTGAAAGTAATACCTGGAAATGTTCTTCCCATATTTCCATATTTGGTTGTGAGGATTCGGTCATTCCCAAAACTGAAAAGAATTGTTCTAAAACATTGAGCTTCAGTAATTCCTAAGAATAACACAGGAAATATGCTGAAAGAACCTAAAAGGATATTACATATTTGTGGTGAACATTCTTAAAATTCCCATTTCTCAGGAACTGTGTAGGCTGATTTTTGCTAAGACACCCGAAATGGACATTCCTAAAATAGTTTCAATGCATTAAGGGTAGACAGCCAACAACATGAGGAGTTAACAACCAATGATACATTATCATATTAGCAAACAAATGATTCACAGCTGGTGTGGTTTCCTTCAAATTGACTAGTCTGAGGACAGAGGGAATCCTTATATATAGAGGTTGTACATAGAGGTGTGCTCTAAATAGAGAGAATGGGCTTTAAATGGAAACAATGGAGTTCAATTACTGGAGAAAGTGGGCTCTAAATGAAAAAATGGACTTTAACCAGGAAGTGGGCTCTAAATATAGAGAATAGGCTTTAAATGGAAACAATGGAGTTTAATTACTGGAGAAAGTGGGCTCTAAATGGAAAAATGGACTTTAACTGGGAAGTGGGCTCTAAATATAGAGAATAGGCTTCAGAGGGTTGTTAGTGTTCTGTTTGATCATGATAGTCTATAATACCTGCATGCTCATATGGGTGTCTTCAAGTAGCACATTCACTATATGTTGTACATTGGCAAAAAGAAGGCAGTCTTTCAAGGATAGATCAGTGAGTAGCCCTACTTCATTCTCTTGGATAATTCCTTTCTTCTTCCAAATTGTAATGCAGCACAATAAGAGGAGCTGCATGTAGTGTGATGGAAGGAGACGTGATGCCAGAAGTGGAAATAGAACTTGATTTACTTGCTCCATGGCACAGGTTGCTACACTGAGCAGTGAAGAGGTCTCGGAGGGCAGCCAAACCTTACTGGTGACGAATACCTCATCAAATACATCTTCAAATTGCGGAAGACTTAAGGAAAGATAGGGAAAATCCCTTTGTAATCTCCTCACTGTACTGTAGAGAAAGGAGCAATGAGCAGAAAGCTTTGA
Organism: Chondrosia reniformis; assembly: GCA_947172415.1. Classification (NCBI taxonomy): domain Eukaryota; kingdom Metazoa; phylum Porifera; class Demospongiae; order Chondrillida; family Chondrillidae; genus Chondrosia; species Chondrosia reniformis. The sequence goes on from OX359196.1 coordinate 5,763,841, forward strand.
AAAAATGGCTATATTCTTTAAATGGTTTGCTAATTGTGTCTGGGAATCCACTAGCCTTTGGTGTGCTAGCTTAGTTGTTTCATTGTGTGCCGAAGTTAACTCTAGCATGGATTTCCTATTTTCCAGTAGTGAAGATACTTTTATTATGGAGTTAGTAAGCTGCACCTCAGAATTGACAATGCTGCTTTCATGTGTGGAAATGTCAGACAGAATGGTGTGATATCTGATTGGGTTGGTAGGGGAGAGACGCTTTAGAACTCTCTGGCAGAAGTAATCATTCAAGTCTCCTTCCGACATTTCCAAACTAACGGGAGCAAATACTGGTGTATGATGTGATGTCCTGCTAGACTGCAGTAAAAGTCTGTGCTGTAGCAAGGTTACAGTGTTAGTATGGGTCAAACAGCTCTCCAAACTCTGATAGATAACAATGGCTACCTTCACTTTGCCGTCACAATGGTGAACATCGTGTAAAATTGTTTCTATTATCTCATCAGTTGCAAAATGCATTGAAGTAAAACAAAAACAGATTGGAGAGTCTGCATCTGATAAGACCGTGCTTACACTGTCCATAGTCATGCCATTGGCATGTACCACACGAGGATATGTAAGCTTCTCATTAAAGTCACCTGGAATATGCATCAACTGGTGACAATTCTCTATAAGTGTAAGTCTATCCCTTGTAGCTGGTTCGTTGCCTCCCTCTAGAGATATATTTTGGGCAGTATCACTCTCACCATCATCATCATCTTGTACTGATAATTCTGTGAGCATTTGTATGTATCTATCAGGATCGAAAACAACTGGTATCACCAAACGGGAAGTAGCTAAAACTTTAGCTAGTAAGAGGCGTTCCCCAATGGCAGACATAGGGATGGGCCCCAAATGCCAGCGGGACCGTCTTAAGTAATCCTTAGTGAATATCTCTGATATAGCAAAGTTGTCACGAAGTGGAACTCTCTCTCCACCACCTTGATCAGGCATGCGCCCACTTTTGAGGACTTCACCAGGATTGAGCTTGCCCTTACAGTAATCTAACCAGCTAGAAAAGAGTTTCGCTTGGGTATCGGGTGAGAGGGTTGTGAGGTACACTGCTGAGCCTGACACCAAAAGGCTTTCAATGGGAGCAGACTGAAAGCAGTTAAGAGAAGCCATCCCCTTTTTGTTCACACTGTCAGAGAAGGAGCTTACAGCTGCCATCAAAGCTTTGGCATCCTTGTGCTCAGACTGCAAATGATCAGTATGCTTCTCCAAGCAACGTAACTTCTGTAATGACTGCTTATGTCCCAAAATCTTTTTTTCTAATGCTAGCTTAGTATTATCCATTTCAAGTTTCATGTTACTATAAACTTGCTTGGCCTGTAGGGAAAACAGACAATAACCTTATACATATATTTCTATGCACAGTCACTTATGCTATATCTTTGCTATATAATTCAGTGTTCCTTTTAGAAAATATCATGGGGAGACAAAATATAAATATAGCAAAACATTGAGGTGGCAATCTATGTACTGTAGTTTAATGTTTGTTGAACTATTAAAAATTGGCAATTGGACTTTCTTCAGGGGAAATCACTGCTTAATGCTCGACTCACCTCAGACAGACAACCTCTGGCATTCTTTAGCTTGACCTCATGAGGCCTTATGTAGTTCTTAGCATCATGATAGGCTACCAAGGCCTTCAGCCAGGTTGAGATAGAGAGGGCCGCTGTACTTCCTCTTCCCACAAAGGCACTATCTAGCCTCTTGTTCATCATTGCATTTCTGATACACTTCAATGTAGACTTTGGAATGCTATCGCGGTCAAAATATTTCATATGCTCAAAAAAGTTTTTGGTTAAGAGAAGTTGTTTGCAATCTTCCCAAGTTTCAGCTCTGTCAAAGACTATACAGAGGGTGTACAGTACAGGCTGTAGTGATTCTGGAGGACACTTGTAGCTCATCAACTCTAAAATGTCGTTCTTCTGTACTGAACTGAGTCCATTAAGTGCAGCAGTGTACTTGGAAGACACTTTGTCCATAACCTGCTGTACAATAATTGACAGCTCCTCTACGTTGCTCATTTCTCTATCAATCACATTTTCAGCTTCCTTGCAACGCTTGTTAGCTTCAATGTATGCTTCTTTGAAAGAAGTAATCTCATTCATGAGAGAATCCACTTCTTCTTGTGTATTCCTTACACAGAGTCTAGCTGCATCAAGATGGCACTCCAAGTCTGAAATTTCCACCTCAGTCTGTGCAATCACGCACTGAATTTCCTTTACTTGGGACAGTACATTCTAAAAATGACAAAGCTTATAAGGTAATGTAAAATAAAAAAACTTGATCCTATCCTACAGAATGGTGAAATGTGTATAACGCCTGCAGTGAATGATAAAGATAAATTGTGACAGTACACTTATACCTTTTCCCTTTGCTGAATGGCTAGGCAGAGTTGATGTCCAACCTTTAAAAGAGCTATAAATGTACTAGCTGTTGAGGTCAGTTTACCGGGAACATCACTGGTAAATGTAGAGGCTGTGATGTGAATGTTTGCAGCAAGTTCGGCTAGAGACATTAGGCCTCCTGGGAAAGCGATCTCATTTTGCCAAGAAGTGCTTGTGTGCTCTTCCAACCACTTAATAGCTATGTCACTACAGGACTCCAGATCCAGGGAGCCCAAATTGATAATATTTGAAGTCGAACTAGCCAACAGTTGGAGAATATGAGCATCAGGTACACAAGGTACAGTCAGTCCCTGAGGCAGGCTCCATAATATTATGATGTGGAAGTTCCTCTCCAATCCTTCCTGCAAAGTTTTCAGTGAGTCAGTGTATCGCATGTGTTGGGGGAATTTCAAAGAACTCTGTCTAATTCTAGCGGCCACTTCTACAATATCCCCACTGCTAAAGATCCCATTGATATCAAATTCTTTCATTAAAAGGTAAATGGTATTCCATTGGGACTTAGTGAACTGGCCACTTACAAGAAGTACCGTATCCCTGCAATCAACTATGGCAGAGGTGCAGGCATCTCGAATTGTGTAAGTAAAATCAGTAGTTTCCATTGCATCTTCACAACATAGCTCAATCACCTACAAACACGACAGCTGACAGCATAAACAGTTCATTTAGATAGGTATATATGTACGTAGCATATGTGACACACATCTGACATGGTTAAGATTTTGATCAAGGTGACTTGGTAATCAAGAAAGAATTCATTTAAGAAAGTGCACAAATCTTTTTCATTACTGCAACACTGAGTACAAGGTAAGCTATGAACATATGGACATAATCTCTTCTGCTTACTTCAGTTCCTGTGATGGATGCTGCTATCTTGCAAATGGATTTCTTTCCACATCCAGAAGGACCAACCACTAGACCATGGGATTTGGAGCGTGTCTGCATTAAGAGGACAGATAGAAAGTACTTTACTATGGTATATCTAGATTATGTTGAGTAGGTCTTACCAAAAGTCTGCATATCTTTAGCATGTGATCAGTAAATACTCTGTACGGGACAATGTTCATTCCGTGTGTCTTGTTATAGAATGATACATGGTCATTCACACTTGTTATGAGATCTCTGTCACTCCATTCCTTGAATGTTGCAGGCAAGTCAACTACACTCTCCACACTAAATGTGGAAGTGATGGCAGGTAAGTTCCCTAAACTAGTGGCAGTTCCCTCAATATCAGTAACACTAGGGTTCTGCGAGGGAACTCTGTGGACCATAGGAACAAAGTTGAGCTTAGTTAAGTCTTCTCCTCGCTGGAAGATCTGATCAGAAGGTATTAACTCTACTAGCTTTTCCAAATTGCAAGCTGAGGCTAATAAGCTGATATCAATTCCAAGCTTGCTGGCCCTTTCCAAGATGTGAGGGAGATATTCCTGGGAGTCTGGTGCCACAGGCTGGCTAATACTTCCCCTGCGAGGATGCTTGCCCCGGGCAGTCCTGGCAGACTTACCTGTCTTCTGTTGACCCATTTCACCCTGCAACCAACTAAGGGGACCGCAGAAGGAGACTTTTGCTACACATGTTAGAAGATTATTAAACCAAGATACTTCGGTTGGCATGTGAATTCTGTCACCATACACTCTAGCAACTTCATTGCACCAAAGCCTAAGGAAATTCCTTATTAGAGTGATATGAGCTGCCTCCTCATCAGCATCTAATGCTGCTCTAAGCTTTCTTCTTCCTCTTGTAGCTTGCCTCATCAGATCTTCCTTCATCCGGCTAACTTTTGGAAGGGGTCTCGTAGGATTTCCCCTTTTGCCTTTGTGAATCTTTGAAGCAATATTCGTACCTGCAGACTCTTTACCAGCCTCAGGAAAGGCTTTCAATCCTCTGTACAATTCTGTCAGCTCTTTGATTGAATAATTATAGCATGGATAAGAGGGAGATGCAGTCAATTTTTGTTTGATGTTCAGATGTACAGTCACAGAAGCCAAAGAAACAGCCTACATAAGTAAAGCATAGTCAGAGATCAGTTAACTACATCATTTTCATTCATAGTATTCCTATATGCAGTGCAAGATTACCTCAACAAGATGTTGTATAGTTTCCTCATCCAATTTAAAATTAAGATGGTTGGAAGCCCAACTAGCCAAGTTTGTCTTCATGATTTTGGTCAAACTTTCACTTGAAGGTGCCAACAGAGAAACTGGCACAAAATGGGTAAATACTCGTTCACCAAGATGTTTCACCTCTGAAGGTGGCACTGACATTATGAAACGAGCTCCATGAATACCAGGTTGGAAGAGACAGTTTGGATCTGTGACTGTGTTCTCAACTGCAGCTTCCTGTATTGCCTCAATCAGGCTACCACTGTCAAAGGACCACTTGGTGGACAGGCAGATATTGTCAATAAAATATGCCATCTTTTGTGACCTGTTAAAGCCTCCTTTGCGGCTATCAAAGGACTTGAAACCTTTGTGGTAGATCTGCATAATGAAATCTCGCAGCATATCCGGATTTCTTTCTGGATAAATGGGGATCCTTGTTAAAGGAAATTTACTTGACAGCAGATTCTACATAAGTACATATATGGAATGGGTAGATTCTGCATAAGTACATATATGGAATGGGTAGATTCTGCATACGTACATATGGAATAGGTAGATTCTATGTACGTACATATTGAAAGTTTCAAAGAGTTTACATTGAGGTCCCTTTATAATACATGCTTTAGATGTATTCATGCATCTGGCCCCTCAGCATACCTTAACTGCAGCTGAGAGACCTACATTTTGTTCACCCAGGAGAAGGACATTGTTGCCACTGGAGACCATCAGTTCAGTCACATGACAAGCCATTACAAGCTGCACAAAAGAATCTTACATGTATAAGTGCACTTATTAAACTACTTTATTGTAGAAGTGTTAATGGGGAAATTCCCAATGGGGATTCTCTCCAGGACCTAGTCTAGTGTCAGTATATAAAGCTAAATCAAGCTTATAGAGGCCACCACGTATTATATCCATTCACTTACTAAATATGCATATTCAATACATCATTGGTATTACCTCTGTAGTGGGTACAAACTCTTCTTTGGAGTCACCCTTCAGCTCATCACATTTCTGTGACCAGGTCTGAAATGAGGATGTTTTGACATCATAGAAATAGTCTGTTACCAATCCCTCGTCTGGTAATTCATTAAACAGATCAAGCTTGTCCAGAAGATCCCTCACAAATTGATCAAATTCAGCTGATGTCTTAGCATTACTAACATAAAAATCAAGATAGGCACGTAGGTAGGTAGAAATTATGATTCAATTATGTATTACATACATTATGCCCACTTACCAAACTCCCAGCAGTGGATACAGAGCCCAGATTATCGTGTAAACAAAGGCTGGAGGCAAGTATTTCAAGATCTGTATACTACCTGCATAGCCAGATCTGGTGCTTGTGGTATATATTCCAACACTTCTGTCTGATGGAGGATAGGTTTGCATGAAGAAATAGGGGTCTTCCCCGCTTACTGCTGAGCAGACTCTTGAGCTTGCTTGAGAGGGAACTCTGCTAGATGGAACTCTACTGGACGCAGTGCTAGTTAGGGAAATTTGTGAAGGTGGACGACTGGAGATACATGAGGTACGGTCACTGCCTTCAAATGCTCTCTTTGGAAGGATTCGAACAAATACAGCCGAGAACACCTTTAGAAGCAGAGTTATTATCTGGTTTTGCTGTAATGCCACAAGCAATTTTGAATGTTTAGCCTCCTCACAGATAATTGGAATTACTTTATTAAGATACACTCTCAGTACTGATCGACTATATGAGTAGGGATATAGAGAGAGATAGATCAGTCTATTTCAGCTATTCAAGCACTATTTGGACTAACCAGTTATTGTTGAAACTGTGTTTAGTTTTTGCCTCTTCTAACCAGGTATTGACAAGCATCTCCCATCTTACCACAGATGGAGAAAAGCGAACCAATTGGACTGTGCTTATGAGATCCGGAGTGAGACCATCAATATCATTGGTCTCTATGATAATACGGACTGACTCTATGGAAACAAAGTAGTCATTAATCAGATCCTTGTAGAAAAGACATCCCTTTAGATATCTGCTTACTTGGAAGGGTCAAGTTCTGTGTCATTTCCATAAGCTTTTGTCCTTTCCGTAGGAACACAGTCAACCGTTCAGCGAGGTCTGGAGAGAGTGGCCCTTGAAATATGATCCAGTGACTGAAATTGATGAGATACTTGGCAAGTCTCTCAAACTTGTTCTGAAAGTAAACACTAGTGTCGTTGTGAGTCACCCTCTGTATGATATCCTCCATTGTAGTAGCATGATGGAACAGCTTACAAAGCAGTCCCTCACATTCATCAGACCCTAACAGCTACACACAGAAAGGATGTCTAGTATCACTTTACACAGGCAACACCTTCCATTCATTGCATATATATCATATGTACCGTAGCTGATATATGTATGTGAATATGGAGGTATAGATAGCAGTGGCAGATCTAGGAAATTAGGAGGGAGGGGAAACCTACATGGATAGTAGGGAGTACTTGGGCGTCCTATTTCTCACTCTTCCTTATATGGCTGTGGGTGGCAACTTAGTCTTAGACAGTGTATGCCCTAGATTACCGTCACCCCTAAATCATATTAAGCATTTTGTTACAGTGCAATAGACATTATGGGGCTCCTTAGGGGGGAAGGGGCAATTTCCCCCAATTTCCTCCCACCCTGGACCCGCCACTGGATAATGGTTACAACATCATACGTACTTCTCTTAATGTATAAGCAGCCGGGTGAATGGTGATTGTTTTCACTCCAAGGTAGTTGTCTCCCATTCCTGCTCTCTGAAGGTTTTGATAGGCAGCCGTAAGGAGAGTCAGGGCAGTGGTCTTTCCAAAACAAGGTCCACCAGACAGAACCACACCAGGGGAGCATTTCAGAACACTGTGAATCTCAAGACACTACATTGAGAATACGTATGTGACAAGAAGAGTATTACACATATGTACATACAAGTGTAGTAAATTTGTACAATATACGTACATATGTACGTACATATATAATCTCACCAGAATCTAATTAAATAGAATAGCAAGAGACCCAACCTTTTAGTGCTTATAAAATAAATATACATAATTACACTAGTATTGAGCAACTAAAGTACCCAACCTACTGCTATCAATATTTGACTTCCTGAGGTACATACATACGTATGATAAAAGATTAGCTTTTCAGACCATGAACCAGTTTGGGCAAGCCATTCCATACTCAAGACCACTGTTTCAATTTATAATCCAGCACATTGATTATTATTCAATACATGCTACCACAGCCTATTTAACATGCAATGCAAAGGAAAGTAACTACAAGTATGTTGCGTATATCACCTTGTTGACCAGCTCTTGAGATTCCTGTAGATGTCTCTCCGACATTTCAGTCTCTAAAGCACTCCTCAATTCCCTCAGCTCAAACAATTCTGCACTTGATACAAAATCCTCCTCTATTTCCTCTGCAGCCACCTCTTTAAAATACTTTTCAATCAAAGGTGTGACAACAGCTTTATGTAACTCTTCATCTTGAAGTCTCCTCTTCAGAACAACACTCAGGGCAGTGACCAGAGCTTCTTTCTCTTTGGCCTTAGAATGGAGGTAACACTGCTCTGTTGCAGCAGATGCAAGCACACAAAGATACGATTCAGCCTCAGATACCACCTCCCTTATCACATCATACACCAGACAGGTTACATCCATAGGAACCTATACGTATAGAGTATATATAAAGAGGTAGTCATCCATAGGAACCTATACGTATGGAGTATATATAAAGAGGTAGTCATTCACGATTGCTTTTCAACAGAACCAACCATCAGTGGGAGCTCTCTCCACAGTTTTGCCATTAGAGAGGACCATTCATCAGCATACTGGAACCCGCTGGCCAGAAGAAGACACTTGGAGAAGGATATAGCATCTGGACACATCCAACATACAGTTCTAGTGGCATTCTAGGGAAGGAATGAGGTACACAAGATGTGTATGTACTTGTACGTGTACATAGTGTGAACAAGAGAAGGAATAAGGCATTTATACATACTGTAATCAATATAATACGTATATGTGGTGATAAGGAATATTCAATAAGTTCATAATGTAACATTAGACATACATGTACGTACGTACGTATGTCAGTAATAGCAATTATCATAGTTTTTCAATTATATTCTCATACATACATACATATGTATGCTGTATGTATGCACATATGTGTAGAAACATTAAATGACTTACCTTGATCTCTTGTGGGAGTTGAGCCTCAGTTTTAGCATGTTCTGTGCTAAATTTCAGACATAGAAGAGATGTGGGCGATATCAAAACACTATTGCCGAATAAAGAGACTGCAGAGGATCCTTGGAAAAATGGGTCTTGTAATGAGCATTTGTACCAATTAACCTTCTGATAAGTGGAGGAAGATGAGTGGGTGGACAAGGCAGACCTGGCTGATGCAGAACTTGGCACTGTCCTGCTCAAGAGCTGACTGAGGTCATCATGAGCCTGCTCAACACATTGTGCCATTGCATGCTGAATCTCACTCATAAGGTTGGCCAGCACGACCCAAAACTTGGAACTCATGCTCCTCTCACTTGTGTGGAGAGATGTAACTGCTCCTGTTGCCAAGGTACCCAGCAGTAAGTTACATAATCTGCTTCTTCCTGGATCCAGTGGGAGACAGAAGGAATAATATGGCCGACCTAGTACCTTAGGGAGATATGGAAGAGAGGAATTAAAACATATACATATATATGTATTCTGCTTTTTCAAAAATTCTCTCTCTCTCTCTCTCTCTCTCTCTATATATATATATATATATATATATATATTATGAATTATTTAATTACATTATTTATATTATATTATTTAGATTACCTTAGTATATTGTAACTTGCACTGTATATATATATATATTGCCCCTCCTCTTGTGATATTTTGTATATACACATGTTTCTGTTATTCTATACGTATATACGTATGTGAACCAGTGCCTACTTGTGCTAAATCATGGTCTGTTGAGGGTTTTGTTAGCAGTGATTCAGCCAAGTCTCTCTGGTGGCAATACAAGGCACATGCTCTCTGCTGCTGCATGCTCTGAATCATCTGAAGGAGGTAACGTTCACTCTGTGGCAGAATGGCCACCTTACTACCCAGCCTCTGCATTTCATAGCCATAAGTAAGTCTGTTATTCATATACTCAACGCTACACTCGGACACCTTGTGTTGCAAAAGAGACTGTGAGTATCCTGATCCCAATTCATGTCCACTAAGGGTACGAGTTGAGCTTGATGTCACTGGCACTGAAGTGTCTACCACATATAACATGACACCGGATGACACATCAAAGGAATCGGCTGTCACATGTTGAATACTAATCACATGAGACAACCAATCAATTTTATTCTGCAACAAAAGGACCAGGGACCCCAAGAGAAGGAATATCTTCCTTCTTTGCGAGGTATTTTCGACCTTATTTGGTAACTGATACATTAGTGAGCTGAACAGTTTCAAGTGGTTGTTCATACCAGTGCTACAATTGGAGAGGAGGAGAATATGTCATGTGACCTACATGTGACTTACATGTGATATGTACACAAATGAATACCATTAGGATATATAGACACATTTGTACACACATACGTACATACATACCTCAATTCTTCCAGTTTTTTGCAGTTAACAAGTGGTTCTAAACAGCTCTGAATAGCAGTACTCCAAAAACACTCCAAAGATAATATGACACACTGATGTGGATACTTCATCAGCCATTGCAACACTTCTCCTATACACATACAAATGTACATGCAAACATGAGGAATAGGACAATCACAAGTAATCGGTCAAGAGATTCACTATATACGCACATCAGCCTGTCTGTTCCTATTCATGATGTGACATGTACATCTGCAATAATATCTTCTAAAAGTTCCCTTACCAGTCATGTCAATGGCTGTATCCTTATTCTCCAGAGGAGAGTAACTATCTAGTTCAGCGGGAAAGCTCTCACTGCAAATGGTTAGCAAACATGCCAGGGATGTTCGTATGGCCCTGTCCAGTGTGGGTAGCCACTCTTTGGGCTTGTACCTTCCAAGAGGTATGAGCGACAGGAGATGCAGTTCCTCCCCCAGTGGGCCCAATATGGTGTGAATGTAATGACCTACATACGTACGTATGCCACAAATTGAAGAAAAAATACATACGTATATATAATTGATATACATTAGCATTGAAAAAGAAGGGTATGAAATGAAATTCTAGCTGTACAGAACAACACGTACGTAGCACCTTAGTGAGAGCTAAGGATCTAGGGATTCAAATAAGAAATTCCAGTAAGGCTTCCAGGGTCTCTAAGGAAGGGTGGTATTCCCAGAAATAGCTGTCTGGCCCAGTGGAACTAGGTTTAGTGTTCCCTATAGGCCATTTACTGTAGAATAGACATACATAGTAAACAGGAGAATGATGGTTTAGATTACACGTTTAGATTATACCAAGCAGTACGCTTTCCACATGTACATACCATCCTCTTTCGATGGTTTGTCATGGCTATACTTCTCTCCGAGTCTAAAGTTTGATATATCAGGGAAACATCTCTTTATGAGAGGTAGAAGCTCAAGTGGATTGAGAGACGGCACGTCACACATGAGGGCATCCTTCGCATCAGAAAAAAACAACCTCGGAAAAGACAACCTGACATTTTGGCAGTTGGCCATTACTTGTTGTTTCTGCTTCTCCTACAGATTACAAAGAAAAACGGTCCACGTACGTACGTATCTAATATGGCTTGATGTACTCCATCATGAAATAGTTAAGTTGCTATACAATTTGTAGCACTGACCAGCGTAAGTGAAATAATCTTCAAGGCACCCTTCAGCATACTGCCCTGCATTTCCCTACCTCCTTTAGCTCCTTGCATCTTCTGTACCAAAAGTAAAGCTCTACCATCAACATATATATCCCTTAGAATGTTTTGGATATCAGTGGTTGCCTCTTTCAGAGAGGAGAGACTAAAGGAGTCTAAAGCTGAACTTTCAAAGTCTTGAAAGAGATCCAATAAATGCTTCCACTGCAAAAATGGTAAGCATTACAACTTCCAGTAAACACACACATGTACGTACACTGTAATACGTATACATACATACGTACATACACATACAATTTATATAAAATACATACATACATACGTATATGTGTTGCTCTACATTCTCACCTCATTCTGACAGTCAACCAATTGTAGTAACAGATCTTGAAGCTGCTGCAACAGATCTAACTGATGAGACATTTGACCCTTGACCTTTGAGAGTTGCGGAGACTGTAGTAGTACTTGTAGATGCATAATATCATCTTGCAAAAACACAAATAGCTCTTCTGTGTCTGTCAGAATGCACAAGTCTTCATATTCCGACTTGCCTCTTGGGAGAGCACTGTGGGACCCCAAATCAAAGGTCACTCTGGCTTTGGCTCTCTTAACTGTCGATTGCTTCCTCTTCTGTAGGAGAGAGCTGTACTGACCAGCCAGAAGTAGATCCACCTTCAAAGTGGTCCTCTCCCACCTTGCCTGCATCTCTGAGAGGGTCTTTTCAATATGAAACTCCGCCTCTGCTTTGTGACAGGTTTCTATGATATTGTCAGCATATTGAGATATATCGTGCTCGATCAGATCTCCAATTGTAAACTTGAAGGTTCTATCAAACAGGAATCCCATAGCAGTGAATATGGAATGCCAGTGAGAGATCTGAAAGGAGAATAATATGAGTCAGTTAGATGCACGTTTAGATGACACCATGTATTAGTACCTTAATAGCTGGTGATGTGAGACGTTCCACAAGACGAATAATTTCATGGAATTTCTTAATCCTGTTAATCCACTCTGCCAATACAAGATCATTTTTAGGCAACTGTTTTGTCACACTATCTGTGGAGCGGAGCCAGTTTTGAAGTGTGCTCAAGCAAGTCAGGAAATCAAACTGGCCAAAAGAATGTACAAATCAAAATGACAACATGCAGCCCATTAATCATCATTTAATCGTCATATTGACAAAGCAGAATACATTATAAACAGACATATCCAAAGATGGCAACCAGCATATTTCTTATAATCACATATACATATGTATGTGTAAATATGTACACATATGAGCTGCATACATGTAGCTGCATCATACCATGCCCCCCCCCCCCCCCTGGCCCTAAGTTCTGCACGTAGCACTCTGCACATTTATACAGTAAATACCTTTTTAAATTCTACTTTTTGCCATTCCCTAATCTGACTTCCTCCGACTTCCATCTGCTTCCATAGCTCATGTCTGGCATCCAAGAGATTCATCATCTCGCTGACCAGAGTTAAATCATGATTCTCTCCCATTATAATCTCCTTGTAGTGGCTGTATTCAGTCAGAAGGCTCTTCACTTCAAATATGTTATCCTCCTCCTATACAGATAAGTACATGTGGTTATTGTACTATACAGATAAGTACATGTGGTTATTGTACTATACAGATAAGTACATGTGGTTATTATACATACAGATAAGTACATGTGGTTATTGTACTATACAGATAAGTACATGTGGTTATTGTACTATACAGATAAGTACATGTGGTTATTGTACTATACAGATAAGTACATGTGGTTATTGTACTATACAGATAAGTACATGTGGTTATTATACATACAGATAAATACATGTGGTTATTGTACTATACAGATAAATACATGTGGTTATTGTACTATACAGATAAGTACATGTGGTTATTATACATACAGATAAGTACATGTGGTTATTGTACTATACAGATAAGTACATGTGGTTATTGTACTATACAGATAAGTACATGTGGTTATTATACTATACAGATAAGTACATGTGGTTATTGTACTATACAGATAAGTACATGTGGTTATTGTACTATACAGATAAGTACATGTGGTTATTATACTTTCTTGTCAAGTTTACGTATGTTACTTGTCAGGTTTATGGTTTCTATTAGGTAACTAACTGCTTTGAGGTGCTGTAGCACTGTGCTTGAATCACTAAAAGGATCTACAAGTTCTCCAGAATTGAGGTAAGTGATGAAACCTTGGACCTTCTGATCAAAGTCCTGAAAACATTATTGATAATATAAGCAAGTTAGAAGCTTCTATGAATTAATGAAAGGGTATTGTAATACGTACATACGTACGTACGTATGTATATATAATAGCTACTTTTGCAAGCAAGCCACACAAAAATGACGATGAATGTTCATTGGATATATTACACTACCTTTAGTTACCATATATCTGTAGAGCTCATACAAATGTAACTTAGACATGTAGGCAGTCAGTAAAATGTATCCAGTGATAATCTACTCTCATAGTCACATGCAAAATAAATCTGCATACGTATATACAGTACAAATAAAAAACTGAACGTTCTACAGGTGAGCACACTTACAGCAGAAGAGCAAACAAATTTTAGGACAGCTTTTAAAATGTATGTACGTATGTACACAAATGCTAAAGAAGAAATGGAGGGCAATGTGATTTCCATCACTCACTCACCTCTAAGGATCTCTCTAAAGCCTTAATGCTGACTGGTATTTTAGTCTTCACAAATGTGGTCCCAGATTCATAATGTTCCTGAAAGTCGCTCCATACCTCCAAGGTCTGCTTCAAGGTGTCACAGAGAGAGCCAACCTGGACATCGTGGTGAACCAGAGTCTCAAATACTAGCTTTATGGATTCCACAATTGGTTTAGCTTTGATAGACTCCCTTTCACACTCCCGAAGAAGTTGGGTATACGTGGCAACTCCATTCACATCAAACCTTCTTATCTGTAAGGCCTATATGTAGTACAATAACCTCTAAATTGTATCACATACATACATATAAGATAGCACACATACTAGTAATCTCTAAAATTATAAATTGTGAAAACTATGAAAGAGTTTGCTGTAAAATATACGTATACCCATGAAAATTTCCTGCTATATGGTACAACATGTAAGGATGCATGCCAAGGATTCACAGAAGATCAAGATAAAGAAAAAGACAAAGACTCCCAGGATCACTGATGAAGGGTGGAATACCCAGAAACGGCTGTCTGACCCAGTGGAGAAGATGAAAGAAAGGAAAAGAAGGAAGAAAAGACTCCTGTATCTTCATCCAAAGCTCTCTTCAGGTTTAGTTCCCCTATAGGCTCTTTTTACAGAATAGGTATAGCATGTAGGAAAATGGTATCTTAGATTTTTCATGTAACACTCACCGTACCAACATACGTACCTTAATGTATCCGTTAAGGAGTGTGTCTAGCTGCTGACATTTTGATTGTAAACTTGTTTCTATTTGCTTGATGAGACTCGTGTATGCCTCTTGTAATGACGACAGTATGAGGGATTTGACCGCAGAAATGCTAACACATATCAAGCCATTCTTTGAAGTAAAGTGAGTAGGGAGGTTTTCGGCAGCAGACAGCCAACCTTCCAGGTCACACAAGGTTATCTACACACATATACGTATACGTATATAAACTGCACACAAAGGTACTACGTACGTATGTATATAAACCATATACGTACATATATACGTACATACATATAAATATACTAATGAATTGTCATACATAAACATACAGTACACGTACAGTAGGTATTTGTGAAACATTCAAGGTAAATAGAGAGTACATTGAATATAAGCTCACTGAAAGGGAGTCTGATAAATCCAGCACTATCTGCAGGGACTGGTGAGTGGTGACAAACTTAAATGCATCCAAGATCCATGCCTCTTTGACTGAAAATGTCTCCAGCTCCAACTCTGCTTCCTGCAAGGCTATCTCCAACTTATTACTTGCAGCAGAAATGCACTCACTACAACAACACAAATAGAAACACTAGAAGTCCAAACATAACTAGAAACCCTCAGATAATATTGTATGTTCAAGTGGTTCAACTGGGTAACAGTGATGTGAACAAGCAGGGTTTGTGAGATCCCTTTCAACTAAACTGTAAGCAGATACCCACCTTTGCATTAGTAGTATTCTGAAGTTATATTTGTCCAATGGGCTATATCTTTGTGCTTCATCCACCTGAAGTGCTGAAGTATTGACTAATTGTTGTGCGGCTGCTAGCTTTTGAGAAGTCACTGTCTTGGTATGTTGCAATGAGCTCATTCCTTCCTTAAACTTGGCGGTGAAGGGAGAGAGGGAGACAGTGGGGAGTTTATCTGAAGGTTTTTCAACACTTGAAATGTGCTTCTTCCTAGTTGGTTGAACTGTATCAACCAATAGCGATCCTATCCTGACAAAGCCTTCAAGGAGAGCAGTTTTTACATCACTCCATGATGGCTTCATTGCAAGACCTACGTACGTACAAATATGGATGCATGAAGCAAGTATGTACGTATGTACATACATAATTATATTCTCAGAAATGCATCCCCTAAATTTATATCTATATTGTCGATATAATAAATAAACTGACATAATATAATTGCATTAATGTGTACACCTACGTACATTCATATGTAGGTATGTACATATATGCAGACACTGTAGTTCACCTTTGGTTGGATCAATGTAATATTTAGCTTGAATGATTGCCACAGGGTTTTCCTCATCACCTGGTTGCATAGCTCTGGAAGCAGGCAATAATGAGTTGATGTAGAGAGTTGCATTCTCCTCCGCCATGCTGATGAGATTAGAGGATACCATTCTGTCAAAGAGACTTGTCAGGTTGTCCAACTGCTGCACGTGATGCTGTAAGGTAGCCAATCTGCTAGAGAGGTAGGCGGCCTGTTCCTTTTGCTTACTGATAGGGAGGGTGGACACAAAAGGTTGGTTGGCTATCTCCAGTTGAATATCCCTCAAATCAGCTATCTTCCGCTCCTCCAATTCCTTCACAGTCTGTTGGCACAG
The DNA here is from genome assembly GCA_947172415.1 of Chondrosia reniformis. Classification (NCBI taxonomy): domain Eukaryota; kingdom Metazoa; phylum Porifera; class Demospongiae; order Chondrillida; family Chondrillidae; genus Chondrosia; species Chondrosia reniformis. The sequence continues at coordinate 5,780,227 of OX359196.1, forward strand.
CTTGAACAGTCTTGCAAGAGGCTTTTGAGAAAATGTTAAACTCTTTGAAAGAGCATCTTGAAACTCAGGTAGACTGAAGTTGACCTCTGGTCTCGGTCTAAAGAGTGTCAGTGTTGTGGCTTGATTGATAAGGTGTTGGATTTTCACAGAGGAAATGTCAAAATCGGGAAAGAAACGCACTGTAAGTTTGGATAGTGCTTTACAACGTCTCCTGAAGATTATTGATATGACATTTGATTTCCACTTGCGAAGCATCTTTTGCATGAAATATCTCTTAAAGACAGGTATCTGCTTCAGAATGCAATAAATGAACGCATGGGTGCACCATTCAGCAAAACTAAAGTTATCCGTTGTACCATCTCTGTGAACATGCATGATACCAAATCGAGAAAAGACATAATGCTCAGGATTGATAGAGGCTCTGGACACGACATCTAGGGCATATGGGTCAAATCCGGGGGATCCAGGATGCATCTTGTAGTTAAGATAAACAAAGTTAACCTTACCATCAAGGGACCCGGTAGAAAAAGCACTGATGACATCAAATGCATTTCTTAACATGTCTGTGTGTCCCATTAGACACTTCATGTCACTACGATCCACCTGGGCAGTGAGGTTGGCTGAGCTTGGGTAGATGGGACTCAGGAGAGTGTTAGTGACTTCTTCATCAGGAGACAAAGTGGCAAGAACTATTTCCTTTGAATTATGTGAATCTTTTTTAAATACTTTCTCAAAATTTCTTAAATCTTGCTCAGTATTAAAGGAAGCCGCGATTAGGTGATCACCACGTACCACTTCTCCTTGAAATGTCTTTGGGATACAGCTGTCGTCAAACTTAAAGATGTCCTTAGTGTGGTTCTTCGCTGTACCACCACTGCTTTTGGACTTGGTTCCTTCTGCACTAGTACTCTGGTAGTCTACCTCTAGGACCTTTTGAATAGCTTCTTGGCTGAGCTCGGGAAACGCTTTGGAAATGAGGCTTAATAGTTCCGCTGGATCAGATGATTGGACATTCGATTTAAAATGGTTTATCAAGCGTCTTAAATAATGCTTTATCATTGATTCAGTTCTTTTTAATTGTAAACCTTCCTCCTTGCTTGTATAGGAAGCAACCACCCGCGAGAGATTAGCTTTAGAACTTTCACTGCGGACAAATAAGCGATACTAATTTCGAATAGCAGTTCAAAACAGCTAAATATACATTATATTTAAAGTCTTACTTGTTTTCGTGCAAGGCCCGAACAAAAGCCAACATCAGCTCATCTACATTTTCCTTTACCTCATATTGTCTCTTGACATGCAAACTAGATGAGAGGCCTTCCTCAGCCGACTCTTCTACTCTGTTTTTCGCAGTAGGGCTTGCCATGCTGCAGCTTTCTTTTAAACTCTAGGAATGATAAATCCAAGCACAATGCATAAGTATCTAGATCTACCGATCATGCGCCATTTTTACTTGGTATCTTAGCAACCATATTGGAGCACACAGCCGAGAGCCGTAATTATTGTTTTCAACACCTTGTAGATTTAAATACTTCGTCAAACGTACTCTATACATATCACTATAAAGTACAATAATTTGTCCACAAAAATTAAGTAACAATTAAAACAAGTCAATAACTGACTTGTTCTGGTTAGCATACATACATACAACAGTAAAAGTGCTAAATTTGATCGCTTACAGCAGGTTACAGTCATACATTTAATAATAGTTCATATACAAATCTTTATGGTTCTGGGATGGAAGCTAAAGGGAATATAAGAAAATTATAAGCACTGAATCATATTTTATGTATAAGATAAGTAAGGTACGTATATACAACTAGCTATGCAATAATCTAATAGCCTAATTGTTCTATGCCACAAACCTGGTTCCACTGCTACATCCTGACCAGCTAGTTCTGTAAGTAGAGAGAGAAATAGCACTTAGTCATGCATTATACCAAACTTCATCACAAACATGATATTATATAATATTAACACTGGACTTTAACATTAAACATGTCACTATAATGACCTGGCACCTGATTTAGTGATCCCAGCACCCCCTCAATACCAGTAACTGTCTTCTGCTCTTCAGCATGCTGAGCTGCCAACAGAGTCTACAGTGCAGTACATGAACAGTAAACCTACACCGCTACCAGCACCTAGCAACTAATTAAACAGGCATAGCAACCACCAACCTGATTCAGAGAGGTGACTCCTAACACTGGACCAGTGCTGTCGGATGTGGTGTCCTCCTCCACTGGGGGAGGGTCGTCCTCCACTGGTAGAGGATCGTCCTCCACTGGTAGAGGATCGTCCTCCACTGGCAGAGGGTTGTCCTAAACATAAAGTGTTAAACAGTTCATACCAACAACACAACAGACTTATACAGGTCACAGATGTTCAAGGTACTGCTACATGCCAGTAAATGGGTGCACTCACAACACTACTTTGCTCTACTGGCTGCAGTGGATCTGGTTCATTTTGAGATACTTCTAGAGAGGCATCCCGTTCTTCTTTTAGTGACTGGGACCTTTCCTCATCCACTGACTCATTTTCATGATCTACAGCAGCTTCTGTCTGCTGCTTCAAATTTTCCTCCAACGGAGGCTCTTCTTCCTTCTTAGTGGAGCTACCAGCCTCAGTGCCTGCTTCTTCCTGTTCCTCCTGTTCCTCTTTTGTCTCCTACAAACAACATGTGCTACCCAGTCACGACAACACTATACCTTTCTGTACAAAACAGTTTACTGGTCAAGATGTATGCATACCTTTGGCTCTACATTGTCATCAGAAATTTCAAAATTAGCTGCGATCCTACTAAACAATAGACAGTAAAACAGTACGTCAGCATACAGAACAGAACATTCTTGGCTTACTTGTTGAGTGGCACATCATTTTCTGGCTCAAGGACCTACAAGATTAAGAGAGGTTGATGATAAGGATGGCTATAACACTGCTGCACACTTACTATATCTTCTTCAGTTGTAGCAGAAGTAGACAGACTACATGAGACACAAAGGATGTACATATACAAATAATATACAGACGAGTTCCACCTAAGGATAGAGCTAAATTTAGTCTAATGTCCACTGCACATACACTTTTGGATATTCACAAGATTCAGCCATTTGATCATCTCTGTTCTGCAAGAATAAACAGCAAGATGTCAGCCTAGTAGACCTTGGTTGGGAAGCTAAGATGTTAATGTACCTTCCCAAGTGTCTCCTCCTCATCTTGTAGAGTGGCAGTCCCCGTGGAAGCTAGGCCTTCTGGTTTATCTTGGGAACCACCTGAATCCTACAAACACGACAAGAACATTGTCTGAACAATCAGATACACATTCTGCTACTTGGTGCATGTTGACAAAAGAAGTATGAAAACTGTATCTTAATCTAAAACTCTATAGCAGGGTTTCTTTCAGCCCCCCCCCCCCCCGAAAATGACAAATTATATAGATCACTCCCACTATATATGTACCAGAATGAACATTGGTGCACTAAATATGTTTGCCCCCTTCATTTCTATTATCATCATTTTGCCCTCCCTTGCTAAATACTCTGAAAAAAACAGTGTATAACTTTCTCTAACTAACAAGTCTACTCTATATGTAGCCTCAAGTACATGTCAATCATACGTCTCTACAGCAAAATGACGTTTATATACGTACATGCATGAATCAACCCATTTTAATTATTTTAAAGAAAAGATGTCCAATAGCCTACATACTCACTTGTGGCATTTCCAAGAGTGCACCAGGATCCCTACATACAGTGTAATAGCACTCACCATGCACACCCACACAGCACAGCACACAGACAGACTCACACTTTCATGTCCTGGAGCACTCTAAAGAAGCCTAGCTCATTGAAGAGAACTTCACTGAGATCCACCAGAAGGTCTTCCCCACAATCCTTCAAACTACACACACAATGACATGATAATTGTATCAGTTTTAAGAAACATTGACACCTACGTACATTCTGCCCTGATATTTGGCCATAGTTGCTCCCAAGGAGGCCTCAACTTGTTTCTGAAAGATTTCTGCAAACTCCTGCTGCAAGAGTCATATACACTTGAGACACCACACAATCCACATAAGCAGTGACACACAACATACCAGCGGTTGTTCATTGTTCAAGACAAGTGAGACAATGTGATGTTGTATTATTTGCAGCAGTTCAGCTGTACAAGGCTCCTGGAGATGATCCTTCATAATCGGAATCACACACTACAAAACAATGGAACTTGTCAACAAACATACTATTTAAGAGCACTGTCAACACCAGATGCACCAACCATCATTATTTGTTTAATCTCTCCATCCAACTGCTGTGGGTCAACTAAGAGACCAGCCTATGACACAGTCAATAAAGCATTCATAGGACATACAAACATGGATAACCAAGCATTATACACAAAGTAGACTTGCATAACATACATTCTGTTGTTCAGCAGGTGAATGCACTAGAGTGGCGTCTCCTTCTGTCAGACTACTTTCCATACTTCTTACCTGTTGAAGTGACTGGGAAAAGGATACATTTCAAAGACAGCTGTAAAGCCATAAATATAACTAAATATTTCAGATGTGCTTACATCACCAAATTTAATGACAGTGTCTCCTAAATTATCAGAAGCAAAAGGATCCTCTGTGGCCGGAGGTGTGGAGATGGAGCTGGCAGACTCCACTGGTTCAGCATAGTCATAGGCCTGCTTTGAGGTCTGGCGCATCTTGTGACGGCTCACTCCAGCCACCACTTCTCCCTCAGACACAGCCTCAGACGTAACCGCACTCTCACTTGGGGTCTGCTCAGAGGTAGAACCCAGGTACATCTGGTAATTCTACAACAGTTACAAAGGACACAGAGAATGTGAGGGGGGACTATATCAGAATCAGTCATCCCTCATTATTCTACTTGTTCTCAAGCTCTAGATGACTAAATAGACTTAAAAAGATACATACATGTGTGTGTCCTTACATCTTTTTGAAATGCAGCAAGTAAAAAGGGCTAGATATCCATTCAAACACTAGGGCTGCATGTATACATACACAACTATACTATCTCTATGGTTTTCAAATAAGTGAGGACCTCCAGGAAAGGAAGGAGCAACTGGTGAATGATATATGTACCATGCACGTACAGACATAGGGTAATACACTACCAATCAAGTGGTTATGCTTACCAAAGGATTGTACCCTTCTGTCTCAAGTCCCTCTTCTGTGAGAAACCGGGTAACCAGATCTTGGATACTGTACAGTGCTCTCTGACGCAAGTAGTCTGTGGTCAGCAATTGGAGCTCTCTGAACAGTTCAATCTACAGTAACAGACAGGCCAGACCTTTGTAACAGTGTCTCAGCAGCTACTGCAAGTAACATGGATGCGACTAACCAGGAAGTGGGGTCTTGCTTCATTGTTAGCAATCAGAGTGGCCACCTCAGAGTAAATGGACTCTCTCAGTGCATCAAACAGTGAGTATCCCTGTTGCTGCGGTACACTGCGAGAGGGTGAACTACTTCAACATTGCCAGTCTTATGAAGCATTGCAGTGTGTGTGAACACCCATCAAGACTTACTTATCAGTGGACTGAGATTCCCTTTTCGCAGCTCTGTCACAGAGAAGGAAGAAGGGAATCAGTGATCTCTAAAGTGATGCTTAAACACACACTACCTACCTCTTCTGTGCAGCCACTTCCAAATTGTCTGGAAGACTGCAAGGTAGTGAGGAGACAGACTCCTCTTCCACGTCTCTCCTTGAGTCACCCTGTAACAAATGTTGTTCACTGGCAACCTGTCGCACACCGGAACTGATGTTGTGCTCTTCCAAGGCTAGCTCTCTGGCTCTACCAGCCAAGAAATCATACGCTTCGCCTTTAGATTTTGGCTGCAAGAATAAGACTTTTGTATGGAATAAGAATACACTAGAATACTCAATACTTATGATTGGCTACTTGCTGATAATACGTACATAATAGGCTGCATTACTCCCTCCCTGTGCCTTTCCACTAACTGAAGGAGCATCTTTAGCTCTGCCTGTACCTTAAGAGGTTACAAATCCCATTAGATTCATGGAAAGGGTTCAATACGACTAGTCCTGCTAGCATATTCTTACCTGAGGAAGTAGGATTGCTGGTTCTGCCAAACAAAGAGTGAGACTTCCCAAGAGGATTACCAGTAGATACACTTTGAGGAGATGCCATGACTTGGAGGGAGGCAGCCATTGTACCAGAAGCTGTATGAAGATGTGAGGTGGGTGGGTTAGGACCCAATGCTTCAGAGACCTTGGCATCACTGCCATTTTGTCTGGCACCAGTGTAGGCCATGTTGTTGGGCTGGCTAACTTGACCGAAGAGCTGAGGAGAAAACCCTCTAAAGCCTTCTCCAGATGGAGCAGACAAGTTAAATGAGGCATTGTAACTCAAGGGTTGGGAGCTATCGCCAAACAAGCCTGCTTGATGGGGAGGTACCGGAGGAGGTGGTATCCCATCAAAGCCTGCTGCTCCAGACTGCGGTACCTTCTGGAACCCTCTCCCTGGGGAGAAGGTGAAGGAGTGCTGTTGCTGCTGAGTACACAGCCTGTGGTAAGCTTCCTGTAGCATGACATGGTACCCATCTAGCTGCTGCATGTATTCATCCAAGGTCGGGACTCCGCCTCTCAAGGAGTGTGAGGCTGATGGAGGGGCTGCTGGAGGCTGTTGGTAGTTGAATGGTGAGTTGGAAGAAAAAGGATAGTGTTGCCTTGAGTAGTCTGGGTTCATCCGCTGAGGCTGAGTCAAGAGGTTGACAAGTTGCATGTGACCGCGGAGCAGTTCAGTGCACATGCTATTACTCTCAGCTAGCTGCCTCTGAAGGTCATACATGGATGAACCAGTCTCCCCGCGAGGAGGCCTCGTCTACAAAAAGGCATCAAAATACTCCAGTGTGTACAACACAGTAGCTGCATCATCACACTAGTGGAAGGAACATACTTACCCTGGCATAGGAGGAGGGAGGTCTTACTGGAGAAGTGTCCATGTATGGATTGGGAGGTATCATGTCTAAAGGGCGATGGTATATACATACATTTGTTTAAACTGACACTGCACATCTTGGAAAACAGGATTGAAACCTACAAGGTGGAAACCCTGATGATTGCCAATCAGGTACTTGATCGCCGTCCAAACGTCTCTTCTTCCCAGAAGATCTACCAGATACTCCCAAGTCTTCCGTGCTCTCATTGTTCTTCCTCTGGAGACCACTAAGATGTCTTGGAGCATGCCTCTCCACGCTGACCGGCACATCATGAACACTGTAGGTATCACGGCTACCGGGCCCTTGTTCTAAAACAGCACTTCCTCCTGAAACAAAAGCAAATGTTTGTGGATAGCAACAGAGCTGACAGTTCTCTAGCTAGACCATCCTGTTACGCAAGGTAGAGTGATTTACCTGTCATGACCATTAGTGGTTCATTGCCATCTTCATTCTCCAGAGCTCTGGTGTCGTCAAATGCCTCAGACATGTTCTCGCTGGTAGTCTCTGACTCCATTGTGTAAGCAGTGGATCCACCCCACGTGGCCGCAGTGACATCACAACTGTACCTACACAGAACGACACACAGCTGTCCTTTGACCATAAAGCACAAACTACGATACGTGGCATACCTAAAATGGGTACATATCCATCTAGTATAGAAGGCTTAAAAAGATGCCCACCTTTAGTGATGTCATGTGTATGCATCGAGCTTAAGAAACTAAAAATCCTAATTTTAAGGTGATAACCTGTAATATGTACATTGGTGTATGTTCATGGCATAGTTGAGAAGCTTACTGCACAGAATTGGCATCTTGATCATCTCCACCATTCTCCTATGCATAGAACAGTATACTAACTTAACACAATACCAAGGAATTATATTCCATACTGCATACTCGCTGCATCTTTCTGCTTTGTCTATTCCTTTGGACCAGCTCCTCGTACATCTGGTGTTGTTGCTGTACTACCAGGGGTATCTCTGGGGGAGCAGCACCTTCACTCTTGCCTGGACAAGCATCAAGCCCTGTCAACACCCACTTTGCAGGTGCTACATGCAACATGTTACATCATACCATTGTGATGCTGTGGAACACAAGTCTCGTCTAAGTTCTGTCTGTTTAGCTCCTAACAAAGGACCAATACAAGTAAAGATTCTGTCTATCGGCCAACAAAATGGACAAACCTCCTGTTGCTCAATGTGCAGGTTTCTTAACAGCTCTCTTAGCTGCATGAGCTCCTTCTTCTTGTCTGCAAGTGACTGCAACTCCATCTTCTGCTGTTGGATCTTAGCCTCATATTCTTCCTTCAGAGCTATCTCCTCTTCTGTCAGTGTACGATCATACTACATATATGTAAACATAACATCAGGTACTATTTTAAGGAGTCCATTTTACCACTTCATGAGTTACACTGAGGTTATACTGCTGTCATAATATAGCCACGTGTACAATACACAGATAGAGCAGATCTAAGGAATACCTGACTGTCATCTTCGCTCTGGCTTGCAGCTCTGTTGTTCCAGTTTCCACTCTTTTCTGGACTTGATGCTATACTGCTATCATTCTGCAGTGGCAAACAGAATATTACACCTCACAACCTGTTTCTACATATGTGGTACATACATTACAGAGGCCATATGGAGTGACACAGGACTTACTAAGCCTGAGTGTGCTAACAGTCTCTGTACGTCGGTCAGTTTCTCACCGACATTCTGCAGTCTCCTGTACATCATTGGTACATATGTATATACATACATATGTATATACATACATATGTATATACATCATTACTGCCATAAATACAGTTGAGAGCCCCTTCACATACGTATGTGAAGAAATTTCTAGTGCAAACTTACTTGAATTTCTCATCTTCCAATTCAGCACTTACTACCTCACCAGTTCCTTCATGATCAGCTACAACCTATGACACGGACGGTGCATACACACATATGTACATACTTACGTACACACTGTATGGAGGAGAAAGACACCGCACTATACCTGACATACCTCACTTCTTACAGCTTGCTGGGGTGGCTCAGCGGCAGAGTGAGGACCATTGACCTGTTCTCTACCTACAGCAGACTGGTTGGTTGGTGCACTCCAAGTGACCTTCATCCTCTCTGGGTGATGGCTTGATCTGCACAAACAGAACATCAAAGAGAGTCACAACTAAGCAAGATGGACGTCACAAAGTGTGCCCACCTGTTAACGTTGGAAGCCCTGGATGGGAGTGAAGATACTCTGCTCTTCATACTGTTGCTGAGATTAGAAGGCAAATCTTGTGGCATGGCCTAGGAGCAGATATAAACACACAGACAAAGGGTTAGCTCTCCCTCTCTCTCTCTCACACACACACACGCAGCTTGCTCCACTGTACCTCTGCTGGCAGCTCTCCTGCATTGCTCTTACCTATGCACACATTAGGACAATTACAATGAGCACAGGAGATCGGTAATGTATACGTACATCTATACAGAGACACTCACTGGAGTTCTCCAGCTCAACTAACAATCTGTTCAGTCTCTCCTGTTTGCTTCTCAGTTCATGTAACTCTCCCAGAATCTTGGCTCTGTGTTCTTCATCTCCCGACTGCCCATCATTTTCCTGGGACTTACCCTACATGGAAGGCACAACTCATTCCAGCATGCAGTGGCCGCTACCATGAATATCATGCAGGCATACAAGTTGGTACCTTTGAAGGAGAGGATAAAGTAGACCAGTCTTCAGAGAGCTGCTCCTTCTGGGGAGATGAAGCTCCATCAGTGCTTCTGTTCAAATCTGCAACTATTTCATCTACTTCTTCTTTCTGGAATGAAAAGGACAAGAACGGGAGAGGTACAATCTTCTTCACAAACATGTTGTGAGACCTTCGAAAGGTGACACAATTGATGGATACTGTTTACAGATTTTATCAGCTATTAGATGTAGCATAAATGGATGTCTTCAATGCTGCACTACCTTTGAGAGGTGTTGTGCTAATCTAGCTTCCGCATCCTTCCTCAGTGCTAAGAGTGACGCCTGCTTCTCCTCCAAGGCCCTCAGCTGGACAGCCAATATAAACAGACAATTGGTAGACTATTTCTATACATGCTGAGTGCACATTACTTGATTTTGCTGCTGGAGTAGCCGCTCCAGTAGAACTTTCTGTTGCATCAAATCTTCCAACTCCCTCTTCTGCTCGTTGGTCATCTCCTAACAGTATACACAGGCAAGGAATGCTACTAAGGCTATGTAGGCGTGGCAGGGCGGACATCACCACACCTCCTCTTGCTGACTCTCCTCCTCCTCGCTTTCACCAGTGCTTGCACCATCTTCTCTCTCCTCCTGATTAACATCCTGCTCATTCTCCTGCTCCTCTTCGTCATGATCACTCTCTTGAGCATTGTCCCTTGTCGCAGTAGCCTTAACCTATAACAATGCAATGCTCAGTTGTAATCACTCACATTGTGCACGTTAAGATTCCAAGCATATGTACATATATTTTAGGCAAATGCTGATGTGTGGTATATATATGTAGTTGTACCATTAACTGCTGCAACATTCTCATGTAAGAGAGCTCGTGTTGCTTAATGTCTCCCACAATGGTAGCCATTTTGACAAGCTGTTGAGTTTCTTGAGGCTAAGGGGTCAACACACATAACCTAACCAAACGTTTAGAATGGTGGAAGTACTACAACCAAACTCACATCAGTCATGTTTCCTTTCTTCAGCTCTTCATACAAACCCATTGCATCTTTTAGGTAAGCCTATAATTATACACAAAGTAAAGTATTGTACCACCAATGGAGGCACATGCACGTCAACAAACCTGTAACTGATGCAGCTTCTCCAGTATTTCAAATAAAACAGTCTACAATTACAAATCAGAATCAGTTAGAAGAGTGGTATAGGCATTATGCAATACACTGGCAGTCTGCGTAATCCATTTCATGTTGATTAGTCTCAGTGTCCTGTTAAACCTTACTGGATTATCCAACAGAGACGCTAGTTCTTTCAGTTGTTCTGGTGAGATCAGCACTTCATTGTCTCCGAGGATTGGCTGCTCTAGGAGGTGATGCTGTGAAGGTTTATCAACCTCAAACGTAGGTACTCCCTTCTGAGGAGTTGTGGTAGCAGAAGATACGGCCTGTTTCCGCGCGCGGGAAGAAAGATTCATAAATTATTGATCTTTGGAGCTGTCAACATTTAACAATCATCACCAGTCGACTCACACTATCTGCAAAGGTCAAGGGTTGTTTAACCTTCTCCATAGATGCTCTGTCCTTGGGAGACAAATGTGATGTTCTTGAAAAGGAAGATGGCGTGTGTGAACGAGTGTCCTAAATGACGAACGAAACGGAAGCAAAGCCTCAGAGATAGTACTCATTTTAATGAATTTTAGAACTCGCTTACATTTACCTTGTTCCCAGAATTGGTCGGTTCAGACATGTTAACCAAATGATCAAGTCAGGTAACTACAGCTGTAAGGAAGCTGCAGGAAAGTACACACAAGAGCAATCTTAATGTAAAAGAAATCAGCTTTATCTTCCTACAACCAAGATGCTCACTATAAAGTCCTTGCGCTCAGCAGCTGTAGATCGAATGGCGCGAAACAAGAATTAAATGGCTGCTGACTAAACAATAGCACGTGACTTCTCAAAGGCGTTTCTTCGGGTAGTCCCACCCCCTAAGGAGAAAGCCGATCGATCCCCCATGGCCGGCAAACCTCCAGTACTATTCAGTATTATAGAGAAAGAAGATAGCTCTTCGCTTGTATCCTTCTTTCGTGAGCTGACGCTGAATTTGGACGTTAACGACCTTTTCGATGAAGACGGTTTTTCTCCCCTTCACCGTATTATACTGACTAAGAATAAGGAGCTATTTCGAATCTACTGCATAGAAGCGCAAGAGATAAATGTCCACTTGCGATCGAGAAATGCGCCTCATTTAACAGCACTGCATGTAGCCGCAACTGTCGACAACGACTTCGCTGTGCCAGAGCTACTTAAACTAGGAGGCAGCTTGTCCGCTCGAGATGCAATGGGACGGACACCTTACGAGATTGCACTACAAAAAGATTACCAGACCACAGCTCTCACGCTGCTACTAGAAGGTAAATCTGGTTATATAGTATATATATATAAACAACTTGTACTGTATATAGACTGTTTGTTGATCTGTATTGTTTCGTTAATCAGTATAATATAAATATGTATGAAAGCATCTTTCAATTTAATTGTAACCATTTCCATTATATTAGAGGCTTACTATTTTTATAGCAATTGTACAACAAAAATGAAGTGTTCTATCCTCCCATTCTGAATTTAGTTTTATATTTAACCAATAACCATCAAGTTCTACTGTCTTTATTGAAATGTTGGCTAGTGTTTTTAGAAATGAAAGATAAGGAATGTCTTTATCTAATGGTTCCTTACTTTAGTTAGAGAGGCTATGAAAATGCAAGGATAGCATATAATTACAATTTTATTAAATTCTAAACATTTCCTTAAAAGTAAAGGTGATTAACCTATTGGTATTAAGAAATGAAAAATGAAAATTTCTGAAAAAAAAAGTTGCAAAAATTTATACATACAAAACTCATCCATTTTATCACTCACTATGTATGTACGTATGTACACTAGTGCTGTATTATGTAGCCATTTATGAAGTACAATAAGGTCCTATGTTTTATAAACAATGCAGACTTTCCCCAATAACTATATACACAACTATAGACAATATAAGGATACTTTAAAGTGACTTCAAAAGTGCAAACATTTTCTTGAGGGCCTTATTGTTTTGTTTATTCTGAAACTGCATCTGAACATCTTTATTCATCCATTACAATTTTACCTTTTATAATAAATAAAAGGAAGTAATAGTAGTTTTACTGTTCAACTCTTCAATTTATAAATAATGTTTGACAGTTGTAGTATTTGCCATATACACCAATCCTGGACTAACATTACACCATCATTGGATATTTTGCTTGAATTTTAGGTTTGAAAAAAAGCATACAAAATAATAACAAAGACAAGATCCAAATGGTATGTATGCTACTGTACTAATATGTGTTTATGTACAATCCAAGATACAATACGTACTTTAATAGTCTAAATTGAAAGTATTAATGTACCTATATACATTTCAAACTATATATATGTGGGCGAAAGATATACGTATATATATATACAGCAACCTTGTTATTTTGAACAGAGTCCCATTGTTGTCAACACCACAAAAAGTAAATGAATATACGTACAATTCAGAAGCAAATTAATTGGCAATGAAACACAACTAATATAATCCCTACAAGTTGTACATTGTATACAGAAATGTCAACTTGTTTGGTAGCAGACTGCTGGAAGAATATTTTATAACAACTCTTGTGTTGACCAGCTCTAAACATCTATTTGTATTATATTATTTACAGAAAGTTGCTATGTATATATTTAAAACAATAACTTCAGACAACGTATGTTACTGAAATATTAAGCATTGCATATAATTTCCAGATTTGTTTGTTGGTTTTCTTAAAAATGGCCAGTAGACTTCCTAGGGCTAATACTGAAGCCATCAAATGATTTTAATGGATATCCGTATTCTGTACTTATATGGAAATGAAAGTTGTAATGGTAACGGGAGTAGATTAAATTGAGTACATAAAATATTAATGAATTGCAAGTGAAACACATATTTATATACTAAATGTACTTCAATAATTTTCATAGGTGAAGGAAGTGGAGAATCTATATAAGAACATGTCCAGTACGGAAAAAATGAAAATGATTTCCAATTTGATCAATCTATGTGTCCTCTATGGCGACCATAGAAGCCTTATGCAGCTGTTGGACTCGTTTACAGAAGCTGCACACTGCATCCAAGAAGATTATGCTAAGATAAACCATGTGGCAGCATTCCTCTCACTCTGTCATGCTGCTTTTTTGGGAGATTGCGATAAAATTAGTCAGCTTTTAGACAAAAATTTGGATGATTTGAAGTCTCTTTCTGATGAGAAGAGTTTTGCAATCGAGCAAAGCATCCTTTTGCCCCTCTTAATGCATCAAAATATCTCCTTATGGCCAGCAATACAGATTGCTATATCTGCCCAAAATGAGAGAACTGCCTATACATTACTGCACAAAGGATCCCTTTTGATGAACAAAGGTTCTAGTGGCATTTTGAGCCTAGCTAAAATGGGGTTGAGATCTGACTGCCTCTTTACCTCCAGTAAAGCACCCAGCCTTGCAAAATTAGTCACTGTGATTAACTTATCACAGAACCCATTGCAAAAAATCAGGCCATTTGATCCAAATGTTTTCCAAAGTCTAACTCATTTTAATGCCTCAAAGTGTGGCCTAGAATCAGTTGCAGTTGAGCTATTCTGCCTTCCAGCTATTCAAGATATTAAATTATCAAACAATAATATTGCCCATTTACCAGAATTCCTAGAAGGACAGGTTTCAAAGGTTAAGTCTCTAAGCTTGTCCTCCAATCTAGTCACTGATATTCCCAATTCATTTCAGGCCCCCAAGCTACAACTGCTGGATCTGTCTGAAAACAGACTGAAACACGTGCCTAAAGTTATTCTCCAGATGGTACACTTACAAACTCTTAAACTAAGTGGCAACCATGCTCTCCATGTCATTCCCTATGAAATAGGTTTGCTTGATAATTTAAAAAACCTTGTTATGGATGACCTCAAGATACACAATGTCCCTCGCCTTGTATCTACCTGTTTGATTAGAGATTACATTAAGCCGGAGATAATTTCCAAGGTTACATTTGAACATTTTGAGGTAGTCTTTATAGGTTCAAATTCTGTTGGAGATTTCCACAAAAATTTGGTGACAAAGCTCTATAACTTATCTCCTCCATTTTCCATTATTTCTTGTCCGACCCCCAGTCTTTTTTTGGCATCCATGGAGACAATTTTGAAGCCACCACAAATATTTGTCTGTCTTCTGGATATCTTTAAGTGCATTTCAGAAGAAATGGCCTCTTTTAAGCCTATTCTGAAATGTCTTTCCCTCAAATATCCAACAAGCTATGCAGTGTTTGTATACTGCTCAAGAAGCAGTTCCCAAGACTCAATACACAGATCAGGCAGTAGCTATGATGATTACAGTGGTGAGGATGATGACAGCACCAATGAGTTTGAATACATGCATATGGCTAACCCATTGCTTGTAAAAGAGGTTACCTCCTACAAACAAGAGTTTGTTAACTGTAACCTTTTTACCTGTGCCGTTGTGGACCCACTGCCCGAAGAGCCCTGTAATCTAACTAGCCTTTTCAAGATAATCCAGAAGTGTGGAAGCAAGGTGACCTCTCCCGTAATGATGCCAAAGTTTGATTTGGCTATCCAGAAGCACATTGACCTACTCAGTGAGCCAGAGTCAGGAGATTCCAACACAAGCTCCAAAAAAGAACAGCGACCCATTTTAGTTGGAAATCGTCTTCATCAATTTATAAAGGCCTTAGAGAATGATGTTTGCCTCCCAGAGCCTGATTGGCTATTGAGTACTCTTGAAAAACAACGAAAAATCTCATACATTAGTAATAAGCAAGCTATTGTTTGGGACCGACAGTGGCTCTGTAATTTTGTCCAAAGTGCCATTGAAGTGGTCCACCAGAATGCCTTCATTCAACCTGGCTTCCTCCCTTTTCCCTCCCAGGCAACCATTTTCTCAGGAACTGGTATTGGAGGATACGTACCAGATTCCCTCTCTCTGTACCTCAGGAATGTTGGAGTGGCCTTCTCCATAAATCAGGAAGTGGTTTTTGTACCACACACTTTGAGCAATGTTCCAGGGACTACACCAAAGACTCGTGTTTGTAGCAGAGTGATTTCTGCCTCTTTGCTGCCACCAACCTTCTGGAATCGCTTGTTGTCCCATGTGGTCACTTGTAAGGAGGATCTCCTTCAGATGGTCAACTGGTCTACCAAAGGATCTTCTGAATCAGAGCAACCCCTATCCCTCCAATTCTGGACAAGAGGTGTCATTGCTTATGAAACATTTGATACTTTCTTGTTTTCATTTCAGGGAGAAAGTTCAATTTCAGAAGAAAATGACACGATTGAAATTGTCACTCCATTGAGCTCCTTGGGATTAAAGCTTCTCACTCTACTCACTAACCTAGTGCTAGGTCTCCTGAAGAACTGGTATCCTTATCTTTGGCCCACCATCTCCTTATGGGTTCCCTGCTCAGTTTGTAAGGACCAGGACGTTCCCTTTCCACATCTCTTTCCCCTTCTTGATTCCATAGGCAAGGTTTGCCAGGAACAACCAGTTGTGTGCCCCACTCACGAAAAGGTGCAACAGTATCCCCTTCTTCTTGTTCCTGATCTATTTGGAGCACCCATTCAAGGAAGCTTCAGTTCCTCAGTTAAAGTTAAAGCTGACTGTGAGAAGTCCAATGGCCTGCCTCGGCCAGTAGAGAAAAGGGAGGAAAATGATAGATTAGCTTTGATGCTCCTCTGTCTGGATATCAACAGCTTATGCTGTTCATCTCTAGCTTGTTTAAAGCAAATCATTGTGTCTAGTCCACTCCAGCTTGTATTTGACACAAAAGAGTTTCTTCCCGTAAAATCATTACTAAATAAGGGGCTACATCGCATTTCCCAGCATGCAATTCTAATTCAGGTGGCCAATGGATTAAATGCACTACATTCACGGGACATCATTCACAGGGATGTTTGTGTTGAGAACATTCTGGTGAAGATGTCTGAAACAGGACATCCAGTGGAGGCAAAGCTAAGTGGTTTTCACAATGCTTCCATGTCCCTGTACAAGCGTGCTGCACGAGGTGTCTATGGTAGACACCCAGCACCCGAAATGATGCAGGAAGATGGCATGTTTGAATACGACAGTCGAGTTGATGTCTATGCATTTGCCTTTTCAGCCTATGAACTTTTCACCGGAAGTGTTCTTAAAGATCACAATGCCAGTAAAGAGCCTCTGGTTAAAGATCTTGCTTCCAAGGTGCCCCTTCTAGTAGCAACTCTAAACAGCTGCTGGGATGCCAACCCCGGAAAAAGGCCATTTTTAAGTCAATTACTAAGGTTGTTGCTGCAGTCCCAAGTGATTCTACCCAAGAATTATAAGATAATCTCAGAGGATACAAACATGCACCATCACTGCACAGTCCTAGCTCCTCCCCTGAGAGATGCAGTCCCTAGCAACAGCAGTGCCATAATATTCTACGGTTCCATTTCCAATGAAAGGATATCACACTTTCAGTGTTGTTCCATTGATGATTTATCAGTCAAAACGTCCAGGGGTACCAGTATGACAGAAGTTATCAAACATGCTTGCATCATGGGCCATCTTCTCTTTACTATACACTTTCTAAAGAAGGTTCCAGTAATTGACATTCAAAATTTCAAATTGATTAAGCAACTTAGTTTTGACAGTGAGGTGATTAGTATGGACACTGATGGCCATAGTAGGGTAGTATTTGGGTTGAACAATGGCAATTCTGAAATATTCTATTTTGATGATGTAGCCTCAGGAAACGAATTCTCATCTGTGTCACAGTCATTTGTTGAGCTGAGTGAATATGAACCAGTGAATTTAGTCAAATGTTATAGAGATAGCATTGTCTTTGTTACACCATCAAAGCTGGAGGCTTTTGATGTCCACTCATTGAAAAGATTGAGATGCTGGGAAGAGAGAGAAATAAGAGATCTTACCATTCCCTTCAGACCCAACGCTTGCAAGGGGTTAGGTGAAATATGGACTGTCTCAGTCAAGGCTCCTCTGTTAATTACAATTCTTCACACAAATAAGAAAAAAGATAAGAAAATTTTGCATTGCAAGCAAATATTCCAAGAGGAATGTGCTAAAGGAATCTCTTGTATAGTTTCTCTGGTAGCTGTGGCAGATGTGGTGTGGGTGGGTCTTAACAGGGGTACTATCCTACTAATTAATGTCCTCGACCATTTGCCTCTTTCCAGCCTCCATTTACACCAAGACTACTTCAACAGGAGTGGCTTGACAATCTTCCCAGTTCCTACAATCAGTGTCTTTCCTAGCAAAGAATCTCCTTTCTTAGAAGAATTTTCTCGACAAGCCTGTCAGAAATTTACAGTAGTTAGTACAGGTTATGGCCTCTCGCCTGCTGTCTTCACAGCTAAATTTGCCAATTTGATAGGCCCTGATCCCATTAGACATCATGGGCTTACTGTCATCACACTTTCTCCTATCACAAGCGAGGAACACTCTTGGATCAACTTGGAAAGAAGGGTCCAATTTCCAAATGACAATCCCCATCTCTGCTATGCTGCTCATTCCAACACTACCACTATTCCCAAGCAGACCTTCTCTAGACCTCCAATTAACGTATCCTCTCTTAGTGGAGATGTACCCCATGTTGCACCAAGGAGGAAACGCTCAATTATAAATGCTGTTCCATTGTCCCCAACTGGGCAACTAAGTCCAGACAGCACATATGCTTCTAAAAATGAAGGCAATGTTACACAGACAAGAGGTCATCTTTCCTCTAATGAATCTTCTGCAAGTAGACCTGAGAGTCAGACATTTTATTTTGCAGATAGACTTAACCTGTCTCCAATGACAACTACAAAGGGAGCAACACCAGACTTGGCTACAGTTCTGCTACAAAAGAGATCATCTTCTTTAAAATTGGATCTTGAGGTAGAAGAATCATGTGGAGAAAATTACGAGTATGTCAGTAGTATGACAAGTGACATGCTTTTGTCAAGGAGACACAGCCATGATGTCCTCACTGATTTTGCTGCCACCAAAATCAAACAGAATCCACAAAAGAATGAAAGCACATCAGGTGTGCAAAACCCTGTGCAGACACACATGCAAAGGCTTGGAAAACGTTACTCTACTGATACTCAGACTACAACTAACCAAGTTGACCATTTAGGAGAATCAAAGTTTGATTCTATATCTCCCCCTAACATTAAGGAGTCCCCATATGAGATAATGAGTCCCACACCACACAGCTCTGATCGTGGCAGTTATAGCAATCCTAATTCAGCAATGGGGGAACAACAGCCAGACAATATCAGTACTTCATCTTCTGAAGACTATCATGAAGATATCAGCCAATATGTAAAGATTGAACCACATCAAGTTTCTCATCAAAAATCCAAAGATTCACCTTGTGACAGTTATGTAAATTGTCCCTTAATAAACAAAGAGCAAGAAGAAGCTTGTAAAGAAAGGCCACTCATGAACCAGACTAGTGAAGTGGTCCCTCCAGGTGATTTCTCACTTCTTGAGGACAAAGTAAGCAGTCAACCAGCAACAAATTGGAGACCAAATTCTGCTAGTAAAATAGTCCTTGATAGTCAATTACCACATGAATATGTCAATTTCACTCCTACAGCAGTGCCCAAACCAAAACCCAGGACAATGTCAACCAGTTTTCCACATAAACAGGAACATCATTACATTAATATTGAGCTTCCTTCTGAAGTCAAACCTTCCAAAGTCCCTCCCCCTGTGACACCAAAGAAACCAGGTAGATCTGTTAAACAGACCAGTACACCGCCCCCAATCAAGCCTAGGAGCCCAAAGCCTCATCACAATGAAACGCAGAAATCTTCATCCAAACCACCTAGTACTACGTTTCCAGTGAAAGTAGACAAGCCCCAGGGAGACATGGAAGACACCATAAGCTTGCCATATAACTATCACTAATTTTTACATATTAATTCATATTATAATTAACTAATATAATTCGATATTCAATATATTTTGTACATAAAAATAAAACTAGAATATTAATTCTTGTCGATATTTTTATTTTAACTTTATTTCTTTTTGGAAAATCCTTTATTGAATGAATGATTATTTTATTTCATTATAGCAAAACAGCTAATCAATGAAATGAAAAAGATAAAAAAAACTTATCATATAATAACCATACAGTCAGTACTGATATATAATCTGTATTAATGTATATGTTTATTATTTGTGGCCACTTGCAGAGCGTCTTGCTCTCTTTTTTCGAACATGACCATGACCAGTAGATGATCCTTGTGATATAGAAGTGCTGTAATAAACCTCTGACTGCTTCTTGCATGATGGCAAGACTGTCTCATCTCCCTAAGATTAAATAGAAAAGCAGAATGTCAGAAAATGGGGAGTCAAATTAAAAAGTGTGAATGCTTACAGAACAAAATATAATGTGCTATATACTATAATTAAAGTATTGGGCTATATAAATACATTGCCTGTTACAACATACATATGTATTGTAAGTATGCACACAATTTCCTTGTTAAGGCATAGAAATAAAGAATCCTTTTTGTAAGTGTATTTCTATAGCAACAGCAATAACTAACCTTGAAGGTACTGTGACATGGCTCACTTCCTGAATGCTGCAAGTGCTCTAAGTGCTGAATTCTTTCATCAGCACTCTGGAGTTGGACGAAACACTGCAGTCTCTCATCCTCTAGTTCTAAAAGGTTCACAGAAACTGGAGCAAAATTTGGTTTGGATCGAATCTCTTCCAAATGAGTCAAAATTTCACACACTTCTGGTCTTGCTTCTGGTTGGTTTTGCAGACAAGAAATCACAACTGGCAATAGATATTCCCTCTCAACGTCACTAAACATACGAATGTAAGTTTCACGTCTTTCAAACTCGGTTAGTGCTCTCAGACTTCCTCTACAGTATTGAGTGGCTGCTAAAGGGTCTGGCCACTCGTGAACCACAGCATGTAATGTGAGAATACCAAATGAAAAAACGTCTAGCTTTGTAGTGTATACTGGCTGGGGGCCAAATGCTTCAGGCGGCATGTATACACCGGCTCCTGGTATTCCCGTTAGGTCCTGCGCCTTTGTAAGATCTAAGACTTTGACCATGCCAAAATCAGTTATTTTAGCCGAAAGACTGCGCAAGTTCAGGAGCACATTATTCGCTGTCAGGTCTCTATGCACAAGAGGGGGCGCGTTGAGGTGAAGGTACGTCAACGCAAGGCAGACTTGAAAGAGAATATTAATCTTGTGATAAAACGGAAGAGTGTCTTTTTTATACCTTTCTAAGAGAAATCTGAGGCTGATGTCCATCCTCTCCATTATCAGCATGGGCAGTGGTCTATCCCTTTCAAAGTACAGGCCAAGGAACTGTACTATGTGTGGATGTCTAAGAGATGACCAAACGCGACACTCTTCCAAAAATCCTTCAATCACTTTATTTGTTCTCAAATCTTGGCAAAGCGCGCCGTGTATTCTTTTCCCGGCACAATTTAATCCTCTCCATTTTGCTTCTTTTACTTCGGCATACGCTCCTCTGCCTATATCTTGTTCACTAACTTGTACATTCTCAATCGCAAGTGATCTAAATAATTCAACCATTTCTAGTGTTCGCGATTTCCCAATCTTTTGAAGTTATAATAAAATGTCTGCCAACTTGCAAGAGGGATTAGAAAAGGAGGTTACGTGTAGCGTCTGTTTGGATCGCATGTGCGACCCAAGGGAACTGCCTTGCAGACATTCATTCTGTTTGAAGTGCTTACAGCGACTACAGACAGCAATTCGAAAAGACAATATCGCCTGTCCGCAATGTCGAACAGAGCACTCTGTGCCTAAAGATGGATTCCCCAAAGACTTCAAATTGGGCAGTCTGATAACACTCCTAGAAAAAAACGAAAAGAAAATGTCTTCCTCGGAGAAAACTGATTCAGGGAAAAAGCAGTCTGAGTATCCGATGCTAGACGACAATGATAGTAAATGTTACTCAAAGGAGGTTGTGGATGAACTTGTAGAGGACTTTCATAAGGCCAATCTGAGTGATTCTCTTTGCCATCAGGAGCCAACACCTTATAGTAATCCACCTCCTGAGCCTCCATGGCATAGTCATCATCGACCTTGGAGACATCATGGACCACGCCCACATCATCATGGACCACACCCACACCATCATGGACCACACCCACCTTTTGGCCATCATCACCGACATAGGTTTCACCCTCCACATCCACATGGCCCCCCACCCCCTCACCACAGGCCGCCACACCCACATCACATACCGCCACACCCACCTTTTGGACCACGGCACCCACATTATATCCCCTACCCTAGATTTACATGATTATAAGTCAGTATAGTTTTGTATGTATTTTATGACTAAGTCATGTACTGTTAGTATTTCATGGTCGAATTTTTCAATAATTCTTAAGCATCTATTAAAAATATAAATAATAATAATTAATGTTGATGTAAAAGTATGGATGGAAGTTGAATGTATAAATCACTGGCAAGGTTCATGAATTACTCCTGAGTGTGTTTCTGACATGTTGCAATTATCTTTTTGACTCCAACCATCCACTGGCTTACCTAAATAAATGAAGAGATAAGTAAACCACAATTTAATTACCTCTACAAATCAGGAACAAAAGTAGGGAGAAACAGTTATTATCACACATCAAAACTACTAGGCCATTATATTTTGAATGGATCATCTTAAGTATCTAAGGATGCAGTTGGTTTAACTTTATAGGACACTCTAAAACTGAAGGTCTTTTACATATTATAAGCTATAGAGTACAATATGTGACTACCTCTCCAACATGGTCCATCACTAGAGACAAATGTAATTGGTGAGCCTCATCAAACTTCTTGTCCATCAGAGCTACAACACAACAAAGTGTAGTAAATCAAACCACAAGTAATCATTCTCAAACATCACCAGAGGAACACAAAAAAGCAATGGCTCCAGTGGTGGCAGTTCCTCTTTTGAATGATACCTTTAGATAACTGATGTATCTTATTTTTCACAGTTGGAGACAGACAGCCATCCCCCCACTGCTTTGAAAAGATTCCAAGCCTTCTCTTTATGTCCTCTCTAGTTTTACCCTACCGATGGCCATAGTCACAGTAAAGGAAGGACAGCAGCAGAGACAGAGGGAAAGAAAATGTAAATATATTTGATTCTAAAGTGTCAAACACAGCTAAGATGTACATTCAAGTCTGTACTACAATCTTCCAAAGCCTTTTCTAGTGCTGTGATGACTACAGACAAGTCTGGAATCTTCTCTTCAGTTTCAGAAGACAGCTCATTATTCTCTGTTCCGTTTTCAACCACTGCAGACGGCTTCTTTCCCAGATAATTCTCAACTGGAGGAGCAGCCAGCTGACCAGAAGACCTCACTACAAGAACAGAGACACATTACTCCTTACACTGTTCACTAGCATATAAACTATTGAAACAGCTAAAGCTACAAATAAACCAAATAACTAAAACATGAATAATCAAAGTGATAATCAAAACCACAAGTAATCATTTTCAAACATCATGAAGAGGGAAAAACACAAAAGAAGCAATTGCTGGACATAGAATCCAGAACAGCTGGTTATGACCACCGGTTATGACCACTGGTGCTCTGCCACTGAGCTACAATTGCCACAGCAATTGCTGGACATAGAATCCAGAACAGCTGGTTATGACCACTGGTGCTCTGCCACTGAGCTACAATTGCCACAGCAATTGCTGGACATAGAATCCAGAACAGCTGGTTATGACCACTGGTGCTCTGCCACTGAGCTACAATTGCCACAGCAATTGCTGGACATAGAATCCAGAACAGCTGGTTATGACCACCGGTGCTCTGCCACTGAGCTACAATTGCCACAGCAATGCTCCATTCATGTTTACCCCTACTAACTACAAAGTAGGTAATTAGTTGCCATTCACACTGATTAGTGGTGATCCCATTTATGAGAGTAAACTGATAATCAGAGACCCGCCCATTCCGGTGGGAGTGGCCATGCAAGATCAGAAACCCATCCCATGTTCATCTTTGCAGTCATTTCACACCTTGTTCTTGCTGTGAGCTGGCATGCCCTGCAGGTGAAGGGTAGAGTGTTTTCTGCTGCATGTATAAGGGCTTCTTCCCTGTTCCCATTGACTGACTTTGGTAGTTCAACTGCGGAGGATCATTCCATCCCCATTCATATTCATATACTAAAGTGTCACATACGAACGAATAATTTACACACATATAATTTTGATGAATTGGGATACATAAAACCACCCGCCAATAAAATTGAGTAAAACTAAATTACACCGCTTTAACTCCTTGTTGAATATAGAGTTACATACAGAGAGAAAGTATATAATCTCTTCACTGTTTGTACCTTTATCAGATTTTTCGTTGGGAACAGCCATGTTTCTCAACTGCACGTGACCTAGCAGAAAAATGGAAGAAGTAGACAAGATTATTCTTGCATCCTTGAAGGATATTGGAAGGTAAGCTAATCATCTTAACCATAAGCCATAATATTGTGCTGCGGTTGCAGTTTGCTAAAAGGACAATTGATTGTTCGTTTGCTTCGTCGAGGGCTGATTGTCTAAAATAGCATACGTGTATGTAGTATTCTGAAAGTTTTATGTACTCAATTTCCGTATAGTTCCCATGACGATGAGTTAATCGGACTGCACGAGTTCACTCCCCAGCTCCTGATTGAAGGGTGTGTTCGCTGCCTGAAGATTACCAATCCAAATTATGAAGGATCACACATTGTTCCTGAAGCGATGTCAGCCAAGTATCGCACGTGCACTGACCTTGCGAAAAACATTAAGGTATATGATACCAATAATGTCAAATTTGTAGGTAGTATTTCACGCTTCTCTGTTCCTATAGGATTTGGGCTATCCCGGGGAGATTGGTTATCAAACCTTTTTGTACTCTTCGCCTAAGGAGTGGCGGAAACTGCTAATGTTCCTTCTGGAAAAGCTTCCCAAAGAGAAGGCGCAGATTACAAATGAACCGCTTGGTTTGTGACTAGCACACCTTACCAAATCGCTATGCTTATGAAGAGCTACAAAAGGATATCCAATCTTCTGCCCCATATTCATTCCATCTAGGTACAGCTGCACTCATGAATAAAGCCTTTTCTGCTGAGCTAGCCAGACAACTGAAGATTCCATGGACACCTTCTTCTTGTAAGAGGAACTCTGTGCGCTGGCTTGACGGGGACACATGGCATCTGGAGGTACTACTAGAGTTGGCTCTCTGTCATAACCTGTTTTGCAATAACCAGCCAGTTGTTATTCTATTGAATACTTGTAGGGAAGACGAGGATTGAGGAATTTCCACAGTGTTAATCTAACTGTTCCCAAGGACACTGATCAACCAGATAGACATATACCAAAAGGTATTCAAATGGTATTCTATTGTATGCATACAATACATTTTAAGTATTGCTTGGAGTTAATATATTGTAGTTAATCTTAATTGGAACGTGAGCACACATGCAACTACACCAACAGGGCTTACATTCTATGTAGTATTTGCCAAAAGTCTAATACAAACTAATCCTTCAGCACCCAAAGCCACACCCCCGCCCTAAACCCACCACTCATAGTGAAGTCCTGTGCTGTATGCTGTCCAAATTATTCCATGATTTGTCTGTCTGTAGCTCTCAAGAGGTATGAGCACTTGTTCCTGCCTCTTGTGTCAGACCAGCCCTCCATCAGAGATGATTTGATAGCCTCCCTAATCCAACGGAATTCTGAGGAGTTTGTAGCTCAGCAGGAATGGGAAACTGAATGGAACCAGGCTGGTCTGGCCTCACGGCTCTCAGAAGCAGTATGTATCTGTCAAACGTCACTAATCTATCAATAAGGGGAATTCTTTAGCAACCATGATACTCTTAATTATCGACTAACCCCCTAATGTGTATATATGTACATAGCAATGTTATACCATAACATGCATATCAAAATGGTAGAACATCCTCGTGATAATTAGAAGTGAACAAACAGAAGTAGTTGTGGTTTGATTATCTCTGAGAAATTTGCTATGGCAGTGTATTCATATTTTCTCTGTTTAGGACTATAGGGAACGCAAGAGACAGCAGATTAGAAAGAAGGTAAATGGCCAGTTGAAGTCAGGTGTGGGGCCTAGTCAATCATCAATGTTAAGTACTTCAATAGACTTCAACCAGCTGGTCAACTCTTTTGCCAGTAAGCTTCAAGGCATTCACCATTATCTACACTTTACACTCTGAACTCTGTCCTCCTCAGCTGACAGTAAAGGGGGAAGGAGTACCAGATTCCAGAAAACTGAAAAGCTCCAGTTTACCATGGAAGAAGGTTTGGGATCAATGGAGTCTGCACAAACAGAAGAGGTGAGTTATAGCCATCAAGTCTATTCCATCAGGCTGAGCTAAAGTGTAGTCCCATTGTTACATTAGGTCAGAATTTTGAGATATATATTTTACACAAGTACCTCTATGGAACAGTGAACATTTTTTGTGTTATTAGGATCTGCGGCGACAAAGAGAACAGGAACTGGTATCTTTACAGGAGCAACTTGCCAGTATTACTGAAAGTTTGGAAGGGATGGAGATGGACATTAAAAAGTTCCTCACCAACCAGCAGCAGCTCTTGGAAATGACAGCTACCCAGGAAGCAAGAAATAAAGAGCTGGAGGACGCTTACCGGGTGAAGAAGAAGACAATTGACCTCTTGCCTAATGCCGAGGAGAACATTGTCACTTTAGAGGGAGTTGTGGATGCCAGTAGCGAACGTCTAGTCAAGCTAGCTACCAAATGGGAGGAACATAGGGGACCTCTGATCGGGGAATACAGACATTTGAAGGCAGCGCATACAGCAAGTCTTGTGAGTTGTCTAAGTGTGAGGATTGTATCCGAGTTCAGGTATTATTGTGAGGCACAAAATGTTTGTAGGAGACAACAGGTGGTCTTGTGGACCAGATCAAGGCCATGAGAATTAAAATGAAGGAGCTTGCTGAAGAGGGTAAAATGAAAGAAGAATTGTACAGAAGATTGGTAATTCTCTTCATTACTTATGCAATTATTTTGCAGTTCATTTCATATTGTTACTCTACTCATGATCAGTCATTCTCCCATTGCTGAGTGTCACATACGTAGTATGTGCTTACCTTACATGGCCCAGTAGAGTAAGAAAGAGACATCTGACTGTATTCTCATCTAAATTCTCTAGATTTGCCCAAAGTCAAAGGTCTAGAAAACATCTCTCTTAAACTATTATATTTACAGTTTTGCTTCCTCTTGTTTATTTAATCATAAATCCAAGGAAATGGTGTTTTACAGGTCACTGCTGCCATCCATTTGATATTTTGTAGGCAATAGAACAGGAGAGGATGAACAAGGGACAGAACCGATCTAGTTACACCAAACGCATCATGGAAATTGTTAACAACATTTCTAAACAGAAAGATGGAATTGCTGTCATTCTAGCAGACACCCAACTGGTCCAAAGAGAGATTAACCAACTTTCTGGAAAATTAGACCGGCTGTTTATTGTGGTAGATGAACAGATCTTTAAAGTAATTTTTCCAGATTACCATCACTTATTTAACTTGTGTATAGGTTTGTTGGCACTTTGTTGTTGCAGCTACTAATTGTATGCCTCTTCTTTGTGCACAGGATGCAAAGGTGGAGCAGGCCAGTAGAACTGCTTATAAACATTTAGCATCACTTAGAGAGGTAAGCCAGAGAAGATCTTTGAATTTTATGTAATCTGTCATATGAATTTCTTATGTTCCTGACTGCCACCCCCTTGCTGCTTGCAGAAATCTGCTTTAGTTTTGGATGCAATTAGAGAAATTTGGCAGGTAAGAAGGCAAATTAAAGATCTCAAAGAACAAATTGATAATGAAAGCAGCAAAAAAGTGGCTGCCACTTTGGAGAAAATCTCTAGTGACTTGCAGGAGATGAAAGAGGAAAATAAACAACTTGTGGCTAAAATTAAAGCTAGAAAGGAGTGACTCTAATTGTTGTTATGTGGTTTATACGTATAGATAATAATACGTGATTCTGTGATATGAATTTTTAATACACGTTCCAGCAGCATTAGGCTTTAGGCGCCGAAAATAATTATCAGCCCAGGGCGTTTAATGATCAACGCATGACTGGACACTTAATAGGTGATTTCTAAATTTTGTCCATCATGTTTCAGGGTGGTGGTGAGTTTTTTAACATTACGCAGTTGAAACTATATTCATGCTTTCTACTTTACTATGATTTAAAAATAGGTTTATTCAACAGACCAACATCACAAACTTCGGGTACATCTGGTGGACTGGCTGGAGGATTAGTTGGAGGAGGATTATTTACTTCACAAGCATCGACGACAGGACAGGGGCTTTTCAGTGAGTGTCCACAGTTGGTGCATTGTCGTTTCACTGTATAGCGCGATACTGATGGCGTACTTGAGTGGTTTACATCCATTATAAGCCTACTTTTGCGGGTCCCAAATTGGATCTCTTATATTGGTAGAAACTTCAAAGGCTATGTGTCCTGATTTCTGAACGAGATGGAGAAGTCCCATCGTCATACGTTTACCAGTTTAATTCAGAGGGCGGGGTGAAAATTAAGGTAGACTTATAATTAGGAGACTAAAGCTCACTGGAGGTGAAGGCTGGGTATAAAGTCGAAAGTTATGATATTAAGCTTGCACTATTTGGTTTAATCTGAGACCTTCAGCATAAACGTCAGCCATTTTGTTGTTATAGCTGTCCATCAAATAACCCAAATTGAAAGCTTGATAATATGTACCAGATATCCACCCAATACTACATCCACCCTATGTAGGTACTTCTAGTGTCTTCAGTACCCCTTCACAAGCTACTGGTGGAGCTAGTGCTGGAATGTTCCAAAGTCCACAACCCAGTGGTGCTGGGGGGCTCTTTAATGCTGGTCAATCCGGTGGTGGATTAGGTGGCCGTTTAGGTGGAGGATTAGGAGGTCTGGGAGGTGGGGGTACCCTTGGAACTGGAGGCGGGGGATTGGGAGGTACGTACTGGGGAATTACATACATTTTATTGAATTTATCTAACTCTTCTGTCCATGGTTTTGTTAAAAGGAGTTTTAGGAACATCTGGTGGACTGGGAACTGGTCTTGGAGGAGGACTCAGTGGTGGGAGTGGTCTTGGAGGAGGACTTGCTGGTGGGAGTGGTCTAGGAGGTGGACTTGCTGGTGGGAGTGGTCTTGGAGGAGGACTTGCTGGTGGGAGTGGTCTTGGAGGAGGACTTGCTGGTGGGAGTGGTCTTGGAGGAGGTCTTGCTGGTGGGAGTGGTCTTGGAGGAGGACTGGGTGGTGGGAGTGGCCTTGGAGGAGGACTGGGTGGTGGGAGTGGTCTTGGAATAGGGCTTGGTGGTGGGAGTGGTCTTGGAGGAGGCCTTGGAACTTCTAGTGCAGGAAGTGGTATGTTTAGTAGTTCTACCACTGGAGCCTTTGGCACGGGAAACACTTTAGGTGCATCTCTGGGAGCTGGAGTGGGTTTAGGGGGTCAAAGTATCTTTCAAGGTGAGACACATTTGAGCATAAACAAATATTAGTAAACTGCTGGGTTTTTTAATTAGCAGGTACAACCATATCTGGTACAGCCAAGCCTTTCGATGTAAGTTATACTCTGTTCCTAGATTCTGCTGCTGATATCCTTTCCTCCTTCTCTTTGTAGCCGCCTAAAGTTTCAGACACGGCTGTAAAGAATGGTAACCATATCAATGTCCATTGCAAGCTAATGTCAATTTCTTTTATGAAAGATTATGAGGCAAAATCAGTGGATGTAAGGAACTTTCTGTTGCTTTTTACTTTATTTTAATTTAAGTTGTTTCTCTGTAATTTCTGATAGGAATTGAGATGTGAAGATTACCAGCAGAACAGGAAGGGAAAACAGAGCGGTGGACTAACTGGTGGGGTTGGGATGGGGCTCGGAGCTACTTCCAAGGCTGGAGGTATTGTCTATAGTAATCCTTGCAAGCGACATATTATAGTTCATAAGAACTTTTTTCTTTAGGTCTAGGTACCAGCATTGGAGGAGGAACAGTACTTAATCAGAATAAGGTAACATGTGTTGAATGATCCTGTGTCTACTCTTTTAGAAAAGAAAATACTTTGACATTATACGACAGACTAGCCTAGGAGGTGGAGGTCTCAGTGGAGGTCTCGGTGGAGGTCTCAGTGGAGGCCTAGGGGGAGGTCTTGGTGGAGGTCTTGGTGGAGGTCTTAGTGGAGGTCTTGGGGGAGGCCTTGGAACATCTACTGGTACAACATTAAGTGGTGGATTAGGCTCTGGTTTGAACAAATCAACTGGTTTAGGTACGTATATGGCCACTGATTGCCTGATTTCATAAAGCAGTGCATATTTTATATTATCTTCTTTGAAAAGGTGGAGGCCTTGGCGGAGGTCTTGGCGGAGGTCTTGGCGGAGGTCTTGGCGGAGGTCTTGGCGGAGGTCTCGGTGGAGGTCTTGGTGGAGGTCTTGGTGGAGGCCTTGGTGGAGGCCTTGGTGGAGGCCTTGGTGGAGGCCTTGGCGGAGGTCTCGGTGGAGGTCTTGGTGGAGCAGGTCTAACCTCCTCCAGTGGCCTTACTTCAACAGCAGCATCAAAGCTTGGAGGTAGTGTACTGTATATTATTGATCCAAAACCACTATCTGAATGAAATCTCAAAGGAACGGGTCCTCTCAAATATGGCTACCTTTTTCCTTTCAGGAGGCCTTGGGCTGGCAAATACCAGTTTGGGAGGAGGGTTGAAGCTGGGAGGTGGTGAGTTGAGTCTGTTTAGAATTGATGACCTTGATAGCTTGTATCAATTTTAGGTTTAACTAATCAATCTGGAGGACTGGGAGGCGGTCTGGGTGGAGGGTTAGGTGGGGGACTAAGTGGAGGACTGGGTGGAGGATTGGGTGGAGGACTGGGTGGAGGATTGGGTGGAGGACTGGGTGGAGGACTGGGTGGAGGACTGGGTGGAGGACTGGGTGGAGGACTGGGTGGAGGACTGGGTGGAGGTCTGAGTGGAGGACTGGGTGGAGGCCTGAGTGGAGGTTAGTTTGTTGTATAGAATTCATTTTATTGCTTAATAAATAGTGTTATTTTCTCAGCTGGAGGGCTTGGTACTGGGGTTGGAAATCTCGGTGCCTCTAAAATGGGAAGATCTACTTTGGATAGTGGTGCTAACCAGTAGGTTATGGAGTTGCTATGACAACATTTTGAAGTTAAGCTGTCATTGTGTTTGTTTATGCAGATTGGAGGAACAGCAGAAGCAGGCACTGTGGAAACTACAGTTTGAATCACTGAAATACTCTCCATTTGGGGATTCCCCACTTTTCAGGATGGGATTGCAGGTGGATGGTGCTTGTGACCTTTGAACCTCATACTTTAAGCCCTATCCATGGTCTGTAGGAAGAGCAACGTATGAAGAAGGCAAGGGACTACCCAGTTGTATCCACCAGTGAAGCTCCACGGCCACCTATTGCCCACTACAAACTAAGTAGAACACGTTTTTCCCCGAAGTTTAGGCCGGCTACGTCAACTGCCAAAGGACTCATTACCTCAAAATCTGAGAAATCTAAACTCTTTGAAGGCCTTGACGACTCACAGAAGGGAGATTTTAGTCCCAGGCAGAGTGTCAAAAGACTTATTTTAACACCCAAATCTGCCAAAATGGTTAAGGTTTGTCTTGATATTGAGAAAGTAAAAACCTGTATGAAGAGTATTTACTTTCTTTGCTAGACTACCACAAGAGAAGCAGATTCTACAACTCTTAAAACACCAGACACATCTCCCAAAAAATCCCCACCTAAAACACCAGCTGCTCATTCTCTCACAGAGAGCAGCCTACTGACAGCCAAGCCACTCTTCAGCCCCAACACTCCGATGGTCACTAGACACTTCATGGAACAAGATGTCAGCTTTGAAAGCCCTGAGCTTCATGTTGGAGGAAGACGGCACTTGCAGTCGGACAGCATTATCAGGCCGACGCCAATAAGGTAATGTACGTATATCCAAGGGTTTATTTTAAGGAGGGGACTGAGGGCAAATTGTCTGCCAATAATAAGTCTTTAGACTGGCTAAACCTGCAATTAACAAAGGAGATAGATTTGAGGGCACTTGATGTAATAACACCATTTCCGAACTTACTATATACGGCATTTTAATAAGCAATCCAGTGTGCCTTAAATGAGTACGAATTTAGTGACACACTGACTTGTAATTCAGCTTTAGATTAAGGTTGTATTTCTGAGACATTATTTATGTAACTTCCTTTTGTTGACTGGCCGAAGAATGTCCTACCAGCTGTTATTTGAGTACATACAGATTTATGTATGTACACCAGAAGGTCTTAGACTTTATTCTATGATTTCTCTTGTTAGACCCGCCCCTTCTGCTCTGTGTGATCCTGACCCACAGGAAGGTGTGGAGGAGGTTGACTATGTTGCTGAGGAGAGCAGAAAGTGTGGTATTGTCTTAGAAAGGAAAGACTACTACACAATTCCTCCTCTGGTTGAGCTTGATGAGAGAGTAGATAAAGGAGAAATATTAAAAATTAATGATTTTATAATTGGAAGGAAGGAGTACGGAGAAGTTTGTTTTGTTGGTGAAACTGATGTCACAGGACTAGACCTGGATAATCTTAGTAAGTTAACGAGCTACTTTGCATATGTAGCATGCACAGAATCTAAAAGTGATACAAGAAACCAAATGGAAGTTCCAAGCCTTTTAGTGAAAGGAGCCTCCCTTTAAACAGGAGGGCTTCTTTTAGAAATTGTCACAGAGATGGGCAAATTTAAAATAGTTTTTTTTGATAGGGAATCAAGTTGAATATGTCTGTTTGCTATTTAAAAAAAAGATGGGAGGGCAAATGTCCCCGCCCCTAAAGGAACTTGCCTTTAAACAGACTCAATGTAAAAGACTCAATATTGAGTCTGTATTCTCATCAAATTAATTTTTCAGTACAAAGAATGCTTTTTTAAAACATAACAGAAGTGGACATGCTATTGTTTACCAGCCAATATGTCTTCATTTGCTTTTTCAAAAACAGTTTTTATTGAACACATGGAAGTGACGGTTTATCCAGATGATGAAAACAAGCCACCTGAAGGGGAGGAGCTTAACAAGAAGGCCATAGTTACCCTACATAAGATATGGCCCCGAGATAAGACCACTAGAGAGCTGATAATGGTGAGTTAATATGCGGCACATGTACATACGTACATGTGCAGTGTCAGCATTTCCATGTGTACATAACTGTCATGAAGCTACATACTGTACATATGTACATTAGGATCCACAACGTTTACAAATAATGAAGTATGCGGAAAAACTGCAGAGGTCTACAGCCAAGATAGGTGCAGAGTTTATTGACTATAAACCTGATTCTGGGAGTTGGGTCTTTGAGGTGAAGCACTTTTCAAAATATCGCTTGATCCAAGACAATGATAGCTCTGATGGAGAAGAAGAACAGGGAAAAGGCACCAAGGTATAGCTGTAGAACACATGCTCCATATTGCTGTGATACGTAAATTGAGACCCAGTATGTCAGATTTGAGGAAGTGTATCAACTGTGTTGTCTGCCTTGTTGCTCTTTATAATATTTTCAAAAAGTACTTGAACTTATGTCGTTTAATTTGATTGGTGTAAAGAACCTATTTTCACTACATGTGATCATGTCTTACTTTTGTACATTCAGAAATGCATATTGTCATCCATATGTTTATGTTTATGTTTATGTTTATGTATCTCACCATCAAATGAGGCCTTGCCTTTTGCTACGTAGGTCAGTATAAAAGTTGTGATGCAATAGCTTGTCATACGTACTTTTGATTGGCTACTTTCAGGTGAAGGTCAAGGATGCCGACAGCCATCTGAAGTTTAAGCAGAAGCAGAAGGATGATGATAAGGTAATTCAGATACCTCAGAAGAGGGTTTCACTCACTATTCCAAGACTAGACAGCGATGACGACCAAAAGGAAGTATCCTCTACAAGACCAGCAGTTAAACCAGTTTTGTCTCCTTCCTCACATCCTTCTCCTCCTTCCCACCAACAAGCAAAAAGAAGGGAAATTAGCTCGCACCAAGTCCAAATCATGAAGGGCTCATTCTTCTCTGACCAAACATCATTGCAGGAGAAGGTTGACAGTACAGTAGAAATGGACTTTACTTGTACTGATTTGCTTCTACAGCAGAAGAAACCTCAAAAGACGAGTGCTCCTTCTTTTCCAGTTGGCTCCCTATTATCAAAGTCAGCCATTTTATTTCCAAGTCAGTCTGTCAAACCACAGTATGAAACCTTTGAGGTTCAGTCTGATGAGGAAATGCCTTCTTCGCCGCACACAACTCAACCGGGTGAGGAATTCTCCACTCCAGCGAAGGATGACCAAATGGAATTGTCTGAAAAGGAAGGCTTGATGTCAACATATGTGGCTGACGTCCCAAAGGAGATCCTCAGCCAAGTAGTTCCAGATCAGTTCAGCAGGACTAGGGAACTCATGAAGACTGATGCTGCTGCGTTCCTTGGCAAATCCTTCAGAGTAGGATGGGGTCCAAACTGGAGCATCTACCATTCAGGATTTAGTATTTCAGAGTTGGGTCGGGGGAAGACCCAGTTCTCATCCTACAGTGAGTCCCCTGAGCAGGCAGACATCCTTCCAATCAGAGTAGTAGTGGAACAGGTCAGTAGTCATCCACTGCAGTTGATCCAGCATCACAGATTCCCTATAAATGGAGCCTACCTGCCTCTCTTGAGGATTCAGCTCGAACACAGTATTACGAGTGGCAAAGTAGGCCCTCACCAGCTGCCCCTCTACAAGTCAAATGTTGGCCCATCCCTGCTACACAGCTTTGCCTCCCTGCCTAGGGACCTCTGGCCCAATGACATGCCAAACAGCATTCATATGTGGCAGGTCTGGCAGCTCTGTAAGGCTCTATGGGGTCCACTTCCAGAAGAAGAAGGTAGGATGTCTTTGAAGACATTTTCTTTGCCAAAAATCAGCACTAATTTGTCATTCTGTTTTGTCCCTTTCAGTAGCTTGCAATGAGGATGGAGGCAAGTATGGAGATGCTATCGCTAGGAGAACAGCTTTGTCATATTGGTTTATGGAGGTGCTGTCTATTGATGCAAACAAACAGGCAAAAGAAGAGATAATTTCAAAGGTCAGTTCAAATTTATTAGGTAACCAAGTAACAGAGCTGTATACCATATTTGTCTGAATAGAGGCCCAGTCCTCTGTATTTGGTGGTTTCAATAATTTTTGGCCTGTATGTGTGAAGTAGCGTCACAGCTGTACAATTTACAAATTTCTACTTTTATTTGATACTCAGTGAGGATGGATAGATGGTTGTTTTGTTTCTGTAGGAGCAAGGCCATGCCCATGCCATTTTTTCACTTCTTTGTGCTGGAATGGTGTCAGAGGCTGCCACTTTGGCTGTGGAGCACCGAGATTATCACCTGGCAACCCTCATAGCCCAAGGGGGGTGGGGTAACCCAGTGTTGACAGACAACATTAGAGATCAGCTGTCAGAATGGGAAGGCCAGAAAGTGAGTTCCAGACAAAGGCAACCAGAAGTTATCAGTTCTTCACAAAAGTTGTAAACTACTTCTCTCCTAGTCTAAAAGAACTGGGAAGACCTCAGTGTTTTACTCATGAATATATGCTTCAACAAACCTATAGCAATTTTTAAAGTGTCAATATTTAAATCATTTACTTCTACACAATAATATTTCAATTCTCTTTTAGTCTAAAATAGTTGGTAAGGTCCCAATGTTTTTAATTATAAATATTGTTTAAGTACGTACTACTCTAAGTTTGTTTGTGTTTAAAGTAGTAATTTACATCTCCCCCATTTGTGTGGACACTAGTTGTGTTATTCCTTCATTCTGTCTTGCAGGCTTATCATTTTATTGATGATGCCTACTTGAGGATATATGTGCTCCTGGCTGGTTTGATGGTTTGGAAAGTGGGCAGAAAAGATATTAACTTATGTAAAGAATTGGAGTGGAAAAGGTCACTTGCTTTGCATCTTTGGTAAGTATGAAATACAGCACACACTTTTCAATTTACTTACTAGGATTTGCTGTCCGTAATGTATACGTATACTGTACTTACCTACATACATACCTATCCACCAATTAGGTATGTCTCTCCTCCGACGGCTCCTATTGAAGAGGTGGTAGACCTGTTTAATTATGCTTTTGGGGTTAGTGAGCTCTGTAGATCTCTAAACATTTGTCAACTCTCTGTCCATATCCATTGGTACTATCTGCATGCAGGGGAGTGAAGATAATAAGCCCTACAGCTGTCCTCCCAGGCCTCCCTACTTCCAGAAGGACACCTCTCTCTCATATTATGACATGTGTTACCAGTTACTGTGTTTCTATACTGGATCCCAGCCTTTCCTTGATGAGGTGCTAGTGCCAGAAAACTCAACCAGTGACCCTCTTGACTACAGATTGAGGTACGTATGTGTGCACACTATCCACCTGTATCCACAATGATCTTTTCATCTTCTACATGCAGTTGGCACTTGTTCCAGGTCATTCAGTCCCTGGGTCTTCATTACAACATCAGTGATTCTGCCATTGAATCTTTGCATTTGAATTATTCAGCACAACTTGCCGCAGAAGGGATCTGGCAGTGGGCCTGTTTTGTTGCTCTGCACATTGAGAACCCCAGCAGGTCAGCCAAACTCAAGATATTTGAAAACAAACTATCATATCAGAATTGCCTTAATTTGTCTACGTATGTACCTATGTGTAT
The DNA here is from genome assembly GCA_947172415.1 of Chondrosia reniformis. Classification (NCBI taxonomy): domain Eukaryota; kingdom Metazoa; phylum Porifera; class Demospongiae; order Chondrillida; family Chondrillidae; genus Chondrosia; species Chondrosia reniformis. Next base: position 5,816,710 of record OX359196.1, read on the forward strand.
ACATACTTCTTTCATGTTTTCCTTCTTCATGATGCTCAAGAATGATAACCTATGATTTCAAATTGATTATCATTTTGAGTATTCATACATACAGTACTGATTACAATTGCTTTACCACCTCAAACGAACATGATGATGAATTAATATGATGTTTGTGCTGTTGCATTAAATAAGGCAATTCAGACAAGTTTTATGTGTGTACTGTGTTTTATGTTTATTTTTGCTCTCCTCAAAGACGTTTAAAGGCCATAAAGGATATCTTAGTCCTGCACTGTTCTCACACCCACGAGTACACAGAAGAGGAGAGGTTTGCTGTGTCTCAGCTTCAGATTTCTCCGACCCTTCTCCATGAAGCCAAGGCTTTACATGCAAGATACAGAGGAGAGGTTGATTTGGAAGTAGCCCATCTTATGCAATCAGGACTCTGGGATCAAGCCCATGCTATTATAATGGATAAACTTGTCCCCAAGGCCATCATAACTAGTAAGCCTACCTATGTAAAAGGTCAAAGTTCATGCATCCAGAATAACTTTTGTACTTTGTTAGATGATGTTAAATTCTTAAATGATGCATTGAGCAAGATGGAGAAGTACAAGAGAAAGATTAATAAGTGGAACAATAATGGCTCAGTGGGTTAATAATAGCTCTGAAAGGATTTTTAAAGATATTATTTGTGGATTCGTTCTTAGGTAATTTTGGACTATATTACTGTCAGTAACTATATGGCGATGGCTGAGAGTGAAGACCTTACTAGTGATGTGTTTGAGAGTCTCTTAAGTCTGTCACAGAGGGTCGAATACCTGCCTCTTAATACGGTTGAGCAGAGGTACGTAAGTGTGTGTGTACACATCAACTTTTTATTTTTAGCATTTTGCACATTTTTTATTTAGAGCTTGCAGAAGTGTCATTGCAGAGGAGGTTGCAAATAGTCTACAAATTTGTGTAAGTCAAATGTATTGGTATCTAGTAGGAATGGATTTACAATCTTGATTTTCATAAATGTTATAGATTTCTACAATGGAGTTTCATTGTTTACGATGATTTTAATTTGTATATTTTATTGCTTTTAAATGTCCTCACTGTATCATTTATACACATAAGAAGTAGTTATGATTATATTGTAATTTAATAGCTTTTGCTTGTTGTAGATTGAAGCTGGATTTAATGAGGCTGACCTGTATGGTCCAGTCAATAACCTTCCACTTGCTGAAGATGCCACGCTGATGCAGTATTCGTCTCTGCTTTACCAGAGTATCAGCCATCTTGATGTGTAACGCATCTCAACATTTCCAGAAGTGTACTATATTAGCACTGCCCGTGGATCCTGCTAACCTTTTACATATCACATTGTACCAAGCGCTGCTTTCAGAACAACATATATATATGTACATGTACTTTATATACGTATATATGAATAATCGAAGTGATAGTTAAACCACAAGTATAATCAAGCAAACATCAATAGGAGGGAAAAACACGAAAGAAGCAATTGCTGGGAATCGAACCCAGGACAGCTGGTTATGCACATATTACTATAACTCAAAAGCATTTCAGAACTGAAGGTAGAGATGGTAGTGTTTACAACAGTGATAAGGTAGACACCACCTTACGTAGCCTTAGAGAATGTGACTCGTGCGTTAAGTAATCATTATATTTTACCAGCACAAATATTACAATATATATGTGTACATGTACTTTATATATGTATACGTATATGCAATTCTAATGTGTTGATGCTGCACATATTACTATAACTCAAAAGCATTGCAGAACTGAAGGTAGAGATGGCAGTGTTTACAACAATGATAAGGTAGACACTACCTTACGTATACATTAGTTTCACTGAAGTGATAAGGGTTGTTTGTTACAATCATGATTTAATCCAGAGGTATTATTGCAACAGCAACATAAATTATTGATAATAGGACATTTCAACCCATAGGTCTTCATCAGCAAACATGATATTCACTATATAGAGAATGTGACTCGTGCGTTAAGTAATACATAATTATACATAAATATAATAATATAGTAATTATATTTTACCAGCACAGATATTACAATATATTTATTACTTGCATATGGGTTAAAAAAATTTAAACAAATTCATAATGATGAATGGCCTTTAAAAATCTTGGCAATTCTATTAGTTTCATTTTCTGAAAGTTCCTTAACGTATTTCCTTGAATCAGCTTTCTGTCGGTAGTTTCTCAACAGCTGTTCCAATGATTGCTCAAGGCGATCAGGTGTAGACATCAATGATGACTGGTTCCTGTCTCGGACTTGTTTTGTGCTGGTCTCTGGCTCAAGTGACTTTTCAGGTGGCAGCTGGGAAAGAGCTCTCATTCTTAAGGCCCTCATGTTTTCTTGGATGTCATTTGGTGGTTGAAAGAAGTTGGGTAAGTGACAATTTCTGGCACCATCATCAGGCTGGTCAGTCTGTATATCTAAGGCACCAGGAACATCTAAGTCACTGATATGTGATGGAAGATCTGTTGAAACTGAGCCTTCTTCATCTTCACTGAGGGAAGAAATAGAAGAAGTGCTACCTTCTGTCTGAGAAGTTTCTTGGGCATTTATCTGAGAGGCTTGTAAATCTTTCACATGAGTATAATCATCCCCATTAGGAGATATACCACAACAACTACATACGGGGTCGGGGGTCTCTTCAGGAGTAGTAGACTGATTAAGCGATGCAGGCTGATAGGCTTCTTCTTCACTGACAGTTTCAGAACTCAGAGAGGGTGTTATTGAGTCATTGTGAAATGTCTCTTCTTCAACTGTAGAATTACAGCTTTCTTCACATTTCGCTTGCTTCTCAAAGACATGTGCTGCTGGTGTACTATCCGCCTGAAGATCAACTGCACAATGTCTACTTTCTGGTGCTATAGGCACTGTATAAGGCATTTCATGTGGTTCGTTAGAAACTTGTGGCAAGGATGAGATCACATCTCCACACCTCGGGTCACTTTTATGCTGCTGACCTTCAACTGCTTGCTTGGCTGCTAATCTGCTAGTTATTTGCTCAACTTCTCCAAGATTCTCACTGCACATAGAGTCACAGAGCATACAATGAATATATACATAACTGTGCTGGTGCCTTGAATATGTAATAACTGTGCTGGTGCCTTGAATATATAATAAGGCAGGCTAACCTTAGATGGGAAAGTAGGAAGGACTTGGATTTATCACTGAACACTTGATTTGTAGAAAACTGGAGGTTTTCAACAGCTGCTGGAATATTTTGTGAAGTGAAGGAGGCAGCAGACTGCAAAAGTTAATAACTGCAGGTTACCCTTGTATACTTTTATCCCAAACATACTACAGTATAGACTGAAATACTATCATCACCAGTTAAGGAAGTTCCACTTATTAATTTTTAGTAAGCCTTAAATGGGTGCTTTAGCTGGGACAAAGATACTTATTTGATTTATCCAGAAATTGGGGCTTAGCAAGATGGAGTTAAATGCCAACTTACAGGTATGTTAGGAGTGAAATAGGTTTGTGGTTGTCTTCTCTTCACTGGTTCATTAGGGATTACTGATACCTATAAATTAGACCATTCATACATACATCCATCAAACGATTATAAATGCTGTCTCCATGGTTACTAACCTGAAGCTGTCCTGCACACTTCCCAGAGAAGTCTACAATGTTGTACCAACCGCTGAGGAATGCCAATCCACAGGCCAAAGGACTTAGGTCCACTGTAGCAGTACCAATACACTTTTCCTTTCCTGTGACAAATGCATGCAAAGATCTAAAGGTCCACACACTCACAGACTTACATACACATACAACACACATACACACACACAGACACAGACACATACATACACACACATACACACACACAGACACAGACACATACACACACACAGACACAGACACATACATACACACACAGACACATACATACACATACACACACACAGACACAGACACATACATACACACACAGACACATACATACACACACAGACACATACATACACACACAGACACATACATACACACACAGACACATACATACACACACAGACACATACATACACACACAGACACATACATACACACACAGACACATACATACACACACAGACACATACATACACACACAGACACATACATACACACACAGACACATACATACACACACAGACACATACATACACACACAGACACATACATACACACACAGACACATACATACACACACAGACACATACATACACACACAGACACATACATACACACACAGACACATACATACACACACAGACACATACATACACACACAACACACGCAGACATACATACATTGTCACAATTTGATTTGCACAAAGCACATTTTTATTTATTCACTAAAGGTCTTGTTCACATTTCCTCTTCAAACACTACATGCATTATACACTGTTGCTAGCCATTTACTTTCATCTTCATTGTGTTGCCAGACTTGAAGTTGCAGTCCATTTACCTGTAAACAAATTAACAAGGATAAGGTAGTGTAATGTACGCAGGTTCAATTGAAATGTACAGAAGTCAAAAAAAGAAAAGCATCTTACATGAAAATCTAGCATCTCCTTTGGTACTTTTGTTTTGACTTCGTGGTTCCAAACTGGCTTGGCAGTTTCATGCACTACAGCCGTCTTCACCCTCTCAACCAGGGGATGGGGGTGTGACATGACATAAGAGGAAGGATCACATCCATGTTCACCACTACTATTCATATAAATAAATGAGCAAATTTAGTACAATAAATGACCTACAAAGCTGTCTGATTAGTGTTCGTGCATTAACACCATGCTCACCTCTGAAATCCCTGCAGACCAACCGCTCGTTCAATGTGTATGGTAGCCTCAAACAAGTTAGCATCTTCAAGCTGCTTCTTTAGCTCAGCTTCCCTTTCTATCTCGTCAACAATTGAAGTAGAAGATGACTCCACTTCTGAGCCTTCTTGTAAGTTACTGGTAATAGTGGAAGTATATTCATCAGAATCCTACGTCATACAAAACAGGTGTGACTAGAGTTGACAATTAACATTGACATCTATCAATCTATAAATCAAGCTTAATAAGTCTTCTTGCATCCACACATGAATACACACCATTATTATCATCTCTGGGGGCACAGGCTTGTTGGTCATTCTGTTCTCTAGCCTGCCACTGGCTATGAGTGAGAGAGATATTTGAATGTGGTTGTCACTAAGACTGGCCATGCCTTGCTTGAATAATGGGAAACGACCTCTATATGAATACAAGAATGAACATTATACTGTGTGTCTGTATATACAGTACGTATGTACCATATATTTAGTATACTGCACGTTAATATTTTTAGATTCCTTAACGTATATTTTAGAGCATTGGTGGTCAAAATGGGTTCAATTCCTCTCCCTCTTTGTCTGTAATTACTTGTGGTTTGTTTATCACTTTGATGTCTCAGGAGCATGTAAGGTTTCAGTACCTCAATTTTCCATTATTCCTTGCCAGCTGGTGGAGAGGAAGCTGCACTGTACCGACTAAGGTATCCTCTGCAGATGGTCTGGCAGTTGCATTCTTCTCTGTAGCAGTTAGCCATACTTGAACTTCAAGGTTCTCTTCAGTTATGTACCTGTAGAGTCAGCCAGGCAGACTGATTGAAGAGAGTTACCATGTACGTATGTAGGAGATGTATATACCATTTCAGGCCTTCTGTGAGAATCAGCTCAGTGGCTGCTGAATGTCCAACATCAAACAAAACCATTCCATCCAACAAGGCTGACATTTTACACAACTTGGTGAGGGTGCTCTCTAGAAATATTAAAAACATTAGAGAAGTGTACTGTAAATAATATTTTCTACATAAACAAGGTAGTAGTGTAAATGAAGTGAAACTGGCAAAGGAAATAAAAATGAAACAGGCCTGCAGTTACAGTTAAAGTTACAGGTTCGTAGATGTACATACGTACGTATGAGTCATTAAGGTACCTAAAACTCCTCTACAAGACAGAAGAAAGCAAATACAAGGAAGAGATGGCCTGCCAAAGGAGAGTGCAAGGAATGACAAGGTTAGCCAGAGTAGGGAATGGGCAAGTGAACTTGCATGGAGATAGTTACAGTAAGAAGATCTTAAGAAAGAAAAAATGTTACCTCAAACAAATGGTTGTGGACAAAAGTGAGAAAGTCACAACTGTAAACATTGAATACTTTAAGAGAGTGAAAAATAGAACATTGAAAGGACTTACGTATGTACGTATGTACGTATGTACACATAAAACAGAAAGGTGAAGTATGTATGACTGTTCCACATTATGGTATGCGTGATATACGTATGTACTTCTGTCAAAAAACTTGTATCTCAGGTAGCAAAACTTGTAAAATCTCCTGGATGAAGTGAGAGCTGTCCATTCCTGGGGCAAAACAACCTTACTGATTGCAACAGAAAACTTTGCGTGCTGCAGGCTCTCACAGAAGGTGTCCACTGCTGGTTGCCATCCCAGTTTCACTGCCTGGAAACACATCAATTGGCTTATAGAATACTTTAATGATAAACAACAAGGTTCTTACTTGTTCTAGCACCACTTCTCCATGTTGCTTTGAAGGGAAGGTCATTGTTAACTCCAGACCTCCTACACACTTAGGTAAGTGAGACGTATCTGCATCCTCCCTGGAAAATGGTCCCTCAGTCCCAAATGTGGCAGCCAATGAGGTTGGAGGGATAACTGGGAACCAGCCTCTCAGTCCTAAAGTACAAATATTCACAAATACATATTAGCATAGAATAATAATAATAAAATACATATACGTATTTAATAATTAGCATAGAATAATAATAAAATACACATATGTATTAGCATAGAATAATAATAAAATACACATATGTATTAGCATAGAATAATATGGATATATAATAGAATAGTTACATATTAGTATACTATCGGAATATAAGAGCAATCCTCAATTTAAACACACTGTACCAACGAAGGTCAGTAGTAAATGACCAATCATTGCTCATACATTCTCATAGAAACAGTCAGGATAATCCATACAATAACAACTCCTATCCAGGTTACTAACAAACACATTAATGGGGTACTATGAAGTTTTTCAGAACCTGTTCTTTTTTCAATGAGCTCTGATAAAGCTACTTCGGTTGTTCCGAGGAGTATTGCAGCTGGAGGTGGGTGTAGCTTGCGATTTGCCACACCTTCACAAGAAGAATCCGATGTCACAAGAGGCTTGGAAACTACTTTGTGCCATACTTCAAAAATTACTTTTCCATGAAGAAGGTTCTCTGCCAAACACTTCTCCTTTGTATGCTTACTGCCATTGTTGAGTGAGAGGGAGAGATCACAATGGTAAGAGAATTCTGGACTAAAAGTTTGTGCTACAGTTTTAGTTTGAAATGAATTCTGAAGAGAAAACAATAAAAACAGTAAATGAAAATGTCATTCCAACAATGGAAATGCAGTAAATAAACTGAATAATACTGACTTTTACAGGAGACAGTTTCATTTTTACAAAAGTATTAACTCCAACTTGAGCTGGATGTGACACAAGGGAAGGTTCTCCTTCTCTAGCAGCTAACATGGTGGCATCCTTGAGTCCACAAGCCCTTAGTATACCCACTGACAGTGTTACCATCGATCTCTCGGTAGTCTTGTCTTCAACTGAACTATTCAAAGTGCTATAACTGATGATTACGTCAATAAGGCCAGTCTGGTCATGTGGCGAAGCACTTGCGGTAACAGTTGTGAGAGGGACAGTGTAGGGCTGCACAGAAAGGGCCTCTTCTGGGCCCCTCAAAGTGATGAGAGCACAGAGCTTTGCCAGAGGAAGGGTGCCCTAGAGACACAAGTTTAGCAATGCTCAAAGACTACACTTCACAAAACACTACGTACACATATATATGCAAGGTTAAAGTGAAGGAAGTAGCAAGAAGCTCTCAAATTATGCAACTATAGACAGACATTTGTACCTCCTAAACTATGTATATATAATTAGTGACTCAAGGACCCAGCTTGGCCTAGTGCATACACATGCATGTGTCACTTTAATATACAGTTATTATTATTATTATTATTATTATTATTATTATTATTATTATTATTATTATTATTATTATTATTATTATTATTATTATTATTATTATTATTATTATTATTATTATTATTATTATTATTATTATTATTATTATTATTATTATTATTATTATTATTATTATTATTATTATTATTATTATTATTATTATTATTATTATTATTATTATTAATATTATTATTATTATTATTAATATGTAATGATAGTTATGCTGTTGAACATCAGTTTGTGGTTAGACTATATAATATGTAGATCCACTCATACACTTGTGGCCAATGAGGAAAGCTAAGAAGTGAACATACAGCTTTGACAACAATCCCCCAAATAACATGTATACACTACTGTCATGTATAATATATATATATATATACGTAAGTATAAGTATTCCCTACAGTCCTTCTATTAGAGAAACAACTAAGGTTTAAATCTTTCATTCAATCAAGCACTTCCTTTTGACCTCTGTGAAACTCCCGAAATTTCAATGGCTTTGCTCTTTACTAAACAACTATTTGGTTTTTAACAAACATTGGGATTCAATTAAAAGTTAACCAAAACAAGCTTACCCTAGCAATTAACTGATCTCTGATGTTGGGGTAGTAATACCTCTTCCATACTTCAAAAGAAATACCCTCCCTTGGTACCACAGCCAGTAATGCATGCTGGATGGGCTGGGCTTGAGGAAGGGAGAAGGCGTGGCACACTTTGTAATCAAATGCTGGGTCAGCCATACACAACACAGTTGGAGTGCGATAAATCTGCATGTCTAGTCCTGAATCAGGTGGTCGGACAGGTTTGGGTGCAGTGTCCTTCTGCTTGGGAAAGTGGTACTGGACATAGCAGTCAGCCTCTCCCCACACACTTGCACTCAACGTGGTCAGACTCCTCACGCCCACCACAGTCACCTCAAACTGATGTTTAACTGCATAACCATCCTGGTCTTCCATTACCACTTCCTGTTCTGAGACTGAAGATGGTTTGGGCGGGGCAGGTGGGTGGGGTCTAGGAGGTGAATGAGGTCTCCTTAGTAGGTACTGCCCTCCAGCATACTGCTGTAGTAATTGTGATATCTATAGTAGGCAAAAAGATTTGATTATTACTAAGTGCTATCCACAAGAGCCTTGTAAGCACATTACTGTATATACGTATTTACGTACCTACACATGTAATACTCTGGAATAATAAAACATCATGAAAATAGTTACAAATAATGCTTTGTTAGCACTACTTTCATAAAGGAAAGATATGACACCAAATCAAAACTACCAAAATTCAAACAAAGTTTTAGATTTATTCAACTTATTTGAGATGGTTCATCTAATGGGTACTTTTGTGAGTCTAATTGTTAAAATGAGCCATCTTAAGACAAAACATGTCCCCTGAACATTAGGAGTGAGTAATACTTGCTTTACCAATCCACAGTATATAGTAAAGAGATTCAGTTGCTTAGCTACCTGTGAACTGCTGCCCAGTCCCAGAAGCACTCCAAGGTAACCTTGTGTGGAGCCTGTGAAGGGACTGACAATGGGACAGTAGCTGTCCATGGCCACTACAGGCAGGTCATTCCTCAGGAGGACAGTCCACAAGGTTGGATCATTGTAGGCCAAGTAGAACTGGTTTAAGGAGACCTTGACAAGACCAATGAGCTGTGCAAAGGAGAAGCAGAAGGAGAGTGCTAGCTCACTGGTCAAATGGAAAGAACTATGTAAGCGGAGAAAACACTAAAGAGAAACAGAAGCTTGGAACAGGTTGGGTGATTTAGAAAATACTTATAATGCATGTGTCTGTATAAAATAAACATAGTGATTTCTATCCACAAGTAGCAATGTCTGACAATCAATGGTATGCATGCATTCTTATCATCATGTGTACCTCATTATCACTTAGGTATATTGGTATACACTATGGGTGAGAGAACACATCAAGTGTTCAATTATAATCTAAAGATATTCATGGCATTAGGTGTGGAATGTACACAAAAATGTGGTACTAAAAATATCCAAAGGACTTTGTACAATCAACTCATAAGCATGATCCTCAGATATGTATGTATGTATGTATGTACCTGTGCAAAGTGTTAGTATACCTTACACATGGCAGTGTTTCTTTTAGATTATTTAGCAAGGGGGGGGGGAATGATAATAGAAATGAAGGGGGGGAGGGGCAATGCACCAATGTTCATTCTAGTACTATAACATTTGTCATTTTCAAGGGGGGACAAATTGCCCCCACTGCCCCCCCTGAAAGAAACCCTGCATGGGATGTGTGCACTCTACTGTGACTAACACATTTACCATTTAGAAAAGAGACAGTGCTGAGAGAAAGAATTGTTACTATAACAACCTTGGGGTATCTACCAATCTAGATCAAGAAAATCAATTTAGCTTTATACCTGATTTTCTTCAGTTGTATTGGGTGATTTATGCCACACTTCAATCACCATCACACCATTCTGCAGTTTGGACATTAATGTTTCACACAAGATGAGTGGATAAATGAGTCTAAAGTTGTACAGTGGGTCGTTGCAGCTCCACACTACATCTGTGTTGGGAGGGGGATGACCACAGCAGAAACCTTTACATGTAATGTAACTATTAGGGGCATTCCTTGATAAATTCTTCAGAACAAGCTTGATGCCATCGGGTATGAAGACCATAAGATGTACTGTTGGAGGGGACAGACTAGATTCAGAAGGGTTTATCCCCCTTTTACGAGTATCACTATTTTCAGCTATAATGACATGCTTGTTCATCTCAACGGGAGCGTCATCACTTGAACATGCACTTTCTGTCTCATCCACCTGTGCGGCAGTGTGAGGGACATCCCTGTAAGGCCCTTTCTTGTTGACCAACCTCAGTGCAACCTGCAATGGAATAGTAGCCACTTAAACATACATTGAGCACATTGAAATGGACAAGCTAACAACCAACATAAACAAAGCCAACATCTGTAACCCCATCAAACTTCAGGGAACAATGAATGAATAATCTTACAGCCACTTTTCAACATGTACATCTATTTGGAGTAAATGGCCTATAGGAAACAAAACCTAGTGAGAGCTTTGGATGAGGATACAAGCATCCTCTTCTTCTCCATTGAACCAGACAGCTGTTTCTGAGACTTCCACCCTTCATCAGTGACCCTGGGAGACTTTGTTTTCCTCTTGGTCTTTTGTGAGTCCTTGTACAAATCCAGAACAAGTAGACGCCCAACATGTAAGTACAGTGCAGTGTATTTGAATGGACATAACTTACTGATAAGGTCCCTACAGGCTGATTCTCTTTTGAGTGGGGTAGAGGATCTAGAGCTTCAGAGAGAAGAGAAGGGTAAACTTGCAACACTTCAGATAAGTTAGTTTCCTTCAAAATCTTCTGCAGTTTAAGGGAGGTCTTCCCAATCAGCTTGGTCTATAAAAGGATTATCATCAAAATACAGTTCTCTGTCTTACAATGTGCAGCATACCAATAGCTAATGTAACTATGATGGCATTCTCACATTCACACCATGTTAACTGTTAACTATATTCTATATTCTATCCATAAATAGCTAAGATGGTTAACAAGATTACACATGTTTATGTATGTATGAACCATACATTTCTCTGCTGAGCCTGCCGCACATACACCCTAAACACCAGGTCCTCTTCCCACCACATCATGATGACACGTCGTGTAAAGTTCACAGGAAATACTGAACAGTGACTAAAGGTGACAACTGGATTGGAACAAGGAGTACAACATTAGGTATATAACATCATTGTTAGTATCCCAGTTATTGAGATTCACTGTCACCACTGTTATCAGATTTATTTCTAAATGGCAGCTGAGAGGTCTGGTAGACCAATACTACATACATACCTCCATCCTGCTTCATTTTCTTTGTGGCCACTCTCATGACCTCTTGTGTGTTCATTCCACGGGTTGACCTCTTGAGCTGGGTAACCACTGGGAAGTTGTACTCCACAAAGAAGACACTAAAGAGAAGGTTGGAACATTCACCTCAAACCAACCGGTGGTTATATTATGCTACTCAAACACCTTACCTGTTGTGAATGGCATCTTCAGTCAAAGATTCAAGTGCTGCCTCTTTGTCAAGGTGAAAGTTAGAGACTTCAACACGTACAGAACCTATTCTTCCAAGGCTTGTCAGAGTGTCCATTCCCAGGCTCTTTAAAACTTGGCTTTCCCTCTTTTGGCCTACTCTGCCCATTCCTCTTTGTAAAGGGTCTTTCTTCCTTTTAGATTTGGCTCTTTTAGATTTGTCCTGTTCAGACACCCGGTCTTCCCTCTCTACTTCATTCAGCTGTTGGTCTAGCTCCATTACCCCAGCATTAGTTGGAATGACATTAATGTTCTCCTCTCCACTGCTCACATTACTGTCAGTGGAACCATCTTTCTACATACAAATATGTGTTGACAGATCTCTCAGTTTATGTAAGGATAGTCTTCCCTCACTCAAAATTATGATAGTAAATCATGCTTCCTGGTTCAATCAAATCTCATGTCTGTTAATAAGTGTTTCCTTACCTTTGATGTCTTCTGGTACAATAGCTTGTCTAAGAGGGATTGATTGTGTAGAGGATAATCAGAGAATTCGCTCAATACTGTGACATCTTCATCACTGCATTCCTCAAGTGAGCTGTCTATATATGGCAAAACACCAGAAGCTCCAACTAGGTCCATCAGTTTATCATCAAAAGTGTCTTCCCCAAAATCACAATTTCCTTCCAGTAGACCTGTTTCTTCATCATCTGGTAAAGAGCCTTCATTTCTTTCTTTATTACTTTCCCTACAAAATCATTGTCATTACTGAGTGGACACACTAGGCTGGTCATGACACGACCATTAGTACTACTAGTACAAGTAAGTGTACAGTGCAAACACAATGATTCCCATTTCAACATATGTGTACACTGAACTACATTACATTTCACTCCAATAACATCAAATTACAAACTCCTTGATTATTCAATAATGCTTGGCTGCTGACATAATACCAGATAAAGACATAGCAGCCCTTTATCTATGGTCAACAGATTATGTGACCAAATAAAAATGGAGGAGAGATAACAACATTCTAGGTGAAACTAATTGAAGGTGTGTCCCAAACAGCACATGGGACTGGAGTCCATTGCAGGTACCATTGTCTTTGGTCCTTTGGGAAAACAGATTCCTCCATCTCCTTTTCTCTCTTGCTAAGCTCCTCCTCGACATCCTCAGTTGAAAGGAGGGATCGGATTATGGATTGCCTCAGCTTGTGACTTTTTGTTTGTAATTTCTCATACAAATCTTCACTATCAGGTGTGTCACTTTGCTTGTCATCTGCCATATTCTTCAACAGGGTATCATTTTGTTCACTTCCTACATCCACGTGGGTAGCTTTAACTGTCTCACTAAGGCAAGTATCCTCCTTCCAGCCTTCATCTCTTGAATGCTAAGAGAATAGCACATTACAAATAATTCAATTGAGAGAAGCCATAGCAATGAGGAAACCTGCAAAGTATCCACTTTTATAAAAGGGACTTGCTGACCTTTGCACTCCTATATACTACAATACCTATACCTAAGTAGAGGTCATACTAGAGGTGTTCTTGACATTGAACAGTAATTAATTAATTTAAAACACAGACACATTATGTTTATACATTATGATAAACACTTGCAACATTACCTCACTAGGCAACACAAATTGAACATTTCTTGTTTTTTCCACAGGAGCTAGTGAATGATTATTTGGTCTGACAGGTAGATCTTTTACAATTTCAAAGGTAAATTCAATCTCAAGTCTTCCTAGTTTGACATTATCTCCATCACACACTAGGCACACACTAGAGAATGAATAAACAACAGAGTGACATAACCTACCTACTACAAAGCCTTGCAAAAGATGGTAGGTCTCAATTCCTCAATTCCCAGACATTAATCTGTTAGGACTGTGATCACATTGAATATGCAGTGTGTATAACATCAACAATCCTTATTCGATTAAGAGCATCAACAAGTTTTAAAAGGGATTTACATTAAATCAAGCCATCAATGTATACATGCATTAGGGCTGCCTTAATAGGCAGAAACCTTTCTAAAGGTCATCACACGACTAATGAGTTAGTAGCAGACACACATTAATAATTCAAAAACCCACAAGTGCATTTGTCTTTGGGTGACAATATCAGCTATGCTTGGGATAACAGCACTTCCTATACAGAGGGAGCTATCTAAAACATGACCTAGTCCCACTTTAAATGTAAGAGACCCTGCATCTGAAATGGAAATAAGAATGTGAGAATAAAAATTCAAAAAATTCAAAATGCAAAATACTGAAATTAAAAATTTTAAAATTTAAAGTTATGGATATTAACTTATGCAATATGTATTATGTTCAAAAATTGGTTCATTAACAAAAGGATGAACAGAGGTTGGTGGTTAAATAGTATATGTAAAGAAAATGCATTCATTTCTCTCCTCTAAAGCCCACCATTCAAGTAAGCCATGAATCTGTCCATTGCTGCCTTCACCTGATATTTGGCATATTTGACAGCATTACCACTAGGCACTGGAACCATCCGCTTCTGGTTGGTGTGAATAGGTATTCTGAAGAGTGTACCTGGCTCATCCTCACCCCACCACACCAACTTGACTGCCAAAACTTGAGAGGGAGGCTGAATAGAATGATCCCATACTAAAGACTTCAGATGCACTAGTAAATATCCCTTTGTGGCTCCTTCAACACGAGGAGGCAAGCTTGTATGAACTTTTGCCAGCACATCTGTATTAAAATGTCAGAATAGTCGCACATGCACTTGGCCAAGCGAAAGCGGCATACATACACTGTAAAAAACTTAGTTTTTATATAAACCAAAAATTGCTTCTTATCTAATAAGCCTAACGGTATGGTTTAACGAGCTCCAATTATCTAGACTCTTTAAATGCACTTTCGTTTACCAACAGCTTACGTTTTTGTGTTTTTCCATTGAACGATTGGTACGCAGCCATTTTGGCCGCCAATGATATTGTGACGTCAGCAGTTTCCATAGTAACTAGTTGGTATAAAAACATCGGCCGCCCCAGCTGCGTAATCCAGAGCACGTTGACCTTGAAAGCTTGTTGTACAATTCGTTGCAAAGAGCTCAAGACAAAATGGGTGAATGGTCGACGGGACTTTTTGGCTGCTTTGATGATATCACTATCTGTCTCTTGTCATACTTTGTGCCTTGCTACCAGGCTGGTAAAAATGCAGAAGCTGTAGGCGAGAGTTGTATCCTGTGGGGCTTGCTTTACTGGCTTTTCTCACCCATCGCCGGAATGATTATCCGTGGAAAGATCAGAGAGTCGAAAGGAATTGAAGGCAGTGCCATCATTGACTTGTTACTCCACTGGTTCTGCGTGTGTTGTGCAGTTGCGCAGGAGGCGCGTGAACTCCAGGGTGCTAGTGGACAGTCCATGTCCCGTGAATAGACCAACATTACATAGTTAAATGTATGTAGAGAACACTGATACTGTATACTTTTAGTCTTGTAAATGTAGCAATTGTGTTGATGACATTTGTAATACGTCGATCCTCTTGGAGAGAGAAGAGCGCGATAGTTCGAAGATCCGCCCCTTTCTATAAAAGGAGAATCTAATAATAGTATATCAACCTTTTTGATGTGCGGTTGAAAGAGGTCGTGGTGCTACGTAACGCATGTGCCTGTTTTATATGATCGATTCCTAATAGTGAAAATCGTCTAGGCATAGACGTCTGTGTGAAGTGCTTTAAGTAAATGCTCTTTGCGCAGCAGGAAATGTTCAATTATCAAGGACCCCATCTACATATTCATAAAAGGTCAGTTATCTTAACACTTAGGTCACACTTAGGTCATCCCTAATCAATTGGCGGGACTATTGTTATCGGTCGTGCATGTAGTTCCCCGTCACTGTGACATGTGATAAGGACGCGTAACCTTTCAAATTGACAATGAAGGAAGAAAAGTGAAAAGCAGCTGTTATTTAGAACATCAAACCCAAGATTATGGATTAGGGCCAGCCAGCCCACTGGCTAAGAATACATTTATTACCAGTACAAGTTGTAGAATTTAAAATTTATTTTACATGCCATTTTCAATATACTGCAGAACCTAATTATACAAAAGAGGTTAATACACACAAACACACACTAGAGTTTTCCTACGAGTGCTCCAATTTGCTTCACAATTGGCTATGTTTTGATGACAGGCTGTCCACTCCAGGAAGCAGTTTCCCTGTCAAATGAACAGTGACTGAATATAGAACAAAACATACAGTGATTTTGAATAACAAACCTTCCAATAGTTCCAAGCTAGCCCCGCCCCCAGTACTGACATGACTGACTTTTTCAGTAGCTCCAAACTTCTGTGCACATGTTGCTGTATCCCCACCTCCTGCAGATGGGAGAGGAGGTAAGCAATAGTTGTTATCAACAAGGGCCACTCTAGAAATAAAAATGGCCATTATCCATTTGTTTGGTAAAGGGGAGTTGTAACACCAGCTTGAACATATTCAGACATTTAAAAGCTTAAGATTGTATCTAGAAGAAGAATTGTCCAATCAGTTGCTTACTGTCTAAATCAAACAAGCTATTAAAATGTACATCCTAATAATCAATCTATGATTAGGCAGTACTCCTAAGATGATGTTAATTAGAAACT
This sequence comes from Chondrosia reniformis, assembly GCA_947172415.1. Lineage (NCBI taxonomy): Eukaryota > Metazoa > Porifera > Demospongiae > Chondrillida > Chondrillidae > Chondrosia > Chondrosia reniformis. The sequence goes on from OX359196.1 coordinate 5,833,450, forward strand.
GGTGGCAATTTTTCATAGATGCAAAATAACAGTCAATCACAAGCACATTATAGATATGATTAAAGGGTAAGTCAAGCATGTGACAATTGAAATTTGCACTGTTGCATGACTGCTCTTTGATAAGTTCTTAATGGTCTACCAAGAATATAGCTATCACAGCTCACTGCTTCAACACTTGGGCACCCCATAAATCTGCCTGAAGAGACTGACCAATTATTGTGGTTGCTCCTTTCTCTGTTGCCATGACAACAGCATCCATAAATGCCTTTGAACCTTCAGCAAAATTTTCATATTCAAAAACTCCAGGAGGTCTGACAGAGTGGAGAGCTGATATGAACACAATTCCAAGATTGCCTGGGAATGACTAACCCGTTCCAGACTACAGTCTTAGCAACACTAATGACCTTCTCAAACCTCTTAATGCTCTCTGGCCCTACATCTAACCCCTACAAATTGACACAGTAAGTTTTACTAAACTACAGATTGTATGGCAGTGTCTTACCATCCAACCATCGGGAATTCCAGTCTCTACTGTTGCACTTCCAACCTACAACAATGGCAGTGTACACACGTGCTAAGCTATACCCTAGCAGTATAAAGAGCACCCAGCTCCTGGTCGTTCTAACATTAGCATCCTTATCAAACTTGTCTGCTGTGACAAAATCAACTGGAAAATGAAGAGTAACACCTTTTTTTTCTGCCAATGCGACCAAATCACCAACAATATTGGCACCATCTTCATCAAAAAGAGAGTTTCCAATCTGAAAAACATGGTACATTATTCTGTGTCTTAGAAAGCTACTTAAGAACAACATTTGGAACAGTGGATGTATGGGCTAACAGCATAGATTATCTAAACTACATAGTTTTATGCTAACACTGTATAAAACTGTACAGGAAGGATACAAGCATTACTTAAAGTTCCAGAAACTCCTTATAAAGCTCAAAACATTAACATTGGAGTGCCTCATACAAGTACCTTCATTCCCTGGACAATCTTGGCAAAGGTAAAAGACATTCCACCACCAATAATCATATGATCCACTATTTCCAACATATTTTTAATCAACTGAATCTTGTCCTTAACTTTTGCACTGCAGACCACATATGCTGACAGTCAAGGAACCATAATAAATGTATCTAAACCTTCTGCATACCCTCCCAGAATGGCCAAGAAAGGTTTCTTTGGAGCTTGGAGAGCCTCTTTAAAGTATCTAAGTTCCTTTTCCATAAGTAGTCCAGAACAGCGACATGGCAAGTCAATGCCTACTACAGAACTATTCAAACAAAGCACACATATATACAGGATCCATATACATACACAAGTCCTTTGATACTTAATATCACAATTTCCTGTTAAACAATACTTTACTCGTATATATCCTTTAGAGGTTAAAGCATGGAATCCTGTATGTTAGTACATACATATGATACTTGCAGTACACTGACCTGTGGGCTCGATGAGCTGTTCCAAAAGCATCATTAACATACACATCACCAAGCTTGCTTAGTGATTTACGAAACACAGCTATCTGTTCCTTTGAGGCTTTGACAGACTCCCCAGTTTCAGACTTTCCTTTTCCTTCTTCTTCAATGTGAAACCTCAGGTTTTCAAGTAGAATCACAGTTTCTGAATACAAATGAAAAGTTATAAAGTCTAAAGGGAAATTTTCCATGATGGAAACACTACCTTCTGGAGGATCAGCACAAGCACCCTCTACTTCCGCCCCCACACAGTCTGTTAGGAATGTTACTTTCTTTCCAAGTAGCCTTTCCAATTCAACAGCAACAGGTGCAAGGGAGTATTTTTCTTGTCTTCTTCCATCAGGTCTCCCCAGGTGGCTCATTAGTACAATACTTCTACATTTTCCCTTCTCAAAAGCGTACTGAATCGTTGGCAAAGTGGCAATTATTCTATGTACATTGAACAATGTATATAGATGTTTATTCAAAATACACTACATTTACTATACACAAGTAGAACTAGTGCGCTTCCAACGGTACATACAATGTGTAAACTGATATCGTTGTATTCACATATAGACTATTCACATATGTATTCTTGCCTTTGGCTGCTCGTTATTTTCCCCTCTTGTATGGGAACGTTGAAATCAACACTAAAGCAACACAAGTACACACGCCGTTACAGCTGTACACACACATCACCAGGTATCATCACTTACCGCATTAGCACCCGCTTTCCCTGAATAGGAGCATCACGAATACTAACTCGATCCAAAGTTCCAGAAGACGCCATTTTTTTAACGAATGAATTAAACCCGCGACCTTGACATTGTTGCACACGCATACTATCACAAGTAGGCCTAAACTACTCCGGAAAATTTTACAACACGGAGTTACGCTTCGTTAACTGTTTACCTAATAAGACTAAAGTCCTTAAATCTCATAGTAGACTATTAAAGCTTCATACAAATTTCTGTTTCTTCATTCTTCATATAAAGAATCAATTTCTTTGGCATACTTTTGAACTACTGCATGTCTCTTCAATTTCAAGGTTGGACCTAATAAATGAAGCAGTTGATCACTGGCAGCAGCATCTCAAACAAGTGGCCAGTGTAGCTCACCCAGTTCACCTCCAGGAATTGAAAAGTCTGTATTCAACAAAAGATACTTTTGAACCTAAAGAGAAAATAAATGGTAATTACTCAAAAGGTGAAAGAAGAGGGGACTTCATGGAGACTCTAAAGGTTACAACTTAAACACCCAAACCTACCTTTTGTGCATTAGAGACAGCCTTTTCATTGTACTTCTTGATGCCATCCATGATCGCCTTATCTACATTCTCATCCTTGGCAGCTACAACTTCAGAAACTTTAGTGAATTTGCAACCAATGGAGGCTAAGGCCTTCTTGGCATCTGCCAGCAAGTCATCAGTTGGAGCACCAGTGTCTGGATCAACTGCACACTGCATGACATGATGGTAATATCTACTAAAGGTAACTACATGTACAAACAAATACTTCATCCATGTCAAATTTTAGAGAACACTTCATATCAAATATACTATAGAGGAGCTCCCCAGTATACCATAGAGGAGCTCCCCAGTATACCATAGAGGAGCTCCCCAGTATACCACAGAGGGGCTCCCCAGTATACCATAGAGGAGTTCCCCAGTATACCACAGAGGAGCTCCCCAGTATACCATAGAGGAGCTCCCCAGTATACCATAGAGGAGCTCCCCAGTATACCACAGAGGAGCTCCCCAGTATACCACAGAGGAGCTCCCCAGTATACCACAGAGGAGCTCCCCAGTATACCACAGTGAGGCTCCCCAGTATACCACAGTGAGGCTCCCCAGTATACCACAGTGAGGCTCCCCAGTATACCATAGAGGAGCTCCCCAGTATACCATAGAGGAGCTCCCCAGTATACCATAGAGGAGCTCCCCAGTATACCATAGAGGAGCTCCCCAGTATACCATAGAGGAGCTCCCCAGTATACCATAGAGGAGTTCCCCAGTATACCACAGTGAGGCTCCCAAGTATACCACAGTGAGGCTCCCCAGTATACCATAGGTAGGCTCCCCAGTATACCACAGTGGGGCTGACTGACCTTTAAGGTGGCTAGACAAGTCAGATACTTTCTCCTGTCCCCAATCAACATGATGTTGCTTAGGAATGGTACTTCTGCTTTAATGGTGTTTTCAATAGGGACAGGAGCAACATTCTCACCGCCAGCTGTGATGATCAATTCTAACACAGTAAACAAACACAATAAGTAAACAAGTTATTGACAAAAATAACATGCATTCTACAACGTAGATTTCCAGCTACCTTTGATGCGTCCTGTCACATAGTAGAATCCATCGTCATCAACTCTTCCTATGTCTCCACTGTGTAGCCATCTGTCACTGTCAATAGTATCTGCAGTCTTATCCTCCATGCTTAGATATCCCATAAACACATTACGACCTCTCATCAATATCTAAATATGCAATCAAAAATAATATGTACGTAATTCTTATTTACAACCTATTCTTTGTAAGGCATTGATGCAAGTCATTTTCATAAAAACATAATATACGGTCCACTGTATACGTACGTATATTAATTCTAGTACATAGTTTTTAAGTACATATTGTATATATATTTTACAGAAGAAGAATAAACAAGTAATTTCAATATAGTCCATTCACCAGCTCAATGAATAATACAAATTGATACAAGTATATTGAATACATTTCAAAATGTTTATTATATAAAATAACCACTGGCACTCGGATATTAATAGACCTCTAACCTTACAAGAATAGCGTTAAATAGCTAGTCTATGTACCTCTCCGTCGCCATGCTCATCAGGGTTGTCAATCTTCACTTCCACCCCTTCCATGCACTTTCCAATGGAGGCAGTTTTCCAGTATCCAGGTTTGGGTCTAGTCATGACATGAGGTCCTGTATTCTCACTCATGCCATAGACCTCGTGGATGGGAATGTTCACACTCATAAAGTACTCCAAGACCTCCCTTGAAATGGGAGCGGAGGCCACAAAGAAGAGCTTTGAGTTGCTCAGTCCTAAACCCTCATGGACCTGATGAACAAAATGCTTATTGACCATGTTGCCCACACTCACAAATCAGCTACAACAGAAAATACCTTTCTGCAGACCAGTAGATTGGCAAGTGTCCAGCCCCAAGGAACTGGCTCTCTGAAGTGAATAAGAACAGGTCAAACACAGTTCCAGCGTATTGCATGTTCTTTTATCTACTGCTTATATAACTGACCCTTTCTGTTTGTTCAAATTGCCTTCCAATGCCTTTCTCTTTCCCCAGTCAGCAAGCTTCCTCTTGTATCCTGTTATTGTTGATCCTATGTCCCTCATTCTCTCCATCATCTTCTCCCACACACTGGTTAGAGCAAGCCAGCATGTGACTCTCACATGACATGCACATGACAGCTACACAACTCACCGGGGAACACCAAAGAAGACAGAGGGCTGGGCCTCCTTGAGGGTGACAACCAGTGATCCCTTGAGTGCATCCGGCTGAGCGAACCATGTACATCCCCCAATCCCCATCAACAGGAAGATATCAAGGATCTGTCACATGACACACATGGCGCCATAGCAACAAGCAACAGGGTATAAAGTACAGCACATAAGTGGATAAGTGTTGGAAGGAAAGCCATACAAATCTTTGAGGTCAGCAACATACAATTATCACAGTTTAGTGGTTTTCAATCATGCCCATCAGTGTAGTCAACACAGGGTAACCTTACCACAACAACACAATTGGTTAGTATCCTTAGTATATAACTAATTAAAAGGTACACTGTACCAGTGACCAGATCAACTCTGAGACACTTACCAAAGCTGCAATATGGCTGAGAGGAAGATAGCTAACAAGTGAATGAGAAACTTCTGGATTTAAGAAGCTTTCAGGATATGTGTGATACACTGCTCTAGCAGTCCATGTCATCTAGTAGGGCGAGGAATGGCACCATTATCAACCAACAGTGCATAGTACGGTCCGACTGCATACTTACATTATCATGACTGATCATGACACCCTTTGGCGGTCCCGTGGTTCCGGACTGTAAATATCAAGGAAAGGATCCTCATATAGTATAAGAGTCTGCTACATAGTTATACACTAATGTATGCACAAATATTAAGGTGATAATAATAATAATAATAATAATAATAATAATAATAGAATGAGATGATTTACAACATTTAAAATGCATTAGATTACAAACACCACATGTAAACAATTACAAAGGTGACAAAACATTTTAATTCCATGCACATACACTAGAAGTTCTTTTCAGGCAGTTAGTACTTAATATGATGCACTATGCAGTCACTATGCATGCTGAGGAGTGAAAGACAACACATTTGGATTTTCAAACTGACAAAGTATCAAATATTTGACTGACTGTATAAATGAGAATAGCACAATCTTCTGGTTGTTGGGTCTGGATGATATCCTCAATGACTTGGTCACCCATACCCTCTCCCAACTTCAGAAACTCCTCCCACTGCAGCCATGACAACCAGACAAAATAAACATTCCAACATTAATAGAGATGGGCGTGTCAGGAGCAAAAATAACTACATTCATTGGTTGCTTAAGATAAGCTTATTCATAAGGACACCTGGTGGGAGTCTCTATGGCTGACACACTTGCATACCTCCCACCAGGAATGATTTACATTTGACACAAACATACTTATATTCAAAAGGTGAACATGACTTTTGCCATGCGACTAGAGTGAGCACTATTTGGAGCATAACCAAAAGATATACTGACCTCATACAGGTTATCAATTCTCTGGCTCAACTTTCCAGTGTATTGGACTACTGCTTTAAGCTGTGGCAGCCTCTCCCATATCTACAGAGTAAATTAGATAAAGCATCATTAGGCATGCATCAGTCAAGTGTCAGGAACTCAGAGCACTATCAATTAGAGCACTATCAAGTGAAGCTAATTTTACACTCTTAGTCTGGCCTGCTAGATCATTCCTACAGGCACACCTAGCGGCTGTTATAGGGAGGAATGGTCTGGCCTGCTAGACCATTCCTACAGGCACACCTAGCGGCTGTTATAGGGAGGAATGGTCTGGCCTGCTAGACCATTCCTACAGGCACACCTAGGGGCTGTTATAGGGGGGAATGGTCTGGCCTGCTAGATCATTCCTACAGGCACACCTAGGGGCTGTTATAGGGGGGAATGGTCTGGCCTGCTAGACCATTCCTACAGGCACACCTAGGGGCTGTTATAGGGGGGAATGGTCTAGCTGCAATAGAATAGTTGATGTTGACCAATTAAAAAGCTATAATTATAGAGTATCCAGAATCATCTTTCCAATATTCATAATCCTGTGGTTATTATCAACATGGTATATAGGTAGGTATATCCTGGAAGAAAAGTGTTTGATTGTGCCATTCTAATAAGTGAGCCAAGACTCACACAATAGACCGTAAAAGAGGGTTGTACTTGCTCATTTTCATGGTTAAAACTTAATAATCTTTTCAAGTTACCCTATACCACTGTAGGGAGGGTCTAGCAGGCCAAACTACTCATGCTGTATCCTGCACTTTGTGGTATTCCTGATGGTTACAAGGAGACACAATGCCAAGCAGGTGCAAAGTCTCAGCATCTCATATTTCACATGAAAGGATACAAGACCTTTACAATGCAGTGTGCCTGCCTACCTGAAGGATCTTATCCAGCTGTTTCTGGTTCTCTACAATACAAATATTGGCCTTGCAGCTGTCAAGAATGTACTGACAAGCTTCTGCTGAGTTGGTTGGATAGATTCCTACACTGAGGCCACTAAAGGGGAGAAGAGGTTCATTATGCACAACAATATAATAAATTTAATTAAGAAAATTTAACCTTCTCAGGAAGTTTCCTAAGGTCAGGTTAAGACAGTACTATCTATTCCCTGATACAGTAATTGTGTGGTATCTTATTGTATATCACTTTTATCACCACAACTGCAATCAATTATCCCACCCTTACACTCTAGAACCCCTCCATTAGGGATTCTGGAGTATGTCATTTGACTGATTACTAACGGAGGGGAGTAGCTATTCCACAAGTCACAACAACAAAGATGCAAGTCCACATAACACACCTCTTTCATACATGTTCTCTACACTTCAATAGAATAACAATTAGGACAAGGCCACACACATGACACTCACCCTGCAAAGACTGCTCCCAAACTGCTGAAGAACCATTCAGGAGAGTTAAACCCAATTATTGCAACACCCTGTTTACGCTCTAGCCCAATCTGTTACCAACACAGACAAGTTAATTAAATAGCCATTATATAAGTGGTGTATAACATCTCTTACTTTCAGAAAGGCCTTAGAAGTCTTCATTACATTATCCCAGTACTGCTTATAGTTATATTGAACCCACTGGCCTCCACGTTTCACTTTCAATGCTATATTGCTGGACCACTGACCAACAGCATTGCGAAAGTACTCAGAAACAGTTATTGGTTTTAAGGCTGCAACAGACCCTTTCACAGTGCCCATCAACAGGTCAATAGCTAAAGCATATAATTAAGCACTTGTGTAGCATGTGATATAATATATCTAGGTACATCTGGCTATACACTGGCTACATATTCTACGCTTAAATATATCTGTCTAGAGTAATGTACAAGAATAGTCTTCTGTATGCTGTATTGCAAAAGGCTTGAGAAGCTATGGACTCACATTCATCAATTTTGGAAGTCCGAAATCTGTTAAACTTTGGTTTTTGATATTCCTGTTCTGCTGATGCTTCAGCACCAGTCACTCTAGCCTTTTCTGATGACTGTTCCCCTTTTGGCTCCGGGTCTTCATTTTTAACCTCAGAACCAGTTACCTGCTCATCCTCTTTAGTTTTATCTGAGCTAGTTGCCTCTTCTGGCTCTTTCACTGGTTCCCCACTCTGCTGTGTCTCTTCCGGTGATTCGTTCTCCGCTTTAGCATCAGATTCGTGCTTTTTCGCCGGTGCTTGTTCGACTAGTGTCGTAAATAGGAAGTGAGTTCCGAAAATATGAACTACTTAAGTCGTTTACTAAAATTGTTTCTAAGTGGACAAATAAACGACTACAGAGACTCATTGTTAGAACCTACCTTCACCCTGTTCAGTTTCAATAACTTTATCCTCTTCTGTGCTCGACATGATGCAGCAATTACTATATACATACAAACAGTCAAATAAACGTGTCATATCACTAAGTCTACACAATGTAGCGAGAACTATAGCTCCTAAAAAGGCCATTAATACTTTAACGCGCTACGGGGCATACAGAGATAGACAGCCGATCTAGCAGGTACTAGCTTACTCCTAGATTAACAACGATACACCGAAACGAAATAAAGACTGACGATTCGAAGGCTTAACCGCACAGCATCCTTGTCGATAATCACTTAAAATTAGATATCTGAAGTTTGCACACTAAAAATAGTTAACACATTTTAATATCCCTAGTTCTTTTTAGCCTTACGTGGAATGAAGAATCAATACAGTAGTTGAAGACGACGGAACCAACAATTTATATTAGACTATACAATCCAAACACGTGCCGCAGCGTGGCCGTCCATATTTGCGCAGTTTATTAATTATGAAAACATTTCTTACAAATACTGTACATTCATGTACATTCGTATAACTTATTGAAATAAGAAGGCTAATAAAAGTGGAAACGTCAAAAAGGTATTTGCAAAGGTTAATATGATGTGGAATAATGCCTAGACGTAAATGAAACCTGCTAAATATGATTTATGATCACTATGGTAACAAACTAGTCCTAATCAGCTTTGCTTATGAGTTGGGCCTTGTTTAGCTTGTAGTAAATGCCTCCCTTGTTGAGTAGCTCAGTGTGCGTTCCCTGTTCAGCTATCCGACCTCCCTTGATCACTGCAATTACATCAGCATTCTGAATAGTGGACAACCTGTGGGCTATCACAATGCAGGTGCGGCCCTCCCTAGCCTTGTCCAGAGCCTCCTGCACCACCTGTAGCAACAGTACCACCGTACTCATAATGAGAATGTCCAGCAATATCCTACAATTGACTTCATGCTCAATAAATATACAATTACTAACAAATTCCACTATTTTGAGGAAAATCATTCGTCATCGTAAGATATTGTATAAACCCACTGCACTCACTTTCTCGCTCTCTGCATCCAGAGCTGATGTGGCTTCATCAAGGAGAAGAATCTTGGGGTTCCTCACCAGTGCTCTGGCTATGGCAATTCTCTGCTTCTGTCCTCCAGACATCTGGGTACCTCTAGCCCCAACATTGGTCTCATAACCCTGTGTGCAGTAGAAAAACGAAAAATATATAGCTAGCTACATTTGGATATGCAATTGACTCTATCAGCATTTCAGGTGGTAAGGTATAACGTACCTGAGGCAGTGACATTACATAATTGTGAATGTTGGCAGCTTTGGCAGCTTCCTCCACTTCTTCATTTGATACTTCTCTGAAGTTGGCTCCATAGCGAATGTTGTCGGCAATGCTGGCATCAAACAAGACTGGCTCCTGGCTGACCAGACCAATCTGAGATCTCAGCCACTTGATATTTAGTATACGTAAGTTCCATGCATCCAGTCGTACATCAGAATCCATCTTACTCGAGGGATCATAGAATCTCTCTAGTAAGGACACCACTGTACTCTTGCCACACCCACTAGGTCCAACCAGAGCAAGTGTCTGGCCAGGTCTTACACAAAAATCAACTCCTTTCAGCACCTGTATATTAGGTCTGGAAGGGTAGTTAAAGTATACGTCATCAAAGTAGACAAAACCCTTGAAAGGCCTTGTCGTCGTTGTTGCGGTTGATGGTAGCAGAGATGGCCTCTCCTCCTGTGCCTCCGATTCCCCTTCGGGTATAATACCAATATCGGAGTAACTGTCAATAGATGGCACACGTCTAATTAGAGCAAACACTCTGTTAGCAGACACTCTTGCCTTTGCGTAATTGGGACCAAAGGCCCCAGCCTGGCCGGCTGCCATGGCACCAAATATCAGAGCGTTAAATACTCTAAAGGGGAAGGAGATGCATACAGGTTCACATGCAAATGTTGCAACACTTTATTTATACATATTTGCAAATGGGGGCATTCAGTAAAGCTTGAGTTTGTTTCCCTTTTCTACCATTCTTTTATAATTCTGAGGACATTATGACCATACAAACTGGGAGTCTAACGTAGCAACCAAGTAATTCAAGTGCAGGGGACAGCTCTGGTAACTTAAATTACTTGTCATATACACACACCTTGAAACCAGAAGTACATATGTGACTAACTCTGGACTGTACCAAAACACACTGGATTATAACTTACACAAAGATTCTGCTAAAATCTGAAAATACAATACTGTCTGTGACCTGAGTGACTTGAAATGCTCCATATCGGAAAACAAGAGAATATCCCAGGATGAGCACACCCTGAGAAAACCCATACATGATTCCTGCTAAAATTGGCTGTGTAATGGACCTTCGAAAGATCCCTTGCATCTGAACATAGTAAAGATGGTAAAAAGTATCCTCTCTGCACAGTCCTGCCACAGTCCTCATATTCTCTATAGACTCCACTGCCACCTTCCCAGCTTCCTCCAACTGCTTCTTGTTCTCCTTAGTGTGTCCAGTCACTGCTTTGAGCTGCAGGCCCCCAGCCAAGATTAGGATGGGGATGAAGCCAACGAGCACCAAGGTTAGACTCCAGGAATACACAAATGATATGATGAGCGACAGCAACAAACTAAAGGCAACCTGGAACAGTACACCCAATCTGGTTCCCGTGGCACCCTGTACCTGAGCAGCATCGGCAGACAGGCGAGTGGTAAGTGCTCCAGTGGAGTTGAACTTGTCATCAAACCACACCATGTCCTGACGCAACATGGCTTTGAAAGCTTTATTTCTCAGTCTGGCAGTGAGGTATTCACCAGCCACAGTGAAACAGAAAGTCTACATAATGAATTTGAAAAAGGAGACCAAATGAAATTAAGACACAGGTATGTATATATAATACAGTATGTACCTTAAGAAATATCCCAACTGCAGACACACCTCCGAGTACAACTAGCAGCCCACTCCAGAGGCCTACACTACTCAGTGGATCAGGTTCCGCAAACACCTATTACGCAACAACACACTCTACACTTGACATTGGGGAACAATCTCTTAATAAATAACTTACAGCTAAAATTTCTCCAAAAAATATCGCAAAAATGGGAAAAGCTGCGCCTTCTATAAAGCTCCCAATAACACCAAATACAAGCAGAGGCCATTCCTTGGCATTCATCTTAAATAGTTCCATGATGGGTACCTCTTCTAGTCCTTTATCATATTCCTCCAACTGGAGGATATAAAAATAGCAAAGTGGTATAGTAGTGGTGTAGTGGTATAGTAGTGGTGTAGTGGTATAGTAGTGGTGTAGTCAATAAACAAATACCAATTTCCATCAGGTCAGACATGCTGCTCACTTCTTTTTCTGACAAATCTTTTATCTTTTTTGCTTCTTCCTCTTCTTCCTCTTCTTCATTTTCTCCTTCAATCACTTTGGACAACTTCGATTGCTGCCTTTCAAACAATGGTGATAAAACTGCATCAGACTGAGGTTCATTTCTACTTTTTGCAGATAACTGTCTTTCAAATTGAAAGAGTTCCACCGCCTCATCAATGCTGCTACTCGTTTGAGCAGTCACTAGATTGTAATAAAGCCCCTTCTTCTCGATTAGCGAATCATGGGAGCCTAGTTCAGAAATCTGTCCCTCTTCAAACACAGCAATGTTATCAGCATTCTTAATTGTGGACAACCTATGAGCTATAATTATTGTAGTACGACCTTGCCTGGCCTTTGGGATAAGATAAAAAAATAATTAAAACAGTAGAGAGAGTACTTCAAAGTTGCAGCATTTGGTATTTACCTTATCCAAAGCATCTTGAACAATTCCCTCGCTCTCTGCATCCAGAGCTGATGTGGCTTCATCAAGGAGAAGAATCTTGGGGTTCCTCACCAGTGCTCTGGCTATTGCAATTCTCTGCTTCTGTCCTCCAGACATCTGAGCTCCCCTCTCTCCAACAAGAGTGTCGTAACCCTTGGGAAGACTGACAATAAAGTCATGAGCGTTGGCTGCTTGAGCAGCTGCTTCAATCTCCTCTTGTGTCACTCCTTCTCGGCCATAACGAATGTTCTCGAAAATGGTGGTGGCAAACAGAACTGGCTCCTGCCCTACCACACCAATATTGCTTCTCAACCATTTCAAGTTTAAGGTTTTTATGTCCTGGCCGTCCAGTAGGACAGATCCCTCAATTGTGTCATAGAAACGTTGGATCAACTGAATAGTTGTACTCTTTCCACATCCACTGGGTCCTACTAATGCCAGGGTTTTACCCACCTCAGCTTTCAGATTCAACCCCTCAAGAACTACAACGTCTGGTCTGGTTGGATATATAAATCCAACATTAGAAAACTCTATTTCCCCGTTAATGTCGCTAGAAGACAGCCCCTCCTCTGATGAAACATCAATGGGCGGTTTCTACAAAACCAATTATAATATACACAAAAGATAAAATTTGTAAAACAGTTAACAACAATAATGCCATGAAACACAAAGTAAACGATAAAACCTCATTTTCTTCACTTAACACATCATAAAAAGGTCAAGGTGTGTGACTAACTCGCTTGATAGTTGCGTATAGAAATCCAACAGCCCCTGCAGCTGTTCCCAGTTCCTGCAGGTTAGGGCCTGCTTGTCCAATGGAAAAGGCACCAATCAACAGAGCAAAGAATACCTGTATATCAGAGGCACATTATAATATGAATTGTATACGCTTGCACTGCATCTCTTCAAACGTATGCACACAATACACAAGCGTGGACTATAGGTAGTCCCTACACATCACACCATGCCTGAAAGCATTAACACTTTTTATAAAATAATATAGAAATTAAGTCACAGTGTATATATATAACTATCTCATTAATAATTCCATACCGTTAGAGTGTCGCCTGAAAGAGTTCGGCCAGAATCAATTAAAAATGCAGCAAAGCTACACACACAAAGTATGGTGTAATTAAATATGGCTGATATAGTAACTTTAAAACACATAGCTGTAATACATACGATCATTTTTCTAAATAAACAAGGCAATAATGCTTACGCAAACACTCCTGCATAGATCGAAAACAGTAAGAGGTAAATGCTTGCAATGCTTGCTCCAGAAATGAATCCCTTCTGAGCTCCAATTTTCTTGGCATCAGCAAGCCGGTCACAGTACCTCTGGTGTTCCTTCTCTTCTCCTCCAAATGCCACCACAGTGCGGATTGAAGAGAGGACCTCCTCGGCCACTGCACCAGCTCCAGCGTACTGCTTCTGTTCCTTACTTGTAAAGGCAGCCAATAACTACAGTAGGAAGGACAAGAACCAGACATAAATGAGAAACGGAGAGACTCGTGATGCCATTTTTATGGTAAAACTGACTTTTGCAAAAACAAAAGCTGCTGCTGCAATGAAAGGGGTACACCCTATCATTAACAAGGTCATCTCCCAGGATACTACTAATCCAACAACTAAACCACCCAGGAAGGTGGCAGTCAATTGGATAAAGATACTCAACTTATCTCCAATCCCTTCCTGTACTTTAATAGTATCACTGTATTACACAAAAATAAAGAGAGGTCAACATGCTCTTGCTACTACTAACGTAATCAAGCACATATTACAGGGACTTACTCTATAAGCCTTGAGTTGAGTTCACCAGTTTTATTTTGATCAAACCAAGATATATTCTGCCTCAAGATTGCCTTATAGAACTCTAGCCTTATTCTATGGGTTTGGCGCTGTGCAGCCAAGGAGAAGGTCCACACTTGGACAAAGCCAAGGAGCATTGCACCAATCCCTAACCCAATGAAGGCATAAATATATCTATGCAGCAGGAACAGAAAATCCCCAGTAGAAAGGCATCGGAATTGCGGGTAAGCCGGTGCACCACTTGTGTTCAAGAACAAGCTAATCGCATCACAATTTGGATCTACTTGATTGGGAAGAACTGTGTTATTCAGTAATGCGACAGTAATCTCAGCAGTGACATTGTGAAATATAAAGAGATTGATCATGTCTCCAAACACAAACATTGAGGCTGGTAACACAGCACCATGTGCAAGTGCAGCAATAGTCCCAAATAGCATCAGCAACCAATCCAAAATGGTTGCAAAACTAAACTACAATTGAAAACATGTAAAAATAGACTTTTAAAAATGTTACAACCTCAAAACAGTAAGCTGTTTACCAATTGCAATATAGTGCCACTATTTTCTTTATCTTTCTTCTTCTTCTTCTTCTTCTCAGGGTTGTCACCGCTCTTTTTATCCTTTCTAATATCAAGCAGGGAGTCGTATAAAAATCGCTATCCTTGGTTGGTCACTAACAATTAGGTTCACCAGAAAACTTACCCATTCGTATTCTTGTACACGGCAGCTGAATAAGATGACGAGTCCGTCAAGACTTTCACCTTGACGTCGTCATCCTCCTTAGAAACACCATCCATGTCTCTTCCAAGTTCTTAAAATCTTACTCAGTAGGCAAACCCTGTGCACTTTTATACCGTCTGAAGTCGTATCAAGCCAGCCAGCCGCCTTGGAACAAAATTCCAAACCGCACAGGAAGTAAAATTCAAACCACGTGGTTAAAAGGTCCTGTATACAAAAAATCGGAAGTAAATCTGATTGGCCGTGTAAACACAAATCAGCTGCAACTGAGAAACTAAGAATATTTGATTCACAACAGCTAATTGCGATTTTTGAGAGATAAATGGACAGAATGAGTTCTTCTGTAATTCCTCTTCGTGAGCACAAAACAAAGAATCTTTCCAACTATGCAAACTTCTACATTCCAAGCTACAATGAAGATTTTGGGTACAAGACAGTTGTGAGGGATAACAGCTTAAGAATAGGCACTTCATCTGGAAACAGAAGAAACAATCCTCATCCTTCTCATGTAAGCATAACTCTCTTAAAAGAAAATGCTACAAATATAGTAATAAAGAAACTATTCTAAATTTCTATATCAGACATAGGTCAATTTTTATTTTTTTATTTTTTATTTTTACTGTGTACTGTTTTACCAGCTTGTGCTGAAGAGATCACCTTATAACAATTACAATTTTTATTATGACTACCATGCATTCCCTTCTCCCCAGGCCTTTATGGTGTGGAGATATCCCAACAAATTCAGAACTAATGTCAGCATGGACCGTTTATCCTCTCCCATCCCAACCATCAACCTGGTGTGTCCCAATGACAGGATCATGTCTACCTACCAGCAAGACTACCCAACACCTGGTAAGTATTGATTGATGAATTTTTGGATTAATAACACTGTTAAGTATCTTGGTTACCAATTAATTGGTCTCACCCTTAATAATTACCTGCAGGCAACCATGAAGCTATGGACTCTGGGCTGCCCCAGTCTCCTACAGCCAGACCCTCTGCCAAACTGGAGTCCACTCACATGTGGAGTTTCCAAACTCCTAAATACAGCAAACGACTCCAAGGAAACACAACCAGATATGGCTGTAATATGGAAAGGAGCAAGCATGTGCATGGTGTTGGTAAGCTTGTAGGGCTAGTGTAATGAGATTGAACATTAAACTTCACTTTATTCCTTTCTCTTGTGATATGATATTTTGACACTTTCTAATTATAGTTGTATGTTTATTGTCTCTCTCATTTAGTGCCTACCCTTTCAGCCAAGGAATGTGAGATTTATCAGCCAAATGATACCTCATATGCAAGCTTCTTCACATCTCCAAATAAGGTAATGGTGAGAAAGAATCTTGCTATAGCATCTTTTTGTCTAAATAAGGCATGACAGTCAGCTAATAAAAGAAAATGCATTACATCATTACCATATTTAGAAGCAAAATCTATTTTTATAACATTACATCATTGTTTTCCTTTAGGCTCCAGAAAACTCCTTCAAGCTGCCACAGCTCAAGCCAGGTATGCAGTATTTTTATTTGTCTCACCAAGGAAACAAATCTATTTAGCATCAACCAAACCCACCCATCACCCATCGTGTAGTGGAGACTTGATAGCCTGTTGATAATATGGGCAGTCAACATCATTAATTGTCATACCTTAATTAGGCTACAAGTATTATCTGTTGTGCATGTTTAGGATAAATGAACAAACATGATTAGCTAACATTAAGCCATGCAATTTAACCCTTTGACATGAGTAATCGGTGATCTCTTGTTTTAGGTTCCAGCCTTACAGGCATAGTGGAAGACAAACAAGCAGAAGCTATCAACAACACCAAGTGGCTCTCCAATTAACTTGAAACTAATCAATATTTCTCTTTTTATGTATATTTATCTCTCTGAAAGTACATTTGTTGGTATCCAAGCGTAAACAGCTGATTGTACGTGACCATTTCAGGGGATGATGCAACTAGAGTATATGATGCAACAACTAACGCAATTGCGTAATCACAAGTGGCGCCCAGGAAATAAATTGTACACATACAGATTTATACTTGATATGAACGTTCAACTGTTGCTAATGCATTTTCAGGCACAGATTTTCTTAGTTTAATAAAAAGCTCTTCGCAATTTTGTCTTTCCTTTGCATTCAGAAAGGTCATTGACAGAGAGAATCTTTGGGCTTGTGCTAACATCTCCAACAAGCTGATAACTTCAGCAGCATCTTGAACTGAATAACACTAAATTATTATAAAAATACCAAACAACTATAACAAATAGTCAAAGTTTAGTGATGATGATATATCAATTTTAAAAGATCGGCTTTAGATCTTAAAGTTTCCCTATTTTTTTATTCAAACCTTGTCCAAAATCCAATAAAAGACTTTGTTTCCATGGTTACAGATTGTAGAATAGTGCGTACATTTCCTATTTCAGGAGTGGCTTTAATAGAGATGTGCTGCATACATCATTACAATGCTACGTACAATCATTGTTTAAAATATAGGAAATGGTTTAGTTAGCAGCACTCTTTACAATGGCGAGAAACTATTAATTCTTAAATTTATCCAAGTCTTAAAGTTGATTCTAAGCCTAAACTTTTGAACGTTTTATGCGATGCCATTTTCTTTGACACACACATATATAGATTTTACCTCACTAACATCTTTGATCTCTAATCTTTTGAGCGTCTAGAGATATAGTTTGTTGTCGGTGCAAACTGCATCTCTAGATGCTCAAAAGACTAAAGATGAACCTTCTCAAAGTTTGGTGCAGTTAGAAGAAATCCTTATCATCTATCATTAGTTGGTTAAAAGCATATACTTCGCCAGTTAAATATGATGAGAAATGTACCTTTTGAATATGTAGCATAACAAATCACTACCTATAATTAGCCAATCTATCAATTTCATTAATCAATTAAGCCTACTTGAAGCCTGATATCAGAACATGTTTTCAGGTCTCCTGTCTGGAAGGTAAAGGGGATGGATATATATTCTAAAAATAGGTATGATGTAATGCTTTTTGGATGACAACCACAAGTATGCACACCTTTAAAATAAATTTTAAATAACTTGATATACAATCAATGTAGGCAGATAATAATCTAATAATAATAATATTATAAAGAAAAGCAGTCTAAATTTAGATATGATGTAATGACTGTGGGGGCGACCACAGTCTGACCTTCCATGCTCTACAGCCACATTGTAAACAGTAGGAAGTGCTGTCAGAAATACCTGAAACGAACAATTAATTAATTACTTTATACTACCGATTAATTGCTCAGTTTATAAAATATATACATATGTACACAAAATGTAAAAGCTACCAATTCAAACCCAAAAAGGGCTTTAAATAATGACATACACACAATAGATACATGTAGAAAATGATTGTGTAGATAACTATTAACATTGAGTTACACATTTTAAGGAAGATTGTATTATTACATTGTTAATACTATGACCTTATCTCACCTGGTTCAGTGCTTGTATAATATCACCTAGTATCTCCATGTTCATTTGAACAGGAAATATTCTTTTAAGCCCTTCAGTTCTGAGAGTCATAATGAGGCCATAACGCTTGTTAGGGTTGTCAGCCGGTGCCCCTCTCCATGCTCTCATAAACTCTTGCTGAGTAGTAGGGACTTCCCCGCCTAGCTTCACCATCCTAGGAGGGCTTTGCTCAAACACATCGCCTGCTGCTACATTCCAGGGTTGTGATGGCTGAGTTTCAAGTAGTTCCTGCCTGTTCAAAGGTTTTAGATTTGATGCCTTGACAATATCTCTAAATTTGATTGGAGTAAGGTAATGAAATCAAACCTTTCTGCTGTACAATTAATTCAATACTGATGGAATAAATTTTAAGAAACAATAAAGGACCAAATGAAGAATCATTTATTACATTTATCTGTAGAAATGTGGTAGCCAAGGAAGTCTAGCATGTATGTATAATTACATAGCCTAATGTGAAGTCAACCTTTACCTATTTTGTCACATTAGTGATTCTGGGGAGGTAATGATAGAATATTCTCCTTAGATATAAATGATTACATGATTCAACATATGATTCAATGTATTTACTGCACTTGCAGAGCTTTACACATTAAGCGATATATACGTGGGTGCTAAATTCCACCTGAATTCTTCATACGAATTGACCCCCTGTCTAATCGCACGGAACTTTGCATCATTTTCTCTGATATATTTAACTTCAGCTTCCTTCGCTTCTAGCATTTCGCGCTTTAACTTCTGTAAATCAATCTTCCCTCTTGTGTCGGCCATTTTTAGAGGCTATCGCATGTTTCATTCTGTGCCTACGTATATATGAATCTTTACAGTGCAAGTTTCAAAAATGCTCTGATTCCTGGGACAACTACAATGTAAATATTGCAAATTCTGTTAACTGTACTACATATATGTATGCAATACTGTACATGCTGTCCTGTATTAGGCGGGCACCATAAAATGTACTTCTGCTACCAGCAAGCTTGACATTGAGACAAATTGAAATCAAGCTTTGATATATCTTGAGAATGAGCTCAGACCACAAAGTTTCACTGCATTTACACAAATATGGCTTCTGGGTTGTAAATTGGTTTTTCATTATATTAAAACTAGCTTTACAAAGTGGCCAAGAATTCAAGTGCTGGGGTGCAAACCCCATGAGTTTTTATCAACTCTAAGTATTCATTTAATTAATGTAGCTACTACATTGCCTAGAAACCACTTTGTATAATGCTATTAAAAATTTAATAGGGACAAAAAGAAGTTATATGATTAACAAGTGGTAAACTAGGTTAAATGGCTAATTTCTATATACTTAGATTATACTAATGTAATTAAAGTTTGCATTCGAGTTATTTTATATCTGCATGTTGTAGTGTTGTTTCTCAGTGTTACTCGGCCCTAAAAATTGCCTTCATATAACCAATAAAAATTTAAAAATATCCAATCTTTAGAAACACCTATATACAAAAATCTTGGATGTACAATAAATTAACCTAATCGCCACGATTATACGCACATGTATGTAAGATTTATATTACATATTTAATTATGGCACCCTTAATTACACTTGTTGCCAGGAAACTGGTTGCTATAAAAATTCTTAATTTAGTTTTGTTGGAGATGAAAATGGACTGTAGAAAAAAATAATGTATGGGGAGTGATAGAGCAAATATGAGTAGAAATCAAAATTTCCAAACCTCTTTGATAATGCTTAATAGATGTCTGTGAATGCTGACACCAAGTCACAGCTTCATATCTTTCCATTTGGTAGAGTTATAGAACTAAATGTACAAAAAATCCTAGTATACAAAGTTAATGTATGGGGAGAGATAGGGTAAATAGATTTGCTCTATACGTAGCAGAGTGAACTCCACTAGTCTCAGTGTGAATGCTGACACAAAAATTTAGCTTCATATTTCTCCATTTGATAGAGTGACAGCCCTCAATGTACATTAAATTCTGGTATACAAAGTTAATGTATTGTGAGAGATAGGGCAAATTTTAAGTTTCATTAAAATTTCAAAAACTCATTGGACATGCTCTATAGATGTCTGTGAATGCTGACAGAAAGATTTAGCTTCATATCTCTCCATTTGATGGAGTGACAGTCCTCAATGTACATTAAATTCTGGTGTACAAAGTTAATGTATTGTGAGAGATAGGGCAAATTTTAAGTTTCATCAAAATTTCAAAAACTCATTGGACATGCTCTATAGATGTCTGTGAATGCTGACACAAAGATTTAGCTTCATATTTCTCCATTTGATGGAGTGACAGCCGTCAATGTACATTATATTCCTGTATACAAAGTTAATGTATTGTGAGAGATAGGCAAATTTTAAGTTTCATCAAAATTTCAAAAACTCATTGGACATGCTCTATAGATGTCTGTGAATGCTGACACAAAGATTTAGCTTCATATTTCTCCATTTGATAGAGTGACAGCCCTCAATGTACATTATATTCCTGTATACAAAGTTAATGTATTGTGAGAGATAGGGCAAATTTTAAGTTTCATCAAAATTTCAAAAACTCATTGGACATGCTCTATAGATGTCTGTGAATGCTGACACAAAGATTTAGCTTCATATTTCTCCATTTGATGGAGTGACAGCCGTCAATGTACATTATATTCCTGTATACAAAGTTAATGTATTGTGAGAGATAGGGCAAATTTTAAGTTTCATCAAAATTTCAAAAACCCATTGGACATGCTCTATAGATGTCTGTGAATGCTGACAGAAAGATTTAGCTTCATATCTCTCCATTTGATAGAGTTACAGAACTACAGTTAATGTACTGTTTTGTTTGAGAAAATTGCGTAATACTATATATGGCCGACCGTTAGAAGGTATTATCATAATAATGACAAAATTCCATAATATATCTGAAAATCTAGAATACTTTCCAATTTTTTATACATAGGGATATGCACTTTGTAGTACTTGATTGTTATTGAAGTACTATCTATCCATATATTTTATATGGATCTCGTTAAAGTGAAATTTTGCCGATCGACGGCCAACGAAACTCCAAAGAAAAAAAGTTGGACCATACCGAACGCTACCATCCACGACGCTCAGAGGCCGGGATCGGTGGTAACGCTCTGCCGAGTTGAGCTTTGGGTGTCACTTGCGTGAGAAGAACCAGTTCTTCTCGATATGGCCGACTCATATGAATCCTTAAAGATATCAGATGCCAATCCCACATTACGTGGAACCCCCCCGAAATCCGGATTATTGGTGAGCACGTCTCTATGGCACCAACCGATTAGGAGACAGCTTCAGAGTCTAAGCGCTACCAACCTCTATGGGAACCGCAACCACCATAGAGATGTGTCCAGGTAGGCCTACTATATAAGGTTTTTCGCTTCTATTTATATGAAGTTTTGTCCAAAGAAAACGATTGTGGTTGGGACCTTTTTTAATATATTTCTCGTTATTTCCAGATCAGTGAATTGTTTCAAGCAAGTTTAAAGACATAGGCAGTATTAGTGGTTCACCTGAAAACTGGGAAAAGCGAAAAAAATCCTGTAAGTGTCTTGATGGGCCGAGGAGAACGACTTTTCTGATCCCAATTATTTTCGAGAAATCGTCAATTTATTCCACTTTAATTCCAGACCAGTGAATCGTTCCAAGCAATTTTACACACATACGCAGTATTTCCAATACATCTCAAAACTGTGGCAAATGGATAAAAGCCTGTATGTGTCTTGGTGGAGGGAGGAGAGCGACTTTTCATGATACAGAAAACTAGAGATAGTGAGAGGTCCGATATTTATCGCCTTTACGATATTAATGTCTATGATCGATATTTCAACTAGGCCGGTTTTATTAGATGTCTGTGAATGCTGACACAAAGATTTAGCTTCATATCTCTCCATTTGATAGAGTAACAGCCCTCAATGTACATTATATTCCTGTATACAAAGTTAATGTATTGTGAGAGATAGGGCAAATTTTAAATTTCATCAAAATTTCAAAAACTCATTGGACATGCTCTATAGATGTCTGTGAATGCTGACACAAAGATTTAGCTTCATATCTCTCCATTTGATGGAGTGACAGTCCTCAATGTACATTAAATTCTGGTGTACAAAGTTAATGTATTGTGAGAGATAGGGCAAATTTTAAGTTTCATCAAAATTTCAAAAACCCATTGGACATGCTCTATAGATGTCTGTGAATGCTGACACAAAGATTTAGCTTCATATTTCTCCATTTGATAGAGTGACAGCCCTCAATGTACATTATATTCTGGTATACAAAGTTAATGTATTGTGAGAGATAGGGCAAATTTTAAGTTTCATCAAAATTTCAAAATCTCATTGGGCATGCTCTATAGATGTCTGTGAATGCTGACACAAAGATTTAGCTTCATATCTCTCCATTTGATAGAGTGACAGTCCTCAATGTACATTAAATTCTGGTGTACAAAGTTAATGTATTGTGAGAGATAGGGCAAATTTTAAGTTTCATCAAAATTTCAAAAACCCATTGGACATGCTCTATAGATGTCTGTGAATGCTGACACAAAGATTTAGCTTCATATCTCTCCATTTGATAGAGTGACAGTCCTCAATGTACATTATATTCTGGTGTACAAAGTTAATGTATTGTGAGAGATAGGGCAAATTTTAAGTTTCATCAAAATTTCAAAAACCCATTGGACATGCTCTATAGATGTCTGTGAATGCTGACACAAAGATTTAGCTTCATATTTCTCCATTTGATGGAGTGACAGCCCTCAATGTACATTATATTCTGGTATACAAAGTTAATGTATTGTGAGAGATAGGGCAAATTTTAAGTTTCATCAAAATTTCAAAATCTCATTGGGCATGCTCTATAGATGTCTGTGAATGCTGACACAAAGATTTAGCTTCATATCTCTCCATTTGATAGAGTGACAGTCCTCAATGTACATTAAATTCTGGTGTACAAAGTTAATGTATTGTGAGAGATAGGCAAATTTTAAGTTTCATCAAAATTTCAAAAACCCATTGGACATGCTCTATAGATGTCTGTGAATGCTGACACAAAGATTTAGCTTCATATCTCTCCATTTGATAGAGTAACAGCCGTCAATGTACATTATATTCCTGTATACAAAGTTAATGTATTGTGAGAGATAGGGCAAATTTTAAGTTTCATCAAAATTTCAAAAACTCATTGGACATGCTCTATAGATGTCTGTGAATGCTGACACAAAGATTTAGCTTCATATCTCTCCATTTGATAGAGTGACAGTCCTCAATGTACATTAAATTCTGGTGTACAAAGTTAATGTATTGTGAGAGATAGGGCAAATTTTAAGTTTCATCAAAATTTCAAAAACCCATTGGACATGCTCTATAGATGTCTGTGAATGCTGACACAAAGATTTAGCTTCATATCTCTCCATTTGATAGAGCGACAGCCCTCAATGTACATTATATTCTGGTATACAAGGTTAATGTATTGTGAGAGATAGGGCAAATTTTAAGTTTCATCAAAATTTCAAAATCTCATTGGGCATGCTCTATAGATGTCTGTGAATGCTGACACAAAGATTTAGCTTCATATCTCTCCATTTGATAGAGCGACAGCCCTCAATGAACATTAAATTCTAGTATACAAAGTTAATGTATTGTGAGAGATAGGGCAAATTTTAAGTTTCATCAAAATTTCAAAAACCCATTGGACATGCTCTATAGATGTCTGTGAATGCTGACACAAAGATTTAGCTTCATATTTCTCCATTTGATAGAGTGACAGCCCTCAATGTACATTATATTCCTGTATACAAAGTTAATGTATTGTGAGAGATAGGGCAAATTTTAAGTTTCATCAAAATTTCAAAAACCCATTGGACATGCTCTATAGATGTCTGTAAATGCTAACACAAAGATGTAGCTTCATATCTCTCCATTTGATGGAGTGACAGCCCTCAATGTACATTAAATTCTGGTATACAAAGTTAATGTATTGTGAGAGATAGGGCAAATTTTAAGTTTCATCAAAATTTCAAAAACTCATTGGACATGCTCTATAGATGTCTGTGAATGCTGACACAAAGATGTAGCTTCATATCTCTCCATTTGATGGAGTGACAGCCCTCAATGTACATTAAATTCTGGTATACAAAGTTAATGTATTGTGAGAGATAGGCAAATTTTAAGTTTCATCAAAATTTCAAAAACTCATTGGACATGCTCTATAGATGTCTGTGAATGCTGACACAAAGATTTAGCTTCATATTTCTCCATTTGATGGAGTGACAGCCGTCAATGTACATTATATTCCGGTATACAAAGTTAATGTATTGTGAGAGATAGGGCAAATTTTAAGTTTCATCAAAATTTCAAAAACCCATTGGACATGCTCTATAGATGTCTGTGAATGCTAACACAAAGATTTAGCTTCATATCTCTCCATTTGATGGAGTGACAGCCCTCAATGTACATTAAATTCTGGTATACAAAGTTAATGTATTGTGAGAGATAGGGCAAATTTTAAGTTTCATCAAAATTTCAAAAACTCATTGGACATGCTCTATAGATGTCTGTGAATGCTGACACAAAGATTTAGCTTCATATTTCTCCATTTGATGGAGTGACAGCCCTCAATGTACATTATATTCCTGTATACAAAGTTAATGTATTGTGAGAGATAGGGCAAATTTTAAGTTTCATCAAAATTTCAAAAACTCATTGGACATGCTCTATAGATGTCTGTGAATGCTGACACAAAGATTTAGCTTCATATTTCTCCATTTGATGGAGTGACGCCGTCAATGTACATTATATTCCTGTATACAAAGTTAATGTATTGTGAGAGATAGGCAAATTTTAAGTTTCATCAAAATTTCAAAAACTCATTGGACATGCTCTATAGATGTCTGTGAATGCTGACACAAAGATTTAGCTTCATATTTCTCCATTTGATAGAGTGACAGCCCTCAATGTACATTATATTCCTGTATACAAAGTTAATGTATTGTGAGAGATAGGGCAAATTTTAAGTTTCATCAAAATTTCAAAAACTCATTGGACATGCTCTATAGATGTCTGTGAATGCTGACACAAAGATTTAGCTTCATATTTCTCCATTTGATGGAGTGACAGCCGTCAATGTACATTATATTCCTGTATACAAAGTTAATGTATTGTGAGAGATAGGGCAAATTTTAAGTTTCATCAAAATTTCAAAAACCCATTGGACATGCTCTATAGATGTCTGTGAATGCTGACAGAAAGATTTAGCTTCATATCTCTCCATTTGATAGAGTTACAGAACTACAGTTAATGTACTGTTTTGTTTGAGAAAATTGCGTAATACTATATATGGCCGACCGTTAGAAGGTATTATCATAATAATGACAAAATTCCATAATATATCTGAAAATCTAGAATACTTTCCAATTTTTTATACATAGGGATATGCACTTTGTAGTACTTGATTGTTATTGAAGTACTATCTATCCATATATTTTATATGGATCTCGTTAAAGTGAAATTTTGCCGATCGACGGCCAACGAAACTCCAAAGAAAAAAAGTTGGACCATACCGAACGCTACCATCCACGACGCTCAGAGGCCGGGATCGGTGGTAACGCTCTGCCGAGTTGAGCTTTGGGTGTCACTTGCGTGAGAAGAACCAGTTCTTCTCGATATGGCCGACTCATATGAATCCTTAAAGATATCAGATGCCAATCCCACATTACGTGGAACCCCCCCGAAATCCGGATTATTGGTGAGCACGTCTCTATGGCACCAACCGATTAGGAGACAGCTTCAGAGTCTAAGCGCTACCAACCTCTATGGGAACCGCAACCACCATAGAGATGTGTCCAGGTAGGCCTACTATATAAGGTTTTTCGCTTCTATTTATATGAAGTTTTGTCCAAAGAAAACGATTGTGGTTGGGACCTTTTTTAATATATTTCTCGTTATTTCCAGATCAGTGAATTGTTTCAAGCAAGTTTAAAGACATAGGCAGTATTAGTGGTTCACCTGAAAACTGGGAAAAGCGAAAAAAATCCTGTAAGTGTCTTGATGGGCCGAGGAGAACGACTTTTCTGATCCCAATTATTTTCGAGAAATCGTCAATTTATTCCACTTTAATTCCAGACCAGTGAATCGTTCCAAGCAATTTTACACACATACGCAGTATTTCCAATACATCTCAAAACTGTGGCAAATGGATAAAAGCCTGTATGTGTCTTGGTGGAGGGAGGAGAGCGACTTTTCATGATACAGAAAACTAGAGATAGTGAGAGGTCCGATATTTATCGCCTTTACGATATTAATGTCTATGATCGATATTTCAACTAGGCCGGTTTTATTAGATGTCTGTGAATGCTGACACAAAGATTTAGCTTCATATCTCTCCATTTGATAGAGTGACAGCCCTCAATGTACATTAAATTCTAGTACGTAAACAAAGTTAATGTATTGTGAGAGATAGGGCAAATTTTAAGTTTCATCAAAATTTCAAAACTCATTGATAATGCTTAATAGATGTTGACACCAAATCTTAGTTACATATCTTTCAATTATATTATAGTTACAAAATTTATATGGTATACGAACTAATGTATGATGAGAGAAAATTGTGTAATACTGTATATGGCGACCGTAAGAGGGTATAAAGACAAAATTCGATATGTATACTACATATCTGAAAAACTGGAACACTTTACAAGGTTTTTTATACACAGAGATTTGCACTGTGTAGTACTTGATTGTTATCGACGTACTATCTATCCGTATATAATACATAGATCTCGTTAAAGTGAAATTTCGTCAATCGACAGCCAACGAAACTCCAAAGAAAAAAAGTTGGGCCATACCGAACGCTACCATCCACGACGCTCTGAGGCCGGGATCGGTGGTAACGTTCAGCTTATCGAATCTGCCGAAGCAAATTATTGCCGAGTTGAGCTTTGGGTGTCACTTGCGTGAGAAGAACCAGTTCTTCTCGATATGGCCGACTCATATGAATCCTAAGATATCGATGCCAATCCCACATTACGTGGAACCCCCCGAAATCCGGATTATCAGTCCAAATGTCGGCCTAAATAAATTTTTTTCCTAAATTTAAAATGTCATTTAGTTTTATACCCTGAACTTTATGATAATTTCTGTTTCTATGGGTTCTTTCTTGGAGCCATATATGAATTATTTATATATATATATGTTATATTATACTAAGGTTATGTTGTAACTTATACTGTATATATAAGCATTTATTTGTAGAAGACAAGAATTAAACAACTAAATAACTCAAACAATTAGAAGCTTGGTATACAGATTTCAATGATTATATTACAGTTACAAGAAGGTATTAGTTAAATTAATTATAAGTGAACAATATAAGCCTCAAAGGTGAGTGGAGTCATAAGATTTACAGTATTTTTCCAAGCACTTATCAAATTAGTTTCATTTTCAGCTAATTTGGCAGCTTTTTATAATAAAAAAAATCCAGGATCAGAAAATGAAGAATAAGGATCAAGGTTTCGGGAGCAATTCATCACACTCACTTGTATTATTAATCCATATGCACATATATACACACATAAAAAGAATGTGATTATGTTTCAGATAGATCATAAAATTGAGTGAAAGTATTTTTAAAACTTAATGAAAAGCTTTGTTCTAAATCTTTCAAATGTCTTTCAAGTTCTGTAGTACGTGACATTTCTTGCTGACATTGCTGAACACTCTGTTCAAATTTCTGCAGGATATCATTTTGTGAAGCTGTCTGTCTTAAACTCAAGACAGTCCTAAGAGACTCCTCAAAGGCAACACCCTAGATATACATACACTAGACCTAGTAGCCATGTTATCACAACTTAGTACTGCAGATAACCATTATAGTAATTTTTCCTAAAACTTGCATGATCTACGTACATACGTACATAACATATGTGATTACCACATGTAAGAGCTAACTTTAGATAGTTCTTCCTGTAATTGTGAATTTCTTTCTTTGAGATCAGTGACTTCTTTGTGTAGTTCTTCAGATTGCTCATCAAAAGATCTTAACTGTGTCTTGTGTTTGCTATTGAGTTTAACAAGTTCCTCAGAAATGTGACTATTTTTTGACTGTAGAGCCTGAACCACTGTCTTCAATTCAGCAATAATACTGTCCTTGCTTGCTATGCCATCCTATGTGAGTACATATGTATATATAGAGGATAAGGAAGGTAGTATTAGATTGTAGTACTAAGTACACGCACACCATTTATTGTTAATAGCCAAGTACCTGAAGTTGCTGCAAACGCCCTTCATTCTCCAGTAAATCATATTTAGTTTGATCAAACTGATGAGCCTTTCCTTGTAATTGGTCACACTTTTCCTTGTAGGCCACCAGCTACAGATGTAAATAATAACAAGACAGTATTTACACTAGGAAGTGAGACATCAAAGAACAAGCTAATATATTAGCACATCTGACCTTCTTATTAGAGGAATCAACTTTTTCTTGAAGTCTAACATAGGATGATATTCTCTCTTCGTAGGTCTTCAGTTTCTTCTGCAATATAGTTACATGTAGCTCCTTGCTCTGTAGAGACTGTTTCAGACTTTTTGCTTTTCTTTGCAGGCTGTGAATAGTGGCTTGCTTCTCAGCCATCACCCTTGTCTACAAAACATGCATGTACATGTTCATAGGTACGTACATACGTAGGTGGGTGGGTGGATAAAAGTAGTAGAATCAAGACATTTAATAGAAGCTTCAAATTGGAGGCATATATTCATGAGAACACTAGAATATCCACTCTACCATATAAAATCTACTTACCTCACCGAGGACCAACTGTTGGGCCCTTGTGACAAGAGCGTCTAATGCAAACTCTCCGCTCAACATGTCAGCCGTCACATCGTCCAACTTCAATGCAGCAGACAGCCTCTTGTAGATATTGGAAAACTACACAGATATGTACATGTATGTATGTATGTACACAGTGGCCCCTCCCACACAAGTATGTAATTGTTGAAACAGTTGTGGTGTGGCAATTATCAGTGATTATACAAAGTCATAGAGTACATATGTACCTGATTGACGGTATCTGTATGCTGCTTAATACTGGCTTCCTGCATTCTTAACTGAGCTCTGACAAGTGACAGCTGTTCTTCTTGCTCAGTAGCATTCTGCCTCAATCTATCTGACAGGGTCTGCTTCTCTTCTAGCAACTCTTCCTTACTTATCAACTCTTTGTTCAGTCGATCAATCTCTTCCCTCAACAATGCGGTCTCCTTCTGTAGTTCCTCCTCTTTGGCCCTTTGGGATAAGATAGTGTGGATAGTTCTGTGAATGTGCACGCTCTCACAACTAAGCTCCTTGGTCAGTGCATCTCTAAAACCTTCAAACTGCATGCAGAGAAAAACTAAGGTGTAGCACATTTATAAGAAGAAGTAGCAAATAGAATAATTGAGTGTTGTACGAAATGGAATGATGACAAGAATATTCGGGCATCTTACTCTCAGAAACACCCTTAAAACCTTTTATTCACTTTTGCCGTATATATGTAGTACCTTACAGCTTATACTCTACATATTATGGTTACTGCTTACATAAAGCTAACCTCCTTGCACTTCAATGAAAGCTCTGCTTTGCACTGGTCCAAAGAGAGCTGAAGAGTCTCCATCTGCTCTCCTCTCTCCTTCAGTGCCTGTTCTTTTGATTCTAGTTGACACTGCAAGCTAGCTACTACAGTCTTCATCTGATCTCGATCATGCTCAGCTGAAACTTGACAGGCAAAAGCACGCCCTCTTTCCTAAACAGCAAACCAATAAAACAGATGACAGTTGATGACAGCCTTATCTTTAAAGGGATCAAGATAGTTTGGTTTAAATGGTTTCTTTTAGAAAATATCACAAGGAGATACATTAATGCAAGTGTACTTGGACAGCCACGGTTTTTTGAGGGGTGGGGTTATATTGTATTTTGCCCCTTCTGATGACAAAGATGTCCATATACGTACCTTTTTCATGTCTGCTATTTGTTCAAGTGTTTTTTCATGTTGTTTTCCATCAGCTACCAGTCTCAGAATGGTCTCTCTATTGGCCTTTACACTGTTATCTAACACCTCCTTGGTTTGCTGCAGTTCTGACAGCTGCGTTGCTAAGTTACCACTCTCTAATTTTATCCTCTCAATCTGTACCACAAAACACAGACTATAAATGGCCAGGCAATTATTATGATGCATCACAATACCTCATTTATACAAGACTCTAGTTGAATATCCTCTCCCTTTAAACATAAAATTTCAGATAGCCTTTCCAAGAATTCATTCATCTGCACCAATAGACAAGTGAATATATGTATTTCTGCATATAGTAGTAGGGATCAACAAGGGAGTGAGTTATAGGGGATGGTCTTTCTCTGCTGGCGGTGGGGAACTCAATTACCATACACATTAATACACACCTTGGAACTGTAAATGAATGAAATATTTTGACAGCTGCTTGTGTTTTTAAAGAACCTACCAGTTCCTGATTGCATTCCAACTGTTCTTCTTGTTCTTTTAGCTGTTCCTCTAGAAGAGAGCATTTTCCTTTGAAAAAGTGAGCCTCCTTCATGAAAGTGTCCAATTCCTGTTTGGTCTGCTTCAGATCTTCCTTCAGACTAGCTTGACTAGACGTGGTAGAAGAGTTCTGAGTGCTTAAATTACTCTTATTTGCATCGACACGTTTCTGCAAGCATTCCATTTGAGCAGAGAGTCGTGCATGTGTCTGCCTCATGTGGTCATTGGCAGACTAAGAACGAAAGTGGGTAAGTATGAGTTACTTCTTCAATATTCTCAAAGGAGAATTAAAAACTAGACTACCTTCAGTTGCTGATTGATGGCTTGCTGTTCATTCAAAGAGATCTTGGTCTTCTCCAGGTCATCCTTTACACTCGAGTACTTGCTCTTCTCCTCGGCAAGGTCTCCCAATGCTTCAGTCATCTTCTTGTTTAAAGTGACAACCTTAACAGTGACAAAGACACATTAAATGTGTAACTGAAGCATACTGATTATCTATAGTAAATAACAATTAATTAATATACTATAGATTATCTAAATAGTACAGAAAATCTAGGCTGAAATGAACGGAACAAGCAAGCACAGTGCAATGCTGGTTGTACCTCTTCCTCTAATTTGTATTTCTGGTCACATAATCCTGAAATGGTCTGATGCAAGCTGTCGTGATGTACCGAGTCGCCTAGACCGACTGCTTGCGATATTTTGGCTAACAACTTGTCCGCCTACAAACAGACATTACACGTGACACACTCATCTCATCCAGGACAAGAGCACATCAATGTAGTCACCTCTTTCAGTTTGTCAGACTGATATTCAAGATCTTGAACCCTAGACTCTAGATCAACCTTCTCCCTCTGAAGTTGCTGCAGAAGGACGTTTCTTCTCTCCACCTCCGATTTTGATATACGGACCATATCGGTCTAGCCGTGATAGGAATGTGAACAAGAGAATTTAGTTGAACATTCAAGTAACTCGCACAGTTAAAAAGGACGCTTACCCTTTTCAGAGCAGACGTTGGGGGCGGTCGTGGACTCGGGCTCTCCCTACTTAACCAACCCGAATCAGTTGTTCCGCTTTCATTGAAGTCTAATTTCTGTGCGGTCCATATTGAAGGTATTCCGCTACTGTTTCCTGGCTTTTTGAGAGTAGTCGAGCTAGATCTTCCAGTGATCGATGGCAAACTAGTCTCCGACATAGTAATTTTGCATTCTACGTTAAACATCGACCATGTTTGCCGTATCCATGGACACCGGCAATACTGAAACCACAAGTGTTTTGATTATCACATAACAAAGCACCTGATATCATTATTAATGATTTAAGAAGATTGCAGAATTCTTTGTTTATCCTCGCACCATAGCCACTAGCCCCTGTTAAATTACCCCTAGGCTGAGAACATAGGCGCATAGTCTTCTAAAAGACGTCCCAAATCGATTGCCCACTTATCACCTTTGCGCGATAAAATTATATTAATCTCTTAGAAAATGGCTACATGGGATAATGTAAGTTTAGCCATAGATGCCTTTGTGAGTGTCCTAAAGTAATGATTTGTACTATTAGTTATAACTTTGTGTTTACTAGAAGTTGGACCCTATCTACGCCTTTTCAATTAGGGCTTTTTTATTTTAACGTGTTAGCATCGATGATTGGGTAATCCACTATTTCTAAGAAACGAAGCTCAATTTTGCATAATATGCATATTATATTGGTGATCACTCGGCATGCAACACTGTAATAAGGGAGATAAATATATCCCAATAGATCGGGTGATCAACACGTGGTCAAGATAGAATGGACAAAGATAATTTATCTTTGGGGTACTCTTGGAGATCAAACGCCAAATGTGACCGAAAATGGATCAGGAGTAATATTCAGGTAACGTTTGTATATTTGGATAAAGCGATTTTAGTATCTTTTTGGTTATTGTGTGTTTTTTAAGCTCGATTAAATTTGTAGGTAATTGTGGTTAGTATTTAAGTTATGATGATTTGTGCTAATAGTAACTGCGTATACGCTTCTGGTGTTAGGATATATTTACAGCTGATGGATTAAACAGATTGTGGGAGGAGCTTTCTAAAGATGGAGAATTGGAGAGAATAAAGACAGGTAATGAAGAAGAGGATAAGGATCGTAGTGCACAATCTTCGCTGGAGACGATATTTGAGCACTGGGCATGGAGCAATGAGGAGCCGAATCTCTCTCAAGTGCGTGAAGCATTGAGGGAATCTATACAGGAGCAGCATCAGTTAGCCCTGAAGGCCTTTCAGACAACCAGGAGCGTGCAAGTGATGAACAAGCGTCTTCTGCTCTTGGAAAGGTACTGTACAGCTATTTCAAGAAGAGGCAGGGAAGGCTTTGGAAGTGGTCCACCATCCCCTAGCAACAGTAGGGAACAGTCTCCAAATATGTAAGTATATTTACAAACAACAATCCATGAATAGCCTAATACACCATTTTCCCATATGCTATGCCTACTCTGTAATAATTTCAAAAGTCTATAGGGAACTAAACCTGGAGAGAGCCATGTTAGGCATCTACACCTACACCAGCACTTGTAGTAGGTAGTGCTATAGATAAGATGGAGGTAGAGTGGGTCTGGCTGGGGAGACTTGGATTTGGACTTATGTATTACATTTGATTTGTATATTAATGTTCTGTGTAATGTAACTGCAACGGTGTGTGCTCTTTTGACTGCAGTCCACAAGTACCCGACCCTGAGGGAGATGCCTTGGTCACCCTTGCTAAGATTGGAACTAGAACAGCGCTCACGTTTATCTTTTCATTCTTCAAGCGTGCTTGGAGGAGTGGAGAGGATGTGGATGTCTGTTCTGATGTGCTTCAAGAGGCGGGAACACTGTTGGAAGCCCTTCCTCCTGGATCATTCTTTAATGCCAAAGCCATTTCAAATGTCTGGCTAGACTCTGTGGACAAAGTGACCAACTTTTTAACATCCATATGCACCAAGTAAGTGACTTTCTATGCACATTCCTATGGAATAGTAAGGGAGGACATTTGAAGTGTTGATGCTCAAATATATGTACACCTCCCATATACACATTCCTACGTATATAGGTTTACATTGAATATCCACAGATTGTAATTGGAATTAGGATAGCCTTTGAACCTTGACCCAGCCCCTCCTCCTACTTGTTGCATGTCATATACGTATATATATATATATATATGTCAGCCATGTCTGTAGTAAAAATGGAGTATTATTCATATTAGCAACTGTATAGGGCAGTAAAAGGGACAGTAACCTCCTTATGTTTGTCAATGGAAAGTAGCTTTCATTGAAAGAGAAGTTCAGTACTACTAAAACCTAAAATTTGTTTTTGTAACTTAAAAAGTTGGTGGGTAATATTATATTTAAATGCCCATGTACGTATGGTATATGTACTTAACAGGCTGTATATTTATTATATTATTAGTGTCATTGTGTATAACACACTAGGCAATTTATCAGCCTACCAATATATACCTATATAAGTATTTCATCCTCTGAATTACCTAGGTTCTGAATACTTCCTGTGCCTTGTGTCATACTTCCTGTGCCTTGTGTCATACTTCCTGTGCCTTGTGTCATACTTCCTGTGCCTTGTGTCATACTTCCTGTGCCTTGTGTCATACTTCCTGTGCCTTGTGTCATACTTCCTGTGCCTTGTGTCATACTTCCTGTGCCTTGTGTCATACTTCCTGTGCCTTGTGTCATACTTCCTGTGCCTTGTGTCTTACAGAGATGGTCCAAAGTATGTTCCCTTGTGTGACCGTCAGCTGACACTGTCAGTCCTGCTGGAGCTTGCCCTGCAGAGGGCAACTCTCTCGGCCATGCTCAATGCTGTCCTTCTGCTCATGACTCTCTCTCCAGAGAGGCTTCCTGTCTCCAAGGAGGAACACAAGGAGATAAACTGGCAGGAAGAACAAGTCAAAGATAATGAATCTTCTGCAGATGCCCTTGTTGAAGCTCCACTGAGCAAGCTGCTTCAAAGGGTAGCAAATATTGTACCTGGGAGAGAAATACTCTCCTCAGAACAATCTTACAATACTGTGAGTATAGGAGGCTGGATTTTGGATTTTGGTTTACTTATTACTGTTGTTTATAAACAGAAACACTTCTCACTGATTGAGGCCTACCTGGATGACCAGATATTACCAAACAATGAGAGTGTACACCTGCCCCTAAGACAAGTGGCAGCCATTTTGATGTGTCACATTTGTAGACTGGGGTTACCATACCAACCAGATGACGAAGTCAGTACTTGTAGATATATGGTCTCTATGGTAATATGATCTCTATGGTGACACAATATATCCTTGGTTGCGTATATAGGGTAAAGTCCCTCTGTCAATTGATGGAGCTGTAGTGACCTTGTACGAAGGAAAATTTAAAATCCATCAGCAATTGTCATCTCTTTCCATCAAGATGATGACAGTAACAGAAGATGTAATTGTTGGTATTGATGGAGATGGATTGCTTTGGCAGATAAGTACCAACGAAGAACAGAAACCTGAGGTATCACTTCATGTAAACTCCTTGCATTAGAGGCTCTGGTGCCAGCAAGCATTACTGGACTTTCAAAATTTACTCTAATAGGTATGTATATTTATGCATGCACGTATTGCTGTTGCCTGTTCTGTAGATGTTGCTTCAGGAAAGTGTTGAGACATTTACCTCAATAAGCTCAACATTTGGTGGCAGCCATTTTCTTGCTCTCTCATCTGCTGGCAACGTATACTCGTGGGGCTCTGGTGAGAAGGGAAAGCTCGGGCATGGCACCAATGAGTAAGTTGTAGTATTCTAGAATGATCTCTTGATAAGAGGTTGTCTTCAAAAAGGTTTAAACCTAATACACGGTTTATCATTTAATGTCAGTTTTTCTTTTTTAATTTTGCAGAAACGTAACAAAGCCGACACTAATTGAGTCTCTCTCTGCTAAGAGAATAGTCCATGTATCAGCTGGTGTGAGCCACAATGCTGCTATCACCCAAGAAGGTGTCCTCTACACTTGGGGGAAGGGCAGCCTGGGAAGGCTGGGCCACGGCAACAGTGATGATGTTAAGACGCCCAAGGTAGTGGAAGGACTAAGCAGTGTGAAGGTGGTTGATGTTGACTGTAGAGATGGTCACACTCTGGCAGTAGACAGTGAAGGTATTTTTATGTTTAGTTTCATCCTCCATTGTGATTGATATGAATTGTTTTTGACTCTTTTAACATGACAATAGATCTTCTCACTCTCACTTTATCCTTTCATTCCTCCTCCATACTCTTCCCTCCTTCTCTGACAGGTGGATTGTGGTCCTGGGGAGAATGTGAACACGGCAAGCTTGGGCTTGGTAACACATCAGAAAAGTCAATGAACAGTCCACAACAGCTCAAGGATGATGTCAAAAATGTAAAGATGGTTAGAGTCAAATGCGGCCCCAATGTATCTATGGCCTGGACATCTGAAGGAAAGCTCTATAGCTGGTCAGTATAGTTTCAGCTAGTCTTTGTAGAAAGTTAGAAACACTCTTAAGTTTTCTTATTTCATGTGACTAACTGTACATGTGTGTAGGGGAAAGGGTGAAACCCTACTATTAGGACATGGCTCTAGTGATAGCCTTAACTCCCCCAAATTGGTGGATGGTATTTCAAAGGTTATTGATGTTGTCATGGCAAATGAATCTGTGTTAGTACATACTGAAGAAGACAACCTATTTGCATTGGGCAAAGGTTGTGGGAATGATTTGGGCATTGATGCGGAAGATGCATCAATCCCCCGTCCTGTACCTTTGGCTAACAAGTGCAAGTTCATTTCAGCAATTAGTGGACACAGTCAGGTAGAGTGGGATGTAATTTCTCTTATGATCCATAGGGATTACCTCTCTTTTTGCTTTCCCATTCCAGTTTTATCTCATATTGTCTGCTAAATCTGAAGCCAGTATAGAAAATGTTAAAATTCCTTATTGTATTGATGTTTGTCAAGCCACTCTACAATACTTGGATCAGCTGTTAAAGATTCTGTGTGATTCTGAATCTCATCCAAGTAGATCAAAGGAAGTCATGCTGCTCTGTACTCTGGACCTTCTTAGATTGCAAGTACGTTCATATATAACATGTTGCATTTGATATATAGTGTACACATAGGCAAGTATTATTAAGAGGCCATGAGATCATGTGACATGCATGTGACTTCTTACTTCCAGCTGCATACAGCTATCAAGGAGTCCTTTGACCCTGTATCCCTTGGTATTGGGAAAGGCTCACCTCTTCTAGGCTCCTTGAAAGGCTTCTTGATCAGGTTGGCCTGTTCTGAGTCGAGCCACCTCTCTGTGGTACAACAGAACTCCCAACAAGTGCTGGAGACCTGCTGGAGACTCCTGATGCCCACAGTGTGTGAAAGAGCCAGGACTCTCTCTGGATTACTAGAAGAAGGTGCATTTCATAACTTTACAAATCTTCACTTGTTTGATCAAAGTTGCCATGTTTTTTCAATCTATATGACTAAAGCTTCAGTTGAAGTTCCCTAACAGAGTCTATAAACTATCTTCTTGTTGTTATTGTGTGTCTTTGTACATTTAAAATTAGGTTGTGAGATGAATGTGTCGTCCGGGCAACAGTTTATGATTGAGTTACTTGTAAAGAGTTTAGTAAGTGAAGGTGTTTTGGAGGATGCCATAGCAACTGGTATAGAAGACTCAAGCCAAAATTCACCTTCAGGCAATGCTTTGCTGGAATTGGTAGAGAAGCTGTTTTTGTTGTTCACTGAAAAGGAAACAGCACATCTCCTACGAGTTAGTTACCAGTAATTGGTTGGTATGTATATACTACTGTATAGCTGGAGATTTTGGCAGTAAATTTATGTATTTCTGGCTATACAGTATGTGGAATTTATATACATACATTTTGTTCTCTCTGCAGCTGCAGGAGACAAATCCACAGGCCCAGAACCACCTTACTGGCGGTGCTTCTCTGTTCATTCTGTCTTCCTCCACATTGCACCTTCTACTAGCCTTTCAGAGGCTGACCATCTCGGCCGTGTACACTGAACACCAGACCAGGCAGCTCAAGGAAGAAAGAAGAAAGGAGAACACCGCAGCACCTTCAGCCAATGAACAAGGTTTTTCA
Organism: Chondrosia reniformis; assembly: GCA_947172415.1. Taxonomy (NCBI): domain Eukaryota; kingdom Metazoa; phylum Porifera; class Demospongiae; order Chondrillida; family Chondrillidae; genus Chondrosia; species Chondrosia reniformis. Next base: position 5,871,536 of record OX359196.1, read on the forward strand.
TGTTCTGGCAGCCGTTTTTCATTATTCATAGTTTGGTTTCCATTTTCTGCCTCCTTATGGCTATTTTTTACACAAAATACTCTTTAGTTGGTCCTTGGGTAGTGTTTGCTGAAAGAGAGTGTCTGTGTTCATGATTGTGTGTCTTCTTTAGATTTCAGCTGCCATGCCGTGTATCTGTTGGACAAGTATGTGAACATTGTGTGCAGCTGTTTCTCAGAGATACTGCAGTCAGCTCTGACACTGAGAAAACACCATTACAGTGATGCTGTCTTGTCTCTGCAAGAAGGTAAACAATTTTCTCTCTTTGAAAATAAAAGAAACTTGTCAGCCCTTGCCTTTTTAGGTGTAACTGGTGTTCTTCTCCCTGAACTGGTGCTCGGGTTGGTATTGCTCCATGTTCATGTTGTTCCAACAAGTCTCTGCTTGGTAAAGAGTATTGCCAAATTCAATGAATTGCTTCCATTATTGGACAAGTTCAACTGCTTTGCTGGTGACTATAGGACTCTTGACCAGGAGGAGCTAGCATGGCCTGGGATTGATCTGGGTATGGTTTGTGTACAGTGGCTAGATAGAGGACAGTACATGTGTTATCTGGACACTCTCATGCTTGTAGGTTCCTTTGGAAAGTTAGTTGATGTTTCATACGTGACCAAAGAGCAGTTGGAAGAAGTGAATGCTAGTTGCCAGAGGTGGGCAGTATTTGGAGATAAGGTGGTGGATATACACAAGATGGCAGCTACTGTAAGATAAACCATTTTCTCAAGCTGTAATGTCGTATCAAGTGCAATGCTTACTGTTCTGTAGGTGCCTTGTTTGTCAACAGTTATTTATAAACATATAACTGCTAGCAAGAAGAATGACCATGATCTCTATATCAACTTAAAGAAGCTTGGTATCCATGACAACATGATAGATCATTATTTGATTGGTCAATATGTGGAAGTACGTATGTTTACAATAAGTTGTGTTGTATTTGCATGCATGTATTATGGTATTATGTACATATTTATAGAGTGAAGATGCTATAGGTTTAAATGTGTGCCCCAGGCTGCTAGATTTAGAATATTCTGTGGCCTTTTTGCTTGGTCTCCATGGTAACACTTTAATGTTAAGCCTACCTGTTGTGCCTGTTGAGGAAGATTGTGAAGTTTGGTTAGGAAGAGGGATCTTTTCTGGTGGATTGGAGGGAGGACCCTTTATTAATGTGGAAGGGGTGTCTCCTGGCGGAAAGATGGCAAAATTGATGGAAGTTTCTATGGAACCTGAAGAATTGGTTGAAGAAGATGTGTTTGTGAAGCAAGATTACCAAGATTTTACTGATGGCGAAGCAGCAAAAGCATTTATTAGAACTTTAGTCAGTAATGACCAATCAGATGCTGTTGTTCAAACATTCCTCACTGCAACCAGGCATTACTGTCAAAAATCAAATTTAATAAGTGGTACAGAAGCAAGACCAGACCATCCAGTAGAAGTGTTTGCACGCTACTACATAGCAGCCCTGCTGAAGCACGGCGAACTGATCCAGTTGGCCATGGATATTGAGAATAAGGCTGGTGAAGATAAGGACCAGGAAAGGAGAACCCCCAGGCACCTCCCTTATCAGCTAACGGACCTCTGCAAGATAGTCCATGATGGGAAGCTAAAGTTGATGAAGGTACGTATATATACTAACATACGTATGTATCTATCACTTGCACATCAGCAATATCTGGAAGTGTATGTAAATGTGCCTACCTGTTAATATCTTTAGGAACAGCACGAGTCTGCAAGGTCTTACAATGAGCTGTGCGAAGGACCCATTGAAAGGTGTAAATTTCTTATTAATGAAATTAAGCCACCTGGCGTGGATGTATTGTCTGTCATCCATAAGAAACAACTAAATGAAGTTACTCCACGATGGCTTCGGGTGACACGCCTCCTAATGGGTTGGTCTCGTGGATTGAGAGCTTATGAACCCAAACAAGTGACTGCTATGGAAAGTAAAATCCTTGTCTCAGAATTGGAAGAGGAACTGAAACATCCTTTTGATGAATTGCCATTGGAATCAGAACAAAAGAAGGTAGGCTTTTCAAAATGGCTGCTTTTTCTTTTGCTGAATGACTTTTTTGACCAATAAGGAGGAGACAAGTGAAGAGGAAACAGAAGAAGTGAAATGTGCTCCTAATTATCTGCATGACAGAGAAACAGTCACTTCACAGAAATCATTACAGAACTTGAAATCTTTTGTGATGTCATCGGAGGAAATACCACTTAATGGTCTGCTAGAGACACTCCATAGACAGGTAGGTACTGTATATAAAATTCACATCATTATGACTAGTTGAATCACCACTAGCTGGAATGAAATACTAATTTATGTGTAGTTATTTGTATGTTTGACTGTGTTGTCTGGTGTTTAGGTACATCGTGCTGAGTTGCGGTTGGAAGGACTGCAGCTAATGCAAAGGATTCTCAAGCAAGAGATAGTGCCGGGAGCAATCTATTTTCTGCTCAGTGGATGGAGTGGTTTGAATATCAAAAGTGACATGTATGTATCAACTTTATTGGCATAGTAATTAACCTTTAAGTCTTGCTGAAATAGCATCTTCATCCAGCTATTAGTTAAACCTACAAACAGGGCTTTCCCATCCTAAATGTCTTATCCGTCACATTTTAGTAATACATATTCAAAGAAGGTTCAGGTTTATTAAGATTTTTCTTCTGCTCTTTAGAAGCTCCTTTTCTCTGTTAGGTTGTCCTTTTACAGCAACAACATTGAGCTAGTCCCTGCACACTTTCTAGTAAACATTGAACTAAGATTAACTGATGTTATTCTGTGGAGCTTAAAATTTGCCCAAAATGTCACTTATGAACTATTCTCAAGCTCTCTCAAGAACGGACTGGGGTCGTTTAGTGGAATTAGATTCATTTTGGCTGCTCTGAGAATGCTTACAGATGCGTATCATCCAGTGGCCCTGGCCAAGATAGTTTCAGAGGGACTAGCACCCTTGACTCAAGCTCTCTTCAGACTGTCAGGGCCTCACAAGGTTACCAAGGAGATCCCAGTACAGATAGAAGAGAAGGTAGAATCTGGTGAAGAGAACATTCCAGCTGCTCCCGTCCAGCAAGAAGAAGTGACAGGAGCAGCTGTTCTTCATCTCTTCACACTTGGTAGGAAGGTTGTGAGAGGACCAGATTGGAAGTGGGGTGACCAGGTACAGCTGCTAGTTCTCTGCTTCACTAGTATAGCTGAAGTGTATTAGAAGAGCCAAGGACTCACAAAAGATCAAAAAAAGACAAAGGGTCACTGAGGAAGGGTGGAATTCACAAAAACAGTTGTCTGGCCCAGTGGAGAAGGAAAGAAGGAGAAGGAGAAACTCTTGTATCCTCATCCAAAGCTCTTACTAGGTTAAGTGCCCTATAGGCCTATACATAGCATATAAGGAAAATGGTGTGTTACATTATTCAATAGTTGCACAATCAATACTGGTATGTACTGCAACCCATAAAACTGAATCAAGTGTAGTCATGTACGTAGTCCTTCACCTCCTCTCTTAGGATGGCAGTCCTCCCGGGGAGGGAGTCGTGACAAGTGAGATTGACAGGGATGGGTGGGTGCGTGTAAAGTGGGACAATGGTACCTCCAACTCTTACCGGATGGGCAAAGACAGTAAGTACGACCTCAGTTTGGCTGCTTCAGAAGTGCCTAAGAAAGAAGATATGCAGGAGACACAGAGTTTGGAAGATTCATGCATCACCGAAGGTATAAGACATCTTCCTTGATAGTTTAATAGTAACCTGTATAGTTTGTTGTTTTCCAAGAGTTAAAAAGACATCCAATCCAAATGATAACCTCTTTATTATAATATGAATTATACGTAATTAAAAATGGTACTACAACAAATGATATGTGTTGTGCAGGAAAGCCAATGAACTTTCTGGAGCCACACTCTCCGGAGAGCACAGTTGGGATGACCCTTGTCCACCTGGTCCGTGTCTTAGTGCTCTCTACTAGCCTCAACTCTGATGTTTTGCCTGAGCCTGTAGTTAAGAAAGTGGTCAACCTCCTTTTGAAGTTTGTAAAGTGTGGAACTGATAAAGGTAAACTTACAGGAAGGGCATTCTACAGGAAGTTTATAACAGAAAGTTATATATATATTAACTGCAGCTGCTACTGAGGATAGGTTTGGAGGGCAGGAAGCAAAGCACCAGCACAATCTCTTGCTGACCTTGGTGCTGGGGAGGGGGCTGACTGTGCAGCCAGTGTTTGGTTGGCAGCTCTGTTCACCAGAGTGGACAGATGCCCTGCTGTACATTGTGGAAACACAACTGGCTTTGACTACTGAACAAGTTACAGATTTTGTTGTGTCTGGTAACAAAGAACCAGCTGTGCTCCTAACTGAGACAGTGAGTGCTGTACATCAATATTCTTTGACTAAGGACTGTACTAGTTAGTGTGTGATTCCCCTTTAGCTCCAAGCTCTTCATCTCTTAAGAAGTGCCCTGCCCTCCTGGCAGGAGGGACATATGGAAGACCAGCAAACTGTACTAGTAGAGAAGTTAATCCTGTTGCTAGGGAAGGCATTGCTGCTCTGCCACACACCCTTAATGAGACCTGTCTCAAAAGGTAGCTGTGGAGTTATTCTATACACTTTATTGTGATGCATACTGATATATTTGGAGTAAATACCTGTTCTGTTCAACTTTATTGAACTGCTTGCTGTTATACTTCCAACAATGGTATCATTTATACTATTGCTATGAGTTTAAAACTCTACAGTGTAATTAAGCTGGTGTTGGAGGCTAAGGAGTAATCTGATTGGACTATTGTAAATCCCAACTTTTTAAATTAAATGATTGTAAAGGTTTCTCTTGATTACCTTTAGGAAAGAAATACAAATACATGCAGCAATACCATCAAGCTACCACATCCTCTTATAGTAGCACAATAGCGGAAGAAATCATTGCAGTCTTGCGGAAGCTACATCCTCTACCAGCTTGGAACACCCTCATCAACCAGCACATTGGACAGACATTGCACCTAGTGTCAGCACTGGTGGTGCAGGGCAGTCAACAGTTCTTGGGGTTTCTTTATCAAGATGATAAAACGGGTTCGAAGGAGGAGGTACATACAATTGTTACATAAAGAGTATAGTTTCTACGATTGCTCCTTCCTTCCTGCTTTAGTATGGGGAGGTATCTACAAAGGAGGTGAAGGTTTTTGGGCCTATTTTGGCAGTTCTTGCCATTATTGGAGGAATTGACCTCAGGCCGAGGTTGGGTGGTGTTGTTCAGCACGATGAGTTTGGTCAAGGCACTGTTACCGCTGTGAAGAACAAGCGAGTAGTTGTACTGTTTGAAACGCACAAGCCTCCGAAATTGTGTCCGTGTTCGCAGCTGAATACAGTGAGCGTTATAAATATCCGTGTTTCCCGTTGTCAATCAGCGAGGTCCTGTGGTGTAACGGCTAGCACCTTGGACTTTGAATCCAAAGATCCGAGTTCGAATCTCGGCAGGACCTGTTTTTTCTCTTTTTTCATTGTTTAAGATTTTTTTGTCTTTTTCACTGTTTCCCTTATTTTGCTTTGTAATACATAATAATGTACTTATATCTGTAAACCAATCAATGTCTTTATGATATTTACGTAGATGCCTAACATCGCCTTTTCAGTTGAACATTTGCAAATGTCTGAAGCAGTCATGGGTATTTGGCTGAGTTTAGTCAGACTGGCTGGAACAGGAGATGAGTTTGGAGATGTGAATTCAAGTGGTTAGTTTGTGGTAAACACTGTTGCATAATGTTATAAGGTGATGCTATCTGATTTGCTACTGATACAGGTATCAGTATCCCAAGATTGAGGGAACAACAGATAAGATTGGGACTCTTGAAGGCAGCAAGAGTTCTCTTCAGTCAGCAGGATAATCTGCAGCAGATGATGGTGCAGACATCAGAATCGGACACTGGTAGTCACAGCTTGTTCCAACAGCTCCTGGGGGCTGCCACGAGACCCTCACCCATTAAGGCCCTCTTTGGAAGAGATGAACTGGAAGTGAGTGAGCAATACCTTGATATAAGGATACAGCTTGTAAACAGCTTTGTTAATGCTTTAATCAATATATATATAATATGGTATTAGTGATTGTAGTTACCTGTAGTTTGTACCTTATTATGTATGCTAGGCTGCAGCTGTCACAGTGTGTCAGTACCTTGCCATGGAGATTAGCAAGCCTGTTGGGTTGGAACAGAGTCTAAAGGTTGCATTGAAAACTTTGAAGAGATTGCCAAAGAAATCCTCCACCCTACCAGGTTACCACCTTGCTAAGGTTTTGACCAAACCTAAAGCCAAACCAAAAACAAAGAAGCAAGTACCTCCTCCTTCCCAAATTGTGTCCATGATAATGGAAATGGGTTTCAGGAGGCCTGATATAGAGTATGCTGTGAAAACAACAGGTGTGTTGTCATGGCTACAAGTGGGTATAGGTGTGTTGTCATGGCTACAAGTGTGTATAGGTGTGTTGTCATGGCTACAAGTGGGTGTAGGTGTGTTGTCATGGCTACAAGTGTGTATAGGTGTGTTGTCATGGCTACAAGTGTGTATACGTAGGTGTGTTGTCATGGCTACAAGTGGGTGTAGATGGAAATTGTACATTGCAGATAAGCTTCAAGGATGGCATATTAGTAGTTTCAACATTATACACTGTACTATGTGTGCACCCTGCACGTGTATTGATGTGTATACATGTGTATGTATGTTGTAGGGAACTCCACTGACCCTGAGCACATCATCTCCTGGCTCCTGGAGCACCCTGACCTGAGGCTGCCTGACCCAGCTGAAGTTGAGAAGGAGGAGCAACAGGAGGAACCACCACCATTGCCAGCTAAAGTTGTGGCTGAACCAGAGAGTGAGGAAGATGAAAGTAGTTTGGAGATTGTTGGTTTAGCAGGTACATCTTGGCCAACATAAGGCAGTTACATCTGTTCCAATTTCTTCTTTTAATCATAGATGTGTACACACCGGCAAGTAACTTCACTTCAAAGAAAGACTATGGAAAATACATCATTGAGCAAGTTCAGTATGGAACAGAAGTAGAGTGCTTTGAACCTCATGAATCAGTTAAAGTTGGCAGCACAGGGAAGGTTACTAAAGTAAGTAACTCCTGATTAGTGAAGAATTAAGAGCAGATATCAGATAATCTAATGAATGCCATTGCATGGATGATGTGACAGGTTTTGATAATTGCTCCAATTAATAATCCAATTATTTCATGTTGGTTTTCTTAGGTTGATCCAAGTGATCTTTCTGAAGCTTTTATTGAGGTTAACTGGAAGAATCTGGGCCAGAAGATTCGCATTCCTCCTCACTGCTGTAAAATTTTAAGTGGTGGAAAGTTGGATGGACAAACCAAAGCAATTAAAATTGGTGATAAAGTTCGAGTCAAAAAGAGCGTCACAACACCAAGGTTTGTACAAATAGTTTTCTTTACTGTTATTAGAAGATTTTCAGCAATCTATCCCAAATGCCAGTATTAGCTGCTGTTTCTTCCTGTTTCCCAGGTACAAGTGGGGTCAGGTGACTCACGACAGTGTTGGTATTGTCACTCAAGTTAGTATGAACGGAAACGATTTAACAGTCAACTTCCCTGAGCAGGCCAGTTGGACTGGACTGATTGCTGAAATGGAGATTGCTCCACCAGTACACACACGATCTGTGTAAGTCTGGGGAGGTCTTTAAAGCTTATCTATATCATGTCTATAGTGTTATAGATGATTACTTATTGCCTCTCTTTCTAGTTGCCATAATTGCAAGCAGAGCCCAATAATAGGACCCAGATATCACTGTCAAGTTTGTAGAGATTTTGACTTGTGTCAGACCTGCTTTGATACGGATGAATCACATGATAGTCATGCCTTTGAGTGCAGTGACGACCCCTCTCTTCCAGCAACCTATGTGGGGACACGTCTGACTAGACAGAAATCTGCTACCGTGGTCAAACAGCCAAGTACCAAGGGCAAGCGTAAGATGAAAGGAGGTTCCATCATCATGGACTGGGATATGATGGTTGCCAAGGTTACATTATCATCAAAGTCAAACATGCTAGCTGATCTTCTTGCCCCCGGTACATCTACTTTTTGGCAGTCTGCTGGGAGTCAGGGAAAGGTGAGACCACTCGAGATATTTTACTGTTTCTTGTCTACCTTTGTCTGCAATAGCTTATTTTGTTGTGTGGTAAGAAAGATCAGCAGGATATGTGGTATGTAATGTAATAGCTTCATTCCCATTCTGATATGTACGTAGCATTGGATTAGATTGGAACTTCATCCTAATATCCTGATTGACCAGCTCTGTATGAAAGTGGAGCCCAATGATTCAAGCTACATGCCCTCACATGCACTCATTGTGGGCGGGAACTTGACCTCTGACCTGAAGAGCATTCAAAAGCAGGTCACAATTTCGCCACATGATCACAGCGTGTGTCTGCTCACCAACCAAACTGAGGTGCAGTGTTCTTCTTGCACACTAAATGTTCCTTTAACCTCCCCTGACTTGAATTTTATTTTATAGTACTTCAAGTATGTGGAGATTCACATTACTGGATGCAGAAACGGAGGCATTGATTGCCGTGTCAGGGGATTAACACTAGTTGGTCGAATAGCTATGACAGAGGAGGAGCAGGCAGCCAAGTTTCCCTTCCTGACAACAGTTGCTGAGGGAGAAGAGGAAGAATTTGCCAAAAGACAGCAGCAAAGAAATTCTTTTGGCGGTGAAGACTATAGTCATCATTTTAGGGTGTTCATCTGGGGGCTAAATGACAAAGGACAACTTGGCAGGGATCCTCAAACTGACCCAATGGTAAGATTAGGTACTCCCAAACGATGTGTACATTATATTTGATCATGTGGCAAAGTAGTTGATTGTTACCTTTCAATTTCACAGATAAGGAATATTGTAATGTGTGGGCAGATACCTAAGCTCCGCCCCTCTCTAGTAGTGGGTGGGTCTAGATGTACCTTCATTGTGGCTCAGGATGGGAAGGTGTATGCACTGGGTGATGCAATGGGTGGGACACTAGGAACAGGAGCATCAAGTGGATTTGTATGGTCACCGACTATCATCTCTTCCCTAAATCAGTTTGTGGTAAAGAAGATTGCTACTCACTGTTGTAGCAGGCATGTCTTAGCATTCACTGCGGATAGTAACGTCTTCTCATGGGGTGATGGAGAGAATGGCCAACTGGGACATGGCAATACCAGGTATTTCACACCATGTAACCATAGCAACAAGAAATCTGTTGCTTACAGTTTTTTCGAAGAGGAAAGATTTTCCAGTTTTTCAGTTGTGAAATACCTTTATTCTCTAATGTGTTTTTCTGTCTTGTTTTAGTGCTCTTGTAAAACCGAAAATGATTGAGAGTGTTATTGGTAAGCATATTCAAGATATAGCTTGTGGGAGTGGCTACAGTGCCATGGTAACATCAAATGGTGAGGTTTATACTTGGGGTGATGGTCGTCATGGAAGACTGGGACATGGCAACCTTGACATGCAAACCAAACCTAAAATGGTAATACAGTTTATATTCATACTGTGTGTATATACAGTTTATATTCATATTGTGTGTATATACAGTTTATATTCATACTGTGTGTATATACAGTTTATATTCATACTGTGTGTATATATAGTTTATATTCATATTGTGTGTATATACAGTTTATATTCATACTGTGTGTATATACAGTTTATATTCATACTGTGTGTATATACAGTTTATATTCATACTGTGTGTATATACAGTTTATATTCATATTGTGTGTATATACAGTTTATATTCATACTGTGTGTATATACAGTTTATATTCATACTGTGTGTATATATAGTTTATATTCATATTGTGTGTATATACAGTTTATATTCATACTGTGTGTATATACAGTTTATATTCATACTGTGTGTATATACAGTTTATATTCATACTGTGTGTATTTTCCTATATAAAATGTAGGTACAAGGGTTAGTCGGTCATCACTGCACACTGATAGCTTGTGGAGGAAGGACAGCTCATACATTAGTGGCCACCAAAGACAGCACATTGTGGTCATGGGGAGACAGCTCTCATGGCAAGTTGGGCACTGGTCCGCCTGCCAAGGAGGAGGCAGTGTTGAGTCCTGCTAAGGTGGGGAAGATTGAAGGAGGAATTGCTCAACTAGAGGCAGGGCTTCATTTATCTGCTGCTCTTACTAAAGATGGCAAACTGTACACATGGTCAGTTGGCAGCATCACAGTCCCCCTTCACCATCACAGTCCCCCTTCACCATCGCATGTTCCTCTACAGGGGCAAAGGAGAGCATTCCAGGCTGGGTCATGGGACTACTTCTAATGTCCATGTGCCCACTCAAATAAAGAGTCTAGCAAGTGAGAAAGTTATCCAGTTTTCTGTTGGTGTTCTCAATGCTGCAGCAGTTACTATTCAAGGAAATGTAAGAAAACACACCCAGTAACTAATTCATTACCACACTCACATTAGTGGTTATTAGTGTTTGATATGATAAAGATTTATATGTATGCATGTAGGTGTATACATGGGGAGATAATGAATTCCTTCAACAAGCGGGTTCCACTAGCTTTGTGATATCTGTGCCCACAAAGGCCAACATATTGCACAACAAGATAACACGAGTAACTTGTGGCTCCTCCCACTGTATTGCCATAACAACCACCAACACAATCCTGTCTTCAGAGTTTACTCCAGTGCCTTTTTCAACCATGGAAGATCCCCTTGGCTCTACCTTGCTGTCACAAAGGAGAGATGAGAGTGAAACGGAGAGGATGAAATCAGTATCAAAGAAGAGACCCACGTTGGCAACCATTGTCCTATCCCTCTCTTCTCACAGTAGGCACCAAGACTCCCTGGGTCACATTCTCACTGCACTGCAGATAGCTTATGCCAGAGATGCCATTGTTAACTCTCTTGGAGGTGTTGTCTTTGATGTCATGGCAACAGAGCAGGCAGGTCAATATGAAAGCAATGTCTCCTTTAGCCAAGCACTGGAGAGTGTAAAGGAGGATTCAGTTTCTCCTGATGTACCTCTGGTAGCTTCATTAACCCCTTCTTTGTCAAGCGGACTGGACAGCTTTACGGGGCTGTTAACAGTTGAAGATGGCTTCATGTTGGTTAACTTGCTCAAGTTGGCTGTAGCTGGTCGGGCTGGGGACAAGGGTCAGGAAACACTGTCCGCTGTCTTAACGGCAATGGCACAAGCTAAACCAGAGGTGAGAAGTCATGCAAATATTAAGCTTTCATCTCATCTATTTGGATAATACTATGTTCAATCTAACATTGTGCATTATTTCTTAGTTATAAACTTGAGGTATGTTTCGTGCCATAAGTCTGAAGACATCTTTGCTTCCTTTTTCAATGATTAACTTTATGTGTATAGAAATATGAATTGTCTTGTCCTTGCTAGGTGTCCAGCATGCTCTTAGACTTGTGTATCAAAGAGTTGGAGGACGTTGTGCAAGAGCCCTTTGCAACTTCACTGCCACAACCTGTCATTCATGAGAGCCAACATCCCTACTTGACCAACTCTAATATTAAGGGCCGCGTCCACATACCTGGAGCAGAGGCTCTAAAGGTTGAGTTTGATCCCCGCTGTTCTACAGCTCATAGAGGAGATACTCTGCTGATTACAGACAGTCAAGGGACAACTATTGCGCAATGCTATGGCCATGATTCATCAGAATGGTCACATGATGTGTGTGTGATTGGAGATGAGCTAAAATGGAGTTTCCATAGTGACAAGCGCTTGGAGACAGCTTGGGGATTTAGGTTGGTCACACCATCTCACAAATGATCATCCTCTAAATCTCTCCTCCTCCTTTCCAGGTTTACCGTCCATCCAGTGATTTCAGATGAGCTTACACATAAGGCCGCAATGTCTGACCGGCTCATCCAGTCCCAGCCATCTGTTGATCTGGTAATGTGTCTTCTTGACTTCAAACTGAGTGGAACAATGTCCCAGAACACAGTTATCAGATTAGGGTCTGCCTTGGCAGCGTGTGCACAACTCAGCACTCTCAGTAGCAAGCAGAGGACCTGGGCCATAAAACAATTGGAACACTTCATCACCTCGCCTCAAAGTGGGCGCTACTTGACTGTGGTTGGTGGCAGCCGGTCTCAGGCAAGTGAAACATATTTATTGATCGTGTTCAGCCCATGTGACATGCTAAGTACTGTAGTTATACTATGCCAGTCTTTTAGGGGGCAAGGGGAGGTGCCTTTGCACCTCCTCCTTGAAGGAAGTCACATTGAACTAGATTTTTGTTGTAGATACTTTTTGCCCCCTCCGCTATTGTGATATTTTATTAAAGAAACCATGTGTGTGATAAAGCTGTCAATTATACATCTTACTCTACTTCCTATATCTCTTGCAATAGTACGGTGGCTTTAATACTCTGTCCAGCCTGTTGAAGGGCCTGCCAGACCTTCTGTACCAACAGTACAATTATGAACTACCACACATCAGTTCTGGGGCCCAGCTGCTGTACAGCCCATTCTTCCAGTCGCTTCTTTCACTTGCCTGTAACTTGGAGGTAGATACACTGGATGCCTGTAAGGACACGATGAAGTGGCACTGGTTTAAACAGTATTGTGTGGCTGCCAGAATGTCTAAGGCTTTGGAACAGAGGACCAATCTTCCTCCTCCTGTTATCAAATCTGTAAAAGAGAAGGTGGACTCCTTGAAGCTTCTTCATGAAGAAGAGGACAGCAATTATCTCTCTCCAAAGGTCTTTACCCGAGAGCATGACCAACAGCTGGTCCTCTGGTTACAGAGATACCCTAATGACTGGGACGTCCCCTTGGCTGCCAGTTTCTCTGTATTCGGCTGGGGTCACAATCACAAGGGACAGTTGGGTGGCATTGAGGGTACAAAGGTCAGGAGTCCCAGGATATCCAATAGCTTTGCAGAGCTCTCGCCCACACAGATAATAGGAGGTGAACAGACATTGTTTGCAGTGACCAAGGATGGAAAGGTAAGTACAACGTTGGTGATTGTACAATTGCTGATTTGTCGGTCATCATATACCTTCTTTGAAACTATCATGTGACTGTCATGTGATGTATCTACCAACATGTACATAGGTATATGCTTCTGGCTATGGAGCATGTGGTCGCCTGGGTACAGGTGACTCCAGGCAACTGACCACGCCCTCTCCACTCCCCTTCTTTGTAACCAGAGGTATATCGGTGAAGAAGCTTGCTGTCCACTCTGGTGGTAAGCACTGTCTTGCTGTCACTAACCAGTGGAAGCTGTATACATGGGGAGAAGGAGAGGAAGGGAAACTGGGAATTGGAACCACAAGGTCAGTTAGAAGTGGAAATCCTTAAGCACATGCTTACTATTTCTGGGGTCTGTTTGTACTGTAGCAACATAGAAACTCCTCGCTTGGTTGACAGTCTTCAAGGGAGCTTCGTTATTGATGCTTCTTGTGGGTCCTCCCACAGTGCCTGTATTACTAAAGAGGGCGCTCTGTACACTTGGGGTAAAGGACGCTATGGCAGACTTGGACACAATGACAATGAGAACCAGCTGAAGCCTAAACAAGTATGCGATATTTCTCTCCTCTCCTTGGAGTCCTTTTTCTGTACTCATCCACCCATCCACCCACCCACCCACCCATCCACCCACCCACCCACCCATCCACCCACCCATCCACCCACCCACCCACCCATCCACCCACCCACCCATCCACCCATCCACCCACCCATCCACCCATCCAGGTAATGGCATTAAAGGACTACACTGTAAAGTGTGTAGCTTGTGGTAGTGGAGATGCTCAGACACTGTGTCTCACTAATGGTGGTGACATAGTCTGGTCTTGGGGAGATGGAGACTATGGGAAACTTGGGAGAGGCGGAAATGAAGGTAAGCCTATTGACTTGGTTAACTAGTCCTACAACACTGTCTGTCACCTTTCTTACTTCATGAATGAAGGTTGTCGAGTTCCAAAGAGGATTGACTCACTAACCCACAAAAGTGTGGTAAAAGTCCTCTGTGGCTCCCAGTTTTCAATGGCCCTGACCAAGGAAGGTCATGTCTACACCTGGTAAGTGCTACTACTGGCCACTACTCTTCTATGTAGGTATATATTCTGAACTAGCTGGTCACCTCCTGTGCTAGGCATTCACCTGTACTAGCTGGTCACCTCCTGTGCTAGGCAGTCGCCTGTACTAGCTGGTCACCTCCTGTGCTAGGCATTCACCTGTGCTAGCTGGTCACCTCCTGTGCTAGGCAGTCGCCTGTACTAGCTGGTCACCTCCTGTGCTAGGCATTCACCTGTGCTAGCTGGTCACCTCCTGTGCTAGGCAGTCGCCTGTACTAGCTGGTCACCTCCTGTGCTAGGCATTCATCTGTACTAGCTGGTCACCTCCTGTGCTAGGCATTCACCTGTACTAGCTGGTCACCTCCTGTGCTAGGCATTCACCTGTACTAGCTGGTCACCTCCTGTGCTAGGCATTCACCTGTGCTAGGCATTCACCTGTGCTAGGCATTCACCTGTGCTAGGCATTCACCTGTACTAGCTGGTCACCTCCTGTGCTAGGCATTCACCTGTGCTAGGCATTCACCTGTGCTAGGCATTCACCTGTGCTAGGCATTCACCTGTGCTAGGCATTCACCTGTGCTAGGCATTCACCTGTTTTTGGTGTTCCTAGCAAGTTGGGACTTGATCACTGCTGTATGTAGTAACTAATTTGGTTCCACATGACGACTGCTCTATATAGGGACATTGTTAGCCTATGTAGGATTTTTAATACATGTACCATGTGTACCAAATCCTCTATCCCTCATGAATATCATTATCTTATTTGAAGGGGTAAGGGTGATTACTACCGTTTGGGTCACGGAGATGACATGCATCAGAGGTCGCCAAAGAGAGTACTGGGAAACATAGCCAATGAAAAAGTGATTGACATTGCCTGTGGCTCTCTGCACTGTGTCCTTTGCACTGCCTCAGGGAAGGTCTATTCCTGGGGTGACAATGATGAGGGACAGATAGGAAATGATACCACACAGCCAGTCAAGAGGCCTGCTGTAAGCACTTGGCTACCACTCTTCATCTCACAACACGTCTCATGGCACACCTCACAACACTCCTCACAACACACCTCACAACACACCTCATAATACTCCTCACAGCACACCTCACAACACTCCTCACAACACACCTCACAACACGTCTCACAACACGTCTCACAACACGTCTCATGGCACACCTCACAGCACACCTCACAACACGCCTCACAACACACCTCACAACACGTCTCACAACACGTCTCACAACACGTCTCATGGCACACCTCACAGCACACCTCACAACACGCCTCACAATCAATGTTTGTGCTTAATCTCTGATATTCATGTCTCTCCAGCTCATTTCCATGCCAAAAGGAGCTCTGGTGGACCACGTGGCCTGTGGGTCTGCACACAGCATGGTTTGGTCATCCTCCAGAGGTCATGTCTCGTACAGTCTACCACAACAAATCCCAGTTGAATTTGACCTTTTGAAGAGCATTCATATATGCACCCTGAAGAACAGATTAATCTTGCTTCACCACTTCTCAGACTTATTTTGCAAGAGTATTCCCTTCTTCAGTCTCCACTCAACTAGATCTAGCTTGTTGGACAGTAGCGATGCATTCAATGTCTTGGATAAACTCAGAGGTATGATTGTCTCTGGTTCAAAGGTGAGCTGCTTTCCTGCCACATGTTACAAATATGGAATACACTTGTAGTGTATAGATATACAATTTTGCTTGTTGGTTTCCCAGGAAACAGCATTTAGGCGAGTCATCATGGCAACCATGACAAAGAACAAGCCCCATGGTCCTGTAGTGGAACTTAATAGAGTCAATGTAAGATAAGGTTGTCTGTCTAAGGATCTAGGCATTATAATATTATAACAAGTTTGATAATCACCAGAAATTTTTACCAGCCTAATCAAATTTCCTATGTAAGTTTTTACCTTGGTTTGGAGACCAAATTCTACTCAAATGGCAACCAGGGATGTCTCCCCCAATCATCCAAAGACGGCGAACATCACCAAGGATCTACAGATAAATAGTTTCTCCCCTTTTAGGACTCATCACTGTGATGTAATGTAGTAGTGAAGTGTGTAAGCTATTACTTAATTTTCATTTCAGGTGAAGCGTCACCGTAAGCATGGTGGACTAGCCGGGCCCGATGGAAGTAAGGCTGTATTCGGGCAGATGTGTACCAAGTGGACCACTTTGAAGAAGGAGGACCTCCACCTGCCACACAGAGTATGGAAGGTCAAGTTTGTTGGAGAGGGTGTGGATGACGTTGGGGGTGGATACTCTGAGTCAATCACAGAAATGTGTGATGAATTACAAAATGGAGCCGTGCCTTTGCTTATTCAGACTCCAAATGGTCGTGAAGAAACTGGAGTCAATCGAGACTGCTTCATATTTAATCCATGTGCGGTGTCTCCAGTTCACCTCAACATGTTCAAATTCCTAGGTGTGCTCTTTGGAGTAGCCATAAGATCAGGTTCACCAATCGACATCCATCTGGCCCCGCCAATGTGGAAGCTACTTGTCGGATTGACCCTCACCATGAAAGATCTTTCAGAGATTGACAGTGATTATGTCAGGAGTAGAACATACCTGCAGGAGCACCCAGATGAGTTGGTTGCCATGGATATTGAATTTACCACCGCCAGTGCAAGTGGCCACCATGTCCGACTGCATCACACTTGGACCCATGTGACCAAGGACAATCATCAGGAGTACCTTAATCTGGCCATGCACATGCGCTTGCATGAGTTTGATGAACAAACCAATGCTATCAGAGAAGGCCTCTCCAAAGTAGTTCCAGTTCCTCTTTTATCTCTTTTTAATGGTCCCGAGTTGGAAATGATGATATGTGGAAATCCAGAAATTTCCATCAAATTGCTCAAATCTGTGTGTACCTACAAGAACATTTCACCTAACAGCCATCTTGTTCAGTGGTTTTGGGAAGTCATGGAGAGCTTGACCCAGAATGAAAGATCACTCTTCTTGCGATTTGTGTGGGGCCGTACACGCCTACCAAGAAGTCCGGCTGACTTCAGGGGGCGGGACTTTGTTTTACAAGTAAGTCTGATTGAGCATCTGTTTTCTAGCAACAACATATGATGCAAACAACTGCATCTGATCTTGCATGGCCACTCCCACTGGAATGGGCGGGTCTCTGATTATCAGCTCGTGCTGATAATTGGGATCACCACTAATCAGTGTGAATGGCAACTAATTACCTACTTTGTAGTTAGTAGGGGTAAACATGAATAGAGCATTGCTGTGACAATTGTGGCTCAGTGGCAGAGCACTGGTGGTCATAACCAGCTCTCCTGGGTTCTATTCCCAGCAATTGCTTCTTTTGTGTTTTTCCTCTTCATGGATGATTACTTGTGGTTTGATTATCACTTTGGTTATTCATATGATCCTCTTTCCTATAATAGGTTCTGGAAAAGTACTCACCACCTGATTACTACCTTCCCGAGTCCTACACCTGCTTCTTCCTACTGAAACTGCCACTTTATTCATGTAAGTTGGTCCTTGAAGAGAAGTTGCGATATGCAATTAACTTCTGTAAATCCATTGATACTGATGATTATGCAAGAGTCAATCTGCAAGAAGAAGAGGCGACTGAAGACGACTTAGTCACTCCCCATATTCCTTAATTTAACACTTTCACTAGCTTCATTTCGTACATATACGTATTTTTCATCAAGTGGTTTTGTAATCCTGCATAGCAACATGTATAGATTACTCAAACTATTCTTACAGTCTTGTATTTGGAATTATAATTTAATGGTCTGTCGTTGATCACGTGCCTATTTTTAGCTAACATGGCCGATCCGCGATGACAAAGAGATAATGCAGTGTACTGCTAATATTTGCTCAGGAAGGTGTAATATATCTAAATTTTCAAGCGACTTCCAAACAATTATAGACCCTATTCAGATATCTGTGGGATCCCTTTCATTTGTAAGTTGTCTCGTCGTGTTCTTCACTTATTTCTTCTTGCCAAGACTGCGAGCTCGAAAATCGCAATTGCGACCGTTTTTGTTTCGGTAGGTTAATTAATAAATAATTATTGTTATTTTTGCTGTACGTTCTTATCTCTCTGCGCCTCCTGTATATTGTGTAGGATATTATGCGATCTAGTGGTGTCGTTGGTGCTGGTGGTGTCTGCTAGTATCAAGCTATGTGTACCACATTCCGGTATGCGTGAAGGAATGTCGTGGGACTCTCACGCGTGCAGCTTTCTTGGAGCGGTGAACCAGTTTGCACTGTTAGCAGGAGCGATGTGGTACTGTGTGCTAACGCTTGACATGGTATTAGCTATACGGAATCCATTCGGGTAAGCCGATCACCTTTCGTCTATGCGAGGCCAGGTCTAGAAAATGAAATATTTGCTGAATTGTTGAATTCTGCCAGTGTGTACCGTTGTTAAATGGCCTTTAAACACGTTCGCTTTCACTCCCATTCTTAGAACTGAAAGTAAATACAAGCTATTGAACCACGTGATTGGATGGGCCTTCCCTTTTTTGACCTTTCTGGTAACTGTTGCGCTGTGGGGGCCATGCGATGCCCCAGGTGAGATACTAGACGTGTACATAGATACAGTGTATAGGTTAGAGTTGTAACTTAATTGGTAATGTAATTCAGTCGTCCTCTGACACTGCACTCCATACTTCATTACAGTAATGCAATTCTGTGATAGTCAATATAAGACATTATGAGTCCATTTATTACAACTTTTATTTGATTATATGGAAAATGTGTTCAATTAGTAATTTTTCATTCAATTTCATATTCAAAAACAATCATACTAAAAATAAGTAAAGCATCTAGTAAGATTAGCATTATATTTTATGTATGTTCTGCATAATCAAGTATTAGGTCTACCTAACCTTTTAGTTTTATGTAGTAGGTTTATGCCACTTGTAGGGGTCCAGAAGTCTCAAGTTACTGTGTGTTACAATAATGTTATAAGTATAAATATGTTATGTCATAAGCCATTATAGCTTGCATCCATTATGGCAACATTACTGTCACTGACGTTGTGTAAAGGTTATTGAAATACAATATTAAGTAATGCACTTAATATTTTAAAAATGTGAATAAAACACTCTATAGATAGAGTAATTGATTGCTTACAAAGCATGTATGTAAGCCTTATAGTGAAATTGCTGGGGAAAATAGGTGAATTAATGAATGATACAATATATAAGGCTAAAATTAATTTACAATTTATGTAATTTAAATCTGTATACATCATAACAAGGGCTTGTAGAAATACTTCCTTATTAGTAAGAATTTGCTGTAAACAAACCTGTAATATGTACTCTAATCAACCTTTGCTGGATTTACAAAAGTTGTTCACTGTATTGGAAACTTTAACAGCTTTGTTTTAATGAGATTCCCCTGTATGTAATATTAGATGAATGTGAGAATGACATCATAGTTGCATAATATTAGATGCATGTTTCTCTGCTTCCATGTGCAGGATTATCAATGTTCTACTTCTGCTGGCTCTCAGTGAATAATCTGGTTCTTTATGCTATCCTCGCTTGGCTGTTGTACTTTGGTCCACTGATCTTGGTTGTTGTTTTTTCAATTGGTATTGCTATATTTACTTTTAAACTTTTACTTAAAGAACTACCCGCCAGCAGCGAAACAAGGAGACAGATTTTGAAACAAAATACCTTCATTGTGTTCTTTTTGGCACTTGAGACAATTGTGACTGTTTCGCTTTGGTGCGTTCAGTTTGGGTTTACTAACAAAGAGACAAATAACTGTGTTTGCCCTCAGTTTCATAATAACAGCAGAGATTTGTCATTAGCTGGATTGTTTTCTGTTGTTCACGGGAGTAGAGGGATTATAGATTTGTTTGTTTGGAGTGTGACCAATTCTATCAGATACAAAGACTTTAGGCGTGTTTGCTGTTGTCTCTGCTGTTGCCTTTGCTCAAAAACATATCGTTTCCCTGTCTCATTGAACACTCCCTTGATAAACAACAGCATTGGAGTTAATAAGGCCTTGAGAAGGGACGCTATGTACTGCATAAACATTGGCATTTTAAGGGTAGTCGATTCCCATATTAAAGCTCAGAAGGTAGGTCGGGGTACTATTCACCAGTCCAGGACTACAACAGATGATGATGATGGTATTGGTGACTTTGTGGATGATTATTTTATGGAAGAACAGCAGAGAGAAAGTGATTCCCAGCTGGACCGCAGGGAGCTGTTGAGACAAGAGAGACTCCTCTTTAGCCCTTCTGACAGGCAGCAGTTTCAGTTTGTTGACATTGAACCTGCGGTGTTTGCCAGACTTAGAGAAATCTATGGGACAAATCTAGAACAGTATCGACAGTCTTTCTTTATTCATGATTTGAAAGATGTTGAGAGTAGTGGAATGTTGGAGAAGTTCACAGAAGGAAAGAGTGGAAGTTTCTTTTATTTCAGTAGGGATTTCCACTTTATAATCAAGACTGTCACAGATGAAGAAATAGATGTTATGAAACGCATCTCTATTCCCTATTTTCATTACATGCAGGAGAATCCAGATACCTTTCTTCCACGATTTTTTGGTTTACATCGCGTCAAGCTTGCCAAAGAGCAGAAATTTATCAATGTAATAGTAATGGATAACATCTTTTATACTCCCTACAAGTTGAAAATTGATGTAAAATATGATTTAAAGGGATCTACCCTCGGGAGACAGGTCCTAAAGAAGCACGTAAGCTCAAGGGATCGTTATAAAGGTACATTAAAAGATCTGGATCTAAAGGACAAACTTCATATTGGCCCTGACAACAAGGATCGACTGATGAAGCAACTTGCAAAGGACAGCCTTTTTCTCAGTGAACATCATATAATGGATTACAGCTTGCTCCTCGGTGTACACCATTGTACCACGGAACTTCCAACCAGCGAATCATCCAACCTTGTAGAGACGGCCTGGAGTTGCAATGATTTTGCTGTGATTGAGGATCAGTCTCCCAGCTCTCAGACTGCCCCCCAGGGTGATGCATCCAGAACAGCGGACCACTCCAATGTGGTGCACACACCGTGGTTCAGGCAGTATTATGGGGGACTTCCCAGCTTAGTCTCTGACCAGCCAATTGCGGTCGATGATGCCACAGGTGAAACAGAACTTTCAACCTTATCCGTCTCTGCTCCCAAATCTTTTCAAGACTTCTACTTTATTGGGATCATTGACATTTTGCAAGAATATAATTTAAAGAAGAAATTGGAGCACTTTGCAAAGTCTCGCATCCTATGTCATGATCCTCACTCCATTTCATCCATAAATGAGAGGGACTATTGCACTAGATTTCAATCCTTTATGGATGAAATCTTTGATTAATTGTGATTCTATTGATCTCTGGTCCACGCATCATCATCACTTCCTATTTTATATTACTTGTAAGCATTTTGCAAGTGTTGTATCATTTGTAGATAACTAATAATCCTGCATGTTAGTTATGCATAGCATAGCATTATATTTCCCATTAATTTCTTCTTCTTTGTAGATTAAATTATAATCCCATTAATACATCACATCTGCGATTTTAATAATATTCATAGTAGCCATTTTAATATACGTATATCATTTGAAGAAGTAAAATGCATGCATATCATCTCAAAAATGTGAAAAAATTACAAGAATTTCCAGCATTAGTATATTTATGTCTGGAGTTGAGATAGACGGATAAACAACCAATTATTTGGCTACTCTGGATCTACATTCCATTATAGGCAGGGCCTCCACCTCCCTCTGGCGGTACCCAGTTAATGTTCTGACTTGGATCCTTAATATCACATGTTTTGCAGTGAATGCAATTCTGTGCATTTATCTGTAGTCTCATCTCTCCATCTTCACCCTGGATGTACTCGTAGACACCTGCTGGGCAGAACCTCTGTTCGGGACCATCAAACAGCTCAAAGTTGTGTTGTACTGGAACCTCATCATTCATCAGAGTCAAGTGGGCGGGCTGATCATGGTCATGATTGGTCCCCGTCAGAGCTACCGATGACAGCAAGTCAAAACTGATGGTTCCATCTGGTTTCGGATACTCAATGGGCTGACACTCAACTTTAGGCTTCAAAGACACATGATCAGGACGGTGATGTTTCATGGTCCATGGTTCCTTTCCTCTCAACAGCCAAGAGAAGACTCCAGTGTACGCTATACCTCCCAAGTACCCCAAACGGGAGTTAAAAGCAGGTCTGACATTTCTCACTTGCTGCAGCTCCTTCCATAACCAACTGTCCCTCATTCTATCCTCAAAGCTTTCCATATATAGCCCTGTAGGAGCATATCAGAGGAATAGATACGTTGATGTAGATAGGATCTTTAAAATAGGCATTTCATTCCCACCTACGTATATATATCACAGTAACAGTAATAGTACATATACACACACATATGTATATATGTATACATATATGCCTACTATATTTAACAGTGTATTTTCCTGTACATACGTACATACATGCTGTATTTTAGTAAATTGTAAGTCAAAGAAAAGTTATTCATGTACATACATACGTACTTGAAGACTACCAAAATAGTCAGTTCACCAGTAAAGATATACAATGCACAAGTCAGGTCTAAGTAAATGTCAGTTTGAATTTATAAGTTTCTGATTTAATCAAAACCTAAAGTACGTACGTACCTCCTTCGACATTGATACACAACACATGTTAATATACAATATAAACATATTATGTATGTACGTACATTAGAATTACATATAGAATTAGAAGTGTGTACCTTTAGTGGCAGAACTTGTCTCCTTGTTTAAAGCTTCAAAGGCTGCTTCTGCGGCCAACATACCAGATTTCATGGCCGTATGGGATCCCTTAATCTTTGGCACATTCATGAATCCAGCCTCACAGCCAATCAGTCCCCCGCCAGGAAATGCCAGCTCGGGGATGGACTGCATACCTCCCTCGTTAAGAGCCCTGGCCCCGTAGCCAATCCTCTTGCCATTCTCAAAGTAATGCCTCACAGATGGATGATGCTTGAATCTCTAGAAGAGCAACAGTGCACACTGACCACATTATTACATTATTTATCAATAGTATTATAAATACAGTTATCAGGTATAGTGAAGCCTCTACAGTCAGAACTTATAAAATTGTCCTTATTTCAGAGAACAGAATAATAGAAAATGTACATAAGTCATTAGGCTATATCACAGTATATGAATACACACCTGAAATTCCCTAAATGGATTGATGTATGGATTGCTGTAGTCCAACCCCATCACCATGCCAACAGCAATTAAAGAACTGTCACCTTCATTCAAATGGTATAAAAATGTACCTCCATATGTTCTTAAGTCCTATACAACAGAAGAGGGTATACAGCAATACAAGGTATAGGATAACTACCAGACCCTTTCTTGCCAACCCTGTTACATCATCAAATAAATATGGAGGCAAGATAGCAGTCTGGCTATGCAAGACTTGGTATACAATATAAGCCATGTCTAGATATCTCGCATTCAGTCTTACCAATGGCCATCCTACTGTATGCTCTACACGGCCAGGTTTGTGCTTAGCTTTGTCAATCTCCCAGAGCTACGTGTGCAAGTTGTAAACAACAACATAAATAAACAGAGTAGCACCTCGATGACAACAGCACATTAGCACCTCCTTAAATCCAATTCCATAGGTCTGATGTTGACAATTCTTTCTCAAATCAAACCTCTTCATTATGCTCTTCCCAAGGGAACCGTGACAGCCTTCTGCAAATAAGGTAACTTTCCCATGCAGTTCCATGCCACACTCAAAGTTGTCCTAAGCATAGAAATATAAAAACGATAGTCCACAAAAGTGCACAAAGTGAAACAGTGACAACCTTGGGAGAACCGTCCTTAGCAATGCCAACATCTCCGGTGGCAATCCCCTTGACACTCCCATCCTCATGAAAGAGAACCTAGAAAAGTACAAAAATGTGAATTTGTGACATGAAAGGTCTACCTCACTGCCTCTAATACCAAAATAGCTACATGCATGTTCACCTACGTAATAATAAAATAGCTACATGCATGTTCACCTAATACCAAAATAGCTGCATGCATGTTCACCTAATACTAAAATAGCTACATGCATGTTCACCTACATAATACCAAAATAGCTGCATGCATGTTCACCTACATAATACCAAAATAGCTGCATGCATGTTCACCTAATACCAAAATAGCTACATGCATGTTCTCCTAATACCAAAATAGCTGCATGCATGTTCACCTAATACCAAAATAGCTACATGCATGTTCACCTAATACTAAATAGCTGCATGCATGTTCACCTAATACCAAAATAGCTACATGCATGTTTACATAATACTAAAATAGCTGCATGCTGAGTCACCTCTGAGGCTGCTATCCCTGTATATATCTCCACTTCCATGGCCTCAGCCTGCTCACCCAGCCAACTGACTAGATGTCCGAGCCTGGTCACATAGTTGCCATGGTTATTTAAAAACAGACCTGAAAAACAACATTATCTGTATAAGTATGGATAATTATTTATGCTAAAATAGCATATAACTTGGATATCAATTGCATTACGTATATCTGATTCAATCAGTCAAATGATTTATAAAATATGACACTGCATGACTCCATTGGTTGGCTAGTTATTGCAGAATATTATTCTTAATGTAGCTATTTCTTCCTTTACATTCTTATTTTACTTGTACATTAATATTGAATAAATATTGAATGTTTTATGGAACACTTATAACAATAGATGATCAATATACGTATACTCACCAGGTAGCTTGACATATATTGGTATTCGTTTCTTTTCAGTTAAAATTCCAAATTTATCTGATGTCACAGGAGTGTTGAGTGGAGCCTGAATATACACAAAAATGTGGTATACCAATGAATAGCACATTTCATGAATACTTGATGTAATATATAAGCAATAATGTGATAACATTGCATCATCACTGTTGTTGCATAAGAATCCAAACAAAATAGAAATATCACATCTCCTACTGACTCCTCTTTCTTTCCAATCTGGAAACAGCTCATTAAGAGCCCTAGGCTCTACAACAGCACCAGAAAAGGTGTGTCCTCCAATCTGCGATGCCTTCTCCACAACACACACTCTGACATCAGTCCCCGCCTCTTTAGCTAACTGCTTCAGCCTAATGGCAGCTGCCAGGCCGGCAGGGCCTGCTCCAACAATCACTACATCTGACTCGTCGCTGACACGTGACAAGTCTACATCTATATAACCCAATATGTGAGCAACACGTTTAGCTGACTGATCATCACTTGTGACGCAATGAAAATCTGACAATTTTACTTCACAGGTGTACCTTTCCATCTTGGGTCGCTGTCCCTCGGAACAACGCTGTAATGGGTGGTCAACTTGGGGCTGGTATATGCCACGCAAGTACTGTGAAGTCCTCTGATTATTCTACCTGTATCTAAAGTAAAGCGCATCACCATAGGGATGCTCGTAGTGGTTCTTAAACTAGAGAAGTTAAACAGATTCGCCATACCTCTAGATCTTCCCAAGAAGAGTCGCAGCAACATCGTGTGTATATATGTCTACAAGATTACGAAATTGCGCAATAAGAGATGACCTTTCTATGGTCTCCATGGAAACAGTTTTCAGAAAATGGCGTATCTCTGCTAATCAGGATTGAGTTATTTAATAATGTCACACAAGTACGACTTAATAACATACCCAACTCAAAAGTCACGAAGGCCCAAGTACCAGCCTTGGTAAGTTTTATTTTTGTTTCATTCTTAATAACCCGTCAAATCGTGTTTACATATAGGTACAAGGAAAGGCTTGAATTAAAATACTTGAGAAGAAATCCCAATTCTGCGTCACTAAACAGCCGAAATTGGGTATTTGTGCACAGTAATCTTGATGACATGAGAACGGGTGTCCCTCTAATTAGCCAAGGAAAAGACATGGTCGTAAAGGTAGGATAGAAACTTTAAAAGAATTTGAAAACACTGTTATATCTCTTATGTTCTACTATATAGAGCAAAAACAATCTAGTGCCCTTGATTAATTCAAAACTAGATCTGTCAAGAGCCTCCAGCTCCACTGAGATGCATCATGTTGAGAAAGTCCTACAACCAGCCAACACTGAGCAGTCAGCAACCTTATATACCAAGTATGACCAAATGATGTAACATTCAACCATCCAAGTTGTGCACCTCCTGTTATCACATCCTTAGGCTTGGTCCCCGACGGCAGAAACAGTTCCTTCATTTGCACACATTGTTGAGAGATCTTCAGTCCCATCCACTTGCCATATATCCTCATTTGGAGGAGTCAGTTCCTCCAGAGGTTAGCCTTATAAGGTTATGCTACACTGTGCATAATATGCCTTTAGGTGTACTATATCACTTTCCCACGACATGGTCTCTTATATGTACGTATGTTGGGTTTTGTTAACTAGGTTTTGTAGTGGTGTTAATTATAATCCCAACATACGCTTGTAGACTTAGACTTAAGTCATGCTCATTATTTAGATGTTTGATGCAGTGCTGGTGCAGCTGGACCCAGAACTTAAGGCCCATAACAGTGAAGTTGAGGTACTCAGGATGGATGTGCGATCATCCAACAGTTAATGTGTTCAATAAGACATCATTCATTTATTAAAGCATACACAAGTGGACTTTAGTTCCACTCATTAGCTCATTATGCTCCTCAGAGGGTATGAGTGGGTGGGGTAAATCCAGAATCAAATGATGATGATACACAGATCCAATCCCTATGTACATACAAACATATGTATGTACATACCCATTTTTAACATATACATAAATATAAATATTTACAGTTAGCAGAGGGTGATCGTTTGACACCTAGAGTTTTGGATGCTGTTGTGGAAGAGGATGAACAAGAAAATGCTGATGAAGTCTTTGAGAGTGGTAGTATTGATGTACGTGTAGCCATGAGTAGACATCTGTCATCACTTTAGAGCTACAGTGTGTAATATACGTACGTATATACTATATCTTACATATACGTATATTGTTCCTTTACCCCATAGTCATGTATAATTAAGTGTTTATTAATAAAATATCTTACATACGTACATCTACATACATGTGTATTATAAACACATGCTATACTGGATACATTTTGAAAGAAATCTCATTTATTCAATTTCTGTGTATTCAAATGATTTTCACAATTTGAAAAATTACAACATTTCCTACTGTGTATGGACATAAAGCCTTAATGAATGTTTAATTTGAAATATTTGCTGAATACAAATTTGTTTCAAATCGAAAAGGTTTCATTTAATATGTGTACCATTATCCCTTTAGGCTGATGAAGGTGGTTCCCCATTAAGTGATAACCATGACTCTCCTAACACAAAGCCCTCTGAAATATACAAATGGCCTCTGAAGCATTCTGAAAGAGAGATCGAGGAAGCAAAGTTGCAAGAAAGGTTAAGGAACAAAGTCATATCCCCAACACAGGTACAGTACCTGCCCAACTGTGAACTTTAAAGTTTCTTTGTTGAATATTTCTTCTTTAAAACTGTCAGGAGAAGAGAGTAACAGAAGTGACACAAGAACTATGTGAATGGATGAAAAATTTGGTAAGATTAATATTTGCACATGTTGTTATATTGTATTACTTACGTAACTGTGTACGTAAGTACAGATGAACATACTTGTATCCTCATCCAAAACTCTAGATATGACATATCAAAAAAATTGGTGCTAGATTGTTCATGTATACATATGTATGTACATATACATACACATGCAACATTCATTACAGTACGGCATTTTGACCAGTCTTGATGTATACCTTCATTACTTGTGTGTAATTTTGCTTAGAATCAAAATGATGATCAAGATACATTGGATGATGAGACCATTCGTAAATTATTTGCAAGCGACTCTGAAACAACTGTGAGTTAAATCTGAACTTACACCTTAGATCTCGACCTATTACCTTTGACCTTTCAGCCTAGCACCATGGCAACCCAAGTTGTGGAACTTGTTAATATTCCAGCTAGCTTGAGGGAACAATTTCAAAGTAGGGAAGTGTCTGCTGCCACTTCAAGCAGAGACTATAAGATCAGAAGGATGCCGCCAGCCATACCAAATGAGAGGCCTGCTCAGCATGTCAAGACGAGGTATGGTGCTTGGTATTTGTCTCCCCGAACATGGAGGGTATTGAAGGGCAATGAGGTAAATATATAGAAGACCTGGAGTGCAGCAATATTCCTAAGAAATATGGTAGACATCAAGTTTTGTACTAATTGTTCTTCTTTTCTCCACTGGGACAGAAAGGTGTTCCTGGGAATGCCACCCTTCATTAGTGACCCTAGGAGTCTTTGTCTTCTATAAGTCCTAGTGTCATGCATAGAGAGCTGAGGTATTTCAAGGGACTGTAAAAGAGAATACAGGATCACTACTTTAAGGTGGAATTCACAACATAATTCCCCAGTGGGGAAATGTGGAAGAGAAGAAACCCGTATCCTCATTCTAAATTGTATCCATCAACACAGACAGAAATCATTGAACTTCCTATGGCAATGTAAAACAATCAACTGACTGGAAGATGTTTCAACCCATAGGCCTTCATCAACTGAAATAACTCTAAAATAGAACATAATTAAACAAGGGAGGCTCATGAATTTGGTATTTCTGTCTAACTAGCCCATGACTATATAGTCCTACTTGCATATCTATCACAGCCATTTATGTGGTGTTTTAGATAATGTACGTATATACTATTTGCATTCATAATGTAAACATCCATTAAATACGTGTTAACATCCTTAAATGATCATCCATTTAACTATGTACATAAACATCCATTAAACCATGTACATAAACATCCATTTAACCATGTACATAAACATCCATTTAACCATGCACATGAACATCCATTAAACCATGCACATGAACATCCATTAAACCATGCACATGAACATCCATTTAACCATGCACATGAACATCCATTAAACCATGCACATGAACATCCATTAAACCATGCACATGAACATCCATTAAACCATGCACATGAACATCCATTTAACCATGCACATAAACATCCATTTAACCATGCACATAAACATCCATTTAACCATGTACATAAACATCCATTTAAAAAATGAAAATGCATTCAAATGTGAAAATGTGTAAGAAAACCTTAATTTTCATTATTTATTATTTGTAGATGCTCCGTGATCCACATGAGCTAGCTAAGGAACTTGAAGGTCAAACTCAGACATCCCTTAATCTCTCACTTGATGAGACTTTAGCAGAAACACATGGAGCAAAAATATTCAAACAATACATTGCTAACGAGAAGCCGACTGCAAAGTTACCCTACGTAAGTCACTATACGTAGATGTAATTTACATTGTGACATCCGTATGTTTTATGTCAGGCTTCACTAAGACCTGTAAGATAAGATTATCGTACTTTTCAGAACCCTCTTTATGTACTTATTTATTTGTACTCAGTTTCTAAAGAAAACACCTGTACTACCAAGAGTAAAGCCAGCCTTCCGAAGTGACATACATAGCAAAAGCTAGCTATATGTTTATATTGTATATATGTATATTTACCATAATCATAATTATACATTAATTGCAAGTTTATTGGAGACATATATATACGTACGTATACGTTGAAGGATGTCGGATGAGGAGTCGCGTCCTGCAAAAAGGACGTATAGGTGGTCACCCAAGCGTGTGACCTCGGAGAATAGAAGAGATTCCGAGTCTAATTACTTAGAAGATGTTGATTCTTCCAAATTGAGAGTGACGAAGCTACCTTTACCGCGAAATACGTTACTACAGGCAGCTTCTAGATACACGTCTAAAGTAAGCTTATTGTGCAGTCTATATAGTACTGTGACTCGTGCAAGCTATACGTATATAAAGCTAGCTTACTTATCAAACAAAACTCTATATAATTTTGGCAATGGTTTTATATTTAATTTATAGTTCCTGGACAAATTAGAAGGAGCGAAATCCGATGATGCCCCGCCATTAACGGTAGAAAGTCATTTTTCACAGTCTGAAAACTGGGACCAAGCACCTGGGGAATATCTTGATATTCGCTTACCAGGCGAAAAGATTTCAGGAGTGGATTTCTGTCGAGTATGTCTCATTCCAGCCGTGTACCTTCTCCTTGCAGCGGCAGCTGTAATTACCGTAACTTTTGCACTGATGAATACTATTGAAAGCTTAAATCAATCGGTTGTAGAAGTGGAGAATGTCAATCTAGCAGAAAACAATACAGTTATGCTAATAATTATTCCAGGTGGAGCTATATTTAGAGGATGCATGCTTTCCAATATACGCGATATTGGTCTGAGAAATACACTAACCGTAGCAGAGGACACGAATAACTGTATCTATGCTAATATCTCTTATTTCTCAAATGGAAATGATTCAACGAGTTTAATGGCGTTTGAAGGGCCTTCAAATTTCTCTCAAACTTTAAGTATTAGCTATACTCTTCAAAACACTTCAATGGAATACATTGGCCTAGAATTCAGAATTAGTGATAGCCCTGCTGGATTCAATAAAACAGACATTGTCAATAAAATTAAACTGGATGCACTAATGCAGGAAGAAATGATCAAAGAAACAAGTTTATTTCCATCAGATATGCTTACTAGATTAAAGATAAAGAAACAAGTCCACCAAAGTTTAACTAGGGAAAAATCTGTGGAATTTAGCTATGAAGCTAGTTATGCGAAATATAATGCTGACAATTTCATACCAGAGAGGAAGAGAGTTAAACATTTTGAAATCACACTCCAATGGAAGAGTCAAAGCTATTTGGTGTTCACAAATAATATTAAGACATCTCCCTGGACAGCTGCAGGCGCTTTAGCAGGGTTTCTCCTTATACTTTGGAAAGGCTTTGAACTAAGTAGAGCTCTGATAAAGAAATTTAGAAGTGAATGGAAGAAAATTAAAGAGAGAAAAGGAATGATTGATGCAGAGAAAAAGAGGCTACAAGGGGAGTTTGAGAAGAATAGTTTAATTTCCAGTTTACCAAATGGAGCTTATATTGAATTTAAAAACAGTAAAAGTTGAGAAAACTTCTGAAATGTTAATTTCCTCAAAGTCCATTTATTTTGGTAAACATTAAACCTTATGTTGTTAACTTTCAGTTTTAATCTAGTAACTACACCATACATATAAACATATACATCATTAATATACGTACATACACAAAAACCATCCCCAGTAAAATATATATACACTAGTAACTCAATAGCTATAAAAACATTGTTAACCGGTTAAAATTCAAGATGTAAATCTAAAAAAGCTATTAAATAGACAACTTGTGGTTTATTTTACATTTCACAACCCTATTTTTTAGCTCTTCACAGCCCTATTAAAATTTGGACCATGTGAAAAATCCCCATTAAAATTTGGACCATGTGAAAAATCCCCATTAAAATTTGCACCCTGTGAAAAATCCCCATTAAAATTTGCACCATGTGAAAATTTGGGCCCTATTAGATTTTCTAACCATTAATATTACTGATGACAGTGATAATATATATATACGGTACATATGAATGTAAATTTATAAAGAGTTGGGTATGGTCCGAGGTCCTGCTTGAATGCATTTTAGTGTTCTAAAGCTTCTGTGGTCTTCCTTCTTGGGTGTCTTCTTGGGAGGAGGTGGTCCCTGCTTTAATTTGAGAAAATAATGTGAATATCTCTTATGCTGAATTCCAAATCTACCACGACCATGATAACGGATTGACTTGAAAATGATACCCCTACCAACATAGGACTCATCTAGTAACCAATAAGAGGAATTGGATTAATCGTTTCCATATATAGTAATGAGGCACACCATATATGACATATCTTTTAGTCTCGCATAGCCAGACCGCTATCTCACCTCCATATTGACATGCTGATGTCAGTACATGAATATGGAGGCAAGATAGCGGTCTGGCTATGTGAGACTACATACCTATATGGAAGTCCTGTGATTTGATCCTATTTGGTGCTCTCTTTAGGGTCTCCTTGACAACTTCTTCGATGACTGTGGCAGCCTTTTTTGGAGAAAAATGCAACTGGATTATTGCCTGATGTACCGGAAGCCTTCTTATCTACATACGTATATCAGAAATACCGGAAGCCTTCTTATCTACATATGTATATCAGAAATACCGGAAGCCTTCTAATCTACATATGTATATCAGAAATATGGTTTGCATAATAGAGCATATATGTCCAGGGATGAGTCAGATGAAGTGTAACCAGTGCACGAACCTGTCTTGCCACGAGATTTAACTTTTGTGGGCTAATTCCTATTTTTCGTCGAAGTCCGTAGAGGATCTGTAGAAGTAAGGAGGAGAATCAAGTGTAGCTATCTCTCCTGCTTTCTAGATTCAGGTTCCGCATCAAACTCACAAATGGTTCTGCTTCCTCTTTTTTTACACCATTCTTTTGCATACTATCATCAGTGAAGCGTCTGCTGAGAATATTTCCAGCAGGAAAATAAAGTCTCTGTAATCGCTTCCCGAGTGATACCAAAGACGCCATTTTAAATCGTCAAGGTTCGCAAAAAAAATCCCCTTCAATCCACGTGCAGACATTACGTTGAAATCGGTGCATGTGGCTAGGAAGTCTTGGCAGGAGAGCAGTCAGGTTTACAAGTAACGCGATGACTCAATCGGTTAGTTGCTCTCGCTAGTTATCAGGAAGAACAACCATAAGATCTCACAATTTAAATCGTAAATTAGACTGCCAAATTGGACTTCCTTCGCAAAATAGAGAAGAACATCCAAGAGAAGTGGGAGAAAGAAGGTACATTCCAAGTGGATGCTCCAGAGGTACATAACACTAATCCACTAGCTCTTAGCTCTTCCTATAAGATTGCATCTCTTCTCTTTACGCACGTGACCTGTATTCTAGTCGGGGGCAAGGCCAAGGTTGGTGGTTGCTTTGGAAATATGCTAGAACTTGGTTGTCATTGTGTATGTGTGTCTTATTGCAGTGAAGGAAAGTACTTTGTGACATTTCCGTTCCCGTATATGAATGGACGGCTCCATCTTGGTCACAGCTTCACCCTCTCCAAGGTACAGGCCCTCCACATCACTGAGGCAATTTAATGAAAGACTCTTTATCTTCTTTTCTCCACTGACCAAATTTGGTGAATATCTAGTGTGAAGTGAGTCCCATTTTATAGCATGGGCCTATATCTCATGAATATTTGATTATGCATTCTTCGTTTCCTTTGTACATGTAGTTTGCTATAGGCTACGAGCGCCTCAAGGGAAAACACTGTCTTTTTCCTTTTGGATTGCACTGCACTGGAATGCCTATAAGAGTGAGGAGTGTGATAGTATATGTTGTAGCAATCTTCTATACAATGTTCTTATGTACCCTATTGTGCATTTATACACTGTTCTTAAGTAATATGTATTTATATAATGTTCTTAAGTAATATGTATTTATACACTGTTCTTAAGTAATATGTATTTATATAATGTTCTTAAGTAATATGTATTTATATAATGTTCTTAAGTAATATGTATTTATATAATGTTCTTAAGTAATATGTATTTATACACTGTTCTTAAGTAATATGTATTTATATAATGTTCTTAAGTAATATGTATTTATATAATGTTCTTAAGTAATATGTATTTATATAATGTTCTTAAGTAATATGTATTTATATAATGTTCTTAAGTAATATGTATTTATATAATGTTCTTAAGTGTACACGTGTGTATTGTTCAGGCTTGTGCTGACAAGTTAACTAATGAAATGAAGGACTTTGGATATCCTCCAGTCTTCCCCGAAGATGAAGATGATATTCCTAAAGAAGCAAAGGTAGTTATAACTTGTAGTGACATATGTAGAGTATGTAACACTGCAACCTGGCCAAGCCATTACAACCTGGCTTCAACTGCCTCTTTAGGTTCACAGTAAGGTAGCTGCAAAGACTGGGTTGATTAAGTACCAGTGGCAGATTATGAAATCACTTGGACTGTCTGATGAAGACATCAAAGAGCAAGTTTATTAATTCTGCATGTTCTACAATTGGATGTTTAAACTGTTTCTATCAATTTTCCTCAGGTTTGCAGATCCACAGCACTGGTTAAACTTTTTCCCTGATCTTGCTGTAAATGATCTCAAGGCATTTGGTATCAAGGTACGGAACCATATATGACATTTAGTAGATACTGGTCATCTTGTGATAGCTACGTACATGTAGGTGGACTGGAGACGATCCTTCATTACAACAGATGCCAACCCCTACTTTGACTCTTTTGTCAAATGGCACTTTTATACACTGAAAGAACGAGGGAAAGTTAAGTTTGGAAAACGTCACACCATCTTTTCACCAAAGGACAATCAGCCCTGCATGGATCACGATAGGCAGACAGGAGAGGTATGAACCACTTTACTACCATCTGCCTTACTTAGTAACTAGGCAACCACTTAAGTGCTACCTTTTAGTTTTACTTAAGATAAAGTGTCATACATGCTTAATGGCTATCTGACCTTTGACCTCTGCCCATTCAGGGTGTTGGATGTCAGGAGTACACTTTGATAAAAATGAAAGTGCTGGAACCGTTTCCTGAAAAGTTGAAGTAAATTTTGTGCAAAAATCACTGAATAGATATGTTCAAGTGTCTCTTACTGGTTGTTAGGTCTTTGTCTGGTAAGAGCCTGTTTCTGGTAGCAGCCACACTGAGACCAGAGACTATGTATGGTCAAACCAACTGCTGGGTGCACCCAGACATTAAGGTAGGAGTAGTTGTGAAGAACCATCCATCTAGTATCTCTTGTCCCTACTAAACTCACTAAAGTGATAACCAAACACAATTTTTACGTTACCACAGCAATGCTTCCCTCATGCCCCCTTCTTACTAATTATTAATCTTCATTCTAGTTGAATGATTTTTTTAAGTTAGAAGAAGCCTGGCTTTGCTATCATCTTTCCCTTACATTGCTAATGTTGAAGGTCTTTAACTGACCAGAACTGCTCTTCTCTTACCTGTACAGTATATTGTGTTTGAGGTGGCCTCTGGAGAGGTATACGTTAGCACCAGTCAGTCAGCCAGAAACATGGCTTATCAAGGCTTTATGAAGAAGGAGGGACAGGTAGAGGTCCTCATGGAAGTCACTGGGCAGGTGAGAAAATTCCATGTTGACTTGTTCTAGCTTGAAGAATCAGTAAGTCACTTTTGCTTCAAAAATATAGGACATAATGGGACTTCCCCTAAAGGCTCCCCTGACCTCCTATGATGTGGTGTATACCCTACCTATGCTGACAATCAAGGAGGACAAGGGTACTGGAGTGGTCACGTCGGTACCCTCAGACTCCCCTGATGACTATGCTGCACTGAGAGACCTCCAGCGGAAGAAGGTTAGTCCTAAGTCTTGGAGATCATCAATGTGTCATTGGGCAGGATTGTTTCACAGGCATTTAGAGAAAAGTATGGCATCAAGGATGAAATGGTGCTTCCTTTTGAGCCAGTAAGCACTCTCATGTGATGGTCATGTGACTTGTGGTTATGGTGTTGTCTCTCCATATTAGGTGTCCATTATCGACATACCAGGTTACAGCAATCTGAGTGCAGAAAAGGCTTGTGAAGACTTCAAAGTGCAGAGCCAAAATGACAAGGATAAGCTTGCACTGGCCAAAGAGACAACCTACCTCAAAGGATTTTACGATGGAGTGAGGAGATTGATTTTAAAGGATTTACTGAGTTGATTATTTTGTTGTTGTTGTTGTTGTTGTTGTTGCAAGGTCCTGACTGTTGGGGAGTTCAAAGGTGAAAAGATACAGAATGCAAAGAAGAAGGTGCAGAAGGTTATGGTTGACAGTGAAGAGGCTGTGCTTTACCAGGAACCTGAACAGAAGGTCCAATTGCACTTGTTTGTTACTTTACTTGCTGACTCACAAGTGATAGGTGTTTGAATGAGGATTTTCTCTCTTCTTCCCTTCTCCATTGGACCAGACATTTCATTTCTTGAAATTCCACCCTTCATCAGTGACCCTGGGCGTCCTTGGCCTCTGAAGCTGTTGGCCTATATAGTATATATATATATAGTACAAATATGCACTTTACTGTTGATTGCAGTGTATGTATACAGTGTCCTGATGGGCTGTGGGATATCTTGTGTTCAACCTTTACAGGTGATATCTCGTTCTAATGACCTCTGTGTTGTGGCACTCTGTGACCAATGGTACCTGGACTATGGAAATGAGGACTGGAAGGAGCAGGCAAGAACAGTTCTTAAAGGACTTAGAACGTATGTCTACTGGCCTAAAAGTTAAACATTAAAATTTTATTGTTGCTAAGAGATACATCACTATGGTAACCATTTCTAGGTACTCTCCAGAAGTTACACACTTGTTTGAGTCCACCCTAGATTGGCTGCATGAGCACGCTTGTTCCAGATCGTACGGTCTTGGGACCAAGCTCCCCTGGGACCAGCAGTACCTCATTGAGTCGCTGTCAGATTCCACCATCTACATGGCTTTCTACACAGTGGCACACCTCTTACAGGGCGGAACAGTTAACGGATCCGTAGTTGGCCCACTTGGGATCAGGTGGGTCAGCTTTGTAGTCTTACCATTATGTGGTGAAACCCTGTATAATTAATTTGGCCCTGTGATGCTTTGCCCTATAAGATGATATGGATTATTACTTCTAACTGCGCCAAACTTATCTTTAGATGGTTCATCTTTAGTCTTTTAAGGATCAGACAGTTGTTGAAGAAGACCCACAGGGTCGAAATGTCCAATTCTCAAGTAAAAACTAAGTCTCTAGATGCACCAAAGACTAAAGATGAACCATCTGAAGATAAATTCTGAATATCCATAAAATTGTATTGCCCCTGTGAAAATAATCATGATTCTTATATGTATATAATGAGACTCTGTAACTAATAATGCAATGTGCAGTGGGTTAATATATTGGTTATATGTGAGTTCATTACTTGTGTATAGAGCTGATGAGTTGACCAAGGAAGTTTGGGATTACATATACTTTGGGTTTCCCATTCCCAATTCAGATATTCCAAAAGAGAAATTGGAGTGAGTTTTAAGTGGATTACAAGTAGTTACGACCATAATAATTATATTTACATGTGAGAGTGTAATATGCAACCTTGGATTAGGAGTTAAGTCAAATCTTGCTAATTTTAAAATTGTCTTTTTCTCATTGATCTCACTGGAGAGTGCCGTCCATTTTACATAGTATTCTCAGACGTGAGTTCATGTATTGGTATCCGGTGGATTTGAGAGTGTCTGGGAAGGACCTCGTGCCCAACCACCTCACGTACTTCCTCTACAATCACGTGGCTGTCTGGCCTGAACCTGACAGAGGATCTGAACTCTGCAAGTGGCCCGGGGCTGTTAGAGCCAACGGACACCTTATGTTGAACTCTGAGAAGGTGCGTTTTATATGCATCACTGGTAAGAAAGTTGAGAATCTCTTGAATATATTTTGATTTTATAGATGTCAAAGGCGACTGGTAATTTTATTACCTTGATTGAAGCTGTAAAAACCTTTTCAGCTGATGGCAAGTTTAATTTTCAGTTTAAACCTTGTATCTATGGCAACATGTGAATATGCACCACTATTCTTTTATTGGAACATTCACACAAACTGCATTAATCTATCTCTGATAACAAGTGTATTTTAACTTGTATCTGTGATATTATGTCAACTGTGTGTTAAGTAGAATCGTGTGTGTGTTTGTTTTACATGTGACTTGTGTCTCCAGGCTCAAGGATGACGCTAGCCAATGCCGGGGATACCTTGGAGGATGCAAACTTTGTGTATGACATGGCCAACAGTGACCTCTTGAGACTTTACAATGAAGTAGCATGGATTGAGGTTTGTCCAGTCACTGTTAGATGTTGAGCCAAGAAGTGCATGTCCTCCCTCAATCAACTCATTAGAATGTCCTTAGCAACAGGAAGGTTATGAGGAATGTCAGTGACAGATCCCAGTACAACACCTATGATGTCCTCTTTGAGAGTAAAATAAACAGGGCAATCAAGCTCAGTGATGCAGCATACTCTGATATGCTCTACAGAGAAGTGATGAAGGAAGGCTATTACGGCTTACAGGTTATTAGTGATATTAGTACAAGTAGATGCAACAGGCCCTGGACATAACTGACAAGTAGCTATGTGTTTCTTAGAGTGCTAGGGATGAGTATCGTGAGTACACTGCTGACAGTGGTGGCATGAACTTTGACCTCCTGAAGAGGTTTATTGAGGTTCAGGCACTCCTATTGGCTCCTGTTTGTCCACATACTTGTGAATACATTTGGCAGCTGCTGCAGCCTGTATTCAAGGAGGATGGCATCAGCAAGGTATTTACATGTTCTTCCAGCTTAAAATGGAGCTTAGTGTTGCTTATTGATGTTGTCCACGTGTGTAGCCTGACTCAATCATGGAGGCAAGATGGCCGACTGTTGGTGCAATTGATCATTTGACCTTGAGAAAGAACAAATACTTTAGAGAAGTGAGAAAGGAATTTCGGAATCGTCTTGAGAAGATGTC
The DNA here is from genome assembly GCA_947172415.1 of Chondrosia reniformis. Taxonomy (NCBI): domain Eukaryota; kingdom Metazoa; phylum Porifera; class Demospongiae; order Chondrillida; family Chondrillidae; genus Chondrosia; species Chondrosia reniformis. The sequence continues at coordinate 5,910,127 of OX359196.1, forward strand.
AAAGTTGAAAAATGTAAGTGAATATTATAATGGAGGATATACTTTCTATCCATGCATCAATTTCTAATTAGAAGGGAAAGGTAGATCCCCAAAAGCCTCGTTATGGCATTGTGTATATTGCCCAAGAGTTTCCAGTTTGGAAACAAATTGTATTACGGAAACTGAAGGAATTGCACAATCCAGTAAGATGGTGATGCAAGTGATTTCTGACCTGTCACTTGTATCTGTAGCAAATCTAGTTATTGTATTTACAACAGGAAACTGGTTTACCGGAGAACAACGAACTCCTGACAGAAATGAAGAAGCTGGCAGACTTGAAGCCGCATATGAAGAATGTAATGTCTTTTGTGCAGTATATTAAGGTGATTTATTTAGCTACTTCCAGAGTGTAGAGAAGGTTTATCTGTTAAATGTGTATTCCTCTGTCACTAGACTCTCTTAGCAGATCAAGGTGTAGATGCTTTGGATGATAAGCTCCCGTTTGATGAGCAAGACGTCCTGGAGCAGAATATTGACTACATGCTCAAAGTGTTGGAGGTAGGTTCTGCCGCGTTTGTATATTGCATGTTCAATAGGGCCGCCCTAATCCAGTCATGATTACCATGGGAACCTATGGGACCTAATTGTCTGGCTGCATTAGACAGGTAGTACATTTATTATACAATCAGGTATATAAAAATAATATAGTGTGATTTATGTGACTGGATTTAAATTCACACATCTTCCATTGTATTACTGAAGCATGGCTTGACTATATTTAATATCTACTGTATTTGCTTCCAATGCAGTTGGATGAAGTTTGGTTCCGAAATGCCTCTGAAGCACCTGATAAAAAGATAAGGGAAGACACTGTTCCAGGAAAGCCTGTCTCAGTCTTCCTAGCAGAACCTCCAGTTGTAAGCCCAGCTCAGAACACCACCAAAGAGCTTCACTCCCTTAGACACTGGAAACCATGTTATTTTGAGTTCCTAATTCACCCTCAGAAGTTATTCAGGGAGCAGTGGAGCCTAACACTATAGACCTAATTATAAATCCACCAATCTAGTCCCAGCTGCCTTTATCAGCTGATTGTAATGTACTAATCCTTTGCTTCTTCTTTGTATGATAGTCCTATGTGACCGTCGAAGTTCTTTCAAGTCAGATTGGTTCTCCTTACTTTTCTACTGCAATGAATATTTATGATGGGGACACCATAGATAAGGTCTTGGCAAGGACTAGAAGAATGCTTGGTGTGACAGGTAATTATAAAGTGAAATATTGATTACCATAGACACAATCATTAATGTGTTGTGGCACAATTTTGCCTGTGATTTATTACAAGCTGATTTCTTCTCCTTTGTCCCTCCATTCACTCTGACTACATTCTTTTGGCTATGCAGGTGCCAAAAAGGTCAGTGTATATCGATTTAGGGATCCAGAACGTGGGCCTCGAAAGATACCTCAGCTTCATCCAGGAATGCTAAGTGACTCTGACATGGTTGGGCTTGTTCCTGGTCAGACCAATACTGCCTTCTTTGTGAAGGATGGCCAGCTCTTCTTGAAGGACCCCCACTACTGTCATGGATCACAAATTTACAAAACTGGAAAACATTTCAGATTTGAAGTTAACTAGTTCACCTTTAGTAACCTAGTACGTAGTACATTTTGATAAACAGCGCCCATAATTTTAATATATAATTATGTTGCATACTGTCAACTGTAACCGTGTTTACATCTATAAGCAATGCACCGTGGGTGAAAGTCCTAATGCCATACAGTAGTATACGTAGCTAAATGAAATGCAATGAGACAAGGAGCTCGAGCATGGAAATGAATTTCATTATCCATTAAAAATGTCTGCTTTCAGCGATTGCATTTGGACATCAAAATCTATTCTAGTTATCGATGGAGGATTAGGTACAGAGATTGAGGAGCGCGGCATCACGCTGCAAGTTAGTAGAGTGTAGCTGATGAATCGTTATGAAAACGTTTCTACGGTTATATAGAATGTTTCCACTTCTAAAGGGTAACGGAGGACTTTGGAGTGCTGAATTGATACACACTAACCCAAGACTTCTTAAAGATATTCATAAAGACTATCTTAGAGCAGGAGCAGATATTATCATTACTTCAACATACCAAGTTTGTTTAATTGTTAATTATATAAATTGCACATGTAATATTTCTAGTACTTACATATTATCTGTTACTTAACACATAATACATACGGTATACGTATATCTAAATCTATATATACACGTAGATATACATTTTGCATTCAGGCATCTGTTGAGCAGTTTTGTCATCTTCTTGGTATATCTGAAGCTGAAGCTGAGGACCTCATCAGAAAAGGAGTGAGACTGGCCAAAGAGGCTCGTGAAGAGTTTCTGAAGGAAAACCCTCAGACTGATCCAAAACCACTGATAGCAGGGTCAGTGGGACCATATGCGGTCTCACTTCCCAATATGTCAGAGTATAGTGGAGACTATGTGGATCAAGTGTCCTCTAAAGTACTCACCTTATACATATAGCTAGCACCTTATACATATAGCTAGCAACCTATAATAATATGAGTATACACATGTGTATACAGCATATGATGAACTGGCATAGGCCCAGGATAAAATGTCTGTTAGAGGAAGGTGTGGACTTCCTTGCTGTAGAAACCATTCCTGCTCAAGTGAGTACTAAATTTAAGGGTATAACTGCATGTAATAAAATGAAGCTGTTAACTGTTACTTGTGGACCCAGTGGAGAAGAAGATGAAAGAAGGGAAAAGAAGGAAGAAAAGACTCCTGTATCCTCATCCAAAAGCTCTCTTCAGGTTTAGTTCCCCTATAGGCTCTTTTACAGAATAGGCATATAGCATGTAGGAAAATGGTATCTTAGATTTTTCTTGTGTAAAGGCTGAAGGAGAGGCTATTGCTGATCTACTGAGGAATGAGTTTCCAAATGCCAAAGCTTGGATTTCATTTTCCTGCAAAGTTAGTGATTTAGACTTGTAGTCAGACATTATGTCGACATGGAATCTTTTTTATTGCCCAGAGTTCTACAGAAACCTGTCATGGTGAAAGGTTCTCAGAGGCAGTAGCTGCAGTGTCTCAGTGTGATCAAGTAGTAGCCATAGGAGTGAACTGTTCAGCCCCAGAACACATTGAAGTATATTGCTGTTTATAGCCACTTAATAATTACTATTGGTTCCTATGTTAGGAAAGTTTCACTAAATTTGTATCGTTAATTCAATGTGTTGCTAAATTTGCAGGGACTACTTCTCTCTGCTAAAGGAATGTGTCAGAAACCTTTAGTAGTGTATCCAAACTCAGGAGAGAGGTACCAGAAGGACACAGGGGAATGGACAGATTTACATGAGAACAGTGCAGAAAGATTTAACACTTTGATCCCAATTTGGCTATTAGCAGGAGCTAAGGCAGTTGGTCAGTATTATGATTGTAATCATTTAGAGTTTTTTCTAAAAGAACTCTGCTAGAGGTTTTAAGCTTTTTAATTTAAAGTTAATTATACTACAAAAATGTACTGGTTAATGCATTACTAGTCAGCCCATGTATTCCCATGTAAACTTTTGGTATTGTATAGGTGGATGCTGCAGAGTTGGACCAGCTGAAATTGCTTCAATCAGCAAGAAAATTTGTGAACTTATGAAGACAACAAATTTGGAACTAAAGGATTATAATATATACTAATTGCCATTTATGCATATTTTTAATAACTTGCTGCATATATTGATCAAAGTCGTAATTCATGTATGTAATTTGACATCACTTTAAAATGTCTATAGTGAATGGATACATGCAGCATCCATAAATGTCTAGTGAATGTATACAGATGGGTGCACGTGGTTGCATTGACTCACCTGCATTGTATGAACAAAGGATATATCACCTGCAATTTATATCCACTTTACATGCATATTATATATGCGTATACGTATTTTTCTTTTTCGTTCTTTTTTCTTTTTCCTTTTTCGTTTTCTTTCTTTTTCCTTTTTCTTTTTTTCTTTTACTGCTTCCTTTTTTCTTCTTCGGCTTCTTGCTTCTTTTTCCTTTTTTCCTTACATAATTTCACTTTCTTGTATGAGTGACATGCATATGCACATTGCCCTAAATCTTTCACCACACTTTCTATGTGGTTAGCCTTCATTTCTCTCGTTTCTATAAATTTTTAATCACTGTGGCAGCACTGCCATCCTTACTTCTTGAATCTTTTTTGAACATTTTTTAATATAAAATCATCATTCTTAATACAATTGAAAACCATGAAATAATTTTTGCACTTACAAAAATGAAAAAGTCATGGTAAATGTACAAGTTCTATAGTAAAATAACCAAAAATATTCAAGAGTTTACTAGTACAGTATTAACTGCAACATGATCTTCTGATCTGTCCATAATTCAATCTTCAAGCTTTACTGTACTTCTTTTCGCATCATCTTAAAGATGACCCCAGGGCACACCACGAGGAGGTAGAAGTACTTCATGCCCCAAAGGCCTCCGGTTTCTCAACTCTGTTTGACACTTCCACTACTTGCGTCGTAAGAGAAGTTGCACGGGAGCGATCCGGCGTACCTGACCGACCTCTGACCAGTTACTAGTCTTGCTCTGCCACGCTACGAACAGAACAAGCCCGACCCTGGCGGACCACAAACTCCCTCCAATGAGAATCATCATGTGCACACAACGTAGCTTGGGAACACTGCACACAGACTTTAGCTCATTGGGATCGGCCAGGCGCTTTAGAGTAGGGACCCATCAGTTCAATGAACTACAAGAAAAGAATTAAAAATACATGAAATATTGCATTGATGCATGGATACGAAAACTGAATACATACAAATTTAAATGCATGCTTCCAAACCAACCTGAAGCTGCAGCCTACAACAGGGGTTCCTGACCGACTACGTAGTGGCACTGGACCCACGCTCCTCCAGGTACGGGTCGTATAGCAAGAATCCGCAAGTGCCAATTTAACACACAAGCAGGATTAATAGTGAGATACATCTCCAGGCACTAACCCATGATAGAGAGACCACCCCACTATACGAACACCGATGACCCTTTGTCGCATGGTACCATGGTCGTGCTCCTACCACGGTTGGCGCATCGATCCACACCAAAGTAGACCTCCAGAGTTGATAGCCCGGAGGCCAAAGACTGAAAAATTCCTTGTCTATTTATAAGAAATTGTCGGCGGGAAACATCGTAGACTTGGCGGAAAATCGTGGCACTAAAATTTTGCTTACTGTTTTTGAGGTCCTGTTCAAGAACAATAGACAACATGCAGAACATGACCCGGCCTATTCAGCAAGTTGTTATTGTTATTGAGTTTCGACTAGAAATCAATCATGGCTATCCAGCGAAGCAAATCATAAAATGTACAGTGACCCCATGAATAGAAATGCTTAATTAATAAACAAGCTATCAATATCTTAATGAACCTGATTATTTTAGCAGTGATCTTTTATTTCACAAGCTCTTGCAAGCGCATGAATTGACATGTCAATCGGCATGTTCCATGCACAACGCAGGACAACGTCACAAGGATGTGTGTTTCTTGAGCATACGTTTCTAATTACTCGTGCTATATTACTCAATCAGTTTGTGAATCCAAAATGGCCGTTGCTCAAATATTGCAATTGCCTAGTTTGAATTTGGCGTTGTCCATGCCTAAACTACACTCATTGGTAGGTCATCTTGTTTAGAGAATCAGGCAAACTATATAGCTACTTTAAATGAAGTCTATAATGTTTCCTTTTCTTTTAGCATACGTATTAAATTTGCACTTATCGTTTATACAAACTAACATTAAATGATTAGACAAGTACTGTATATGTCTTATTGTGCAGCCTATACTTAATTTGCTGTATATTCATCTATTATAGAGTTGTCATGGATGTCAAATATCAGTTACCTAGCAACATGTCCAATTAAGAAACAAGGAGGACTTAGTACAATTATTATTAAAGTTATTGGCTTAACCCATTCAGATGGAAAAGATAGTGAAAGAAAGTGTTGGATCAAGTACAGTGAGTATAACAACTGTAAAGAGGTCCTGGATTACATCTGTTCAATGGGGCCACCAGATTTAGCATGTCTACCAGTCCCTAGTAACTAGTAACTCCCAGCTACTGTAGTTCAGTTAGGGGAGGTGTGTACATGTAGGCATTGTTCATGTTTTGCTTGCTATAAGTAAATGGCTGTTGTTACACGCTTAATTGCTGGTTTGAGGAAATTTGGCATTGTACTGTACATTGGTAGGTTGTCTTGTCTAAGGAATCAGACAAACTGCTAAATGAAGTGTAAATTAACATAACATAGATTCATTTGATCATACATGGTTAGTAAGTTTAAATCTAAAGTTTGTTTTCCTTTAAGTTACAATGTTAATATATATATATATATGCAAATATACATGAAGTTCCGATTGGAAATTAGATTTTGAACAGTCTCAAAAGTAAGCATTCTTAAATGAGTTACAGCTGCTAATCTTACAACCTAAACTTTATTTGTTGTATATTGGTTTATTTACAGAAGAATTGTCATGGAAATCAAATGTTGATTACCTAGCAACATGTCCAATTTATGGAACAAGAAGGAACGAGTGGTAAGGGATCATTAGTTATCGGCTTAAACCATTTAGGTGGGAAAAGATAGCAAGGAAAATATTAGATCAAATGAAACTGGAATCAGTTGTATGTATAACAACAGGCTTATCAGGCTCTCTATATCTTATAGATCAGTTTGCCTCACTATTTGGCTATTAAACTGTACAATCCCTTTAATCAAGTTTATTGGCTTTGACAATGGTTAGTAATTAAATTGTAAAACTGTTTTAAAAGTTTCTGTATTCACTTGGATAATCTATTTGTTTTGCTCTCTTGAATATTCATGCTAACTAGATAGAAATACTTCAAATGCCTAGGTTAAATTTGCCCAATGGGTATGGCTCCCTTCCAGCTCCTAGTAGCTATGGCTGCACTCTTTTGGGGGAGTGGTTACAGTGCTGGCCCATTTGTGGTGTAAATGAAGCAATTTTAACTTTTCTAAGTGTGCTAAAATTGTACATCTTGTTTACTCTGTATAGCATACCTTCATTTCCAATTTATATATATAGAAATGTCTCCATAACAACCAGGTGTAGTTCCCTGGCAACCATTCAATTGGAAAAGTAATCAGTTGTTCATGTGGCTCTCATGTGTAGAACCAACTCCACACACAAGAAAGTCAAGCAGTATCTTCACCTAGTCAGCTGATACCAATTGAGATCAGACAGTTTCTCCAAAGTCAATTTAATGAATGTACGTATACATTGAAATAAACAAATATTAATTGTTTGTACATAAATGTGATGCAGTGTGTGCTATACTACACATGTGCATGTCTTTTTTGTGTGACTGTTATAGGTAGAGAATTACTTTGTAAATTATTGAGACTTTTTCTGTCTATCTGTTTCACTGCAACAGCACATGACAGTGATTGATTCAATAACATGTTTGGAAAATTTGTGTCTGAGCATGCACTAATTGAATATAAAACAATGCCTTCTTGTTATAAGTCTACAATCTCTAAATTAGAAATTCTCTTAATTCAATGCTTATCTAAAACTTTTTCACATAGAACTTTCCATGGGTTCATACATTACTTTTAGATTATATATATATATATTGCATGTAACTTGCACTAGTACCGTATATATACGTAGATACTTACATATGACTGAACAAGGACTTCTGATTGCAATGGGCCATTAAATGAACACGGATGTAAGATGATTTGGTTAAGCTAATAAACAGTGCTGTCCCTACTTACATGGAAATGAATAAATGAATAATATAACATTGGATAAATGATTACATCAACATCACAGTAATTAAAAATGCATACATTGAATATATATAAGTCATGGATGTTAATGCTAATAAAATGGATGTTTCTAGAATGTCTCATTGAGTAGAGTTAAACATTAATTCGTAGACTACTGGTATTTGAGGCTGTACTGGCCCTGGATTGGCTTCTAGAACTGGTTGGGTGGACCCAGGAGGTGGTCTGGTCTTGGTGGCTATAAAGAGACAAGGTTACTTAGATAACAGCAAGGTAATGGGGTTTGAGAAACAGAAGATATTCAGGTAACTTGCAGCATGTACGTACTTTATGTAGTATTTTTGGCCGTTTTCAGTTCTACCCACTTCCCAACCCACAGGAAGTCCTACAGTAGAGATTAAAGTATAGGTACATGCAGCAATGAAGGTTAACATTTTCAATATATTTAAGGTCTTCTTTCAAAGGTGCATGCCACAAGTATTACCTTCATCCCTGAGGATCTTCCTGGCAGACTTTACGGCTTCCTGTGCTTCTTGTGCCAGAGTCACATTTGTTCTCTTGGAGTGCTGGGAGAGGTACTGAGGTGGTCGGGGATTACCAGTTACTTGGTCGCCAGCCCTAGCTGATTCACCTTTGCCCCTTGGGTGGAAGCTGCAATTTCACGCAACATAGCACTGATGTTTGTAACAAGGTGAGTATAGTATAGTATACTTACACTATAGCTCCAACATCAGCAATTGATGAAAGAGAATCATGAGCCTTTTCTGCAAATTCCAGCAGAAGTTCAACAGCAATTTGATAGCGTTTGTTGAGTGCTTGTTCTTTTCTCAATTGACAATCCAATACAGCCATTCTATTGCGAAGTTCAGCAGGAGTCTAAACGGAAACAAATCTTGTCATACACATATTTAATATGTAATGCAAAAGTCATATTATGTTTTACCTGTTCCAAAACCTGCTTTCTACTTTTAGACAACTGCGTTTCCAAGTTGGTAAGCGTCTAGCAGGAGCAATACATATGTATTTGAAATAACTTAGTGAATTTGGTATATCTGCATAATTCTACAGTAAATACATACTTCATTGAGTTTAGCTTCCTTAATTTTGGCAGCTTTGCAAGCAGCCTCACATAAAGAGAGTTTCTTTCGCAATGCTTCAGCATCATTACTTCGGGCAGAAGCTGTTCTTAAGGTATTTTCTAATTTTACTTGCAACTCCCTATTGGCATGATCCTTCTCTACAAGCAATGCCTGGAAAAGTCAAAAGATCAGAATATGCATATACCTGTGTATGTATTAGTTGTACATTTATGTAAGAATATGAAAGAAGGATTGGTTAACAAGTTAGTAGTCAGGAACTACGTAGTTCTGGCTTTAATGAGATTATCAATTTGGAATAGCAGCAAGGTTAGAATGTGTGATTGGATGGAAGCTTCACTATGTAAGTTGTAGCTCTGTGATACTCATAGAGATGATGTATGATGCTGTAATTCCTTTTCTTAATAATATTAAAGACTTGAATTTGTTGTGGCCCCACTGATTTTTACATACCTTAAGTCTTGCAATTTCTTCTTTTTGACCTCCAAGATGTTTCTTAAGAGAAGCATTTTCTAGGTCACTGGCAGAGGGCAGTTTCCTTCCCATCTGCTGTCTTGTCTGCCCTGCCTGATACAACTGTTGCCTCATTCTTTCTAGTTCATCTCTGTCTTGTCCAACACTTGGTGACTCCACCATTGAAGCAGGCTGTGAGCCACTGTGAGATGAATCACTGTTTGAAATCATGGAGTACCCCTAAAGAAGAAGGAATGAATTCAGTAATGCATTCTATGTACGTAAATGTTAGCAGTACAGTCTAATAGAAAATTGACTTTGTTCTTACTCTTTGTGAAAATATAGGAGGCTCTATGTTGTCTTTTGGTGACAGTGCAAGGTTGAATAAAGAACCCGGTTCAAACATATTCTCATCTAATTCAAATGCAAACATGTCCTTTGCTATTTCTATAAATTCTGAAAAAAGGACTTTTCCATTGTCATCCACATCAAGCCTCTTCCGTAGTTCGGCTTGCTGCTCCTGGGTTAATGTGTGTCCTGTGTACTTTAAGCCCTAAACATGGGACTAAACATAAACAATTGCATGTTGCATGTAAGTGAGGATGTTCTCACAATTTCTAGCTTTGACAACTTGACTTTGGTGTTTGGATCCATTGATAGCCTTGCATGCATGCTAGTCTCACGATCCTTATGTCCTGAATGAGTAAGAAATAGAAAGATAATACAGGGATGGGCGTTATTTAGAATTAATCTTACGTCTAGGTGGTGTATCTCTCATTGGAGTGTTTGGATCGATTGAAACTCTCTCCTTTTTTGAACCAGTAGATTCCCTTGCTCCAGACTGGGCCTCCATAATTGGCAAGGTAGCAGAATCAAATATGTCCTGCACAAAATTAGAAGAAAGTAGTTAGCCTGTACTGCAAAACTATTTAACAATGCCACTAACTGTGACTGCCTGTTGCTGTTCTTTAGTGGTAAGAGTTGCCCCTTCAATCCTAGGATGGTCTGTGGCTTCCTTTGAATCATCTATCTCTTTCTTGAAGCTTGATTGGCTTGAGGTTTTCAAAATATCAGTAACTGGTGTTGGAGACAGGTTTGGTTTCTGCTTCTCCCCTAGAGAACTGTTGGGCCAGTTACTAGATGAGCTATAATTCCCCTTTGAAATCCTCTCATCTGGGAGGTTCTTGTTGTTAACAGTTTTTGGAGGTGAAAGAGGTGGAGGTGTGGACACTAATGGGCCAACAGGTTCTGCTACAATTTCTTCTTCATCAGCAATTCTGCTTATTGTAACTTCAAAAATTTTATGATTATGCCTAAATTTAGGAATGAAGAGTTTCTTTGTGAATCAGTAATAATATGCAAAGAGAGGGATGGCATTAAAGAAACACTCACTGTGATTTGAGAAGTGTCAGCTGCTTCTGGGCCTGTGTCAGTGGTATATCTTCATAGGATTCTTCATTAATGGACAACAGACAGTCTCCTGTCTTCAGTCTTCCATCCTGTAGGGATATGGTAACTATTATACTTGTTTAATTGAACAATGTACTAACAAACCTTAGCAGAATCTAGTCCTCTGATAATTTTGTCAACATAGATCCCACTCCTTCCTGACTCCTCCACTTCCTCCTTTATGGTTATGCCTATGCCAACTGTCTTTTTAATGGAGAAAGTGAGCTTCTTTCTCAGTGATCCACTTTTTTCATCTAAAAACACATTTTTATGCATCCACCAACAGTAACTCCCATAAAGGAGACAATAACAAGGTATGCTATACTTGCAGTACAACAGTAGCATGCATATTGGCCTACAATATACCATTCCCTCACCTGCTGCTGGAGGTAGACTGGCTGGAAGAGGAGGAGCTACTTCTTCAGGTGGAGCACTTGAAGGCAGAGGAGGTGGGCCTGTATCATCTTCATCTGAATTAGGTGGCAGAGTCACTGGAGGAGGGGGAGGCACAGGATCTGTGGCAGTGCTGGAGGCTGGAAAAGGCTTCTTTCCCTGTGAAGCGTCATAATTCCTTTGTGTGGTAACAAAAGCAAGGGGACTTATTTCTTGTGTTCGAAGACTTTCTAAATTTCCTTCTGATGAATGAATGGGAGACCTTTGGTTTGAGAGAACTTTATTCAGCTCATCTTCAAGAACAGCAGGAGTACTGCTACTTCTGAAATCCTCTTCTTCCTGGCTGACATCACTCACACTGGTGAGGCTCTCAGTTGACTCAGAGTTAGTTTGTTGGGTATACCTCTCTGTAGATATCTGGCTGTGTCTAATCTCATCTGGGCCAGAAAGAATGGGAAGACTGGTGACATGCAGAGGTCTCAGAACAATCTGAGAAGGTGTGTAAAGAACCTGTCCTCATAATTAATACTCATGCAAGGGAAAAGCTAATTTGCTACAGCAACAGTAAAGGCTCTAATAATATATAACTGGTATGGCACAACGTGTTGTGTGTAGTCTAACCTAAAGTGTTTAAAATGTAGTTATTGGTTGTTTACATAAACCACAAGTAAACTCACTTCTAACTTCTGGAGGTGTCATGCCAAGATTATGGGGGAACTGCAATATCTGGGACAAACGCTTGAAATTAGACCTAAAGTGTTGAGAAGCCAAGTTTAGAATCAGTGCACTGCTAACATTTACGTTGCACAAACCTTGAGGTTGCATCTCTAGCTATGTCCAGCTCCACTTCATCAGTCTTTGCACATTCTTTAAGTATCTGAACAGCTCTAATTGAGAATATATTTGATGATAAGTTTCATTACAGCCACTTAAGATAGTAAGGCTTTCTAAATTATATTTTAAGGGTGATAGCATATACTAACAGAATCACGTATTTATTATATTACGTACATGTACTAATAATTAACACCAAAAATAATTGTCAAATAAAGAACTGGACAGATATCTGCTTGAAAATATCATACTATAGTTCTTACTTTTCATTTGAAACTCCAATAAGACTAATTCCATTTGCTGACAGTAGCTGATCTCCAATCTTAATTTGACCTGTGAGAGAGGAAAATGGGAGTGATTAGCTGTTGACCTAAAAATATTCTAAATGCTTACCATCCGCCTCGACAGGACCTCCGGCACGGATATTCTTGACAAATATACCGGATACTTGAATGTCTTCTTTGTATCCCCCAACAATTACCATGCCCAACCCTCTGGTGACTGTTCCAGTGATAATGACATTCATAGACGACGTCCTTTCTACTTGGTCACTACCACTAAAGGAGAAAAGCCAATAGCTTGTGACTGAGTGTTTGGAAGAGGGTGCTACAAAAACTATATTAAGTGTTTCAAATGTACGAAATTAGGGTGTACGGTGAATTTTCTGGCAGCTTACTTCATGCTTGATCCAGTATCTTCACCGAATCCTTTTTGAGCTGAGAAGAGACATATAGCAAGTCAATGCACTATGCGATTTAAGGAAGCCGACTTAAAGTATACGATTTGCATTTTGCATATGTGTGTGGCCTTCCGCTATCTACTCCACCCTCGCCATCCCAGCTTCAGCAACGCTAATTATTATTCTCGCTCACCTGGATGAATAACCTCCGCAGTTGTCATGTTCGAGAAGCTTCTCTTGGAATACCTGAAGGTCTCAGATGTAGTGGTCTTTGGTACCGCCTGGAGATCGATTGCGTCTGGTCACCGCCCTCTCTTTATGAGTGGGGTGGGACAGTTGCTAAGAGAGCTATGAATTCCATTAACCTCAACACGTTATCAAAGATCGCTGCTCAAGTGTATATAATAACTACTATAAGCACTACGGAGTGCAAAATACAACTCAACTCAAGAAATCTAAAGAGGTTTCTATCAATAACAAAAGTATCTATTTCCTAGAAAGTTTGTGCATTGCGACAGACACCGCATCCTAAGGCAAACTCTTCTCCTGTGGCAGGATGGTTAACATGAAGTGGGCACTCATTTCCTTCCAAAGGCTTTGCTCTTGGTCCTACTGGACACTGAGGCAAGTCTGAAACAGGCATGTTGGTGAGACGAGAGAAGTCATCATGGCAAGGAGTGCAGAAGTGGGTGGTTCCAAAACAAAAGAAGACAGCGACTGAGCAACAATAGCGGCATTTGTATTCCAGAAAGTCAGTTCCATGCTTTGGACAGACCTATTCAAAGGAAGAAGAACTTATCACATCAAAACAAGCACCATGAGGGTGTGACCTATCTATTACCTGAGCAGCTGTCACATCTGAGCAACCACCACAGACAAGCTCTTTTGGATCATACTCATCACTTGCTGCTTCAGCGCACACAGCTTCTCCACCATAGTAAGCCTTTTAGAGGGAGAAGAGAGAGTGGGAAGGGAGAGGAGAGAGTGGGAAGGGAGAGGAGAGAATGGGAAGGGAGAGGAGAGAGTGGGAAGGGAGAGGAGAGAGTGGGAAGGGAGAGGAGAGAGTGGGAAGGGAGAGGAGAGAGTGGGAAGGGAGAGGAGAAAGTGGGAAGGGAGAGGAGAGAGTGGGAAGGGAGAGGAGAGAGTGGGAAGGGAGAGGAGAGAGTGGGAAGGGAAAGTAGAGAATGGGAAGGGAGAGGAGCGAGTGGGAAGGGAGAGGAGAGAGTGGGAAGGGAGAGTAGAGAGTGGAATGAGAGAGGAGTGAGAGTGGAGGGAAGATAAATTGATGCTCTCCATTAGCTAATGCATGTGCAGTGCACAGAGATAACCAACCTTGTTGCATTTGAAACAAACATAATAAGCATAACGATGCATTGCATATTCTGCAGGCTTTTGGTAGAATTTAGAAGTTTCTGAGACAATGGCGTCACATTTGGTCATATTCTCATACTCTAAGCGGAGCAGGGCTTTCTTTTTAACCTCTTCAAACAGAGCAAGAACTGGATCTAGAACATCTTTCAAGCGTGGATGAGCAATAGGCACATTCTACAAAACATTAATAAAAAGTTTTCTTTATAAACATTTAACATACTATTGCTAAACAAATAGTAAAACGATAACAACTCAATGATTGCAGGAACTCAAAAAGCACATCCCTACCTCACACAATGAACAGAACATGAATCTAAAGGTAATCCTTGGGCCACTCCACTTGACTGAGAGTGCATTACCACAGCAGTGAAAATGGAACACGTGCCCACAGTCCAACTACAAAAAAGAGTAAAAATACTCCAACTCCAAGTCATAGAGCACTGTAGAGTTTCAAGTACTAACCTGAATAGAGGGTGCACAGGAAAGGTTCTCTGTATAACAGATCATGCACATATCATCTACATCTTGCTTCAGCTTGCCCCACTTCCCCTTATCCACAGTGCCTTCAGGAGGGCTGCAACCATGGAGACAGGGCAAGCAGTCCTCTTCATCCTTCACCCCACAGCAGCCGTGGCCACAAGGAAGAGTTTTGTCACACACCATCTTTGAACGCTCCTAGCACAAAGGAGACAAAATAATCTTTAAATATTGCTTCAGAGATGGTTCATCTTTTTAGTCCTTTTTGAGCACCTCTAGACGCTCAACAGACTAAAAGAATCTTAAATATAAGATTGACACAGTAAGAAGAAATCCCGATCATCAAATTGCTTCAGAGGTTAAGCAGGGCACTCACTTGGCACTCCTCACTGCTGCAGACTGTTCCCACTGTGAGCAGGCTGGTTCCACTGGATGTGCCACAGAACCTACACTGTCCTCCAGCACCTAAGAACGGGGAACATGAGAACAGATCCCCCTTTACCAGGAGCACATGCACCATCCTACATACCTGTGCTTGTTTCTCTAAATTCAACCATTCCTTTAAGAGTTTTTGAGTCTGCCAGTGCTACTATCCAGTAGAGCTTCACTCGACCACTGTTCTCATGAAGATCAACCTTGACAGCCTCTTCCTCTTCCTTAAATACCTAGTCCATCACACCAAGAGGGCACTTCAACTAACAATGTAGGTAGAATGTTGCACTAGAGACAACTCTAACCTTTCTTTGATGTACTTTGGCCTTCTTGGGTAAGTGAAGGATTCTGTCACATTCTCCACAGAGGTTACCACATTGCTCACAATGGACTAAAGCTAATGTTTTTCCGTCGTCATGGTTATCACAAGTTGGCTAAATAATGGAAAACAACAGACATCTTATTTACTCATTTGGTAGAGAAATCTCTTAAAACAGACACACTTTTTCTGTTGGCTTTCCTGGTTGCCCAGAGGAACCTAGAAGTTCTCCTGAAGACAAGATTGTGGCATGCTCTTGATTGATAACACAAAGTGCACCCAAACACAACCAGAGCTACAAAGCAAAGAACACAGAATGCAAAAAATATAACAGATAGTAACCTCATAACACTAATGATGGACTTACAGACTGAGAGAAAAGCCCAGGCTGAGGAATTCTGGCAGTTTCTTCAGTTTTGGTTAGATGAAGTACAGCTTGTCCAATAGCTGATTTTGCAATATCCTTCCATCTGCTGCCAAACTTACCCTGCGGAAGATTGAAGAACTGGTCAATGCCTAACCACATGCATATGTATACACGTAACATTACATGCAAAGGATACAAACCTCTTTCATGTCATTTATAAGTTTTATAACTTCCATGGCCACTTCTTGAGGCATACTACCAGCAGAGAGCCACCGTCTCTTGGGAAACACTTTAGCCTCAAACTGGATATCTTTACTGACACCTTTGGCTAGAGACAAGGATTGTATGGATACAGCAGTTCCTACGCCTTTTGTCAGTCCACTCAGCATTCCTGAGAGCATGCCCTTAGCTCTAGCTTGCAGGGAAAGGGCCTTTGAGATGCATGCAAGCAAGTTGTCAAGTATTCCAACCTGAAGCACGAGAAGAATCAGTTAATAGACAACACTAAAGGAGCATTCTACATATAAATATACACGTAAGTGCCAACAAGCAGATAAGAGAACATATGAGAAGTAGAGAAACTACAATATAAATACTAACTGTAGGTGTATAGGATTTGGAGCTTGTTGCCTCGGCAATGGCAGAATATTCAACTGGAGGCAGTCCAGGCACATCCAATATTCTAGCTAGTTTCTCTGGTTCAATTACTGGATAGAGTCTTCGCAAGAGAGTCACAACCTATACATGTTTGGAGAGGTAAGAAAGAGGTGTGGCAGGGGTAAGAAAGAGGTGTGGCAGGGGTAAGAGAGAGGTGTGGCAGGGGTAAGAAAGAGGTGTGGCAGGGGTAAGAGAGAGGTGTGGCAGGGGTAAGAGAGAGGTGTGGCAGGGGTAAGAGAGAGGTGTAGAAACCTGACACCACAAGCAGTTATAGAGACGACCACGTTAGAGACGACCACGTAGATTGCATACCTGTAACTGTACCCTCATGGAGGCAACATGAAGAAGGATAAAGAGATCTTTTATAAGACTTTCCTTCTCGGACAGGTAACTACAGCCAGCTTCACTGCCGCTCAATCCAATTACCATTGACATCAACTCATAGCAGTAGGTATCAGAACTAAACTTTGTTTCTGCTTCCTTCTCATCTTTGCGAGGAGAGACAAACTCTTCAATTGTTTCCCAATATTCCTTCTCCATTCGTACAGTCTCACTGTGAATGGACCTTATTAGATGCTCACCAGTCTAATTGAGAGATATATAAGTATGAAACACACCAACCTGTCTCTACAAAGCACAACAGGAAATGCTCACCAATTTCTGTAGACTGGTAAGCTTTGATTTACCAAAGAGAATATCAACCATGTTACCATGGAGACCAGGTTGTGGCTCTGGTGTAGTTGGTCCATCAACCACACTTTCCTGCCTCTCTGGTTTCTTTGCCTCTCCTTCGTCCGTAGCTACAGAGTCATCGGCCAGTAATCCACCAAATACTTGAGAAGTCAGTAGTCTGAACAGCTGCAAGGCCTGCTGCTCACAAGCCTGTCTGTCAGCAGCCTCAATCGACATGACAGCATCATGGTTGGGAGAAGAAGAGAGGCTTAACACTTTCAACTGTCTTACTCTGATGTTCTGACTGGGTCCTTTGGCCTCAACACGCACCACTTTACATTTGGTATCAGTTGGTAGATGAAGAACCTTCCAACCACAATGAGTTAGAGGCATTTTGGTCTGATTTAGGAAGAAATGAAATAACACAACTGCAACGGAAAACAGAAACTAAACAAACCTCAATAACTTTCTTCAAATCACTGAATTCTCCTCCAACTGAACAGGCAATGAGGTCTATTCGTTGTTGTGTGTCTTTAGTGTTGTCAAAATGAACAGCAACAGCTGCTGGACTAGACACATCATCAAATGTAACGTCCATCTTTTTAAAGTTAGTCCTGGATTCCCCAGACGACTCCCAAAAGGTCTCTGTGGAACCATCAGTTAGGCTATTCAACATGCCTTGGTTGGAGGACACCTTTAGATTATCCTTGCTAAGGATATCCTTAAGCATAAGAACCTCGCAATCCTGGAAAACAGTAATACCCGAGTGGCACTGTAGATAATAGCTGCTGAACCAAGCTTGTTGGCAACCAACCTTTTCATCTTCCTCACTGCTCTTCTTCTGAGTCTCAGCTGTGCCAGGGTCGTCCATATTAGCCAGAACACTGCTGACGTTGTTGAAGATGTGGCATTGGACCAGAAATGGCTGGTCTTGGGGTTGGAACTTGATACACCAGCTCCTCATGGCAATCAACTGAGATGCCGATCCCATTGGCAACTACGTAATTAGGAAGGATAAAGAAGAAGACACCAACACATGTACCTATAAATGTATATGTTCCATAAGCAACACTGATATGTAGGCCTATGTGAAAGTAAACGTGGCTATACCTCGGGAATCAAATAAGAGATTTTCCTCAAGTATGCATGAAATTCATCTCTAAGTCTTGACAAAGCCATGCCAGCCCCTTCTAGTCCCATCAGCGGATGCTTACAGAGGACAATATGGCCTTCATCCCCTTTGACCACTTTGTCATCCTTCTCCTTCTTCTCCTCCTCAATGTCGATTATCATCTGATCAATGGGGTCTTCAACCAGGGCTACTATACAGTGCCACAGAATAATGTGGACAGTGACAGGGTCCTTGATGGCTTCCAACAGGTTACAGAGAAGCTGGAAGGAGATCATACAAAGACACTTAACTGATTGCACAATGCAAAGGCCAGGTTGCAGGGTCGTATTAATTCCAGTATTTATCTCAGTACCAACAGTACACAAGTCATTTTATTACATAATCCTTTCTAATATTTTATAACTACGTAGATATGCAGGTGAATTATTCGTACAAATGTTGATGTGTGAGATATACCTTAAGAGCATGAATCTTGACTGATGCTATCCTCATAAGCTGTTTCATTGTGCACTTTAGTCCTTCCAAATCAATGTTGGCAGTCACAAACTTCATGATCCTTTCATAGGAAGCAGCAACACCTTTAGGATCATTGACAGATCTGGTGTAAATAAGCTGGTTCAGGGCATGAGAAGGTCTATCCAGCAGGCCATGGTCCCCTGAAGGTGCTACATTGAGAAGAACAACAATCTAATTAAACACTTAACATCAAATTAAAGAACTTGAAAAACAGGTTTCCTGGGTGGGAGACTTACAAGGTTCTCCTAAGGTTGTTTGCTTCTTGATATGCTTCTGTCCTTCAAAGGGCTCTTGCATACCCTTGGGGATCATGGATACAGACCTTATAAAAGATGGCCGGTTCTCTTGGGCTATCCTGCTAGGCTCTGGAGCTTCTATTGTTATAGGAGAAGCTTTAGACTCGGGTGAAGAAATTTGTCTTGAAAGTGAAGACTCATCGCCTTTCATTGCTAGTGCTTTAGGCCGGAAAGCTTCGCTTTGACTGCTGATTTCAAGCAAGAATTTGGCATGGTTCAGCATGGATTGAACAGTTGGCACTGAAGCCAGTTCACGAGACTTTCCAGGAGGCTCAATTTTCTGCTGAGCAAATGTAACAGCCTGGCTAACTGATTCAGTAGAAGGTGCTTTCTTTTCTGTTAGATATTTTTCGTGACATGACTTGCAAAGCAGATACCAGGTGCTGCTCCCTGATCCTCCGTCACCACAGTTACCTGCCCACCCTGAACAGTAGCCTCCACGGCTGTTGTAGCCCCACCCATTGGCATGCTTCCTGCAGCCAGGATGAGACTGCTTCATGTGGTAGGTGACAGGATCAGTGAACGACTCCCCGCAGAGTTCACAAACAGTTTTACCACCTCCTGATGGCGCGGCAGATGAAGTCTTTTTTAGTGCAGATACTTTCTCTTCTTCCTGCTTCTTGTAAGCATCATATTGTGCCTGCAGATTCTGGATGATGTCATTGTCCTTTCGAGTGGGTCTCAGGGGATTAGTAGTTGCATCTGTGACCTTTGTGGCAAGTTCTTCCCAGAGTGTGACAAGGTAGTTGAGAGTTGGAGGAAGACTAGGCTTATCCTTATCCCCTTCCGTTTTCTCTTCTGGATCCCTTCCCAACTCTTTCACCAGTTCGGGATGGAACTTCAAGTAGGTTGCAGACACTTGTGCATCATGAACCAATCCTTCGTGCCACAAAAAGGCAGCAAACACGGCACGTTGGCACTCTGCCACCGCGGGAGATAGAGCCTTTGCCTTTGGTTTCACTCTAGGCACTGACAGGGTAGAGGATATTGAAGGAGACACAGGTGTGCTTAAGGCAAGCGGGAACTTTTTCTGAGTAGCAGCTGGTGAGCGTATCATGCCCTTCTTTTTCCCTTTTGTACCTTTCGAAGGCTGTGGGTCTCCAACACCCAAACTGAATCCAATTTTCTTTTCTTCCTTTTCTTCTACATCTTCCTTCTTATCGGCATCTTTTTTGGCATCTTCCTTCTTATCGGCATCTTTTTTGGCATCTTCCTTCTTATCGGCATCTTTTTTGGCATCTTCCTTCTTATCGGCATCTTTTTTGGCATCTTCCTTCTTATCATCTTTTGGCTCTTTAGCAGCAAATGACTCTGGCTTATCACCTTCAGTGATTCCAGAAAAAAATGGCACCTTCTTCTCACTCCCTCCTGTAAAGTCTAGGTTGGGGACTAAGCTAAACTGAAAGGGGGCCTTTGAAGCTTGTGGAAGAGGTGGCGGAGGTGGTATCACGTCCTTCTGAGAAGATTTTCCAAATAGTCTTTCAGCTGCTGAAATGGATTGGTCTTTTCCACTTATTTCCATGGTAGCCTTTGTTTCAGATAATGCTATCTTCTTGTTGTCCATGTGGAGGAAAAGTTTGCCCGAAGGAGCCAGGGCCAAAGCCCAAGCTTCCTTTTCATTTTTGCAAAACTTTTTGACACTCTCTTCAGTAAATTTCAACCAGATGCCATCCTCTGTCTCCACCTGTACAGAGTAACAACAAGACACTGCACAGTTGCCACAGAACTACTCTATTTAGTCATGTACTAACTAACTACATACAAAGTAAATATACAGTTGCCATTCTTACAAATTAACAGTGATTCTATGCGTCAAAACAAGCTGATTAATCAGTGATCCATCTCTATTATAGCACGTACGTACCTCTTCCTTGACTTTGAAGGTGTCTCCAAGCTTGAGTCTTCCGATGGCATTGGACTTCATAGTAGGCTGAGCTCTAATGTTGTGGCCAGCGGTACCACAATGCAGCACAACATAGATGCCAGGACCACCTGCGAGGGATATGCCGAAGGCTGGCATGTGAGTGGCACTGCAGCAGGTAGCATTATTACTCACCTTTTCGCTTTCTTCTCCAAGACACAGCATTCATAGCTCCTCCGACATGTCGAACTTTCTCTATTGGGTCAGTCTGAGAAAGTAATAAGTACACATCAACCTCAGGAAATTATTAAGTTAGTGAACATTTACTGTAGTATGCAAGGTTTTTCATGTGAACCTGTCGACATCTACGTCTACATTCATATAAACAGTGACTACAGTGATTTACCTCTACAAGGAGTTTCTCATCCTCTTTGTCAGCTTTATACACCAAAGCAAAACCTTCATTATGGAGAGTAGCTCCTGATATCTTAAACTTTCTCAACGTGTCCCCAGGTATTTTGATCCAACATCCATCTTCATTTTTCAGCTAAACACAGCCAACGAAAGTAAGTCAAACTGAAGAGATCAGCAAATAAAATGTTTGCATACCTCCTCGTAATATATTACATCATCTCCTGGTTTGATTAGACCAATCATATCAGCTTTCAGGGACGGTGCAGCTCGGATCCTTAGGCCACTGTATTTTGAATCGGATGGAGACTTCTTTCTCTGTATACAGTATGTACAAAGAGCACTTGTAGAAGACACTTTGGAAACACCTTAATTAGGACCAAATCAACAAGACTATCCCAGTAAAGGATCACTGGGCAAGAAAAGGATAAACTTCATAAGCAGTACTGAACGAAGATTAAAGTGGAACCATTGCAAAGAATGAAAGACTGGAATCAATAAAACCTGCCCTACCTTTAAAGTTATCACTTCCAACTGAGTTTTTTCCACTTCCGTGTCTTCCTCAGATGAGTCTTTAGGTAGACTGCTCTCTTCAAGAGGAATTGGATTTACAGTCAACTCTTTAGTGATACCTGCTTCTTTTCCATCCAGCTTTAGCTGCAGCTGGTAAGTGCCTGGTCTCTGTGGAACCCAGTTAGCCAAGTAGGAACCATCCTCATTGACACACACTCCGATCACATTGCCAGACCTACACAGGGGGTGGGGGGTGGGAGTGGCACTTATATACACTTTTATAGAGGAAGGTAGACCAAGACATGATGGGAGAATATGACACCATTGGACGAAGTATGACATCATCGGCTTACCCTTCATCCAGAGGAGCAAACAATCTTAGCTCTTCAAAGGAATAATCACAATAGGGCTAAAATACAGAGATGATTGGGGTTGAACACTCACTCAACAATTGTTATTTATAATATGTTTATATACGCACATGTATTACACCTGATAGGGAGTAATTTTAGTTGCATTCATTATGATAGATAAGCATTATTGCTGATGAAGACCTATGGATCGAAACATTCAATCTACGTACGTAGCTCGATTTTCGTTGCAGATAGTTCCAATAAACTTAGCTATCATGTTATACACATCCATACATACTCATAATATGTACAAAAATAGGCTCTAGGCAGTGTGGACAGTGAATGGTTTATACGAAGTGATCGTCTTGGGCTCCACTTACCATCATTGCAGATATGGACTGTAGTGTCAGGTTGCCTTGCATGATAGCTGTAAAGGGATACTTGAATTGTGGCGGACAGACACCAGTATAAGGATTAATCAAATTCTCTTCATCTTTGTCCGTTCCTTTCTTAAAAGTGCTTAGTAACTCAACCTAGTGTAATTGCAGTTGTTAGAGAAGGTTGCAAAGTAAAGTGCTGGTAAAGGGTTGTGGTTTCACCAACAGATAAGAAAGTTTACCTGCATGTCAGGCACTGCTACCATGGTGCCCGTTTGGTCTTTAATTATAACATTAATGGCAACACTTTTTCCAGCAAACTGCTCTCCTTCAGGTAAATTGATCTGAATAGAGTTCATATCAACACTTCTTTCCGGCTGAAGCCACCTGAAATGTGTTTGTACAGTAACCCTTGTCCTCAGAATAGCACCGCTTAAAGACTCACCTTGCCAGTCGGCTGGCTGGAGTGCCCTCCTTGTCTTCAATGAAACTGTAGAGGAACTCTAGCTCTGGATTGGAGCCTTCACTTGGAAAGGTTCCTTCCATAGCCTCCGCTATGCTCGGAACATTGACCATCAAGCCTCGGCTCAGCATTGCAGAATGATCATTGATGGACTACATATATAATGATATATCTTCTTTGTAAATATATCATCCTAATTGCCAGGCCATATGTTGGGAATGTAAAGGGCTTTGTATATTGCCACAATATGTACCTTCTTTGAAGCAGCTTCCACTATCCTCATGTCTGCCTTCTCCTGGTCACTTTCCTTTTCAGTTACATTTAATATTTCTATGGAAATGTGAGTTGGAAGAGTCTTTCATTTGAATGCAGAAGAGTAAAGGAGATCAGCATAGTGATTGAATATAAAGATTTACCAAACCAGGGCAAATCCGGGTTTTGTAGCAATTTTCCACAACACATCCCTGATAGTGTCACCAGTTCTTTCTCTAAAATGGTCAGACTCTTTGAAAACTTGGAACTCCATTCAAATCCCATTATCTGACACTTCAGTCCAAAGTGATTAGTATTATCCTTCTTGTCATATTCAGTGTCAGTTATAACTTCAAAGTGGATCTCATTACCTTGACAACAAATTTAAATCTATTAGTACTATAGGCACATTAATTATGGTACATGTCATACCTGGTACAATGAGTACACCTTTTGGGTACTTATCAACTTGTGCCAAATCCCCAGCCCCTAGCCTGTAGTGAAAATCACCCTTCTTTAGGGCAATATAAGGGACATTTTCTGACTTTGAATCTTTGGATTCAGAAGCTAATTCTGGTTTAGGAACCAAGAAATCCTCCAGTCGGTCCCACTTTTGTGCAAATCCACCTCTTGGGTCCATATCCACTGTCATCCATTTTACGTTTTTGGAAAATTTAACCTGAAATAAAACAAAAGATTCCGTTAAGCAAACTGAGAGGGCTGGGCTTGTGATTGGAGAGAGGGCTGGGTTTGTGATTGGAGAGAGGGCTGGGTTTGTGATTGGAGAGAGGGCTGGGTTTGTGATTGGAGAGAGGGCTGGGTTTGTGATTGGAGAGAGGGCTGGGTTTGTGATTGGAGAGAGGGCTGGGTTTGTGATTGGAGAGAGGGCTGGGTTTGTGATTGGAGAGAGGGCTGGGCTTGTGATTGGAGAGAGGGCTGGGTTTGTGATTGGAGAGAGGGCTGTGGGTTTGTGATTGGAGAGAGGGCTGGGTTTGTGATTGGAGAGAGGGCTGTGGGTTTGTGATTGGAGAGAGGGCTGGGTTTGTGATTGGAGAGAGGGCTGGGTTTGTGATTGGAGAGAGGGCTGGGTTTGTGATTGGAGAGAGGGCTGTGGGTTTGTGATTGGAGAGAGGGCTGGGTTTGTGATTGGAGAGAGGGCTGGGTTTGTGATTGGAGAGAGGGCTGGGTTTGTGATTGGAGAGAGGGCTGTGGGTTTGCGATTGGAGAGAGGGCTGGGTTTGTGATTGGAGAGAGGGCTGTGGGTTTGCGATTGGAGAGAGGGCTGGGTTTGTGATTGGAGAGAGGGCTGGGTTTGTGATTGGAGAGAGGGCTGTGGGTTTGCGATTGGAGAGAGGGCTGGGTTTGTGATTGGAGAGAGGGCTGGGTTTGTGATTGGAGAGAGGGCTGGGTTTGTGATTGGAGAGAGGGCTGGGTTTGTGATTGGAGAGAGGGCTGGGTTTGTGATTGGAGAGAGGGCTGTGGGTTTGTGATTGGAGAGAGGGCTGGGTTTGTGATTGGAGAGAGGGCTGGGTTTGTGATTGGAGAATAGGATAGCAGCTGCAAATACGTAACACACCTACCTGATAGTGGAGCACACTGGCTGGCAAGTAGGGATGCTCTGTCTCAATGTTAGCTACGTGGACCCCTTGAGAAAGTTCAGCAGTGAGATCCAAAGAAGGAAACTTCTTGTTGACTGTTGTAACTAACGGAAGCAGTCCTTGCAGCATGGACAGGGCTTCTATGGTGAACTGCAACAGAAAGGGATAGGCAGCTTTAATGGACTCATGGAAGGAATTAGATTTTTGTTTCTTACTTTAGTATCTCTAGCAGCTATGGGACCCAACTGAGCAAGACACATGGGCAACAGGGTTGAACAGAGGAAAGAATTGTTTAGTGTCTCCATAATCTCTACATACGTACATACATATTGATATGCACATACGTACATACGTACGTAGGTCAATTACTATCCACAGAATGCATAAGTTCCCAATTGGCATTGGTTAAGACTACCTTTTCCACTACTTTCAACTGCTCTCTCCAAATAGCTCTTTGTGAGGTTTAGTACACTGTTCACTACTGTCAAGTACATCTCTAGAGGATTCAGGCTGTTATCAGGCCTGTGAGGTGGATGGAGAGTGTATGGGCATGGATGGCTGCTGAATGGATGGACAGACAGGCAGTAACAAGGACAGATGAATGAGCATGACTCACAATGAGAATAACAAGCTAGCAATTGGTCCTCTTTCTGGATTTACTCCTTTGTCATTTTTGTGAAAGGTAAACTCAATTCCATTTTGGCACTTCAAAGTTGAGCTACCTCCTGTTCCTATGGAATACTTCCCTCCATCCATTTCAAACTCAAGAGTGTAGACTGTCTCTGCTTCCAAGCATAAAGGAGAACGGAAGTTGAACTTAGAAACTGTCTTCTTTCCACTGAAGTTGACCTTATACTTCTTAGTGTAGATAGTAGAATTTTCCTAGAAAATGGCAATATTGGACTTAAATAAACAACTGTTCAAAACTTCTGGTCATTTGCAGCTGTTTCTTTTGTACAAAAGCATACAGTTTAACAGTAAAAGGTACAATTTACAGACTTTGTATAAGAACAGTTGAAAATGATCCCAAATAGGACAACTATTAACTAAGATTTTACTATGTGACAGCAGAAAATGTCAGAAATGAGGAACTGACCAATTTGAGGGTCATTTTGCTTTCTCTGCTGTCCACTCCCCCTCTGTAGAAAGTGAAACCCCTCAGCACTATGGGATGGTTGACTGAAAAGAGAAGCGTATTTTGTTCAATTTTTGTCACTTCTGTTGTTTCAGAGAATCGTGTTGCCTCTTCAATTTTACTGCTCTTTGATCCCAAAGACATTTCCAGTGCTTCAGGGAAAGTGTTCCAGAGGGCTAGTTCTTGAATCCTTGACACTAGGAGCTGGCCACCTAAATCAATAACTTGTTTGGCACTCTCTGCCACCTATAAAAAGGATAAGTCATGCAAACTAAGTCTTTTTTGAAACAAAGAGATTCTATATATACATAATGTATGTATTTACAACATATACGTACGTATGTATACTGTATTTATGAGAAACAAAACTAAAATTCAAACCACAAGTAATCACAAACAAACATCATGAAGAAGGAAGAACACAAAAGGTAATTGCTGGAAAGAACCCAGGACAGCTGGTTATGACCACCAGCGGTCTGCCACTGAGCTACAATTGCCACAGCAGTATAGTAACTAGGTAGAAAGTAAATTAATCTCCATTCACACTGATTAGTGGTGATTCTATTCATCAGATAAGCCGACAGTCAGAAATGTGTGTATCTAAAAAATTGTACTAACAGTTTTGTTGGCCAAAGTAAACTGTATGGGAGCTGACACAAGTCTCATTAGCCTGTCTGCAATACTCTGGAAGCTCAAAAGTGACACTTCAGATCCAAATTGCTCCATTGTTCTTGAATTAATGGTCTCACATAAAATAGGAAACGCTCCATCTTGCTCAGAACCTAGGGAAGCTGAAAAGGGTTGACAGCAACTTATTAAATTATCAAGCCACGTAAATTGACTGAAATGAATGAGACAAAGGAAGAGAAGAAGTGATAAACATACAAAATAAACAAGAGATATATTTATACTAACACAGCTGTAACAAACCCAACTACCAACCCAGGGGAGATCATATAAACAAACACATTACATTGTAAACAAGATATTACCTGACTTTAATGTTACAGTGGAAGAGTACCCAAGTCCAATGTATCCAACTGATGGCTTTGTTAACAGTTCCAGCACACAGCACAGCAGCTGAGGAATGCTACCTCCGGACACCACATCATTCTACAAACAGGAACAGGAAGTTAATTAAATATTAGGAAGACAAAATGAATCGTTGGCTTCCATTACTAACTGGTTCCAAGAATTCCAAGAGTCTACAGAGCTCAAGCCACTTTAGAGCAGCAGTTGGATAAAATGCATGGAAACAGGAGATGTACGTGGCCTTGGCTAAATCCATAACCTTCTTCACAAGATTGTCTCCAGGTTTCTTGGCCAACTGAAGGGCTGTCTTGTCAGACAGAATGTCTTTGATGAGCTGACACAAGAGGTAGACACATTGCGCAACTTCAGGAGTATCTCCCGGTCCCTTGCTGGCCTTACTGTCAGGTGGGTAAACAATGGTGATGTAATCACTCAATAAGTCAAGACAAGAGAGAGCTACAAATGCAATCATGCCCGAATCCTTCAACTTTGATAAAGTTTCCAGTGAGCTAGCAGCCTCAAATATGGATACACTGCCTTTTTGCAAGAGTGTCTTCCAAGCCCACTCCAGAAGATGGAGCAATGATATCACTCCTCCCTGCAGATCAAACACAGGAAGTGACCTTAATATCACATGACAATCATGTGACTATCTAGCAAGATTACCTGGGTAACTTCTCTAGAGAAACGTTTGCTGATTTGAATCAGAGAATCATCAAGTTCTTGTTTATCCACCTTCTCCTTGACTGAAGCAGAGGTGTTCTTTGCAATGTCCTTTTCTCCCCCAACCAAATAGGAGAGCACGGGGATCTGGCCAGAAACTATGTCAGTCCCGTTGTTAGACAGCTTAGACTTCTTGAAAGTAAACACAACGGCATCAGGACCTGTCAGTAACCAAGGGAACTGTCAAACTCACATGAAGTGGAATGATAACCCAATTTGTGCAGGTGATGATTCCTGCTCTGGCAATGGATCTTACTACTAATAAAGGTTTTTAAGCTTAATTATTCAGCTTGCACAGAGCTAATTAGATACATACGTATATATACTGTACATATGTAGTAACTCTTCCCTAGATATATAGCCTATTGAGGTCAAAGGTCAGGGTACACGTACCAGTGATAGTGGTAGTTCCAGAGCTCCCTGAGTCCGAATCACCCGAAGACTTAACCATTGTCAGGGTGTACCAGTGATTGGCTTTCAGTGCTGGAGGACTTGTGAAGTGCATCTGATGAATATCTCCCTTTGTAGTCTTCACATCAACTGACTTGGCTGTTGCTATGACAGTGGACTTTCCTGGATCAGTGGTGCTATTTTCACCCGCATCATACAGCTAAAAAGTGTGCACACACACATATATAAACAAGTTTATTATATACATAAATAAACATAAAAATGGCACTATCTATTCGTTTGCACACCATACTAAAGTCCACAAATACAGTCATAGGTATCTATATAAATTCACTCACTGTGACTTCATAGGTACCAGGTGATCGACACCCATAGACACCAAGACCTCCTAACACAATTCCCTTATTTGGAGAAAACCTTACAGCATCCACTGCCTTGCCATCATGTCCCCAAGTACCAGCAAGCCCTTGAGGGAAAAAAAAGAAAAAACATTGATCACTGATGTACATACCTCATTACACAGATGTACAAGTGGTCAGACTAGAAAATAAGGGAATTTTAAGAACTTAGATAAAGAGATAATTTGATGTTTTCCACAAAGGCGCCTTCAGTGGAGACACTTACTTTTGAATCTATGCAGCTCCTTGAGGTTCTTCAGAGGCACTGGAGGTGCCTTGCTTGGCCCTCCCGATGAGACCAGAGTGGTGTCAAGTGGTTCTCCACTGCACAGAGTGCGGAGGCAGGAGAGGAGATTGAGTGCAGCATCGCTGCGAGTGATTACACTCCCCTTACGGACTGGCACAGTTAAACTGGGACTCAGGATTGTTCCAGACACATCTGTACACGTACACAAAGTAAAGATAAAACTCAAAAGGATCAGTTATCCAATACAATGCAATCAATGATGACATACTGCTTAGTCCAGCTGCCACAGGATTGAAACAAGCTACCTCTCCTCGCTTGGGACAGAAGCTGAAAGATGAGTAAAAATATTAAACAATATCCATTAACATAAATAAGCTGACAATCTCATATAACTCACCTCCACAAGACGTTGTGTTCTGAGTCCAGACACACTGCACAGTTAAATAAATCAGCCTGATCTCTCAACCTAAAAGATACATACGTACAACACTATTACATTGTGTGATTTATTAGCTTTAGCTTCCTATAAAACTAACACATATATTTCAATAACCTATACGTACGTATACCTAACATTATAATACACATTTAAACTCTACTAAACCTGACCTTTGTACCCTACCACTGTCTGTGTTGATCATGATAATCTCCCCATTCTCAGACACAGAGATGGCTCCAACCACATTTTCATTACAAAAAGTTTCAACATGACCTATAGACCTCTCTGTTAGCAAAGAATCTGACACAATAAGAACAGTTCTGTTTCCATCAGCCGAAATGTAAGTGGCCTTCTTCTCGGAGACTTGGCTGGCTTTCAGAGCATAGCCAGGTCTGAGGTGCCAATCATCACTGTCCTCGTCTACTCTACCCAACTGACCATCCTCATAGTCACCAAACGTGACCACTTCTCCCGTGGCCAGCAGCACAACAGTGTGGAAATCACCACAAACAACTTGAGAAGCTGCCTCAGTTAATGGGATCTTCACCGGCTCACCACTGCATGGGTGGATGGACAGGCAGATGTATAGGCGGATGTACAGATGGATGGACAGGCAGATGTATAGGCGGATGTACAGATGGATGGATAGGCAGATGTAGGTGGATGGACAGGTGGATGTACAGATGGATGGAAAGGTGGATGGACAAGGAGATGGAAAGGTGGATGGACAAGTGGATGTACAGATGGATGGAAAGGTGGATGGAAAGGTGGATGGACAGGCAGATGTAGGTGGATGGACAGGTGGATGGATAGGCAGATGTATAGGTGGATGTACAGATGGATGGATAGGCAGATGTACAGTAGGTGGATGGACAAGGAGATGGAAAGGTGGATGGACAAGTGGATGGAGAGATGGATGGAAAGGTGGATGTAGGTGGATGGACAGGTGGATGGAAAGGTGGATGTAGGTGGATGGAGAGATGGATGTACAGATGGATGGATAGGCAGATGTATAGGCGGATGTACAGATGGATGGACAGGCAGATGTATAGGTGGATGTACAGATGGATGGATAGGCAGATGTATAGGCGGATGTACAGATGGATGGATAGGCAGATGTATAGGCGGATGTACAGATGGATGGATAGGCAGATGTAGGTGGATGGACAGGTGGATGTACAGATGGATGGAAAGGTGGATGGACAAGGAGATGGAAAGGTGGATGGACAAGTGGATGTACAGATGGATGGAAAGGTGGATGGACAGGCAGATGTAGGTGGATGGATAGGCAGATGTATAGGCAGATGTATAGGTGGATGGATAGGCAGATGTACAGTAGGTGGATGGACAAGGAGATGGAAAGGTGGATGGACAAGTGGATGGAGAGATGGATGGAAAGGTGGATGTAGGTGGATGGACAGGTGGATGGAAAGGTGGATGTAGGTGGATGTAGGTGGATGGACAGGTGGATGGATTGGCAGATGGAGGTAGAAGGAGGTACGTATGTGCCCAGAGTGCTTGGGAATAAGGAGAGAGGTGGCAATTCTTACCAAATATTAGAGCGACCCTGACCAAGCTGTCCCTTCTGATTGTTTCCAAAGCCCCACACTGAGCCATCCACAGTTAAGATGACTGCATTACAAAAGAAGTCACTCTCAAGTACATCAGGTAGGGGGGAGGGAAGGGGAGTGGTCAATGGCTAACCTGTATGAAGTTGTCCACAGGCAATTTGCAGAGCTGGCATGTTATTAGGCAGTGTAACTTCACCGGGTTGGTCTGTTCGGAGCTCAGCAGGAATGTGGGCATCGGCCTCCATTGACTGCTGCCTTGAGGGTGGGTAGGAATCATTTTCAGCTGCACAGTATCAATGATAGATTTATTAATTAAATAACCCATAACTGGGTGCATTGCAACATCTTCACATGATATTGCACAAGAGTAGACCTCAACAATTTCATCATGTCTATACCCTCTTGCTCACACAAAAGGTAAGAACATTCAGTGTATGGGGATGAACGACATGATAGTGAGGTCCTTCAAAGACACATCATGCAGAGACCCCCTTCTGCCCAGCAAGAGACGGCCAGGAGTTGCTCTAGGAAGTTTCAGGACTTACCAGCACTTGGTGCTAAGTATGTGTTCACACGTACTTAGCTTGCTGGAAGATGCATCTCACTTCCCCGCTTTCAAACAAGTACAATAAACTCACACTCAAAGAGATTCTTTAGTCCCATTCCTTCAGAACTAACACTTTCCTGTGGTTCAAGCAATTTCCTCTTCCGAAATCTCTTCTTCTCTGGCATCTCTTTTTGGTCCTTCTTCTTCTCCTCTTTGAGCTTTTTCACTCGCTCTCTTCCTTTTTCATAAATATCCACGACATCAACATCAGAGGAGGTGATATAGGTCATCAAACTATGCTTGTCTGGCATTGGGTCTCCTGTGCACACCTGACACACTCCACACTCCACACAGCCAGATTCACCCTCACCACAGCCACACCCCCTAAGCATCACAATGTAACTACCATCAATATATGAATCTAACACACTATTTTTACATTTACTTTAGAGTAGAAGGCCTAGAAGGAACTAAACCTAGTGAGAGCTTTGGATGAGGATACAAGAGTTTTCTCCTACTTCTCTTCTTCTCTACTGGGCCAGAAAGCTGTTTCTGGGAATTTCACCCCTCATCAGTGGCCTTGGGAACCTTTGCCTTCTTGTGAGTCCTTGGCCCATCCCAGACCTCTTTTGAAGGAGTTTGGTATGTACGTACGTATATTAAAAGTTATATGTGTACGCATCGCATTAATCTGACAGCAATATACGTATAACTACGTACGTACGTCCACTTACGTGCCAGGGTCCCTCTTCTCTGCATGTGTGTTGCAACATCCTGGTCCATAGCCTGTACAATACCCACAAACATTGCAGACTCGGCATTCCTTCTTTTCATACTTGTGTTTGCCATTACACTTGTCCATCACTGATGGTTGGGGTTCAGCTTCCGGCTCGTCATCAGATCCCTCATCGTCTCCTACCATTTTGATTGAGAATATTCCACATACGCATAACTTTTCATATCCTCTCTCTATCAATTAACTTTCTAACCTTCTTCTGAAGTATTTCCCTTCTCAGGAACAGGCACATAGTTTCTGCCACATTGACCATACCTGTTCTGCCCAAATGTCATAATTGTTCCTTGGTCTGTCATGGCAACTACATGGGAAAGTCCCAGGGCAACCTGAACAACATTGGTGCCCAACAAGGTTGTGACAACACCTGCGTAAAAAATAATAAAAATGTCTGTCCACTGTTCTTACATATGCACATACTTACAATATGAAGTAGTTCAAAATATGACAATTGTGCATATATTCACAGAAAGTAAAATTGTGTACTATGGCAACATGTACGTAATACTGTCACACCTGTTTCAGGGTCTACAACCTTCTTGTCCACTTTGCCAAACATAAACAGAGAGCCATCACTGTTGACAGCTGCTAGCTTGTGACTATGAGCTGCCAAAAATGTCACCTTCTGGTCTTTCAATTTAGAGTGTTCCTTCAGAGCAAATGGTACGTTAGAAGATGATCCCTTTTCTCCCATCTCACCCTTGTGATTCAAGCCACTTGTGAACACCTGTCCATCCTGGTTGAGGTAGAATATAGTGGTAGCAGTGCATGCCATTGTAGTGACAGTCTTCTCATCTGGTAGTTCCACATTCAACCATTCTCCCTCCTTGGTATTTCCGGGCATACCAAATGGTATCTTGGAGCCTGTATATCTCACTTTTCCATCTCTAGCACGTACAACAGCGTACTTCTCTTTGAGAATAAACTGCTCAATCTGAGAGCTTGATTCATCTGGTGAGGGAGCAGATATAGTAGAAAAGGATGAAGAACAAGGTAATAAACAGCATGGCTGGAGATGTGAGCATCCTTAAACCTCTATATTCACCTAGGTCTACAGTTTTCTCTTCCACAGTGGCTCCTTGTCTTCCCTTTGGCTTCTTCTTTCCAGCTGCTGCTCTTAGCTTCCTTATTCTCTCTCTTCCCTCCTCATATGCCTTCTTTTTCTCATCTTCATTTGATGTCTTCTTGATGTAGTACTCCTCCAATGTGTGGTCAGCTGGTATGGCTTCTTCAGCACACACCAGGCACACTCCACAGGTCAGGCATCCCGAGCAGCCAGACCCACAACCACAAATACTACAAAGAAACAAGATAACATAATTCAAAATGGCTGCCATGGAAACGGAGGGAATCCAATGACAAAAGACTTCACACACATAAAAATCTACATACATATGTACATATATAAAAGAGTACAGAGTATTTGTTGCGAACATCATAGTGGAAGATGACTTATTAAGCATCAGATGATGTTCAATTAATCATCTAGCAGTACAAAGACGTATATATGTAATATACTTATGTACATAGGTACGTATGTGTACCTTCCAGGTATCCTTTCTCCTACTCCTTTGGTGGCAATACAGGTGGGACCATAGCCAGTGCAGTGCCCACAGTTGGCACAGATGCGACATGGATACTCAATCAGGGAAGGGGTGAACTTGTGAGATCCCTTTCCACACATGTCCACCTTCTCCTGCAGCTTCACAGCATCTGATTCTCCACTTGCTGCAGACGGTATCTCTACACACAAGACAGCGAAATGGTACAGTCAGAATCTAGGGAATTCACACACATTATACAATATAAAGATTTAGAGAAGATGTGTTGACTATAGATCAATGTGTTGGTACGTATTTAATCTACAAATGATAATAATGTAATTAAATACATATAAGGCTAATGATGGTCAGTTTTGGTTCTATCTTTGAGAAACTCACTTAATCCTTGTTTTCCATCTTTGCTATCAAAGAGATCACTCTTCCCATGAGTGAAGATTCTCCTCTGCTGGAAATTGAGCTGTTTCTCCTTGATGCACTCCAGGGGCGATGTACTAGGATTATACTCACGATATTCAAAGGAACCCTTAACACATAAACAACATACAGACATAATAGAAGGTCCTAGATGGATTATAATGAGCTTACATCCTTCCTTGCTAAGATCTGGGCTAGCTTGTCATCAAAAGCCATGATAGCATTTGGTCCGAGCGATTCAGCTACAAAGAGTTATAGGCAGTAGCAAAGCTTACGACTTGCTGATTACATATTGTGAAAACACATAACTACGTATGTACGTACGTACATATACGTAGTTATGCTCTATGTACACATAAAAACACAATTAAAAAATAAAATTCCATTTGGAATAAAATTGTGAAGAAGATGAGACTTCAAAAGGGACTGACTACTCCTTGGCTTGGCTAACTCACAATCCAGTGAAAGGCTGGTCTCCTGCTCCAGAGTATCAGTGTTGAGGACAGTGATAGTGTCTTCTCCCACCATTCCAGTGCTATAATACAGTTTACCCTAAACCCAAAAGGAAAACAGTTCATTTACATTTTTTGAATAGTACATATAATACTTACATTGGCATAGCCTAGCCAGCCATTTTTCTCATTAGTATATGCTCCTTCTCTGATTACATAGACATGTCCTTTGATTGTTCCTCCATATCCAGTTCCCAGCTTCAGTAACCCGGCAACACAAAGGATGTAGAGGTACCTGCCGTCATTGGCTACTGAGGAAGGACTTGCATCTGAACAGACAGAGGAACCTAGTATATATTTTGTATAAGTTAGTATTGCCTGACTTTATATAGCAACAGACCATACATAGCAACAGACATCTACAGTTCCAGCTGAAATAATCCAATATTCAGTATATACGTATGTGTGTATGGCAATCCAATATTCAGTATATACGTATGTGTGTATGGCAATCCAATATTCAGTATATACGTACGTGTGTATGGCAATCAAACGGATAGACGTACATACGTACCAAGCCAAGCCAAGGATTCACAGAAGATCAAGATAAAGAAAAGGATCACTGATGAAGGGTGGAATTCCCAGAAACGGCTGTCTGACCCAGTGGAGAAGAAGATGAAAGAAGGGAAAAGAAGGAAGAAAAGACTCCTGTATCCTCATCCAAAAGCTCTCTTCAGGTTTAGTTCCCCTATAGGCTCTTTTACAGAATAGGCATATAGCATGTAGGAAAATGGTATCTTAGATTTTTCATCCATAACCACATTCATAAGTGGGTACGTATACGTACAGTATATATTATACAGAGGTATACGTATATGTACTATAACTACCTATATTCATAAGTATATAATTCAAAGCTGATATTGATACTGTAATAACCTTACTGCATTCCAGACCATATTCATAGGGTATCAAATGTGGGGGCATGTACAGGTCATGCATACACAGGTGACCTTTCAGTGACCTTTCTAAACACAGTAGTGCCTACCTGGGTCTCCTTCTGTTCCTTTGATTGGCCATACATCTATCTGGCTGGCTGCCTTGATACCATCCTCAAACCAGTCAACTGTTGGGGTGGCATTCAGAAGTGTAGCTTGTACTACTCTCTGCAGTAGTATCATATTCTCAGGAATCTACGTATGTATGTACAAATAATACATATTTTGCAATATTACACACATATATGTCGCAATATTAAATACGTATGTCGCAATATTAAATATGTATGTCACAATATTATATACATATGTATATACGTATGTTGCATACATTACATGTTATGTTACTTATTTATACTGGGACAACCACTAGCCAACATATAGGCTACTATCAAGGTGTTCAGTGATGTATGTATGCATGTATCTGTGTAATTCCCTAGTTAAAGGCTATCAATCTTGCAACTCTGTACATACGTATAATTATATTTAAACAACATTATTGTACTATATAAAATCTATGCATGGTAAACATATGTATTCTACAGCACTCTTCTACAGCATAAAACACACATATAGGTCGGAGGTAATGTATGACAAAACTTATAGTTTGAAATCAGGTATAAAATTGAAAGCTTTCACATTCAGGTTAGTAATGATTCATTTGAATCTAATTTTATAAGCAAGTTGTAGTCCCAATCTGAAACTAACCAGAAGTGTCTCTTCAGTGAGTTGCTCTGGTCCAGTCAGCACACCATCTATGGCAGATAGGATACGATGGGGTTCTCCCCTTGCGAGTACCAAACTAGTCAAACAAGATGCCGCCAAGCTTGCTATGTCCATGTCCAATCTGTTGTCCTCGGATAAAGTTTCATTTACCATGTCAGTAAGTAGCTGATTAAGGGCATCTTTGAACAGAAAGTAATGGAAAGGGGGACAGTAAGATACTGCTAAAATAACCATGTGATTACTCACCAATCACTTCTGTCGGCTCCTCTCTCAAGTGTTCTGGCTCTATTCCTTGCAGCATGTTGAAGAAGGATTGCAATGCCTTCTTGCACAACTCAGGATGTGTCTTCCAGGTCTCCTTGACAAGCTCAAATAAGCCACTCAATCCAAGTGACACAATCTGGGAGAAAGTTGAACAACAATCAGTTGGTCTTTTAGTTTTGGACAATTATAATAATAAAGAGATGTTGCCTAGCATACGTACGTATGAGAGCTGGAGTTAAAACTCTAATAAATCTAATCAACCTTTGGAATCTCAAGCATTTCCAGTGCATCTGAGTCATCTTGACTCTTATCTTCTTTATCGTCACTTTCAAATGCTCCCGACCTGCTGTTGTAGCGCTCTACCAGCTGCTCTTGCAGCACCAGGTGTCTCATGCGATTGAACAAGGTGAAAGTGGCAGGATGAGAGTGCATCAGAAGAGAGCTATCATTCTCCCTAGCAACCACCTTTAATGCTACATTTTCAGCCTGAAATTAAGAAAAACTCCTCAACAAAAAAGCTTGCCATATGTACGTACATATTAAGAAGTCACTGAATATTGCATGAGTTGATCATAGTCTCCAACTGCAATTTACTTTTGAGGTTGATGTTTCTGTTTTCTTTGATTGAAAACTAAATGAATCAAGGGACATGTACGTACGTATTAACCACATGTTAACATGCATTCTACATGTGTACCAAATATTCGTTGATGATTCGCTACTGACGTTCAATTTTACATACAAGACGCATTCATTCCAGACATCTTACGTTTTTTGTCCAAGGTCTTCTAGAAGTGGCTGGAGGAATTGGCTAAGCTTAAATGTCTCAGCATCCGCCATCTTCCTGCTCCTCCCTGCACCACCGCTTTATGACTCAGTTGAGTGAGTCTATATCTTTTGGAAACAAGAATAATTCAGAAAATCTTCGTACTCCGATCACTATAATCACAAAAAGAACAAACTAAATGATGTCTGCAGTGACCTGGAAGAAGATTTTAACCTTACGCTAAAAACTACAGCATGAACAGAGTCACGCCTCCGTAATTGTAGGAAAATCCTCACGGAATGCAAAGTCTCGATCCAGATCCAGACTTCCCGGGAGGTCATCTCGGCGACGTGTAGGTCTGGATACGAGACTAAGTACATTTAACCCCTACGAGCATGACATAATTAATGGTGACACATGGTCAGCACGTTCCGATATTTGGCGAAATTGGTCGAACGAAGGTTAGCAAGGTTCTTAAGGTGCTCTAC
The DNA here is from genome assembly GCA_947172415.1 of Chondrosia reniformis. NCBI lineage: Eukaryota > Metazoa > Porifera > Demospongiae > Chondrillida > Chondrillidae > Chondrosia > Chondrosia reniformis. Next base: position 5,947,879 of record OX359196.1, read on the forward strand.
GATGGCCAGTGGTGGCAATGAACACGTGCCTAATGAGAAACAAACTGAGCTTAAGGATAAAGATCAAAAGAAGGCTAAAGAAAAGACAAATGAAAAGGTGCATCATACATTGTGTGCTCAACACTTGGTCGTGAATGGATATCATTCCTTATATTCTTATATTATCTACATATTTAGGGTGGGCATCAGTCTGGTGGCGGGAAATTTGTTCTCAAAACAGCAAAAGTGAGTTAATTTAGTGAATTGCTAATGAAATAAATTAAGGATTAATGAATATGATACACTGTTTACCAACCAACCACTTCCTTCCCAAATTTCCCCCTTCAACTACAGGGTACCAGAGACTATGACCCCTTTCAAATGGCTATTAGAGAACACGTGTTTAAAGTGATAACTACTTGTTTCAAGCGTCATGGAGCTGTCACCATCAGTACCCCAGTCTTTGAGCTGAAAGAGACATTAACAGGAAAGTATGGGGAAGACTCAAAACTCATTTATGATTTGGCAGATCAGGGAGGAGAACAGTTATCTCTGCGATATGATCTAACGGTACTGCAGCAGCACATTATATTTTATGTATATTATATGTCAGTTTATACATTTAGAACTTGTAAAAAATTGTGCCTTTTAACTTTTATGAATTATAGATTTTATTTTAGATACAGTTTTCCCACAAAAAAAAACATTTCAATGTTTTAACATGACTAAAGTACATTGCATCTAATATTCTCCATTATACATGTATATATTGAAGGAATTGAGCATTTTCATTGTCGTTATCCATACCCATCATTTGTAGGTCCCCTTTGCTAGATACCTTGCTATGAACAAGGTTAAGCAGATGAAGCGGTACCACATTGCGCAAGTCTATCGAAGGGACAATCCCTCAATGACTAAAGGCAGATATAGAGAATTTTACCAATGTGTAAGTAGGAATTGCCAATGAAGGATTTAATTTATATTCTTTCTTCCAATTCTGAGTCCTATTTAGCAGCTTTGCTGTGTACTGTTTCATTTTGACAGGATTTTGACATAGCTGGTGATTTTGAATTGATGATTCCAGATGCCGAATGCATTCGAGTCATCTTTGAAATCCTCAGCGACCTGAACATGGGAAACTTTGTTATCAAAGTCAACCACAGAAAGCTTCTCGATGGCATGTTTGAAGCCTGTGGATGCCCTCCTGAGAAATTCAGAACTATATGCTCTGCGGTGGATAAGTTGGACAAGGTAACTTTGAATCTATATACGTAGTTTATTGGGAAGTTTTTGATTGGGTAATCCATACCAATGATAGATGGCTTGGGAGGATGTTAGGCGGGAGATGGTTGAAGAAAAGGGTCTTCCTTCTGAAGTAGCTGATAGAATTGGTCAGTATGTCAAATTAAATGGTGGCATTGACCTAGTGGAGAAGTTGAAGAAAGATGCAAGACTGGTGGCCGTTGAATCAGCAAAGAGTGGTTTGGAAGAAATGAGTCTTTTCCTAGAATATTGCCAACTCTTTCAAGTTGATAAGGTACAGAGTCTCATTTAGGTATGCTGGAGGGGTACAAACAAGCAAGTATTAGTTCTTAATTCCTCTTCAGGTTTCTTTTGATCTCAGTCTGGCTAGAGGACTTGACTATTATACTGGTATCATATTTGAAGCTATATTACTAGGTACAGTAGGTTGACAACCACTCCTATAATATACGTATGTACTTATATACGTACATATAGATAATCACTGAAAATGTTACACTTAAATAAGACTAAAATGGCAACCATGGATTGCTTCTGGTCATCCAAGTTGTCAAATGATGAGTATATTGAAGCTTTAAGATCAGCTTCTGATTTTAAAGTCCTCTACCTCTCCACAATATGACAAAATCATCAAAGAAACACAGTTACCTGTTTTGTCCACTTGGGACTCATCGCTGTGTTACACTTTGGTGGTGAGTTAATATCTTCAGTCTTACAACCAAGAGAAGACCTATAATATTTTCAGTGATTATCTGCGTATGTGTACATCATGGCCTTTGTACAGGTAATGTGCAATTAACTTGCCTCTTTTCATATATACGTATATATACAGTGTATGTGCACATATGTATCTATAAGCCAATAAAACATGCCTCTGTTAATAGGAGATGGGGTTAAAGATGAATCTATTGAAGTTGGGTCTGTTTCTGGTGGAGGTCGTTATGATGGCTTAGTGAGCATGTTTGATCCCAAAGGTGTCAAGGTATACCATGCAGAGCACTAGCATATACTTCTACTGCACTACATACCACCATTCCCACTTTAGATACCATGTGTTGGACTTAGTATTGGAATAGAAAGAATATTCTCAATTTTAGAGAAAAGAGCCAAAGTAAGTGAATAATTATTTCCCTTCAGCTACCATTCTTCCAATTATGGCTGCTGTTTCTCTCTATTGTAGAAGGAGGGAGAGAAGAAGCACAGGACAATTGCAACAGAAGTACTTGTGTGCTCTGCACAGAAAGGCTTATTGAAGGACAGAATGAGAGTTTTGTCTAAGTTGTGGAGTGGAGGAATCAAGGCTGAAATGTTCTACAAGAAGAACCCCAAGATGTTGAGCCAGTTTCAGTATTGTGAAAGGGAAGCAATACCTTTTTCAGTTGTGCTGGGGGAGGAAGAATTGAAACACCAATCTGTTAAAATTAGGGATACATTCTCAAAGGAAGAGGTTCGCTTAATGTGATCATGGGTTGCAACCTAATAATGAATGTTTATTCTAATTCAGTATATGAAGCTATGGTTATTTTAAAGTTTGGTACATATAATTTACTTTAGGTCTTGGTGAAAGAAGAAGGGATGGTTGAGGAGATAGTAAAGAAGCTAGATAGGAATGTACTACAATAGAAAACAAATACGTATATTTCCTTTAATTTATTTATTAATATTTGTGTGTGTATTATTTACTAAAAATCTTGAAATATATTAAACTTAATTATTTCAATGAAACTTTATGATTTATTGTTAGCGTTAATATTTCATTGAAATTGTATAACTACATAGAATTTAATCCCAAAGAATGGTATTCTCAGCCAATTTCTCTGTTGAGGCTAAAGTGCTACTTATTACAGAAATCTAAAGTGGATTTGAATACAAATGTCTCTTAATGGCACCAACAGAAGGGAAAATTTCCTGTCAACATCGATCGTATCCCCCAAAGAAGTTAGTTGAACACACTCTTGCAATTGGAAAGGCAGAAATAGAGCTGCCGTACACTGTGATTATAGCTACTGATGACAGTCAATTAAGGAGATTAAGGAAAAGGGAAGTCGTTTGAAGTGATTCAGATAACCCTCTCACCATACATTGACTTCATTTATTATTATTATTTTTATGAAATAGGAGATGTACAGATTCTCTATATAGTTATACGTACATTCTGATGACAAATCATGATCAATGAAAAACATGCACTTAAGAAGTATTGTTACATTACATAAGCTCCTGCATGCATATAAAAATAGTTTCATAAAATTATACAAGATGTGGGACTAAACATCACGAACAGTTACTTTCAAGGGAGATGCTGGCTTCTTGGGTATTCTTAATAGATCATACTGATCCTGAGAGTTAGGTAATCTTGGTTTTGGCTTCAGTGGCTTGGGTTTGCTAGGCTTTGATAAATAATGCCCATTTGAATTGGAATGACTCACTACAGAATGGTCCAACTGATAAGGCTTGTAGCTCGTGTTAGGTGCATATTGAGCACCTTGCAGATGTGCAAAACTCTCTGTTGTTGCAGTACTACTTAAGTCGTCATCATCAACATTCAACTGATGTAAAAGGTGCTGTAGTTTGGCAAACCTTGGCTGTGTTAAATCAACAGGGTCTAATTCCTCATCAGATTCATCTGATTGCATCTGGTATAAAGAGAGTAGAGATTTCTTACTTAGTGGAGTCATACTGCCTTCTTCATTGAATGCAACAATTTCATCAAAGTTCTCCTTTAACAAAGTGCTGTCGGCAGATTGCTTTAATTTGGAAAGAACAGCAAATACTCTCTTTTTATTTTCAGACAAAGGATGTGATTCTGGAGTTGATACTGAAAGTAATTCTGGATTTGGTTTGGAACCAGGTACTACTGGCTTTGGTCTAGCTACAGAGTTATCGGGAACTTGTGCAGAAAATGGAGCTGGTGTAATGCCCTGAGATGTTATGGTTAAATTGCTATTTTCACTTTGACTAGAAGTGTTTGAATTAATAACTCTCAATTCAGGGGAAATCTGTTGCTGTGAAACCTCCAATGTTGGAGAGGATTGTGTTTGAAGTTGAAATCTAGTCTCTTTAGATGATGACTCACTGTTCAGTCTTCCAAAAGAAGGATGGTTATCTTCTTGGGGACTTGCAAGTTCCTGATGAAGATCTCGCTCGCCACCACCCTCTTGAGAGTACAATCTCACATTCCCTTCATTGGTTGATGAAAGGGAGTGTCTCCTAACTTGAACCATGGGTCTAAAGTCTGTTTGTCTTAATTCATACATGTCAGAGCCTTTCTTGGGCAACTTACAACTGCATTTTCTAATCACTAAGGCTACTAAAACAAATACAAGTACCATCAGAAACAGAGCAATTAAGATACCAGCTGTAGCAGCGTACACAATCACAGAAGATGAAGTTTCTGTGACAGACCCTGTAGGAGGAACCCAACAACCCAGAGCGATGGGACCATCAGAAGATGAAAAGTCAAAATCATCACTTGGTTCAGAGAATGGTAAATCTCTGTCATCCAATACAACACCTCTGATGCACCCACTGAACCCATTCATGCTGACTGCCTGCCCATCTCCATCTTCCACAACCTGTGAGCCCAGATATATTGCACCAGGGCTAATATCTAACAAGATGTCTGTACCAGGAGTAGTGGCTTCAGAAAAGTACAGTTCATCAGCTTGTAATTGGGATACTCTGCCTTCCCTCCTGAGATGAATATTGTGATAGTTACCATCAGCCAGCTGTGCACCACTAATTTGGGCAACCGCTTCTCCACTACCAAGGTTATATCGAAACTGCAAGTAACCATCAACAAGCTAAAGAGAAGATAAAAATATATGGGTTTATGGCTGGATGTAAGGACAAATGGATGATTAGGTGGATGGACGGGTGGATGGATGGATGGATGGATGGATGGATGGATGGATGGATGGATGGATGGATGGATGGATGGATGGATGGATGGATGGATGGATGGATGGATGGATGGATGGATGGATGGATTGGTGGATGACTGCAGGATCGTACTTCTAAATAAGCATAATCTAATTGGCCCTCCATAGCTAGAATAGTTCCAGAATCTTTACTAGCAGAAAATCCTAGTGTCAAGGTTGTGATCCTGGTTGTATAAGTGGCTTCTTCAAGTTGTCTAGTCACTCGACCTGTACTTCCCGATGAAGGCTTAATAGTATACTGAATAAAATTAATTCCACTGAAACTGACAGATGGTGCAACTAAAGTTAATAAATGATAAAATAGTAAATAGTATTGACTAAGTCACTTGCTGGATCATTCTTACCTCGATCACAATTTTTTCCTAAGAAAGCTGAAAAGCAGAGACATTTATAGTCATATCCATCAGAAATACATTCTGCCCTATTATGGCAAGGGCTGCCTTGGCATGGATCTTCAGGGAGAGAGGTAGCAAGATAAAACTGTTCCGATGTCAAAGCTGTCTGGAAATTGACAGCTTTTTGATTAATATAGAGGTTCCTGATGAACCCGCTAAAATCAGGACCCAGGCATGGATTTTCTTTCTCAGTTGTGTACTTGAAGGTTCCCGTGCAACCACCAATAACAAGTGGGCCAGTAACATCTAAGGACCTACAAAAAATTATTTAAGAGTGATATTGGTCGTGTAATAAACAAGACATGACAAGGGAGACATACTGATGTGATTTAGATAGCAATTTGCTGGTCTCAAAGCAATGAGGTGCGTCCAGAGGTCCAAAGACACGCCCAACTGGGCCCAAGTCTACAGCAAAAGCTTCACAGTCATCAACTATAAGGTAGACAAGCTAGAAAGAAAAAAATGCTACATCAATCTTAATATCAAAATTGGAGTACAACATGGATATATAAAAGGATTAGCCTTGTAAGTTGCAAGTCTATAAAATGAATGTTATCTGCAATATGCATGTACCCAGATTTACTGCAAAAGGACTTACTGATGAATTAAACCCAAACAGGACAGAGTGCCATTGTTTGTCACTCAGTGATTCAGCATTGTAGGCTACAGAAGTCACATCTGTGCCTCCTCTAGAAAGTGAGAGTAGTAACTTTCCACTGACCACTTCTAGGGTAAGCTTATCTGAATCTTCTCTGTCATATCGCCCAAACAACAGGAGCAAACCATTATTTTCATTAGTAGCAAATTCTAAGTAAACTGAAAGATTTACTTGACTATTAATGCTTGAAAATATTCCATAACCTGGTCTCTCAATATTTCCTAGGATGACTTCGCATTTTGGCCCCTGGTGACCTTTAGGACAGGAACAGGTATAGCCAGGTCTCTGCCTAATGCATTTGCCTCCATGTTGACATGGATTTGGAGAGCAAAAATTGATACACTTTGCTACTTCATCTTCTGTCACACAATCCTCTTCATCAGTACAATTTTGAAGGTCACACTTTGAAGGCTTGTTCTTGTCATAGATAAAGACACTGCAGTCTGCACCAGTATAGCCTTCAGGACAAGTACATTGATAGTTATCACCTGAAGGGGTACAAGAACCTCCATGTTTGCATGGATTCTGTGAGCAAGCAGTCACATGATCACTGCTAACTTCACAAATTTTTCCTGTTTTACCAAGAGGACAGCTACACGTGAAACCAACATGACTATCTGTACAGGTACCACCATTACATTCAGTGAATTGACAGAACTGGCTTTCAGTTGGAATTGAGCAAAATCTTCCTACAAAGTTAGTGCCACATTCACAATTTAAACCATCAGTATCTAGTCCACAAGTTGCTCCATTCATGCAGCCAAAGTCCCCACAAGCAGTGAGATTCACATTACATTTGTTGCCATCAAAGTCACTTCCAAGGGGACATTTACAATGGTATCCTTCATCAGAGTTTACACAGTGCATGGGATTGGGACATGGGCTGGAAATACACTCATCTAATGAACCTAATTCACAATCTCCACCTGAATATCCTGGCAAACACTCACAATCATAGTCCCAAACAGCAGTAGGAGAAACAATATTTTCAGGCAATGACTGTGAGTGGTATAAAGGAAGTATGGTGGCTATGATATTGCGACACAAACCATTGCCTCCACAAGGCTCACCAACACAGGCATCTAGCAATTCAGTTACAATATTAAATCCTTCTTTAGCAAAATCATCTCTGTTGATATGAATGAGGTGTCTCAAGAGTTCTGGGTTGTTGAATTCACCATCTTGAAGTGGCTCCACTACAGATACATCTACTTCGTCTAGGAAACCATCAGGACCGGGTTGAACACTCAGAACTATGAGGTTCATTGAAGGCATTACTGCCGTAAAACCATTTATCATCCTCAAAAAGTTTTCTACTGTCATATCTCTGATTCTGATTGTTATACTGTTAGTAATGTGAGCCTTAGTAATGTAATCTACTACAATCTTTACAGACGACAAAGCCCAAGTAGAAAACTCTGTGACATTAACTTCAAATGTATAGTGTCCAACTTTGGGATTGGCCTGAGATGAAATAGATCCATTAGTATGGAGCAAGAACTGGCCACTTGTTTCTGGTTTATGAATTGTGTAAGTGTGATCATTGACCAAATCGGGGTCATTACCATTGATGTAGCCGATAATGGATGCTGGATGCACATCACCAAGGTGATAGATAGTGATATCAGTGTGGCCTCCAGAAGTTGGTCGATTGTCATTGACATCTTCAATTTCAACAGTTATAAAAGTGGTTCCCGTTAGAGAAGGCTCTCCATGATCTTCAGCTATGATGATAAGACGAAATTTTGGAGTAGTTTCTCTGTCAAATGATTTTGTTGAACTCAGTATACCTGTAAATCGATCTAACTGGAAGCCATCATTATCGTTCCTATTTTGAATTTCAAATGTAATTGCATTTTGGTCTGTGACTGTGTCAATGTCAGTGGCTATAATGGTAGCAATGGTCATAGATGAAGGTCCATTTTCAGGTAAAATATATGTAGCATTAGGAGGTGAAAACCTTGGGGCCACATCATTAACATCTGTCAAGGTTACGTTGACCCTTCGTGTATCCGAGAGAGAGGATCCAGAGCTATCCTCTTCATTTTCAGCTCTGACCTCAAAAATATGGCTCCTTTTCATTTCAAAATCTAGCTGTTGAGCTATAGAAATCTCTCCAGTTTTACTGTTTATGGTAAACTGTGGAATGGAGGCTACGATTGAATAAATAATTGCTCCGGCAGCACCCCCAGTATCTCTGTCCTGAGCCTCTACTTGAAGAATAATTGTTCCAACTGCTGTATTTTCTGGAATTATTTCCAAGTAGGCACTTCTTGTGAAGATGGGGCGGTTGTCGTTTTCATCTATAACAGTAATAAATAGTGTGGCTCTGGCACTTTTTGGTTCTGTTCCTCCGTCATAAGCAACTAAACTGAGATTGTATGTTTGCACTGATTCAAAGTCTAGTTTAGAATTTATTCTTATTATTCCAGAATGAGGATCCACGGTAAAGTCTTCTGCACCACTTTCAATAGCATAAAAAATGTCAGCATTAGATCCAATATCCTGATCTACGGCAACTACTGTAAGCACTTCTGACTCTACATCAGCAGTCTCTGACACTGGTACACTGTATGTCATATGCTCAAATGCTGGAGAATGATCATTTTGGTCCAATACTGTTATGGCCACTTCAGCAGTGCTGGATAAGGAGGGAGTTCCCTGGTCACTAGCACTAACCAAAATGGTGTAGTGATCCACTGTCTCACGGTCAAGGGGGCCAATTGTTACTATCAAGCCAGAAAAGGGATAAATGTAAAAGGGAAGTTCAGACACTGTTGAGACATTATCTTCTGCTATCCTGCCACCAATTATTTCATACATGATCAATCCACCAAGTCCTGAATCAGGGTCAGAGGCTAATATCTTAATCACATTTGTGAGATTTTGTCTGTTTTCTGTCACATTTCCAGTTAACAGTGACTGGGAAAAGCTTGGAAATTCATCGTTGGTGTCATTGATGTTCACTCTCACTGGAACTAAGACTTCATGTTCACCATCACTAGCAACTACTTGAACCTCCAGACTTTGTGATGACTCATAGTCTGGCGAAATTCTGAAACTGACTTCACCAGAACTGGAATTGATACTGAAATTAGCACTACTGGGTCCAGATAAAATGGAGTAAGAGATGTCGCCTATCTGGTCAACATCAGTGGCATGTACAGCTAATAAAGGAATGCCAATAACAGCATTCTCCACAGCAACTACTGTGTAAAGGGACTTACTAAACACAGGTTGCACATCATTAACATCCAACACTGTCACAGTTAACTGAATAGTTGCTCTGTTTGTTCCATCATAAGCATCCACTGTGATATTATGAGTCTCTTGTGTCTCTCTATCAAGCAACTTGACCACTCTAACAGTTCCATCTTCCTCATCTATTTGAAAGTTCTCTGATCCTTTAAGTGAATAAACTACCTGAGCATTCTCCTCAGAGTCCTTATCAGTAGCTGTGAGGATTACAATCTCATCGCCAATTTCAGCATCTTCGTTGATGGTGACTGTTTTAGTGGTGTTCATGAAAACAGGTGGGTTGTCATTGACATCTAGGATACGAACCTGTACTTGTAGAGTACCAGAACTTTCCATTTGAGGTGTACCACCATCAAAAGCTCGGATTTCAAATATAAATATATCTCTTGTCTCCCTATCAATTGATGTAGTTGTAAGTATCTGGCCATTCGCAGCGACCACAAACGGAACATCACCTGTCTCTATTTGATATCTGACAGTGCCATTTTCTCCAGCATCGCCATCTTGAGCTTCCACAAGTTCTTGTCCAACAGTGTAGCGTGTCACTGGAGTGTTAGGGGGCTCGTTTTCTCTTACTTGCGCTTGAAAAAATGATTCAGTAAAGAATGGAGCTTCATCATTAATATCACCAACAGTGACTGTAACTGTAACAGAGTTTTTCAAAATTCTAAAATCTGATGTAATATACTCTGCTATAACTGAAAACACTTGCTCATCTGTGTCTTCTCTGTCTATATCCTTTTTTAAAGAAATTATACCAGAGTCCTGATCTATATCAAAGTTACTGTTTTTGGGGAAAACCCTATATCTTATACTGGCATCTGGTAGGTCTGGTAGGGTGGCAGATATTTGACCAACAGACATATCATTATTGTTCGGCTCTGTCACTGTAAAGGTATAGCTGCTTTGAGTAAATTCTGGTGACGTGTCAGCTTCATTAAGGATGTCAATAGTAAACAGCACAGAATTAGACATAGGAACAGCTCCACCATCTGTTGCTATTATGTAGAATGTGTATTTGTTCTGGCTTTCAAAATTGGGTGTGGCTCTAGTTTTAATCTCACCTGAAGGCTCAATGAAAAAGGGGAATTGATTTCTGTCTAAAGGAGCAGGTTGTGTGATTGTTCCTAAAGTATATGTCACAGTCCCATTGCTCCCTTGGTCACTGTCCACTGCCCTGACAGTGGCTACAACAGCTCCCACAGAAACACTCTCACTAACCTGTGCAGAATATTCAACACTACCATCAAACACAGGGGCATTGTCATTCTCATCAAGAACTAATACTCTCACAAGAGCATTACTAGTAAACCTTCCATCAGTCACAAAAACTCTAAACTCAATAACAGGTTCAACTTCCCTATTCAAAGATTGAGTAACAAAGATGGTGCCATCATTCGAATTGATTATAAATTGCACCAAGTCAGATGGAAGTTTATACTCAAGGTTGTCAGTTATTCTGTCTTGGTCTGTTGCAGATACTTGAAGTATTGAATGAATACCAATAATATTCTCAGTTATGTTAACCTCATACACGTCGTCTGTAAAGACAGGCGGGTTATCATTGATATCAGTGACAAAGATCAGAACAGCAGCATTACTTGTAAAGTTGCCATCGGTAGCACCAACAGTGATGTTGTACTGAGTTAACAATAACCCAGGTCCACCGAGATTTAGTCTGATATCACCACTTTGTCGGTCGATACTGAAGATTGGACTACCAGATGAAATGAAATAGGTCACAGCGTCACCATCAGCATCACTAGCTGACACTGTTCCTACTATACTACCATGATGAGCCGTCTCCTGTACTGAGAATAGAAAGGGATTACTGAGAAATGATGGGGGGTTATCATTGACATTGATTACAGAGAGTCTAACAGTTGTTGAACCAGTGAGGCTGGGAATGCCACTGTCAACAGCTTCTATAATGAACTCGTATATAGGAAAGCTTTCATAGTCAATGTTGTCTATAAGGATGATCTGGCCTGTGTCTGAATCAATATCAAAGATACTTTTGTGCTGTGAGTTCATTGACAGTGAGTAACTAAGTTGGGAGTTAGGTGTGCTTGGTGCATCTAAATCAGAAGCTGTGACAGTAGTCACTTGGGTTCCAAGTTTAGCATCTTCGCTACCAGGAATAGGATAAAGACTGGAGGAGAAAATTGGAGGGTTATCATTGTAGTCAAGCACGTTGATAGTCAAAGTTGTAAATCCAGAAGAGCCTTCATCTAGTGTGGGATCTGAAGCCTTAATTGTTAGGATAAATTTAGACTGCATTTCATAGTCTAATTCCCTTGCTACTGTTACCTCCCCAGTATAAAAATCCACATTAAACTGGATAATGTCCCCACCTGTTTCTGCAGTATAAGTTACAAATCCACCCTGTGAGCGTACAGTTGCTGCTACTGTTGTAACATAGGCACCTATCAGAGCATTTTCAGGTACTGAAGCTCTATAGCTGGTATTGTCAAAACGGGGAGCTCTCGAATCAACTATACTTACATTTACAAAGGTTGTACTCATGAGTGCAGGAGTTCCGTGATCAGAGGCTTCTATTGTGAGACTAATTGTACGTCCAGGAGGAAGATCAGTCAAGCCATTTGCTACAGTAATCTCGCCACTGATGCTGTTGATGGAAAAATGGTCAAAATTTCCACTTGTAAGTCTGTACAATATTCGTCCTCCTTCACCTAAATCACTATCTTCTGCTGTAACCCTTATTACATGTTCTCCACTGGTAACATCATTGGTAAGGAATACAATGTATGGTTCATTGAGAAACTGAGGAGTATTATCATTCACATCTATTACAGTTACCATAATAAATAGGTCGGCTATAATACTAGAATCTGATTGGTGTTTTGCCTGAATAGCCAGCTGGTATTGATCAATTGATTCATGATCCAGACTTTCTTGAAGACGTACTGCTCCAGTTACAGAGTTGACAATAAAGGGTGATCCTACTGTTGTTATACTATACCCTACGACACTTCCACTGATCCCAGGATGAACCAAATTAGGACGCAGAAGAACAGTTGAGAGCTCCTCACTTTCTAGGACACTCAGAGTATCAATGGAAGGATCAAAGTAAAAATTGGATAAGGGACAGTTCCTGACAGTAATTTTGACAAATGTTGTAGCAGATAATTGTGGTACTCCATTATCAAATGCTCTTACTTCTAGCATATTAAAAGGTTGTGGATTGTAGGTGCTAGTAAGTCTTATAACACCCGAAGAATCAATTCCAAAGTTCCCTGCCTCATTTCCATTTCTAATTTCAAAATCAACCACACCACCATCTCCTGGATCCAAGTCCGCAGCATATACTTTTGTCACTTTTGTGTTGAGCAAAGTGGGTGTCAAAAGTACAGAAGAATAATTGTTCTGACTGAAGACTGGATTTTCATCATTTGCGTCAGTAATGTCTAGATGAACATGATGGATAGACAGTTGCATAGGAGATCCCACATCGCTGGCTGCAATGAAAAAATCAAATTGTTTTTTGCCTCTATCAAAATCTACTCCCGTTAGGAGAGTGATGCTTCCAGATGTAGAAATATCAAAGACTTCAGAAGCTTCATTGGACAGTATGACTACAGTATCCACAGCACCACTGCCACCACCAGCATCTGGATCTGTGAAGGAGAGGGTTGCTATCTGAGACAATGCTAATGAAGCTTCTGAGAAATTCATTGCAAAGTGCTTTCCATCCAGCGGCATTGGAGGGTTGTCATTCACATCTGATACAATTACTGTGAAACTGACAGAATTTGAGACTTTTGGATTTTTAAAGTAATGCACAGCAGCTGTCAGGGAATACAGTTCATTTTGTTCTCTATCCAATTCACTTGTAGTCCAAACTAACCCAGTTTTCTGATCAATCCAAAAGTGTCCCTCCTCATTTCCGCTCACCAGCCTGTAATACAAGGTAGCCTTGGTGTCTACAGATAGTGATGTAACATAAGTATTGAAAGGAAGGTTTTCCTTAATTGTGACTGAGTTTGGATTAAGGATAGATGGAGGGCTTGAGTAATCAGGCAGCACATGTATAAGAACAGTAACCATGGTGTTCAGACTGACAGTGCTTCTATCAGCTGCTATAACAGTCAGGTTGTAGACTGGTTGCTGGGCAAAGTTTAGTGCTTGTATTGTAGACAGACTTCCTGTTATTCTGCCTATGCTAAACACTTTGTTACTTTGTTGTAGACTATAATCTATAGTTCCATTGCTACCCAGATCAAGATCATATCCTGGCACACTGAAGATGTAACTGCCAGGTGGGGTACTTTCACTAACAGTGATACTGAACATGTCCTCTGTAAAGGATGGAACAAAATTGTTGATATCAGTAACATTAATTTCAATTCTGCAATAATTTATCAATGATGGAGAACCCCTATCGCTAGCCCTAATAGTTACTGTGAAGCCCGGGTTCTCCTCTCTATTCAGATCTCCTTTCAGAACTAAGTTCTTTGATGATATCTGAAATAGACCATCTGGAGATGTAGTATCTACAATTTGTAAATCCACTTCAGAATTACTGTTTAAATCTAAATCTGAAATGTCAACATTATCAACAACGGAATCAAGTGATGCATCTTCTGGAATTTCAAATCTGTAAATGCTTTGTGAGAAGATGGGTCTGACATCATTGACATCAGCTATATCAACTGTTAATGCATACAGGGCAGTGTTTTGACCATCCCAGGCCTCTATCCTTAAGAGAAACTGTGAAACAAGCTCTCGATCTAGTAGCTTAGCAACAAAGATGTCACCTGTGTTAGGATGGATGGCAAAGTATTTCAATGCAGTATCAGTAGGTGTGGAAGAATCCAAGAGGCGGTACACTAAAATACCACTGTCTGAATCACTGGCTGTGGCCGTTGCTACAATATCACCAATGGCTTTGTCTTCTGTAACTGAAATGTCATCTGAAGTTGATGTAAATTGAGGATCTTCAGCAAATCCACTTGGTGAAATTACTTGAATAGTAACATTTGAATTTGTTGTAAATCCATTATTGTCGTTTGCTATAATTCCAACTGCATAAGTCCCTTCAACCAAACTGACTGAAGTAGAGTATATTTCCCCATTTGAGGAGACAGAAAATTGAGCACTGGGCGGAGATTCACTCTCAATTGTAACTCTACCAAAATTATCTGGATCATCTAAATCACCTGCAACTACCTTAACAACTGGTCTGGACATGGGATGGCTGGTAAAAACTGAAATTGAGTATGGGCTGGGATAAAATACAGGCCTGTGATTATTTTTATCAACTACTGAGACTAGGACTAGTGTGTGACTGAAGTAGGTTGGGAAATCTTCAGAATGTGCAGAAACTTCAAGCTGATACTGTTTGGCTAGATTTCTGTTTATCGAAGCAGAAGCAACAGTTAGGACTCCAGAAGATGAGTTGAGATTGAACACATTGGTTTCGGAGATCAGAGAGTAGATGATGCTGGAATGATATCTGTCTTCTATAACAGTAACAACACCAACAAATGTGTCCAAAGATGTTAATTCCTCAACTGAAAAAGAGTAGACTGGAGAGGTAAACTTTGGCAAGAGAGGAGATGAAGACACACTTATAAGAACTTGCATAAAGGTTGATAGAGGAATAGCTGACTGATCTGTTATTTGGAGATTTAAAATGAACAAACTCTCTGGTGTTGCCAGCTTTCTTAAAAGATAGAGATCTCCATTAGAGCTATCAATTCTAAAATAAGGAATACCAGATCCACCAGTGATGCCATAGTTAACGGCATCTCCATTTTTGTCAGTTGTTGGGAAGGTGGCAATAACATAATCAACTGATGTGTTTCCTAAAATAGATATACTAGTTGGAGTTTGAGGAAATTGTGGTGGCAGTGTGTTGGTTCTGGTGTCCAACACGTGGATGAATATGGTAGTCTCTGCTGATTTAAAGGGAGCAGCCATATTGGTTGCTTGAACCTTAAACGAGTCGAATGGGACAGAACTGTAATCCAACACTTGTTTCAAATATAAAAATCCAGAATTGGGATGAATTCCCCACAGAGATGCATTACTTTGCATGGAAATGGTGTAGCTAACAGCTGCATTATATCCTTCATCGTTATCAGTTGCCTTGACAGCAAAGAATGGAGAGTTGATAGGATGGTCATCTGAGACATTTATTACATACTGTTCTTCAAGAATAGGAGGCTCATCATTTTCATCAGAAACAGTGATATGCAATATTGCAGTAGCTGTTCTTCCTGGTGTTCCAGAATCTGCAGCAGTTACCTCTAAGTAATATTCTGAGGTATCTTCTCTGTCGAGCATCACACTGCTGGTGACAGCCCCAGTATTATCAATGACAAAATGGCTGCTTAACAAGGAATAGGTCAGAGAATTGCCTTCCCTATCTAGGTCATAGGCACTCACAGTTCCTACAAAAGTGCCTGGGTCTAAGTTCTCGGGAATTGAGTGATGAAATATCAATGAGGAAAACTGTGGAATGTGATCATTCACATTCAGTATCTGAATTACTACAGTTAGTGAAGAAGCAGAAGTAGAGATACCCCTCTCAATCGCTTCTATCTCCAGTTGATATAATGTGTTTCCAGTCTCATAGTCCAAATCCTTGACAACCACAAGGTCACCTGACAGGCCATTGAGAGCAAAGACTCCATCCTCATTTCCTGACATAATTGAGTAGTATATATCTGAGTTAACAGGTGAATCTTCATCTTCTGCTTCCACTTTGTGAACTATTTGACCTCTTGGTGTATTTTCTTTGATTCTGATTGTTCTGGAACTTGGATTAAACCTGGGAGGATTATCATTAACATCAATCACTTGAATTGAGATTTCAACAGTACTTGTCACAGAAATTGGACTGTCAAATGGAGGATTACCAGCTACAACTGTTAGGTTATAGAGATCCATACTTTCTCTATCTAGTGTAACTAATTCTGAGATATAAATATCTCCGGTTTCAGAGTTAATTGTAAAGTGACTATCACTGTTACCCTTCAAAATATCATATGCAATCACTCCAGGGTCACCATTGTCTTCATCTTCTGCCTTCACTGAGATAACATGCGTCAATGGAGGCGAGTCTTCCTCTATTCCAACAAGATTGACTTCAGATAGAAAGAGTGGAGGCTCGTTAACTGGAGTCACAGTGAAAAGGACTGACGCTGGATTAGATTGTGGATTTTCACTAGTGTCATACACCAAAATATCTAAATTATAGTTCCTTGGGCCATTGTCATAATCAAGCTCCTTACTTAGATGAATAGCACCTCCTGTTTCAGATATTCTGAATCGATTTCCAATGTTTCCATTCAGGATACAGTAGGATAGTCTTCCGTGGATACCTACATCTAAATCTGAAGCTGAAACACTGGTTAGGAGAGTACCAGGTGCTGTGTCTTCTTGAACTGAAAGCATCATCTGCTGGCCAGTATCCGGGATAGCATTAGTAAGATCCAGTAAGACTATTCTCAGGGTTGTCTCTGAACTCAGAGAGGGCTTATTTGAATCAGTTGCTACAATACCAATAGTCGTCTCTGATGTTGAAGGGAGTTGTGCTACTTGGATAATTCCTGTTTCAGCATCAATGGAGAAATGAGAGTTTGAGGTCGTAAAGGAATAAGTGGTTATTGCATTTATTCCTTTATCCTTATCAATAGCTTTAGCTTTGAAAACTACTGTTCCCACAGGAGAGTTGCTATAGATTTCTATACTGTAGTTAGGACTGTCAAACTTAGGTGCATGGTTATTGATATCCGTAATTAGTACAGTAATTGAACACCTAAAAAAATTACTGCTATATCTTGCCAAGATGGTGAGGAAAAGCGACTGCCTCACTTCCAAATCAAAGATTGAGGAAAAGCCATTTCTAATGTGTACCTCATTAGTACCAAAGAAGAAGAATGGAGCAGAATATTCTGTTGTTTCAAGAGTGTAAGACAAAGGGATACCCTTAAAACTCTCGTCTAGTGTCAAATGTTGAGCACTGCCAATAGATTGTTCTGGAACATACCATGTGTATTGACAAACATAGTCTTCGATTGGTTGAGTAAGGGAAGCTCCACTGAAGGAATATCTTGGTTCATAGATGGTAATCTCTAGTAACTGATGGGCAACTAGCTCTGGGTGTCCAGAAATAGAAGCTGTAACATTAAGAGAATAAACTGAAGGAGAAGCTCCCAAGGGATTCATAAGGGTCAGTTTGCCATTCTCCTGATTAATGGCAAAGAGAGATGGTAAAGTATCTGAAGCGTATCTTGCAGAATTAACTTCAGTTGAAGCAGTGAACTGATAGATTGTAGCACCAACTTGTAAATTACGTGGTATTAAAACCTGGTCAGTTTGTGTAGAAAATGTAGGAGCTGTTGGTTCTGGTTCGGTCACTGTCACCCTCAAAGTTACTGATGAAGATAGAGATGTCTGTGTTCTGTCACGAGCTACTATATTGAAACTATAAAGGATGCCCTCTGCCAGTGAGCCAGTTACATATAAATCACCTTTAGCTGTGTCCAGAAGGAACGCTCCAGTGACAGCTCCACTGTATGTAACAAGCCCATTAAAGCCAGCATCTCTGTGAGTGACTGCCACTGAGCCTACCAGAGAACCAATCTCTGTATTCTTTGGTACCTGAAATGGAAGACTGCTAACTGTTCCGTAACTTATACTGGTATCTTTTACATCCACCACTATCACCCGTAAAGTAACTGTATTACTGTCTTCTGAAGTGATTATACTCAAGTTATAGTTGGATTGCATCTCGCGATCCAGCACAGACCCAGGTGATGTTGATACCTGGCCTGTAGTGCTGTTAATGACAAAATGACCGTGATTGTTTCCAGATGTAATTTTAAATTTCACTCTTGCCCCTCCTTCATCAGCATCAGACAGTGATAATCGGGGACAAAATTGCTGATTACCAACCCCTTCCTTGAGGAAACAAGGGCATCCTATTTCGTCTATAACTGGAGGATTATCGTCAGCATCAGTGAGGGTTATTCTGATGTGCGCCTCAGAAAAGAGTGCAAAGGGATAGCCATAATCGGAAGCTCTAACAGTTACGTCAATCACTCTAAATTTTTCATAGTCAAGTGATCTGTTTCCGGAAGCATATAATTCTCCAGTAAAACTATTTATTCTCACTACATTAGGGCTGGCCTGTACAATTGAGTAAGAGATTCTGCCATTGCAGCCATCATCATTATCAACAGCTGCAAATGTATAAATTGGATCATTGGGGCTGAAATTCTCAGCAATAATCAAGCTTACTTCAGGAGTAAAGCTGCGGACAGGTGGGGCTTCTAGTGGTGTTGGATTTGTGAATACTGGAGGAGCTGCATTAAAACTGAGAGTAGTTATTGTAAGAGAGGCTGAGGTAGCTAAACCTCTGCCATCTTCATCAGTGGCTACCATAATCAAGGTTGTTGAAGACGTCCCAAAAGGTACTTCCTTTCTGGTGAAGATGGAGCCAGTTAGAGGATCAATCTTGAACAGAGGGGAAGGGCTGCTTAAAGCAAAGGTCACATTTACATTCATTCCGAGGTCTTTATCTGTTACTATGGGAATAAAGATTGCTACATTTTCAGGAGTGCCTTCATACACGTAGACTTCATAAGAGGTTTCAGAAAATTCAGGTGGATTGTCATTAATGTCAGTCAACATGATGAATATATCAGTTGTATTGTCAAACCTCCCATCTTGATCGTATGTTATAGTGACTACCAAAGCAATTTCACTGCTGTATTTCTCTCTGCTAATATCTCCATTTATTATCAATTGATATAAGAAATTACTTCTTGAAGGGGGTTGTCCCTCAAATAAAGCAAATAGGTTGCTAGCAAAGCCATCCAGATTAAGAAGTGGCAATAAGGTAGAATTTATTTCAATATCTATTAAACTTGTGCCACTTGGCAAATGTTCAGTAACAGTAATGTTAGTGCTGCTAAAGGTAACTGTAGGCAAGCTTGCAGCTGAGTCAACAACCTGCACTGTTACAGAGGTCTTGGCCGAGAGGGGAGGGCTGCCGTCATCATAAGCAACAATTATTAATGTTATGGTTTCGTCCTCAAGAGATAGTAGGGAGGTTGAGACAATAAGTTCACCAGTAACAGACTCAACCCGAAAGTATTCATTTGCCTCCTTCAAACGATATCTAACAAAATTATTCACACCATCCCCATCTGTTGCTGTGACATTGCCAAGTTTAGTTCCAATGGCAGCTGTATTATCAACAGAAAATTCTCTGTCATCAGTAGTGAATTCAGGTTGGTACTCATTCACATCTAATACAGTGACAATAACAGTAGTAGTATCATTGTATGAAGCATCTAATGGATGGGAAGCTACCACAGTCAAGTGGTAAGTATCCATGGTCTCCACATCCAGGGCAACCGTGGTAATGATAGTTGGGATTGACATACAGTGAATTGTCTCTGTAACAATATCAAATTTATCTGTTTCTGACGTCAAATGGTAGAGTAAAGGTGTGAATTTTCCATCAGATGCACTAACTGCCACAAAGCCCTCTAACATACTAACAGCTGCATTAGTACTGTTTTCAAGGACACTCCCATAGTACTCTCCTCTGATGTATGTTACTTCAGTGGGGTTGGAATAAATATTTATTGTTACTATTTCTGCAAAATCCACATTGTTGCGTTCATAAACAATTACACATCCATAGGCTTGTACACCAACTAAATTCTCCTCATTAATGCAAAAAGGAGGACCCTTTAATAAATTTTGAGGGAGGGGCCCTAGGGAAATAAATTTACCAGATTGTATTCCAAAGGTATTATTTGGGCAGGTTTTGGGTACCAATTGTGATGAAATGCTATAATCAATTGAATGTCGACTTCCACCAAGAATAACTGGGAGATTTAGAAGTACATTTCCTTCTGAGAGAGAAGACACATGCCTACTTACGGAAATAGCAAAAACTCTGTTTTGCGAATTGTGTGAAAAAGCCAGTAACACCAGTGTGAACAATATGTATATCATTTTGTCAAGTTAGGATCTTTATCACTTCTGCTTCCCATTTAAGAGAACTAAGTATTATTTCCAAACATTAAATGCAACCTGGGAAAACAAAAACAAACAAAAATAAACAAAAACATCCATTAAGTACATACTGAAAATCACTTTGTGAACGCAAATATGCAGATCTACATCACTTTCCTACATACTACATCCATTTAACAGTAAAAGGCCTATGGGAAACTAAACCTAGTGAGAGCTGTGGATGAGGATACAGGAGTCTTCTCGTCATGCTTCTCCTCCACTGGGCCAGACAGCTACTTCCGGGAATACCACCCTTCATCAGTGACCCTGGAAGTCTTTCTGAAAGTTCATTGAATCCTTAGATCCCCATATGTAAATATATCACCAAGTATTCACATTGGCACTTATATATTGTCATTTACATATCACTTGCTATCAACCATATTCTGTATATAGCTTGTTATATGTTTGTACATATTTATATATCACATTTATTATAGTGTATATCACTACAGATACATTTACAATTCCAAAATTTCAAGAAGGGAGGGGGCAAGATTTTCAAATGCCCCCCCCCCCCCCCCTAAATGCACACCTGTTATATACGTATACCACTTTAATGTTACATCATCATAGGAGAAAGTTAAAGGTCATGTGATGTCATGGATGATTAAACAATTACATACCTATTTAGATATAAACAATATATCCCATACATCAACCTCCATATATCATGTATCCATACAGCATTTTAGAATACACATGATAGCATTGAGTGAAAAAAGATATCTCAAACTTCAAATAGACAGAACAATTTTAGAGATGCATTTTTAATCTACTTTGTTGATATATGATAAAGTTTAGCTTGATAAGAACAATTCACAGCCATGCATTGAATAGGTGCATGCAACATGTGCAACAAAATGGCGGCATTTCACTGTAATACTTTTAAGGAGCCTACCAAATAGTGACATATAGCTGCAGACAGCCATATTTAACTATTATCTTGAAAATGAATGCTGCCATTATCATTCTCTGTCACAAGCTTTATACTCTTGCTATCAATGATCATAATCTAGTAACATTTACGTTAAAAGTCTACAAAAGCACTCATCTTGCTGTTTGTTTAGAAGTTAATGTGCAAATTGCACTTTATAGGGAACTGCTATAGTCACCCATACAATCTAAAAATTGGTGTCATTAAAACATGAACCGAATTAAATTGATAACTGATAAATCAAAGAGGGCTAATTTAATAAGCGAAAGCCAAGGTGTCAGTCGAGACAAGCTCGGAAATAACCCTTTCTGTGTTCAGATGGTTTACATGGTAAAACCTTACAAGGGCACCTTAAGTGTCTGTGGGTCGTTACAGTAACCAACTCTAGATAGCAGTAGACTAAATTTCCCCCTAAAATAACTAAAGGCAGTGTAGTTTATTAAATTAATATAGATTTCCGTAGAAGGAGCAAGCTAAATTAACTCTTTGATTATTCAGTAACACTGAAATGCGATACTATTAGTAGAAATATAATAAATAACAGAATAAGTAATAGCATTAATTGTAAAGTTCACGTCAAGCTTGCCTATATATGCCTTGATCAACGGCTGATGGAAGCTGCCGGTGCGCCAGTAAGCTTTCTTTAATCCTTCTCTTTCCACCAAGCGAACAAACCTATGCTAGTCAGTCACTCGCCGAAAGGAACCAAACGCACAAAGGGCTGATATACGTAGGATGTCCAGAATTTAAGGAATTCGAGAGGCGTTCTGCGAAACCACAAAAGTGCTAATGGAAACCCCCGTATGTAGATAGGGCTGGGCCGTCACCAGTCGGTTACTAAAATAATGTTGGACAGGGGCGGCGGCAGCTCCTAAAAGAGAACTGGTTGGCAAAAACCTTTTACACTACCACTATACTACTACTGAATTTGTTGAAAAGTATCATTAGTGGGAAGAGGGGGCTAAGCTCCCGCACATTGGTAAATGGAGCTTACACTACTAAATTTGTAGAGCTAGAGACGCAAGGGCTATCGAGGCCACCAGAAAGAGGTTTGACAGACAAATATTTTAGGACATAGTCTATATCGATTAATAAAACGTTTTTCGGTAATCGTTGCTTTTGTAAATGTGAAAATGGCGACGTACAAAGTGCAGCTAGCAGACGATGTAGATGGCGAATTGCAGGAACCCTTGCCCATAGGTAACTTTAGTCAAATCATCTACTACACTGATACGTTAATAATGTTATTGTACTCCTTCAATCTAGTGAAGCAGGGAGGTTTAATTGGCTTGAAAAGATCTAATATGGAATACGGTTTGTACCACGGAAACTTACCTAACACGAAGAAGAGACGATATTTAGTGAGTTATATTTATGAATTGTTTTCTAA
Source organism: Chondrosia reniformis (assembly GCA_947172415.1). Taxonomy (NCBI): domain Eukaryota; kingdom Metazoa; phylum Porifera; class Demospongiae; order Chondrillida; family Chondrillidae; genus Chondrosia; species Chondrosia reniformis. Next base: position 5,970,761 of record OX359196.1, read on the forward strand.
TCTGGGGGTGAATTCCTTTATCAAGTTCTCTTTAGTGTCTCATTTCTTTTATTGATTCAGATAGCCGAGCGGGGTAACCCTGGTGAAAAGATAATCCTCGCTGGTAGTAACTTCGGAGAAGCCTCCAAACAAACTGTTCCCTCTGCATGCAAGTGGGTCTTTTAATCAATGCCCTATGACTCTTCCTTTTTGAATCAATTTGCTCAATGCCCTATGATTCTTCCTTTTTGAATCAATTTGCTCAATGCCCTATGACTCTTTCTTTTTGAATCAATTTGCTCAATGCCCTATGACTCTTTCTTTTTGAATCAATTTGCTCAATGCCCTATGACTCTTCCTTTTTGAATCAATTTGCTCAATGCCCTATGACTCTTCCTTTTTGAATCAATTTGCTCAATGCCCTATGACTCTTCCTTTTTGAATCAATTTGCTCAATGCCCTATGACTCTTCCTTTTTGAATCAATTTGCTCAATGCCCTATGACTCTTTCTTTTTCCCCCTTTTTTCCTAGGTATTTGTTGGGCGTGAGGAGCAAATCCACTCGAACATTACAAGTGTATCGGTCCCAGTTATTTAATGTGAGACCAATTTTAGAAGGTTTGTGTGCATTTTTATGTTAAAAATTTTAATGCGTCCATCCTCCTTTTTCCGTCTAGATGAAGAAATAGCTGATGTTAACAAAGATAAGACTTTTATGGAGAAAGTTGTTCAAATAACAGAATCCTTTGGAAGTGAGAAGAAGAAACGAGCAGTTGTAACAATTCAGAGAAATAGACTCGACAGTTCCATGCTTAATGAAACCATTGTGCCAGCCATCCAGCACGCAGAAAACCAAAGCAAGAGTGAAGCAGGTTTGTATACTACTTTAGACTTTATTGGGCATGTGACTACCGTGTGACTATCCCATTCAAGGTTTATTTTAGGGGGGCAGGGGAAAGGGGCATTGTAGTAGAGTGCCACCTCAAAATTTTGCCATATTGTATTCCAACCGCTTGTGATATTTCTAAGAGAAACCCTGCCATGGCAAATGTATTTTAAATATTTACATCTGTTAGATAATGTTGTCATGGATACACTCCACATTCCACCATGCAACAAGGAAGCAGAAAAAGCAAGTGATGTCTATAAGCTAGCAGATAGTATCCTTGAGATCTTCCCTGCTGGATACTTTATATATGCAGTTAATCGCAACTGAATTTAGAACATTCAATTTGTGGTGTAGTTTTGTAGAATTTATTGTCCTTAGCTTTAAAAGTTGTATCAGACAGTGAACTTGAGGCTCTGAATGAGCTGGCACAGACTGCCTTGTCTCAAGTTTACAAGGAAGCTAAAGAATGGAAAAAAGAGAAAAAGTTAGTAGTACTATCATTTATGCACAAGTTATGATCAAACAATTGCACTTATCGCTATGAATTATGGAGTCTTCTCTACAGGTATCCTGATGTAGTCATCAGTCAGCTGAAACTGCTAGCTGGGAGTTCAAGAAAATTGAACCAACTCCACAAAGCAAGATGTCTCCTATATAGTTCATGCCTTATGCACTTGTATAAACTAGATGGAAAGGATCTTAGAAATAAGGGTACTTAACATATACATATGTTTCTACTCACTGTATATCTAAATAGTAATGTTAAAAAGTAGTAAAATTTGCTAGTTCAAGACTGGGATCATAATGTTAATATTTATATAAATATTAACTTGAACAGTATTGAAAAGCCTTTAATATTTGTATTAAATGCTTTCTGATAGGACCTCAGTTTTCAGATGATATTCCGTTGACTGTCAGAGAAAGTATCTTGTCAAAATATACAACTACAGCTCCTGGAAAAAATAAGAAGATTTCAATGTCAAAACAGCAAAGAGACAGGGTGCTAAATTATCTTCTGGTGTTGTTATTGATAATCTTTGAGTATACCTTTGATTTTTCACTTCTAATGAGTGATCTCAAAGTCACCCAGCACAAGTTAGTACTAGTAACCTATTAAAGGTCTTGAATAAGGTGCAATTAAAATGGAGTCACTGGGCTGCATGTTACAGACTAAATTACCTATAGTTTGGGTGTTCTATTGGTACCTCATTTGGTCAGGGGTTACTCAATAACAGTATTCATGAGTAATTTAATTATATTCACAGTCTTTGATTAGTAGCTGTGAATTATATTCATAGTTTTGAAAGAGTAAACTCCAACTGAAAGGGTTATATACGTACATATATGGTAATACTTGTATAATCATAGCTCTATATATGATATAATGTATGTGGAATTGTATTAAAATTTAGTTCCCATGACCCTCCTATGAATTAAGTATTTATAATATTATATGTTATTGTTGTTGGTGTATAGTATAATACTTGTGGTTTGATTATCAAAAAAATTGTAAGATTGCTAAAAAAAAGGATTTATATATGTATTACAATATCTTGTGTGACCAGGTTGAAGCTACACTTAAAAGCTCTTGGATGTAGTGTTGCCAGTAGAAGAGGAGCATCATCAGATACAATGCAACCCTGCACGGCCATTTTATCAATACCACTTGACTTTCCAAAGCCACAACACAAGAAACCCAAGGGAAATTGAACTCAATATCATAAAATTGCTCTTTGTTATTTTGTTTGCTTTTTAGATTCATGTGAATATTAAATTGTTCAATATAAATTCATGAAAATCACTTTGTCAGAGATTTAGATTGTCAATTTAAACAAATTGCATAAAATCAATACTTACAAAAGATATATTAGCACACAAATGGACCGCCACATTGTATGGGAGATCACATGACTGGTGCAGTACATATGCAAGTTGCATGTGTAATTACAGATTCAAAGAAATATACATATAGAATTCAAAGTCAATATTAATGAATTGAAAAAAAGCAAAGTGACTGCACAAATTCAGAATGTTATCGATCAGACATCAATAGTGGATTTTTCGGAATCATGTTCAAAAGGTTGGGGCAGCCCACTCTGAAAGTTATCTTTATTTTTGTTATCATAGTGACCAACATAGCTATTTTGGTAATGAGGATAATGATTGTCATCCATCAGTGGATGAGATGACGGTAAATAAAAACTATCATCAAAGGTGGGCATTTCAGGATGGTAACTTTCATGCCTTGCCAATGCAGCTAAGGACACTTGTGGAGAAACTGCTGTGACACCATGACTCTTATGTGACTGATGGCTTGGTGAGTGAGAAGGTAGTCCTGTGTATCTCTGAGGTATTTGACGGCTGTCAGACATTTCTTCATAATCTGGAACATCTCCTTCCAAGCCTTGTGTTGGAGAAACAAAGGTTTTCTTCTTAGACCTTGGGCTTTCAAAGAAATACCTACTTCCCTGACCCGGAGGGCTTCTAGCAACTCTTTCAGCAACATGTCTACCTGGTGATCTGACGCCTTCTGCAGCATGTCTATTTGGTGATCTGATGCCTTCCGCAGCATGTCTACTTGGTGATCTGACGCCTTCTGTAACATGTCTACTTGGTGATCTGACGCCTTCTGTAACATGTCTACTTGGTGATCTGACGCCTTCTGCAGCATGTCTATTTGGTGATCTGATGCCTTCTGCAGCATGTCTACTTGGTGATCTGACGCCTTCTGTAACATGTCTACTTGGTGATCTGACGCCTTCTGTAACATGTCTACTTGGTGATCTGACGCCATCTACATGATGTCTATGGGGAGACCTTGGTGGTTCGTGCATTAGCCTAGGATAGCTTCCAAAGGTATCTTCCTCTGCAAAGCTGGGAGGACTCAGTGAAGCCTCTGTATGTCTGGGACTTATGCGAGGTGAATGATTATCAACCAGTCTAGCAGGAATCCTCAAAGTTGGGACACTGTCTTCAAGCCCGTTTTGGAGCTGTTTTGGATTCTCTCCAACTTGTTGTGTGACAGTCTGAAGACTCAAAGGACTACGGCCTTCATTTGTCCCATTTTTGTGACTGCTATTTTGTTGTGGAAATGCTTGCTTCTTAGTCTTCCTAATAGAGCTTGGTGGGTGGGAACCTCCTGGTCTAGAGGGCAGATGTCTTGTGGGGGACCACGGTTGGATGCCATGGGGCGGATGGGGCAGATAATTAGGATAGTGACGATTGTTGTGAGGATAGTTACCCTTAGGTCTCCAAGGAGGTGTATTATAAGTGGGTGTGTGATGATGTCTATTAGTCTTGTAATTCAATGTGTCATCAGTGACTACTGAGAGGTGTTCCGTTCCAGCCTCCTCCTCCACGCCTCCCTGGACAGTCACATCACCGTAGCGATTTTCTACAGCACTGCTCACAACACTTGTTGAGGAGCTAGGAGGTTCCATTAACCAGTATGGCTCTGATAACAACTGTGAGAGCCCAAGAGTGCGATCATCGGTATCTACGGAAGGTTTCATGCGAACAGCCTCCTCCCAGTAATCATTTGGTGTCACATGAGCTGCAGAGAGCGATTTTAGCATGTCAACAGGCTGTACAGGTGATGCTTCATGTCTCTTATCATGAACATCACTTTCTTCATTGCCTTGGTTGGAATTAGTCAGGTCTTCCAAAGAAGGAGAGAGCACACCGGCCTGGGAATCTCTGATTCTAAGGGGATCCATAACACTAGCTTCAGTCGATGTGATTGAGTCTCGATTTGTTGAATGTACCTTCCTAATTAGTGCCCTAGAGGGAGGTCTATGATGGGATGTTGCATTTAGGGAGGAGCTGCCTTCAGAAAGAGGCAAGGTAGACTCATCTGAGTAGCAGTCTTTGATATCAGTTGAGCTTCCCTCTGGAAGAGGCATATCACTATGGAAACCAGTTTCAGCTGACGTATTTGAATGGTCATGAAAATGGTAGGCTTCATGGAGAGAAGGTGACTCAATGGAGGCCTGGATCATATGGAATACCTCGTTCCCTGAATGACGTCTCTTTTCTTCCTCTTCAGGATGTGTTTCTCCGTATTCGTCATTATAGGCCACAACACTAGCAGTTTCATGGCCCAAACTGCTGTTACTGTTGACAGTGAATATCCTCTTGTATTTCCTGTACCGGACGCAACAACAGCAGACAATCAGTAAGACGATAGCAGAGACAAGTAAAACACTAACTGCTGTTGGAATGCCAATAATGAGATATATAATAAAGGATTCATCCTGAGTGTTACATTGGCCAGCATCAGACAAAGCTTTGACTGAATGAGAGATATTAGTCAATTGTTGTTGAGATTCACTGAGAGATAGCTTTATGTGATTAACAGTTAAGTCCTTTAGACATCCCTTGAAAGGCGATAGGTTTTTTATTATTGTGTTTGACATTTTGATTTCGTCACTCCTATCTATGGGTAACCCACCAATAAACAGCAAAGAAGAATGGACAACAATGCTTTCCAAATCATTAATCCTAGTTGAGGAACCTGAACTTCCTCCAGATGTACATGTTACAATGTTGTCCTTCTGTGTGACAGTCACTTGATGCAAGCTGCCATCAGAAACAGGATTGGATAAAACAATACGTCTTAGAAATTCTGGTGAACTTAATGAAATGTAGTAATTCAATTTTCCTTCTTCAAGCTATAAATGGAAGGAGAATAATAAGACATGTTTTGGCTAATGGAACAAAAAATATATCAGGTACAAACAGCTGGTTTTACAGTACATACTACTAGTAAGTAGTGCCACTAAAGTGTCTTATGTATATAGTTATCCACTCTATGCTAATGTGATCTAAAACAGCACCATCTCATTAACCTCACTAGCTATGGACTGTGCCTGATAACTTACAAAAATGCAGACTGTGCTTACAGATCTAAGATGCCTACAATAACTAAGTAACTGACCTCCAAAAATACACCAGGTGATGCAGATACCAGTGGGTGATAGTAACCATAGTAACACTATGCAATGTCACTATAATATCAAGGTTTTATTTGGGGGGAAGGGGGAGGGCTTGTTAACAAAATATATTTAGACATTGTATAATTTGAGTTAGAAAATATGTTTCAGTGATACTTTATAAAGCATGTCAAATTGTGAGCTCACCCAAAAAAAAAAACCTAATGGGCATAAATGTTTTAATAACCAATCAAATAATCTAAAAAACATGGATGACACCAATATGATACCAAGGAAAAATATTTGCTATGGAATGTTTTCCTAGATCTACGTATTAGGACAAACCTATAGAGCTTTAAATGCATTATTAACTGCTAAGCTGGTTACTATCATAAACTTACATATAGGATATGGTAGTTTTTCTGATTGAAGATGGCAAGGATAATCCCATTTTGTGAGGAAGTTTGAAACTGTAATGTTAACTGAAAGGCTGTTTCAGTTAGTGCTGCCCTCTTTGTGGTTTCAGATGTTTCTCCTCGCTGGAGAACCTAGTGTATATAAATGGCAAACACGTTATTCAATATATATAAATAGATACCTACCTATTTACTTTATACTCCTAAACTTTATTAATGGTTTAGAAACTATATCTGAAAGGAAATACACACATTTAAAGATTGCGTATCACGTGAATAACAATAAACACATTTTTCTACGTGCTACATCTACCTATTCTAGAGTAAAAGGTTTATATACAGTATAGGAACTAAAGCTGGTGAGAGCCTTTGACATGTACATACGTATATAAAGACAGTGTTAAATGACACTCACTTCAGAATAAAAGAAGAAATCTCTATGAAATCTAATCATTGTGTATCCTTGGCCACTATAGCTCTGGAAAGTGGCTACATCTAAAGTAAATGAGATTCATGTCATTAAATGAGGACTATCTTGTCAATTATGTGCAAATTACAGCCTACATGCATATGTTACGATATTTAGAGGAATTTATTTTAAGGGGGTTCAGTCCAAAATTGTTGTCATCTTTATACTTGGCTTGATGAACATTTGGTTTACTAAGAATTTAGTTTACAGAAACTTCCCTAAGTATTTCTAAATAAACAGATTGTAACAATAATTCATTCTCACCATTGCTACAAGAAGAAGCCAATCGATCACTGACATATTCGCAAGTTTCTACTAGTATGTTTTGACAAGAGACACAAGAAACTGAAGATAGGGGTGATGGTGATATTGTGTTCATGCTTGGGTCACACTGATTGGAGGCTGTGTAAGATCCCTCTGGTATGGTAACTGCCTGGTTATTCCAGGCAATATTGCCAAGACAACCAATAAAGTCATAATATCTAAGGTTGAGTTCCACAGAAACCTCATTAAAGCTTTCCAAGCCAGCAAAAGCAGAGAATGAATTAGCCTCGTTTGTAAGGTTCCTAAAGATGTGATAGAAAAATACTATATTACTTGTACTAGGGGCTAAAATACGTACATCTAGCAGCTGTTATGCAAGTCAAACATAACAGGTCCATTAACCTCTGGTGACCTGGATATACAGTACAGAGATCTAGGAATATCAGTGAAGGGTTGAGATAATCATTCATACATGTATGTTGTCAGTTTCAAGGGTTACTTGACAAAAGATTAAGTTATTCAGAGAATGTCAAGCCTTGTACAGTACACAATGTGAATCTATTAGTAGTCAACTTTACATCCTGGACCGAAATAGAATTTAATCCAAATAACACAGACTTACCCAGATCACAAATGCTTTGAAGAAACAATTTCATTAAGGATAATTCATTTGTTTAGCTGACATAAATATTACAAGAACACACCTTCTGGGCCTCACAGTCAGCTGCTGTGAATTATCCCAGAGTTGGGGGTCAACTTTAATTCATTGCATTTCGATGAGGTAATATCCCTGTGACAACTCATGCGTGACAACATACATACTCCCACCCTCATACTTCAAACTATTTCTACAGGGAGTTCTCATTATTAGAGAGTTTTCCCTTGGGGTCAAACAGTAACACACAATACATTTAATGCCATTAAAAAGTAAGTACAGTTCTTATTCATTACATTCCGAATATTAAATACAGGTAATTTGGAGCTCCTTTAAATACATACAAAAGGTATATGAGCAATAGAATTCATGCAGGGATACAAGAGATATTATGTGTATTAAGTGTACATAAGTTAGAACAATATACAAGAGAATAACATGGGTACATTATATTATTACTATGATGTCAATTTAGCTACGTACGTACGTATGTGTATACATGGGATTGAGAATGATTGGCTTGCAGTTGAAAAGTACTTTACAAATCACATAATATTTAGACTCCTCAAAGGAGTATATTAACTTCAATACTAAACAGGACACCTGTAGGTTTTTAATTACTTGGCTGGATCATACAGCTATGTTATCAGACTAGCTGTCTCATGAAAAAAAAACAAATACTTGAACCAACAGTTGTACCTGATTTAACACTACAAATCACATACAAATGACTGTCTCTCCTCAAAGGCTTTCAGTTGAACTCAAATTCAATGGTCAGTGTCCATATACAAGCATTTCAGAACCAGACTTACACTGTCAATTCATCATAACTTCTCGATGCCACCACAAGCTCCTCAACTTCCAATTCAAATTTACCATTCTAAAATCAGAGATAGAGGCATACGTCATATTCACATTAAGTCATTAAGTAGCATACGAACCTGTACATTCAGCTACGTATGTATTTGGGTTAATAAGGATCATATGTACATACCTCAAAAGGTATGGTGAATGGATAGTACATTTTAACTGAGATCATGGTACAGTAAATCATTATCAGGATGGGTTCTAGCTTAGTGCCACATAATCTCTGAAGGAATGCAGTTGTACTAATTGTCATCCTCATTTAAAGAAATACATTAACAAACATACGTATCTAGATACCTTCTTTTAAAATTAAAACTATTTATGAAGCTATTTAGAATAAAAAAACCCTTTTACATGGACTGAATTACATGTAGAAATGTAACTGCACATTAGAGAAATTGAATGCACAAAGTGATCACAATAACTTTAAAAGTTATGTATGCCATATTTGGTAAAGCACATGTGTGCGTGGAATTCCTTACTACTAAATATGTAACACTCAGGTCTGAAGGTCTACATTCACCAGCTTTAGGTCAGTAAATAGAGAAAAGGAATTTGGTGATTGGTAGACTAGGAATTAAAACATAAACAGGACATGACTAAGTCAGACCTGTAAGAATTAGGATTCTGGGAATCAATCACTAAAGGAAATGAGGAATGTGATATCAGTCAGCCGGTATTACAAACAAGAAGCTACAAAGTATAACTGTAAAGCAACCTGAGGCGAGGATGAGTACGTATGTCTACTGTACACATATTATCAACAGAAATGTTTATAAGCACATGTAAATGTAAATAAAAGTAATAATTTGCTGATATACGTATGTATTACCAACCTCAGGCTACAATAATTAACCAATTAAGATAAGTACAATGTAGAAATACTAGCTGTGGGGAGGTGTTACATGGTGTTTACAAGTTTGGTTGGGCCAATATAGTGTCTCATTACAGGTTCAGTGGCTCCTGTATGCTAAAGTTGCCTTTAGTCCAGATTACTATGGCAACTGATGCATGTAACTATAGAAACTTTACTACACTGTAGGCTTCAATAAAGGAATTGAAACTATTTGTAAGAAACAGGCAGCTCTTTGTGCTACTATGGTCAAAACAAATATTTAAACGTGAAAACAGATAATATATATAAAACTACAAAGGCATGAACTTGAAAAACAAATAACTTAGGAAAAATATCTTTGTTTATCAATGTATATGTGTATAAGGCCTCCAAAAACAACTACATTCCACACCATAAACTATTTGTACCTTATATACCCCATAATTACAATACATATTAATTACACTAGCAAATTACCATACCTCTAAATGAATAGTTATTCTGTTCCAGGAATCCTCTTGGATATCATTTGAACTACTAGCTAATACGCCATTTACATTTGCTAACATGGCCTTCTTGTCAATAAGTTGTAGGGCAAGATGGCTATTTTTAAATTTTTGATAGAATAGGAGGCCACTTTTGTCATTTGTGAAAATATCAAAAGAGAGGCTAGCTGAGTTAGATGTCAGATCAAGAAGTGGAAAGAGGAACTTTGCATGTCTGTTTCTTTCAAATGAAAAGGGTTTTTGCTGACAGTTATGGCCGCCGTATCCGTGTGGACAGTGACAATGGTATATACGACTTCTATTCACTCCTTCACATATTCCATCATTGAGACAAGGGCTATTGTAACAAGGATCATTGGGAGTGTCACACAACTTCCCGAAATGAGTACTGGGGCAGGCACAGGAATAACCATATCTGACATTGCTACATGTTCCACTATTCAAGCAAGGATCACTGGCACAGGAATTTTGTACAAAATGTACAGTGATGTTCAGTCTGGATTCAGCAGGAGGTGTGCGGACATCTTTGGCCATTACCTTGCAATGTATTGGATCAGTAAAGTTCATTTTATTGAGATAGAAGAGCTCTCCAGTGTCTCTGTTTACATCCAAAAAGGAAGTGGGTATTAGGCCAACACAATCCATGGAGTACTCTATTTTATCTCCCTCCTCATCCACAGCAGTGAAGCTGGCTATGGGAACACCTCCAGTTTCAGTATTGAAATAAATGTCAACATCAGTTTCTACTGAGGGTAGGAATTTTGGGGCTTCATTAACATCAATCACATTTATAATCATTTCTGTGCTATTGGCCCGCCCTCCACCATCTGTTGCATTTATAATAAGGTGGATTTCTTTTAGTTCTTCACTTTCATAATTTAGTCCTTGGGTTAGCAGTATGGTCCCACTGGAACTATTGATAAGGAATAGGTCTCCAGCTGCATATGGCTCATACTGTACAATAGAATATACTACCGTACCATTACTACCAGCATCTGAATCGTAAGCCTTTACCACTGCTATCTCACTGCCTATGGAAATGGATTCATTAACTGAGATTTCATAAACAGCCTGTGTAAATACTGGAGTATTGTCATTTTCATCTAATATCACTACAGTCACATAAACCGTATCAATGGCTCCAGTACTATCATTAGCACGGATAGTTATATTAATTTCGGGTATCACTTCCCTATCAATTTTTTCTTTTATGTGGAATTTTAATATTTTAAATTGGCTAATTATCATAAATTTGATGTTGCCTTTGATATTAGATGGTGAAATTTCAGATGAAAATTTAGGTTGTCCTTCTGAGTTTATGATTTTCATTGCCAACAGAGAGTTATTAGGAACATTTTCCATGAAATATTGGTACCTTGGGACAGGGACAGTGCCATCCCTACTAAGAACTATCTGAAGAGCTTGGTCAGAAATAAAATCAACAGTTACAAGAACCGATGCCTGGGGCACATCAATTTCGGAATCTTCAGAATGATAGCTGGCATAGACCCTGAAACTAGCCCTTGCTTTTGTTGGTAGTTCCTTTAAAGAGATCTCACCAGAAGTTTCATTTATTGTAAAATACATTAGTGTATCAGCATAGGACTCATCACCCTCATCAAAAAAGTATATAACATAATTACTATTGGCTGAGGACGGAGACACAGCATTTACCTGACCCACTATTTTTCCAGGCTGTGCTGATTTTGAAACAGTAAATACATAGCTGGTTTCAACAAACATCGGAGGACCAATGGCTACAATGCTGACGTTAACCAGTATTACACGACTGCTAGATTTTGACACTTTAGTCCCCTGATCCCTTGCCTCTAACTCGATGGGATAAGAACCACTGCTCTGTGGCGAGTGTTTTAGTGAGAGCTGATAAACCAGACTATCACCAGGATTAGGAGGAAGGATGTCAAAGTAACCCTGCTCATTTCCACTGATTATGGAAAACCCTATAGTCCCATTTTCTCCTTTGTCAGGGTCCATTGCAGAAAGTTTGAATATGGGTCCTAGTTGGTTGCCGGAAATTGAAATTGATGGCAAAAGATTCATAAATTGAGGAGCGTTATCATTGATATCTGTTACTGAAATCTGTACGCTTAGAGAAGACATTGCATTATTCAAACTGTAACTGATAGTGTAAGTCTTCATGTCTTCTCCATACAAGCTAACCATTGCTTCTCTGTCTAGTGTACCATTCGTTAGGATTTCTCCGGTCGGGCTTATTAGAAAGAAATTGTCTACTTCTTCAAAACTGTGCAAAACGAAAATATAAATAAAAGTTATCAGGTATTCTACCACAAATAGATAACTTAATTTGCACAGTAAAGTAGAGTACATTTAATATTTATCTAATGGTATAACGAGAAATAACTATAAAATTGCTGGCATCTAGGACTCACGCATAGTTAGTAGCTCCGTCAATGTGGATGTTCTTAACCGAATGGTTTGGAGGTACTCCTTCCTCCACGTCCACATAATATTGTTGAGAACGCGATATTGCAACAAGAATAGCAAATAGGGAAACTAATAAAGCGTTCTTCATTACTTCACCAGTCATAATCCGCTTCTCAACTGATCATCCTGTTAGCGATCGAGCATTCTGCGGCATTTGAGCTATTTCCTCATAAATAAATTCATAGACGCCTAAACACTATTCATAGTTATCCTAAGCATTCCTAAATTGTAAATATGGTGGATTTCTCAAATCTTTTGAATGTAAGCTTTTGAAAGGATCATCTTTAGAGCGTCTGAAGACGCAGTTTGTTGTTTTTTCTTTGCTGTCAGACGAGTCACTGAAGAAGACCCTCAGGGTCGAAACGTCTGACAGCAAAGAAGAAACAAACTGCGTTTTTTAGACGCTCTAAAAGTCGAAAGATGATCCTTTCAAAATATAGGTTCGACGCAGTTAGAAGGAATCCTTACTCTATTAAGACTTTCTTCTAGTGACATTTTCATTGTACATTCAGAGAAGGAATGGTCCTTTAAATTTGTTTTTGTATTTGGTTAAAGTGGTGTTAACAGAAAGAGGGATTGGTCATAGCATTAATGTTGCAGTATATTGGGCCAAAAATTATACACTAAAGATGGCTTTCTAATGTTCAAACTCATATTTTCAAAAGAGCACAGTATAGAAGTAGAGCATATATAGATTGCATTTAGAGACATCTGGTTCCTTCTTCCTTCTGGGTTTGGGATTGATGCCTGGGGTGTGGCTATAGTCGGGAAATATCTTGCCAACAGGGTTAATGATATTCATATATAGCAGCTGACTCAGCAAACTTGGAGAATGAGTTTGCATTTACATTCTAGGGCATGCCTCAGGAAACTTCAGAATGCTTTATGTATCAACATTTATGTAGATGTACTGCATTCAGTAAGATAGACTATTTTTTAAATGTATGCACATATACGTACATATATATAGAGCGAGGATCCTGGAATGTTCATCCCTGGTCCACAAATTTTGTGCACTAAGTTGATAACAAATTGTACACAAAATCTTGATCCAACAAATTCTTACATGAATTATCTAATCCAAAATAGTTGAACATGGAAACACAAGAGAAACAAAGGAAGGTCAGTTGAGCTTATCAGGTAAAAATTCAATGTAGTTGTAGGGAACTAGTCCTGACTCTCCATTAACTAAATTGGCTTGGTACCATCCATCTTCTTCTGTCTGGACAACTAAGGGAAATAACATATACGTACGTACTTACTATGATAGGTGTGCTAGTTGCTATGATAGGTGTGCTAGTTACTATGATAGGTGTGCTAGTTGCTATGATAAATGTGCTAGTTGCTATGATAGGTGTGCTAGTTGCTATGATAAATGTGCTAGTTGCTATGATAGGTGTGCTAGTTACTATGATAGGTGTGCTAGTTGCTATGATAGGTGTGCTAGTTGCTATGATAGGTGTGCTAGTTACTATGATAGGTGTGCTAGTTGCTATGATAGGTGTGCTAGTTGCTATGATAGGTGTGCTAGTTGCTATGATAGGTGTGCTAGTTGCTATGATAGGTGTGCTAGTTGCTATGATAGGTGTGCTAGTTGCTATGATAGGTGTGCTAGTTGCATGATAGGTGCGCTAGTTGCTATGATAGGTGTGCTAGTTGCTATGATAGGTGTGCTAGTTGCTATGATAGGTGTGCTAGTTGCATGATAGGTGCGCTAGTTGCTATGATAGGTGTGCTAGTTGCTATGATAAATGTGCTAGTTGCTATGATAGGTGTGCTAGTTGCTATGATAAATGTGCTAGTTGCTATGATAGGTGTGCTAGTTGCTATGATAGGTGCGCTAGTTGCTATGATAGGTGTGCTAGTTGCTATGATAGGTGTGCTAGTTGCTATGATAGGTGTGCTAGTTGCTATGATAGGTGTGCTAGTTGCTATGATAGGTGTGCTAGTTGCTATGATAGGTGTGCTAGTTGCTATGATAGGTGTGCTAGTTGCTATGATAGGTGTGCTAGTTACTATGATAGGTGTGCTAGTTGCTATGATAAATGTGCTAGTTGCTATGATAGGTGTGCTAGTTGCTATGATAAATGTGCTAGTTGCTATGATAGGTGTGCTAGTTGCTATGATAAATGTGCTAGTTGCTATGATAGGTGTGCTAGTTACTATGATAGGTGTGCTAGTTGCTATGATAGGTGTGCTAGTTGCTATGATAGGTGTGCTAGTTACTATGATAGGTGTGCTAGTTGCTATGATAGGTGTGCTAGTTGCTATGATAGGTGTGCTAGTTGCTATGATAGGTGTGCTAGTTGCTATGATAGGTGTGCTAGTTGCTATGATAGGTGTGCTAGTTGCATGATAGGTGCGCTAGTTGCTATGATAGGTGTGCTAGTTGCTATGATAGGTGTGCTAGTTGCTATGATAGGTGTGCTAGTTGCATGATAGGTGCGCTAGTTGCTATGATAGGTGTGCTAGTTGCTATGATAAATGTGCTAGTTGCTATGATAGGTGTGCTAGTTGCTATGATAGGTGTGCTAGTTGCTATGATAGGTGTGCTAGTTGCATGATAGGTGCGCTAGTTGCTATGATAGGTGTGCTAGTTGCTATGATAGGTGTGCTAGTTGCTATGATAGGTGTGCTAGTTGCATGATAGGTGCGCTAGTTGCTATGATAGGTGTGCTAGTTGCTATGATAAATGTGCTAGTTGCATGATAGGTGCGCTAGTTGCTATGATAGGTGTGCTAGTTGCTATGATAGGTGTGCTAGTTGCTATGATAGGTGTGCTAGTTGCATGATAGGTGCGCTAGTTGCTATGATAGGTGTGCTAGTTGCTATGATAGGTGTGCTAGTTGCTATGATAGGTGTGCTAGTTGCTATGATAGGTGTGCTAGTTGCATGATAGGTGCGCTAGTTGCTATGATAGGTGTGCTAGTTGCTATGATAGGTGTGCTAGTTGCTATGATAAATGTGCTAGTTGCTATGATAGGTGCGCTAGTTGCTATGATAGGTGTGCTAGTTGCTATGATAGGTGTGCTAGTTGCTATGATAGGTGTGCTAGTTGCATGATAGGTGCGCTAGTTGCTATGATAGGTGTGCTAGTTGCTATGATAAATGTGCTAGTTGCTATGATAGGTGTGCTAGTTGCTATGATAAATGTGCTAGTTGCTATGATAGGTGTGCTAGTTGCTATGATAGGTGCGCTAGTTGCTATGATAGGTGTGCTAGTTGCTATGATAGGTGTGCTAGTTGCTATGATAGGTGTGCTAGTTGCTATGATAGGTGTGCTAGTTGCTATGATAGGTGCGCTAGTTGCTATGATAGGTGTGCTAGTTGCTATGATAGGTGTGCTAGTTGCTATGATAGGTGTGCTAGTTGCTATGATAGGTGTGCTAGTTGCTATGATAGGTGTGCTAGTTGCTATGATAAATGTGCTAGTTGCTGCACATACCATTGAGAAGAACATCTCCTTTCCTAAAAGTCAGTTCAGCAGGATCATCAGAAGTACAATCAAACACAGCCTTTGCCTTTTTCCCCTCACTCTTCCACATTTCTTTGAAGCGTTCATCTTCTCCAGGAACAGATGCTTCCTTTAGGAGCTCCTCGGAGTTACTGTTGCTATAGTGTGCCTTATTGTCCTTTGTTTCAGGTAGATTCTGTTCTGTAGCACTCTTCTCTTGAAGTTTGTTTTCTCTCGAAATATTGAAGCCTAGAGAATACAAGGAGACAGTGATGAACAGTCAGACAAGATGTACAAACTAGCTGCCTTACTTCCAGTTGACGTCCTTGGTTTTGCCTGCAGGATTGGTGGCTTCTTAGACACTTTACCAGGACCATTAGCAGCAGAATTGCCTTCTGTGAGTGATCCCCGCTTCCCCTTTGGTCCATCTGGTGGGGGAGGAGGCGGTCTACTTGGGGGTGGGTAGGAGGGCATCCGGGTAACATCTCCACCTTCAGGTGTCTTCTTCTTGGAAAACTGTGGTGATTGCTGCAGGCTTCCTGCTCGTTGGAGGGGTAGCTCATCCCCGCTTGGGAGGGAAGATGAAGTTCCTGTTTTCTTTAAAATGGCAGGTGAAGACTGCTCACTAGGGTCCCTTATACCCTCAAACATCTACAAAAATAAATAGAATACACAGACTTTGCATCAAAATTGATAAGCCACAGCAGCAATAGTAGTAGCACATGGAAGCATTGCACAGAAAAGTAAATTTGAAGTTTAAAATCTTATTTCCAACTGGTAAATTGACAGAGAAAAAGTGCACGATTTCAGCACTGCAGAACCGACATGTACATACATGAGCACTTTCTGTTTTATAGGCTTACATTTACCTCATCAACATGATCAATGAGAACTTCTACAACTTTGTTCTGATGCTTCAGGTCAATAATGGTTGCCACTGTTTCTCGTTCTGGCCTCATTAAAGTAGGCCCAAAGCAGACAGCAAGATTACTTGGCTTCATGAAATTCTTATCTGAATGACTGGAAACCCTGAAAAGCATAAAGAATACTTACTGCATATACACAAGTGAAGTGTTACAGAGAGGCTGTTATGCAATTCCCAAAATTGATCAGGTGCAACATATAAAGACCAACTTCAAGCTTTGCAACCTACAAGCCTCAAACTGTTTTATTTTGTGTGGAATTATGTTGTGCATGTACACATGGAACTAATCTGAAGACTCTTGCATAAAACAGGTAGAATACATACGTACATATGTGTACACCTCTACGGGCCATATTTGGAACACCTCTATGGACTGTATTGGACGACCTCTATGGGCCATATTTGGCATGTAGAGTTTTTCAATAAATTTAGGTCAACTGAAGAGTGAAGGTAAAACAGATGTTGCTTCAATACAATTGTCTCGTAACTATTCAAAAATACATCAATATTGCTCAATAGGATAATTTACATCAGTAAGTGACCTTTTAGTAGTATACTAGACTTTAACATTTAGTCAACATTGTGATCTTACATACAATACAAGATGATGAATAATAAATTCAGTTTAGTTTGGTACACATTACAAGTCTACAAAATGGGCCAGTCACAGATGGGCCAGTCAAACAGCCGTATAAGGTACCATAACTCACTTTGCTAAATGATTCACCAGTAGTTTGAGGACCTCCTGGTTGAGAGTTGGAAGAGAGACAATCAAATCTTTAATGGACTCTCTCCTTTTCCCCTCATCATTCACTTCTACAGTGTAGATACAAGAAAAATGGCTGACAGGACCCACCACAGAAAAAGGAACCATCATGATAGGACTTACTAGCTGCCTCAATGAAACTGTTGTGGAGGTCAAAGGTCAGCAGTGGCTCTGATAGTTGTTTGCTATGGAGAAAGAGAACCACATTAATGGTATGTAGGGCAGTATTGGGTAGGGTGGGAGGGAGGTGGGGCGACATTGGGTAGGGTGGGATGGAGGTGGGGCGACATTGGGTAGGGTGGGATGGAGGTGGGGCGGCATTGGGTAGGGTGGGATGGAGGTGGGGCGGCATTGGGTAGGGTGGGATGGAGGTGGGGCGACATTGGGTAGGGTGGGATGGAGGTGGGGCGACATTGGGTAGGGTGGGATGGAGGTGGGGCGGCATTGGGTAGGGTGGGATGGAGGTGGGGCGGCATTGGGTAGGGTGGGATGGAGGTGGGATGGACATTGGGTAGGGTGGGATGGAGGTGGGGCGACATTGGGTAGGGTGGGATGGAGGTGGGGCGACATTGGGTAGGGTGGGATGGAGGTGGGGCGACATTGGGATGGAGGTGGGGCGGCATTGGGTAGGGTGGGATGGAGGTGGGGCGGCATTGGGTAGGGTGGGATGGAGGTGGGGCGACATTGGGTAGGGTGGGATGGATGGACATTGGGTAGGGTGGGATGGAGGTGGGGCGACATTGGGTAGGGTGGGATGGAGGTGGGGCGACATTGGGTAGGGTGGGATGGAGGTGGGGCGACATTGGGTAGGGTGGGATGGAGGTGGGGCGACATTGGGTAGGGTGGGATGGAGGTGGGGCGACATTGGGTAGGGTGGGATGGAGGTGGGGCAGCATTGGGTAGGGTGGGATGGAGGTGGGGCAGCATTGGGTAGGGTGGGATGGAGGTGGGGCAGGATGGATACTTAATATACATAAGTAAGATGTACATATGTAATAACTGAGATAGGATACATATCAAGCAGGTGCATGCATGTACATAACTGGAAATACACACCTAAAGTAGTACTTGATGGCGCTGCAAATTATGTGAATATCCCATTCATTTGGGTCATCTAGGTTTGGTGGAAACTGCTTTCCTTTTGAAAGAAAAGAAAAGTTCCAAACTTGAAAGTATGGAATTGTGTATGTATGCTTTGAGTACCAATGGCATCTTTCATTAGTTTTATGGCCCTGTTGACCTGTCCTGGCTTTCTGTACACACCTTCCTCATCCAAACCTCTCTCTTCAACAATATCAATAAACTTCTTAATTCCATTAACAGCAGCAAGTGTCAGTACTCCAGCTGGAAATGCGGATAGTTGTGGGAAGTGGAGAGGCGGGGGAAGTGGAGAGGCGGGGGAAGTGAAGAGGCGGGGGAAGTGGAGAGGCGGGGGAAGTGGAGAGGCAGGGGAAGTGGAGAGGCGGGGGAAGTGGAGAGGCGGGGGAAGTGGAGAGGCGGGGGAAGTGGAGAGGCGGGGGAAGTGGAGAGGCGGGGGAAGTGGAGAGGCGGGGGAAGTGGAGAGGCGGGGGAAGTGGAGAGGCGGGGGAAGTGGAGAGGCGGGGGAAGTGGAGAGGCGGGGAAAGTGGATAGGTGGAGGAAGTGGAGAGGTGAAGAGGAGATGTGATGAATGGTGAATGGATTAGGGTATATGTACATACGTACATTTATCCGAACGGGTAGGCATTACTGCATACACCTGGTACAATAAAGAAGGGAACATCACTATTAAATATTTGTAAAACTAAAAGGTATACAAGTTATGAGACTTACTGGTTCTTTTCCTTCCATTGCATCCATCCATTTCCCTCTGTCATTATTTGATATTGCTTGCACGACAACCTTCTTTGTGGTTCCTTCTGACCTAAAATAATGAGCCACGAGTAATTTAAAACACCATTTCCTACATATGTACTATGTCTAATATATAGTTAAAGGCCTATAGGGACTGACACCTAGTGATAGCTTTGGATAAGGATACAAGAGTCTTTATTCTTCTACTCCACTGGGCCAGACAACTGTTTCTGGGAATACCTCCCTTCCTTAGTGAGTGACTGACCTTGGGAGCCTTTCTATAAGCTCTTCTTTGAATCCTTAGATCCAATGCATTGAACACCTCCATATTGTTTGTATATATGTGAACATACACAGCATAGTAAATGTGATAAACAAAGTTTAAAACTAACTGGTTAGGAATCAGCTCAATTTCCATGCAAAACTTTCTGTCCACCTCATCATGTTTGCTTCTGATGCAGCTCTTCACTAGCATAAAGTCTTTCTACACAAGAAATACATTCCAAAAGTGGTAGCAACAAAGCTGCAAGTGAAACAGATTAACGTACACAGAATTGTCCTTTGCCATCTACTGATATCAATCTCAACAGTCCAGACTCCTGAGGTCTCTTCTTGAACTGTGCAAAGTACCTCACCCAGCTGGACTGCGCCAGAACACCGATTCCAATTCTCCTCTCATGTACCATCAGGTGCCCTTGTATTTTGTAGTCAGGGTGCTGGGAGAGCATCTCCTGGGCCTTGGTCAACACCTGGGTCTTTAAATCATACCGTTTCTTTGTTCCCTCCAAATACACATCTCTCAGCTATAGATACAACAGATAATTGCTTACTCTGGTCTTCCCAGAAATATATGGTATGTGTAGCTAGCTTACCAGTTGCACCTTATGCTGGACCCTATCTACAAATGGCTTCAAACTTGATGTTGTATCGTAGGCTTGGTGGAAGAATGTAGTTATGTCACTAAAGTAACCTATTATCTACACAATTGGAAACATTGGATGTCAGTCAATCAAACCACAAGTTGTTCATATCTAAAGATGGATGAATGGTAGGAGGGTGCTAATTAATTGGGGGTAATTCCCCTCTACCAGCATGTCTCCAATGCTTAGGTAAAATAGAATAAGGGACACTGGGATGTTGCCCATTTAATGAATGATACACTCCAAACTGTGTAGATATGTGTACATACGTATCTATACGTACAACAACAAGTTTACATATAACTTTAATAGGTGCAAATGTGGACTACATTAGTCTAATGTACGTAAGAGCTTGTGGTACATTCATATATGTACGTGTCATATAAATGCATGTCCATGTACTAATAATTGCCAACAGACCACCTCTTTCACTTACCTAATAGATTTTCTGTTATACTGATTGTGTATTTTTATTGTACAGTGTTCTCAGTAGGGGGTGTGGTGGGCTAACAGTGTTCTCAGGGGGTGTGGTGGGCTAACAGTGTTCTCAGTGGGTGTGGTGGGCTTACAGTGTTCTCAGTAGGGGGTGTGGTGGGCTAACAGTGTTCTCAGGGGGTGTGGTGGGCTAACAGTGTTCTCAGGGGGTGTGGTGGGCTTACAGTGTTCTCAGTAGGGGGTGTGGTGGGCTAACAGTGTTCTCAGGGGGTGTGGTGGGCTAACAGTGTTCTCAGCAGGGGGTGTGGTGGGCTAACAGTGTTCTCAGTAGGGGGTGTGGTGGGCTTACTGGTTCCATGAGTTCATACTGCTTCTGGGAGTGAATGTCCTGCATCAGACACACATACTGGAAGGCTGTCTGCTGGAAAGCTCCGTACTCCTTGACAGGCATCTCATCCTATGAGGTCACATACAGAGAAGTCAACCTTCAAGTGCTCAGACAAGATCTCACTAGAAATGTGTTCCACTCACTTCTACAACTCTATCTCCCTTTCTAGATCCCTGGGAAAGTATCTTCTCCAAGGACTGGTAGTACTTCTCTGATGCCTTTTCATATTTCTTTCTTGCCTCCTAGCAACCAATTACATCAACAATTCCAATTCTACACATACAATTAATACTGGTTGCTAGTGTATTTGTAAGGTTACCTTGCACTCTTGTATGTTGTCCTTTCTGAATGCTTCTAAATTTCTGACCAATCGATGGGTCATGGTTGTGATCTAAAACAGGTGACAGAACAGCACATAAAATAGAGCAAAGTGAACAAGAGGCGGCCACACACCAAAGCAGCCCTCGATTCTTCAATGATCTGTAGGGTATCTGAGAATTTTTGCAGTGATTCAACTGTAGGGGGCAGGGCAAGGGAGGTGAAAGGTTATTTAAGTCATGTGACTATCACATGGGTGGTTACCAAGCAGCTGTTCATCTTCTGATTTTTCACTGCCTTCTGTCTCAAAGGAGAACTTTCCCACAGCAGCGGCAAATGACTTTTGAGCATTGGAGTATTCTAGTCAATAAATCCAAACAGTCAATTATTGAAAGAATGCAAGTACATACATACGTATTTACTGAATAAACTGTACATCACACGAGTATATATTATGAGTAACAACCCAAAACATGTACATAAGGTGGCATTCCACTGATGAAGTTCCGTGGACCGAAACGCCATTAAATTCTTGTTTCATAACACTACGGAAGCCCAACAATTAACCGTTATTTATTCAACGTAGCGATGAACCTCTACTCTATCATGTACATAGAGGGAACTGAAAATGGAATAAATCACAATTTGGATCTAACACTTATACTCATATAGTACATACATATCTGCCTCTAATATACGTATGCTGTATTCTAATAAGAGCCAATCCCTATACACACTACGTAATCTTTAGCATAACCTATCTATAGCAAATCATATAATTAAGGTTACATCCATTTTCAATATGACCTCTACGCATAACATC
Organism: Chondrosia reniformis; assembly: GCA_947172415.1. Classification (NCBI taxonomy): domain Eukaryota; kingdom Metazoa; phylum Porifera; class Demospongiae; order Chondrillida; family Chondrillidae; genus Chondrosia; species Chondrosia reniformis. The sequence continues at coordinate 5,992,900 of OX359196.1, forward strand.
TACATATATAGGCATACTATATAGAGCATAGAAAGTCAGTGCATAAAATATGCAAATATCCAATAGAAACTTTTAAGAAGTGAAAAACAGTGAATATGACTAACTATAACAACAGCAACAGAGGTCAAATACTTCACACACATACACAAACACTCATACACTCACACACACACCATTCCATTACATTCTTTCCCTAATCCTCATAAGGATGTACATACACACATACACACATACTCACACACACACTCACACACACTCACACACACTCACACACACACATACGTACGCATATACGTATGTATGCACACATCATATACAAATATTAATTTCTTATAATAGTACTGAATATTCACTTGGTTGCAATAGCCAGATAGCTCCAAATATCCCTAAATTTCGTTAGTACATATTTCTACATACATACATGATATAGTGTCAATATATGTGTACCTACCTTCAGTAGCTTGTATCATCCTCTGACACTCCTTAAGCAGAGCCTTTAAACCTTCTGAATTACTCTTCAGTTCCTTCTCATAGATGGCAATGTTTTCTCTGAAGGTTGGGCTGTCGAGGTAACACTCTAGATATTCCAGGGGAGGAAGACCCATGGCTTTCTTCTCTTCAGAAGTCTCAACCACAGGTGGCAGTAAATCAGCAGCTAAGAGTTAAAAAAGGGTTGCTAAAACTAATGTATCTTAATTGATTCATTATCTACTAACTGTACGTATGTATCTTCACTTATTCCTACTATAAAGAAACAAGACATACATACTTCTTCACTATAAACTTACAACCCTCATATAAAGAATTAAAAATGGGTGCTGAGGAAAGCCTCTTCAGGTGATAAAAGGACATTTCTCTATATATTTAAAACACTCCAAAAACTTCTTCTACTTAGGCTATTCAGAGTCACATTGAATATGAATGAAGACGAACTAGACCTCTTTTAGCTCTACTATTGAGGATGTATATTGAAACTGAAAACTTACCACAGCATATTGTAACTCTGGTAGAAGAACAATAATAAACTTTGAACAGGATAAACATATAGCAATACTTGTATATTTAAATGTAATATTAGACTGGCACATATAGGCATAACATACAGATTCTATATGGCCATGCAATACTGTAACTACGTATATAGGGTATACCATTATCTCACAAAAAATGATGACAGTAATAAAAACCATATTAGGAGTCAAAATGACAAAATGGCGGATGATGTTATACTTAATAGCAACATACATATGTACATTGAAACATGAATTGATGAGCAAATGCCAAGAGGTTGTCCAACATCAAAATAGAAGAAAGAAATTTTGTTTGTACATAAGATTCTTGGAATCCAGATTCATAGAATATGCTACTTGGCTTCTGCCCTTATTACCTTAAGGCAAAGGTGCTGTGTACTTTAAGCCACAGCAATAATATATACGGTTGCAGACTACCAACCTTCCCTATCAGTAAAGGATTCAAACATCTCAGATTCTGGAATCAACTAAGAAAGCTATTCTTATCTTGTGTACACATTTAAAGATAAGGTGATATACCCAATAAATCAAAAATGCTATTTTATCGGTTTTCTAACCATAGAGCAAACATTTCCTTTTCTGATTGCTCATTGGCTTAAGCTGAAGGCAGATTTCCCATACATCGAGGGAGATACTATATATTAACCACTCTAAACTAATTGTAGGAAAAGGGGACCCGATAAAATAAACTGCAGTAGTGATTAAACTTGTGAAAACGTATCAAGTGAAATTGAGCAAATATTTTGATTAAGCTTTTACAATAGTGTTGACTACAGCGTTTCCTTAAAAGCACAAAATCAAACGAAATCATAAACAACTAAACTTACAGCTGAAATATGGTAAAATCCACAAACCGAAACTAACCTTATAAAATTGCGCTATTATACTTAATGACGATTTACCAAATCTCTTTCCTTGACTTCTTTGTCTGGAAATCACCTGAAAATCTTTCCCCGTTCCTGATGCGATTTAGCAAATTACGACACCACACCATCCTGACGTCAGCATAGATTACTCCCAAAGACTCGTTTCTATTATAGGTCTTTGAAATCAGTTTGTAAATTTCACGTGACTCGGTCCTAGTAGATTAGAGAAGAGACTTGAGAGGAGATCAATCTCAGCAGCATGTCAGTGCCACTCATATTAAAGGTCGTGTTACTGGGTGACGGCGGTGTCGGGAAATCCTCGCTAATGCAACGTTTTGTTCACGATAAATTTGATTCGAACCATTATCATACTATTGGGGTTGAGTTTCTCACTCAGGAATTAACTATTGAAAATGTCCACTATACTCTACAGATTTGGGATACCGCGGGCCAGGAACGATTCAAGTCTCTTCGTACGCCCTTCTATCGTGGAACAGACTGTTGTTTGTTAGTATATGCAGTCGACGATTATCAAAGTTTTTGTAATTTGGAGTTATGGAAAAAGGAGTTCTTTTATTATGCCGACATCGATGACCAAGAAAAGTTTCCATTCGTTATCCTAGGCAACAAGGTGGACATGGAGGACCACCAGGTGGACCCTGAACACGTCAGGAAGTGGTGCCAAGAAAATGGGGACCTCAGGCATTTCGAAACTAGTGCTAAAACGTCGAGGAATGTATCAGAAGCATTCAGTGCAGCTGTCAGAGCTTTAATAGACAGTAACAGAATTGAGGGCTTAACAGAGAAGAAACGGCAAGATGTTGTCAATGGATTAGACACGCAGATTCACATTAGGAGAAACGATTCGTGTTGTTCCAGAAGTTAAACATTACACATTTCAGATGTATATACATACCTTATAAAACTCTAGAATTAATAAAACAAAAATGCTTACATTGGGAATTGATTTTATTTTTGTATGGTTATTAACATATACGTATGCATATTTTGAATTATGAACTTGTGTCCACTGTTGAGATGATTTGAATTAAATCATGTTTTCATAGATCCACTCTGTTAATCTTCACCTTCAAATCCAGGAACCTGATCTACAGGGATCTTGAATACTGCGCAGCCAGCCCCTGCTCTACCAGACACCATCTTGCTGACAAAGTCCCACTGGTCCTTTTCCTCATTGTAGCACTCCATTGCATCGAGGTAAGCATTCCCATTGTAGCCCCCAATGACATAGAGCTGGTTGCCATAGACAACAGTGCTGCAAGCATCCCGAGGGCAGGAGAGTGGGGAGACCATGGACCACTGGTTGGTCATTGCATCATAGACCTCCACCGAGTCCAAAGGAGTGCTGTTGTCGTGGCCTCCGACAGCATACAACCTTCCACTGAATGCAGACAGACTGATACATCCTCTCTTGGTGGCCATTGAGGGAATCTGCATCCACTTGTTTGTGTGAGGGTCGTAGCACTCTGCCGAGTTCAGACATGACATGCTGTCTCTCCCTCCCACTGCATACAGCTTGCTATTCAGGACAGTGAGTCCTGCAGTACTGCGAGCACAATTCATTGGGGCTATGTGAGACCAGCGGTCCGTATCAGGATCATATCTGGGAGGAAGAGAGGGAAACAGCAATTGTACCTCAACTACCAGTTTAATTAATTGTGAGGGTTACTTTAGGAAGCATGTTTATCCCAGTAGCTGCAATATATTCATAACAGAACCATGATTAGTAATGCAACACATTCAACGCTTGTGATGAAATGTACGTATTAAATTTTATAATTAATTAGTTAAGAGTTACAGCGGGTGAATTGTACTGGTTGATTAATCACAAGCATACTCTGACTTTAACATATTGTAATGATTTCATCATTTAGCACATTCACTTGATTTTATTTACATAGCAACCATGTGGGTGGTCACAGCTTCAGTTATTTGTTGTGTTTCATTCCAATATAACCTCTTGTGTGTTAGTCTAAAGCGCAGAGCAAATAAGGCAGGTACATTTTTGTTTTGAGAAATCCAAACACCCTTCAAACAAACACATGCAAGATTTGGAAAACATGCAGTACAAAGTACACATGCAGTTGGTTAGAATGTGTAAAACTAGCAAAAAGGTTTCATACGAAAAGGAAAATGACGAACTTTACTTCCTTAAAATTACTAGTTAACATTTCATATACAAATTATCTTACTAATCCAATATATATTCAGTATATATTCAATCAATAAGGGTACCACTTCAATTACATCTGCCTATAAAATTAAAGGTTCAATTTGCAGCTGGTATACATGTGATACAATATGTTGACACAGGTACAACTGACTGAATACACACTAATGCACATTCCACACTAATTAGCTTTTGAACACAACAAATGGAAAATTGAGTTAATCCCATTAGTACTATATACTACAACCTTCATTCAGGAGATTCTGACTGACCTTTCTACTGAGCTCAGGTATGACCAGCCATCATGACCTCCGACTGCATACATAGGGTGGTCTATTGCTGCCACGCTAACTCCATGCCTAGGTGTGCACATTGTGGACACCGAAGTCCACTCGCCAGTGTGGGGGTTGTATCTGTCGACTGAATTCAATGTGCGCAGTCCATCCCTTCCTCCCACGATGTAGATGTGCTTGCCAATGACTGTCAATCCAAACTGGAGCCTCTTCTGAGGAGTTCTTGTGTGACTCAGTCTGTGCCACTTGTGTCTCCGTGCTTGGAAACACTCAATGCTCATGGACTCCATTCGAGAGTCAATCCCTCCCACTGCAAATAGCGTGCCTATGGTAGACCAACGCATTTTAGGGGCAAGTGACCTCTGCCGGCGCTCTGGTAGGGCGTGGTATATCATGGCATTCATTGTCATTAGGAGGCAGTCACGGTCACGAGTGAAGAGAGTGTTTGGTAGAATCCTATCCACAATGAAGCCGGCCGGAAGATGGGGCAAGCGGATGCAGTTTAGAAGCTTACTAATATACTGGAGCCGCTCGGATGGCTTAAAACACAGCCACAGAAGCATTGCTTCAAAAACATCTTCTTCTTTGCTGACATTCAGGTAATCACTGTGCAGCAGATGGATGACGTGGTCGATAGGTAGATGGAGGTACTCCTCGTGTTTAACAACCTCAAGGAAGTGTTCCTGGATATAGTCCTCCGCGACCGACTGCAGCGATTGGCAGCCGTGAGATGCTGCGAATGAAGCGATGCCCAAGCAGTTGGATACATGAATCTGCTCCCTTAAGAAGTCGGCGCATTTCTTCACTACAGCCGACACTTGTAGTATAGCGGCTGCTTTCATCAGAGATTGTACGTTCGTTTCGTCGATCAATATAGTCATATCATAGGCGTAGTTAACTAGTGCTCTAACAGCTTCGCCTTCGACATCGTGAAGCTCTATTACGGATAGATCCTTCTCCTTCATTGGATTGCGAAACATAGCCAGGAAATACGGGCTAAATGCGGATAATACCAGGCGATGCGCCTTGATATCCTTATCACCAACTCTAAGTATAACATCGCAAAACTGTCCTTCCTTCCTCATCGTGTCCATATTCTCTAGTAGTTCTAGGGAATGGGCGAAGACTGGGTTTCCATCTCCAGTTTTATTTCTCGTCTCTTCGAGTTGGTTTATTGAAGACGAAGAGCTTGCTTCCATATGTTGATGGCCCTGGGCCCACGTAGGCACGAAGTACGCCGTTCTGAACCAGTTGGTCCTATAAGGTTGTTTACATTTATACGGGTTTCAAATTCCCACTTTCAAATTGGCACTGAATCTAAATTAATAGAGTTACAGGTAATCAGTGTGGTATGCACTAAACAGATGAGTTGTATGTCATTACATGCTATTGTTTTGCGACTGTGAAACACTCCCTTCAGCATGTTCTGGTAGCGGGTCATGCGAAGTGGTAGGCAGCTGTGAATTGACATCTGGTAAATTCCCAAGTGAAGAAATGAATTGAGAAGATTGGTACACTAAAGGTGAAGTGTTCATTTTCAACTGATGCTGCAGGTAGGCTTGCCTAAGAAAATGTTGTGAAGTCTTGCTCCAATTAGCTGGGGACGCAAAGCTAGGATGTGTTGATGTAGACTGCGAAGATACTTCAAGAATGCTACTCACATTAAACGAAGTATTCTCATTAGAGGTAACAGCAGTTGACTGCATGCCAGGCTGGGGGTGTGGCTGGAGGGTGTGGTGTGCAGGAAGAGGAGTTGAAGCGTGAGACATGGCCAGGCGTTGCACTGTCCAGCTAGGTCCTTCAGGTCCCGGCATCAGTCGGTATTGCATTTGAGATGGAAACATGTTCTGGTCATATGTAGAGTGGCCATACAGAGCAGGGTAGTGTCTCACGGGAGGATATGACCATGTGTTGCCAGAAAACTGGTCCCTATAGGGCTGGATGGTCCGGGATGGAGATCCTTGTGTGTTTATTCTGCTGTAAGGGGGAATTATAGCTGGAATGTGATGCTCCATGCTGGACTGCTGGTACTGCTGGTTGTTAGCGTAAACAGGATAGCTGGCCATAGGGAATTGGTTCTGCAGGGCTGGGTCAGCTGGCTGCTGTGATAAGGGAAGATATTGGTTTTGAACCTGATTCACTGGATCTGCCCATCTCGTCAAGTCAGGGTTTGACCTATGGTGGATATTTTGAGGGGAAGCTTGATAATGCTGTGGAGGATGAGGCTGCATGGTGGGTGGAATTCTTGGCTCCTGCCAGGAGGTGGCTGGTGGGTATTCTGATTGGCTTGGCTCTTCACTTGCAGACTGACTTGCTTTCTCCTCTGATCCCAAATCGCTTGGTGGTTCTGTCAGTGGATGCTGCTCAGGGACAGATTCTTGGCTCGTGAGTGTCAGGTTGTCTGATCCATCACTGATAACTCGAGAGCGATCCACCCTTGAATGATGGCTGATTTCTTCATCAGATTCTTCAGTAGTCTCTGGTTTATGCAGTTCAGGTGTGATTGATGGCTTAGTGTTTAGCTGAACAATGGCCACTTCGTCATCTTGCTCAGGAAGTGCCTCCATGGGAACAGATTTTGACTGTCTCCTAAAGGACTTCCGGGGTGACCTGGACTTACGTCCTCGAGTGCCCTTACTACTGAAAGAAGCCTTTTCAGTAGTTGATCTACCTCCTGGTGTAGGTTCCTCTTCTGGGTCCAAACCAGATAGTGGGTCTTCTGGATCACTACTTGCTGAGCTAGTGAGGGTGCCTTTAAAGCTACGACTCCTTCTCGGTTCTGTTTTGATTCCCAATGTGAAGTAATAGTCACCAACCAAATGGATCTGAGAACGTGTCCTTCCTATAATAAAGATTGATCATTTGAATGCATAGAAAATGAATAACCAGCCTATCTAAAAAGGTATTCATAACTACACAAATACTATGGGATACTGCATACTGGAGACACAATAAAAAGGCTCAACTTCAGCTACTTTAAAGAATTAAAATCAAACGACTATCCCTAAACCTAAGCACATATCCATTTAGAAGAAATCACTATCATCTAATATACGTGTACAAAAAGTTATGCATTATACTATTGCACAACCATCCAAGGTCTGGCTGTGTGAGGTGAGGGCTTACCAGATATGTTAGCTGTCAGCACAGTAGGCTCCACTTGGGTCTCATCTACTAAAAGTGGCTGGTTGGAATCTGTCTCAAACACTTTTTCTCCTTCTACAAGCTTCTGTGTGGCCTCTTCCTTCTGCTTGATGGCCCTACTGCGTCTGATTGCCATGCGACTTCTTGTCAGCTTACTTTTGTTTAGTCTTAGGCTCTCCCTGCTTGCCACTAGTTTTCTAACTTTAGATTTGGCAACAGCAGAACTGACAGTTTCCTTTTCAGTCGAGTCCTGTTGATCTGGCAAGTCAGACTGGGCTTCTTCTTTCCTGTTTTGCTGTTGCCTCTTAGCCCTCTTTCTGTCCCAGGGATTACTCCTTATGCGCCGCCGACGTGTAGGAGCCACACATTTTTTCTTGGAAGCTGGGGTAACAGGTTCACTGGAGTCTTTATCCATTTCTGCATTCTCTTGCTTGTCCTCAACTTTATCTGCTTCCTCCTCCACTTCTACAACAGGTTCTTCAAAAGCATCATCTGAGAGCGGCGAAGGAGGATCTTTTCTTTTAGGAGTCTTCTGAGGGGAAACAGGTTCTAGAGTAAGCATGGGAGCTTCGTCCTCACTGGGAACCTTAGCAGGACTACTTGTGTCCTTCACGTCCTCCAGCTTGACTTCATTCTCGACTTCCTCCTCTGCAGCTGAGCTTGTGGACAGGATCTGGGTCTTGTTAACTGGAGGCGACCATCTGAGACATTCAGGATGAAGCTGAATCCGTTTGGTCTTGGCATTGCGCAGCTTTTCCATGTGTTGTTCCACAAGTTTGAGATTCTTTACAAGTACAACATTGCCTTCTGGTTTTAATTTGAGGAGACCCAAACGTTGGAGGGTTTCAGCAATGTCGTGGGGATCCATTCCAGTATCCTCACTGATCTTTCGAATGCTGACCTGCTCCCCTTGGTATGAGGCAATGTACTCCAACACAACACTCTTCCAGTAGCTGTGGTACGACAGCTTTCCCAAGTCAGAGAGGGGCTTCTCTGGTGAGCCAGGCTGGCCTTCGATCCTTGACAACAGGTAGCTGAAATCTATCAAGTATCGTCCATATCCCATCTTCTGATACTGTGGCATCACCATGATACAGGAGACATTGTACTTTTGTTGGCAGGCTTTCTCCTTGGAGAAGTATCCCACAAGGTGGCAGCCCTTGCGATCATTCTGGGTGAGGACATAAAAGAGAAATGGCTCCACGTCATAGTATAGGGTCTTGTGATCAAGAAATAGCTTGGCAAGAAGACAGAGATTCTGGCAATAGATTTTACTAACCACTCCATCCACTTCAAAAATGGAGCGATCATCTTTACGATATATCTCGTTAGCTGGAGGATGAAACCATTTGCACTTGGTACGATGTCGCTCAAGTATACTTGCACTCTTTACATACTTTAGGCAGAACTCACAGATGTACAACTTGGGCAGCATGGCGTATTCCTGGGGGTAGGGGGAGGAAAACCAAGTCTTAATGCGATATTTGCCTATCTCTATCATAGGTGGGGTACGCAGGCCGGAGAGTCCTCCTTGGGACGCTTTTGCTGCTTCAATTGAACTGGTCATTAGCTCCATTGCATTGATCTGTGCTTTCTTAAACAGCTCAAAGTCTTCCTCAGTGACCCCAGGAGGGAGACCATCTTTGGATCTGTCTTCTTCATCATCATCATAATATCTCCTGTCATAAATATCTTTCCTTTTCTTCCGATGAGAATAGGACAACCTGGATGGTCGCTTGAGGAAGGAAACACCAAGAAACAAAGGATCTAGGTCACCGGCTCTCCCTCCACCTCTCTTACGGTTTGGCTCAGGGACACACACGGGACAGATCCATTTCCCTTCAGGCAGGGCGGGAAGAGGCGGGTCCAGGCAAGCCATGTGAAATCCCTTATCACAGGCATCACAGAAAAGGAGATTGTCTGCATCAGCTGACTCATTGCAGTAATGACAGGACTTGCATTCTAAACACTGCCACGGACTAGCTCGTATCCTCTCCACAAGCTCAGGAGCATACTTGAGACAAGATGGATGAGCACTGTTCCCACAGTCATGGCAAGAAATGAATTTCTCCTTCTTTCCGTCCCTGTTACTCTCTTCATCTTCAAGACAAAAACTACAAACAGCACTGGGTGGAGTCTTTGGATCTGGGAAAGGGTGAACAGGTGTGATCGGAATCTTGTACAGTTTCCCCTGCTTTTCAATGATATAGAGATCAATTGATTGTTCAATAGCTCGTTCAAGTTCACTACGAAAGGCCTCATCGGCACACAAACCATACTCTTGACTAATTGACTCCTCGATTTCCTTTATTGCCGATCCAGGCCCTCCAAGAAGCAAAATAGTCTTTTTGATCATTCTCCTAAGGTCGACAGCTCTGGTCACGTGACTCTGGGGATTCCTATGCATATCAGGATCCCTGTATGTTGCCAAACCTTGATTGATGACTTTAATAACTTTACCCATTCGAACAGCCATTTGCAGTACCTCTAAAGTTTGCTCGCGACTAAAATTGTGAAAGTTTTTCATGTAAGTTGCAATACGATCGTCTCCTGGTCGTTGTTTCTGTCCCTTTATACGTCTAATACCAGCCAGTAGATATTGACAAACTTTCTTGTCTTCGCTAGAGAAACTTTCTTTTATAGCTGCACCATTCAAGGCCCTTTCCTGGTCCTCGTCTTTGTGGAATTTACTGCCCCTTTTAAAACGTGGCATTCTGCAAAAATGCATACAGGGAAACTTTGTGACACTACACAAATAGTTCATCCAAGTACGTTTATGAGTTATTAGCAATCAAATTTTGTGATTTTTAAAAATACCTTTTAAAATCGACCTTCTTCAGTACCTAAAATCCTAATTCAAGCGACGCCTTAGAAAACTGATCTGCGCCTTGTTTGTGAAGCAAATGGGGGCTTCCCTACTAATCAGCCTCTTGACCACGCCTTTTCTTCCTGTTCAATATGGCGACTGGTGTAAGCAAGAAAAGGAAGGTAAGGATCGTTTTAATCCTCTCTCTGTATTAAATTTATTTTTATCTAGCGACTCTGAAAAAGGCAGTTTACGATTGTTATTGTTGCATTAATGACTTGTTTTCTGCTACTTCGTTTCGAAGTTGTTTCACGATCTTGTGCTACCACGTGGGTTACTGTGTTCTCTTCGTGATTACTTTCTGCTATAGTTTGTTTCCGACGGGGTGTTTAAAGCAGAATTAAACGATTTTCTCCAAAAAGAGCTTTCTGAAGATGGCTACAGTGGAGTTGAGGTACGCGTAACTCCTACAAAGACGGAGATAATTATCCTCGCCACGAGAACCCAAAGTGTTTTAGGCGAAAAGGGCAGAAGAATTAGAGAGTTAACTGCACTTGTTCAGAAGAGATTCAAGTACGCAGAAGGAAGTGTTGAAGTGGGTTGAAAAATGAAATTTTAGCTTTACCAATATGTATCTTTGTTCATGTATTGCAACTACGTGTATACGCAGCTGTATGCAGAGAAAGTTGCATCCCGAGGATTGTGTGCGATTGCGCAATGCGAATCATTACGGTACAAGTTGCTGGGAGGTCTGGCTGTCCGTAGGGCATGTTATGGTGTTTTGAGATTCATCATGGAAAGTGGAGCCAAGGGTTGTGAAATCATTGTGTCTGGTAAACTGAGAGGCCAGAGAGCCAAGTCAATGAAGTTTGTCGATGGGTTAATGATCCACACTGGAAACCCTTGTAGAGACTACATTGACAAGGCCTGTACTCATGTATTGTTGAGACAAGGTTAGTTATGGATGTATTGCTTATGTAGTATATCTGCAAGGCATGTGTACATACGTATTTGATAGGGGGCCATTTTAAAGGGATGCCAAAAAAGCTAAATGCTTTTGTGTACATATATTGTTCATCAACTGAAATTTATTCTGAAAACCACTGCCAAAATTTTATCCTTGACAGATGACAGTTTCACTCAGATATACCTGATTAACTCGTGTGAAATCTGTACATAATTGTACATGAAAAAAACCTAATACACCATTTTACTATACCTACTCTGTAAAAAAGCCTATAGGGAACTAAACCTGGAGAGAGCTTTGGATGAAGATACAGGTCCTGGAGTCTCATACATGTATGTATGCATGTACGTATGTAGGTGTTCTGGGAATAAAGGTGAAGATCATGCTGCCTCACGATCCAACCGGTAAGACAGGACCCAAGAAGCCTCTCCCAGATAATGTCCAGGTAGTTGAGCCAAAGGCAGAAGGTACATTAGAAACACCCTACTCTGAGCAGAAGCTTGGTAAACCAGCTTTTGAACAGCCTCCAGCCCAACCAGTTCAACAGCAACCAATATAAGGTGAGCCAGCTTTTATATAGTGCACCTTATTAACCTATGGTGAATGCCCACTTTTATATCTTTTTATAGAGTATGAATAGTTGAAGCAATGGAACTTTGTGAATTTGTGTTGTTTTAATAATTAAAACAAAATTTTGAATTCAGTGATTTTCGACTTAATCTACTAAGAAATTAGATTTAATCATAATTCTAAGAGATATATATGTAGTTTACAATCAATTTCAATTATCTTGGGAATGGAGACCTTCAAGCCATTCTGCTGCATTGTGTGATACTTCTTCAAGCTTTCCCTCCAATTCTTTGATTGTTGGCTGAATCGTTGTACTGTTATCACTGAAGTACTGCAGTAGGGCTCTGTTGAAAATCATCAACTGATTATGCATAACTTGGACCTAAATGGAAAGAGACCTTAGGTAACCTTCAATTTCTATAGAGTTGACTCTTTTTAATGCCCACCACCAACATCTATGTATTCCCCAGTTATTAAGTTTGTATGCTTCAGTTGTTAATTTATATGCTCCAGTTGATGTATGTACATATGTTCCAGTTGATGTATGTTCATATGCTCCAGCTATTATATCTTTGCATGCTGCAGTTCTATTTGCATATGATTTCAGTGATAAGTGTGCCAATCCTACTATAGTGACATATATTACATACCTTGTTAGTGTTGAGAAGCTTGATTTTCATGTCTACATCATGACGCAATTGTTCAAATCTGGCCTTCTCTTGCTCAAATTCAGCAACCAGTGCCTCATATTTGGCCTGACCTGTAGGAGTAGTTGGCGGAGCTTTCTGTGCCTTCTCAACCTCATTTCTTGATGCATCATAAGCCAAACGTGTCGTTTCATAGTGCTTTATGGTTTCCAAAGTGTCCTCAATAGTCTTGTGGACTAGAGTCTCCATTTTCTGCTTAAATGCTTTCAGTTGGAGGACCAGCTCTTCAGTATGTTTGGATATCCCCTTTTGGATTTTACTGCTGTATTCGAACTCTAAAGCCAATTCAGGAGCCTTCACACTTAAAAAGGCAAAATTTTCTGCCATTGATTTTTGGGACATTGCTACCACTTCCATGTTCATTATCATCTGACTAGTAAGATACAGAAGTTGGCCAAATTTTCGTTGTGTGTCTCTGAGAACCTCGATCCTCGAATCCAAGGCCATATCCACGGTCTTTGCGGATCTACCTAGTTTCTCGTTCAGCATTTGTTTTGTACATTTGATCTGAGTGTGGCTCCACTGCCTAAAGACCTGAAGCTTTGACTGACTTCGCGGTCTAGTTTCCAGCACCGTACCCTCTATAGCGCCAGTATAGGCGAGCTGGGGCTCGTCATCGGGAGTCTGGTTATCGTGTTTGGGAAGTCCTTCCATGGGAGAAACGTCTATGACAGCTCGTTCTTGTTCAAGGTCAACGTTTTCAAGATTTGAGTCATCATACGTCCCATTCTCTTGCCAATCTGCCGGCCCGCCTTCAGCCATTTTGGAAGCAGATTTCCTTTTTAGGGATTAACAATAATACGGTGGTAAAAACGATGACGAACCGCAAATACGGCTGTATTTGTTTCCTGTAGTCGACTTGAATATGGCTGTCTTTCAGTAACTTCTCCGATTGTGATCCACAGTTTTGTCTTCAAATATCGGGTAAGTAATCTATATTCTAGCCTTTTATCCGCGGTTAGTGATTCATTATTACCTTTACGAAATGGCAATAAGTCCCAGCGATATCGAAGTGTCGTTTTTAGATCTTTGTTTGTCTGCTCGTTTTCGAGTTTATAGTTAAGTGAACCTTCTTGGAAGAAGTCGTCGTACCACTCTAACCAGGCGAAGGACCACTAGAAGTATTGACCAGTCTGTAGTGATACAGTGATGGCACCACTCGAGATTGAATCGTGTGTATACGCTGTGCGTCTAACAATAGATGTATGACCGAGTTGTTATAGACCATAGTTTATACAGCGCCTTTATGTCGATGCTAAAGCGTTCGCAGTGCTTTCGAAAATTGTTATGATTTTAGCTTTGAGTCTATTTCACCTGCGAAATGTTTTGATTTCACATTGAACTTTTATTCTTTATAATTTGTCATATGCGTGGGACGTGTACAGGATCTGTGGACTAGTTTTTTTATAAGTTTTCAACTACAGTTAGAAGCCACAGGTATGACGTAGTCTTTTGGAGTGCGCTTTTCATCAAAGTTAATTCAGAAGCACTGTTATGTTACTGTTTGGCTAGAGAAGTGCCTAGTAGGTGATGCGTAAATATATAAGGATTCTCTGTCGTCTATTTAAGTAGTTACAGTTCTGGAATACACAATGGACTTCTTGATCAATCATAAAACAGTATCACTGGCTTAGGAGATACTGAACTGATGATTGATTGATTGATTATACTATGTACTAGACCCTGAGTACAGGGATACGCTGTGTTTGCTAGTAGCTTCCATGTAGTGGTATCGTAGCTGATATAACAGGATGGTTACATGTTAAAATTAGTTTTTGAGTACATATAGTAGGGTTTGCATGCATTAGGACAAGAGACTTCCTACAGTAGAGTTGTGGTGAGACCGTATTCAGCTGAAATACTTAATTAAGAATTATACCATTACCTCCATTGTTTTGAATAATTAACCGCTTGAATAATTACTGTAGATTGTTTAGAGGAGAACTTGTATACTTGGCAGATTCCAATTCTACTGTAACTTACTTATGGCTGACAAGAGAGAGATTAAGGTCAGTCAGATGGTGAAAAGAGCCATTGGGAAATCAAGCTTGGGAGTCAATAACTTCAAGAAGCGAGTATTTGTACTGACACAAAACAAACTAAGTTATTATGACGGTACAGCAGAGGTATGCTGAGCATTCTATGCCCCATAGAGCATCTCCCTATGGTGCTGCTTCTTCTGTAGAAACGAGGACCTCTGAAAGGTGAAATCCTTTTAGCAAACATAAGAGGCATTGAAAATGTTGCTGGAGGAGCTTTTGATAAACCTTCTTTTCAAGTGAGTTTTGTCCTTCTCTTCCAAGTCTTTATGCTAATTGACTTAAGAGCCACGCTTAAACTTGCATATTTTTCTTTAGATAATTCATGGAGAGAATCCAGTGCTGATATTGTATGTGTTAGCTAATGATGCTACACAGCAAAGAGAATGGGTGGACATACTACGAGGGAGTAAGATGCTATATGTACCGAAACAGCGAGTATTATATTATTTAAAAACATTTACAATAAAATGGTGCCTTGGCTTACTGCTTTCTATAAGTATCTGTATATGCTACAGTAGTTCTCACCACTAGCCCATAAAATTTCATAATCAACTATAGACCAATTGTGATGGTTAACCCAGCTGGTACTGTACTAGTGAATCCTGAAAGATTATATGAATTGTTCAGATGTTAATAAGTGTGATAATTAAGTAGTCGTTTGATGTCTATTTTACCTCTTTAGTGTGCAAAGTGAATATGAGTCTGGCAGACATGTACCATCCAGGGATACAACAGAGTGGAAAGTGGGCCTGTTGTAATAAGTCAAAACAGGACGAGGGTTGTAAGCCTACATATTACAAAAGCCCTATTGCGCAACTGGACAACCAGAGTGCATACAACACACCCAATGCTGGAGAGTCTGGATCTGGGTCTGGGGCCATAAAGTACACAACCACTCTCGACTATAAAGCTAAGCTAAACATGACAAAGGAACCAACTTCTCCAAACTCGTATTTCTCCAACTCACCCCAAAACGGACCAAGTAAGACAATAATCGAGAGTTGTCATGGTAACTGCTTCAATATTTGTGCTTTTTATCCACTAGGTACTCGATCCTATGCCTCCAATCCTAAACCATACGTGGCACCAAGGGTAATGAATGACTTACAAAGTATTTGCATTTTACTGTCTTCCTTGTTTGCATAAATATTACATTTATTACTCACCCCGCCCACCCAACCACCACCCTCACTCTACCCACCCAACCACCACCTCAAACCGTTCCTCCCTTGGTAGCCTGAACCAGCTCATGATGACTTTGAGGTGATTGCCATGTACGACTATACCCCAAGTGATCAAGTAGATCTGCCCCTACAGAAAGGACAAAAGGTTACTATAATCAACAGTTCCAGGCCTCACTGGTGGAAGGCAAAGAACAACTACGGACAAGAGGGATACGTACCCAGTAACTATGTTAAGAAAATTGGACTTGAAACTGAAGAGTGAGTATTATTTTTCAATGAAAAGATTGTTGATTCGCACACCATTACATAACTTTGTGTATGCAGTTGGTACTTTCAAGATCTAAGTAGAACTCAAGCTGAAGAGATACTCTTAGAAGAGGTAGGCAAAGTTTTTTTTTAAAAAATCTTACTAACTAAGGGAGACATGATCATTGAAAGATTTTATGATTCCAGAAGAATGAATATGTTATTATTTGAGTGTTGTATGTATTTTGTGCTAAAAGTTTTCACTCATGTTGTTTGTTGTATGTTTAGAAGAAGGAGGGAGGATTTGTTGTGAGACCTTCCGGTAGAGCAAGTTCTAACTATAAATATGCTCTTTCAATTTGGTGAGTTCTGAGTTTCATAACAAGTTTGAAATATAAAGAGTGTAATTTGTCATATATACACATATGTACGTAGCCATGAAAACCAGGTTCGTCACTATCACATCAAACAGGATGATAAAAATAGCTATTACATATCAGACAAGCATCGATTTAACACTGTTTCAGAGCTTGTCAACTACCATAAGTCCAATGGTGGAGGTTAGTCAGTTAGTTTTGTATGTAAATGTAATGAAGCAATCTTTTGGATCATTCATCTCGCTCCTTTAACACATCTAAAGGGACAGTTTGCAAAATATTTACTGAACTGTGTCTTTAGATGCTCAAAAAGTCAAAAAGATGAACCATCCAAAGGATACGTTTGAGACAGTTATAAGAAATCCTTATTCTATTAGTAATGAAGTAACAGTGTTATATATCAATACATACATAGCAGACTCTGGATTCCGGTATCCATTCCCTAAAAATGTAATCTTCAACATATACGTATGTATGTTTATTTAAGTACAGTTCTGCAATTCCCTATTAGTATTTTATATGAATGCCGTGTACTTGGGACTACAAAGAATGCTTGTACTTGTTTAAATGTTTTCAATATAAAAATGTTTTCAATATATGAATCTTGTTAAAGCCCCCTATGTACCTATATGTACCATATGTTTACCTGCACCAAACATATGTTTAAAAGTGTGCATATAGGTGTGCTGTGCGCCTGTGTGTAGGTTTGGTGACCCGGCTGAGGAGACCGCCCACTCAACTTGTCCCCAATCAACCCTCGCTGTCTTCCCTGTTTGGGGATAAGTATGAAATTGATAAAGTAGACCTTAATCTTGGGAAGGAGCTGGGAAGTGGCCAGTTTGGGGTAAGGGGATCTACTGGCCATGAGGTACCCTGTTAAGACGCATCTTCCTTCTTTAGCGTGTGATGAAAGGTGTGTGGAAGGGTACAGTGGAGGTAGCCATTAAGATGATGAAGGAGGGAACTATGAACGAAGATGACTTTGTGCAAGAAGCTGAAGTTATGATGTATGTACATATGTACAGTGGTGCATACCTGTTTTTTTTGTATTTTTAACTAACTTTTTTGGTATCTTTTGCAGAAAATTTCAACATCCCAATTTAGTCCATTTCTATGGCATCTGTACAATGCAGGGACCAATATACATTGTCACAGAACTACTGGAACATGGAAACCTTCTAACCTACATAAGGCAACGGAGGGATTTTGTCAACAAGACCGACGTCTTGATTGACATGAACACTCAAATTTGCTCTGCTATGAAGTATTTAGAAGAATGCCATTTTATTCATAGAGACTTGGTAAGTCTCACATGGTTTATATAAACCTGTTCTTTATTAGTACATTATTGCAGTCATAAAACACTTTGTTCCTTGTTTTTATTTATAGGCAGCAAGAAACTGTCTAGTTGGAAAGCGAAACATTGTTAAAGTTGGAGATTTTGGACTGGCTCGCCATGTCATGGATGATGAGTATACTGCTTCTGAAGGAACAAAGTTTCCCATAAAATGGGCCGCACCAGAAGTTATATCACATGCTAGGTTTAGTAGCAAATCAGAT
Source organism: Chondrosia reniformis (assembly GCA_947172415.1). Lineage (NCBI taxonomy): Eukaryota > Metazoa > Porifera > Demospongiae > Chondrillida > Chondrillidae > Chondrosia > Chondrosia reniformis. Next base: position 6,010,884 of record OX359196.1, read on the forward strand.
GTCTGGTCCTTTGGTGAGTTGAGCTTGATTAGTTTAACTTGAAAATGGCTTCCTAACTTACTTCATTTGAATGGAATTGCCCTTTCTGTTCTTTGGTAGGGATTCTCTTGTGGGAAATATTTTCTGGAGGAAAAACCCCTTACCCAACATTTTCAAATCCACAAGTTTTTGAAGAGGTGAATGAAATATTTAGCTTAAACATCTTAAAAAGAGTTGCCTTCCATTTTTATTGTAGGTCCTCAAAGGTTATCGGTTACCCCAACCACAAGCCTGCCCCAACCCTGTGTATGAGGTGATGAGAGACTGCTGGCTCCATGTAAGACATCAAGTATTCACAGTACAATTTCCCTATACCCATTGCTTAGAGCTTTAGATGAGAATGAGTTTTCTTTTCTTTCTTCTCCGCTGGGCCATAGAGTTGCTTTCTTGGAATGCAGCCTATTACCTGTGACCCTCGTAGATTAGTGGGCACTTTGAAAGTAGTAGAAGTAACAATTGCATTACTAAGAATTTTACAATCATTTATATATCATTCAATTCTTCTTTCAAAATCAATGCTAATAGTTAAACTTCTATTCATTAAAGTGTTTAAAATTTACTCTGAAACTAAATTTGTTTTGCTATTAAGTAGATGTAATTTCACTTACATTTGATTTCTCTTTCTCTTGGTAGACATCTGAAGATCGTCCTTCCTTTACTAGTTTGCATAAAAAATTGACTGCTCTGACAGAGCACGACTACTTTGATGCTGATGACTTCAGTAAAGTCGGACGATAACTGTGTTCTTGTTTTGTTATCAAAATTATCAATGACACTTGCAATATATTTTCAACATCGAGTTACATTTCATTGTAATTAGGAGCTTTGCCTGGTCTTAGCTTTGCATACATACAGTGGTGTGAACATTTCCCAGTGTTCCTTTATGCTGTGTTCATATATGTATTTGTTACCATGGCTCCCTTTGTATTTAATGACCAATTTTATTGTTTTCGTAACAATGCACCGATGTACGTATGCTGTAGTGTCTATAATTTCGTTTATTATTATAATATTCTACGTGTATATAACTACGGGCGTCGTTTGAATAAAAACGTCTTCATTAAGTGTTGAATAGCCAGCTATAGCTACATGCAGTGTCAGAATGTGCATGGGCGGTGCTGTCGCAAAAGGTGGGCGGAACGAATATCATAAACAATTTTGAACATGTCCACTTCAGATGTTATAACGTTTGGGCAAGTTAGGCACGAAAGCGATGAAGAAGATGGTAAGAATCTATTGTAAAGGTGTATAGGCTGAAGCTTAAGAATGGTATTACCACAGATATGGACCTACCCGAAGAGCTGCGAGGTACCCTACCGGAAGGACCTGCAAATCCGTTTGAAAAGGAGATGCGAAAAGAGAAACAGCGACGTCGAATGAAAGTAGTCGAGGAAGACAACGAATTGTTAACAGAGTCTGATACAACTTTGGAAGCCACTTCAGGGTTAAACCTAGGTGTCAGGTCAAAATCCAGTCTTGGGACAGGGTCCAAGTAAGTAAAGATTATTTCTGAAGAGAGGAATAAGATACCTATTAGCATGGTTCATTTATCGTAGAATACAACCAGACCTATCCTCAAAGGGTATAATTGACGAAGCTGAAGAATTTAGTGATGAAGTAGAGTATGAAGATGAGGGTGATGATGAAGGAGAAGGGGAAGATGATGAGATGGAGAACAGTAATGAAGAGAAGGCAGAAAGCTTGCCACTCCTTGATGAAAACTTGAAAGAGGAAATCTTTTTACCAAAGAGGGAAAATATAAGAACTGCAGATCCAACAAAGCGTAAGATGTTCTTTCCTAGAGTTTCACCCTCAGGCTAGTGATGTTGATTAATGTGTGCACCTCCAGCTGTTGACATTGACATGGGAATGGAAGGTATAACTGCTATTGCTCCAAAAACAATTCCAATGATGTTCCAAGAAGCAGCTTTAAGGAATCCAAAAGCTATTGCCATTAAGATGAGGTATAGTGAGGAATCCTTGAAGTGTTACACTTATCAAGAATACTTGAATTTCTCAATGCAAATAGCAAGAGCATTAACAAAGGTATTATAATAATAAAGTGCTCACATTTATATAAATAAGAAGTAGGATTTTATATCTTTATAAGGAGCACTATCTGTACTTGATACCTGCACATGTAGACCTCTCCCCAAAGACTGTGAAACTGTAGAATAGTGATAATTTCTTTTCTCTTAGATTGGTGTGTTTCCTCAAAGCAGGGTCAGCATCTTGGGACATAGCTGCCCAAAGTGGTTGGCTACTTGCTTGGGTACCATCATAGCAGGGTTAGCTGATGCACGCACATAGAACCCTTAGAGAAACTGATGACTGATAGCTTTAAATTTCAGTCTATATGCATAACAGATATCACTATATGTAAAATATAAATAATACATAAAAAGTGTATATACGTAGGCAATTTGAAGCATATTTATTTATTCTTATGATTGCCTTACACTCCTAAATACCTCACCAATATGCCAACTTTGTGTTTACATGTGACCATAAGCCATACTTAAATGAAACCTCTAACATCCTTTGATCTGATTTCCAGGAGTATGTTTGTTGGAATGGACCCTATGTGGACAGTTGAAGAGTGCCAAGAGGCTCTGTCGGCATGTGGAGCTAACTTGTGTATAGTTGAAGACATGTATCAGTTTGAAAAGATTTATCAGGTTGGGCTGAAGTTACTATGAAGTGAATCTATTATATTCATAATTTTGTATATTCTTAGGTGTGGCCAGATGTACCCCACTTGAATGCCATAGTCATTTGGAGAGGACAGCCATTGGAAAAATTAAATCGAGTTTACAGTGTTAGTATCTAGTGTATGAAAATGTCATTGTCCATCAGTGGTACTTTTGTTAATTTTGTTAGTGGTCAGAATTTTTGCTTCAAGCAGATAAAATAACTCCTAAGACAATAGACATTGTCACAGCAAAACAAAGGCCAAACTTTCCAGCTGGTATTGTGCTAACGGTAAGGTTTAGCACAATTCTTTAGTGCTGCAACTATTACTTATATAAGGTTCTTCTTCTTTGCACACAGTGTGGGTCAACTGGGAAAAGAAAGGCACCCATACTTACCCATGATAATGTGAGTACATTGGATCTATAACATGAGATAATTTTGGACGAGTATGCTGCTCTTCCTTCACATTATACTCTTTTCCTGATGAAAAGCTGATTCTAGGAATTCCAATTTAGCAACAATGATCTTTTGAATGACTTTATGTGTATGTCTGTATGACATCATCCTCATTGTTCTTACAGATTATCTGGACAGTTCAATCACTTTGTGAGTCATACAAAGGAGTCATTGGTCCCCAGTTGTCTGTGATGAGTTACCTCCCCCTTGCTACCGCTCAAGTGCTGGTTTGTCAAAGCACCGGATTTTAGTATATTCACTACAATTTTTCCATGTGTTCCCCTTTACTTACTAACTTGTTGCTGGTTGGCCAACTTCTCTTGATCACACAAAGGAACTTTTGCCATCTTTATATATTTAAGTAATAAGAGGAATGAGTCATTAGACCATCTAATTAAATATATATTAACTAGTGTTTGGCTCACTAGTGTACTATTATTCACTAATTTGTGTATGTTCACAGATAATAGATATTTTTCTGCCAATTATCTGTGGTGGGACTACATACATTGCCAGAAAGGATGTTTGGCAGGGAAGTTTAAATGCACGAATCAAAGAATCCCAGCCAACCCTATTCTATGGATTGCCAGGGTTTGTGGCACATAAGATCAAATGTACTATTGAATGATAACATTCACTTGAGTGACTTGGTAACTTTATAGCACATGGATGAGGCTATTAGAGAAGATAGATTCTTCAGAAAATAAGGGAGCAATTGAGAAAAAACTGGATGAATGGGCTAAGAAAAAGAGCCTTGAAAAGAATTATTCTTCACAAAAGAAGTAAGAAATCGTCATGTTTGCACTTACATATTTATGTTCAAGTTATATGCCTAATTGACTTACATAGGGAGGGATCTTCTCTTTCCTTTGGATTAGCTGATATTCTTGTTTTAAAAAAGGTACATGCATGTAAAATAATGTGAATACTAGCTAGTCACTGGAAATTTCAAGTACGACTACCAAGTGATCAAAGTTTTATCTTAGTTTGTATATTGACATCATAACCTTTTCAGGTAGCAAATGTATTGTAAACATAATGTGTGCCTTATATTCATTGAGTCAATATTCATTCGAATTTAGGCTCGTGAAGCTATTGGCCTGAAAAGCTGTAAACTGTTTCTGATTGGTTCAGATTCTGCACCTCCAGAGCTGCTGGAGTACTTTACAAGCATAGACATCCCCATTAGGGAAGTATATGGGTTGGCTGAGAGCTCTGGATTTGCCTCTGTGAATGGTGTAAATCTAGATCAATTCAAGGAACGTTCCATAGGGAGGGAAATGACTGGTGTTGCAATGAAAATTGGAAAGAAAGACTCTGCTGGTAATGGAGAGGTAAGTCTGGTTTTGCCATGATTTTCACTTTATAACAATGCATGCTGTGTTTAGATCCTAGTTAAGGGACGCAACGTCTTCAGTGGTTACTATGGAGATGAAGAAGGAACTGCCTTAAAGATTGATGATGATGGTTGGCTACATACTGGTGATGTTGGTCAACTTGATGAAGATGGATTCTATAGGCTCCTAGCACGATCAGAAGGTTATCCTTAGAGCTTCAAAAATCGCTTGCTTGCTACTTTACTTTCTTAAATCTTCACTTTAGATATACTGGTCACAACCGTTGGGGAATTTGTTTTTCCAGGTCCTATAGAAGAGGTATTAAGGTCTTTTATTCCATTTGCTGGATATGTAGCTCTTGTGGGAAGAAATAAGAAGTATCTGACATGTCTTCTCACGTTCAAAGTGAGTTAAATTTCCTACTTTAGTCAACTTTGAGTGACCTACAGTTAAGTTTATCTCATGCAGGGTTACTAATTTGTAGATCTGTAGTCAGTCACAAACAATACACTATTCAAATTATCAACTATATAAACAGAATTAATACATGATTACATTGTTGCTTTTCTAAAGTGTGCATTGGATCCAGAAACTGATCAACCTCTCGACCAGCTGAGTGAGGACGCCCTAGCTGCGATGCAGAGAATGGGGAAAGATTTTACCAAGCCATCTGACATCCTGGATGCTGAGGATGAACAAATCAGTCAAGTGATCATTGATGCTATCACTCGCTACAACCAGGCCATTGCCATTTCATACAATCAAAAGGTGAGAGTTTAAAAGTGAGTGTAGATATACAGTTAGACCCAGCTATCTGACCCCAACTTATGCAGAAACAAGAATTCATCCTCAATCTTATCTGTTATATCTAAATTGAAACCTGATTTATATAGTACTTAATCGTCTAAACTTTTTGATGTAATCAGGTATCTTAAGGCTAATTGTAATTATAAAAGTAGAATATTTCTCTATTTATAGATATTGAAATTTCACATCTTGGAGTCTGATTTATCAGCGGCCACTGGAGAATTAGGTGTGGTTTTCAAGGCACATCGAATGTAATGTATACTTATAACCACGTTCATCACTTGTTACAGGTCCTAACGGTAAATTGAAACGTGACTACATCGTGGAAAAGTACAAGGAAGAGATTGATATGATGTATGGAGATTCATAATCCTTATAACTCAGCAAAAAAAAAGAAAACTATTTTTGCTTGTGTTCATCTACGCTAGTTTCTTCCTTCCATGCTATATATACAAAAAATCCTATTAAAATATGTACAGCTATAACGGCAGCGACAGCTCCTGTAATCGCTGTACCCGATGACGACGCAAATCCTAGCAGACCTATAAGTAATCAATCCAAATATCATGTAAAGATCTCATTGGTAAAAAACAGCCAACCGCCTAACCTTCTAATACTATGCTTTTTGTAACGTAGTAACTGAGCAGAGGCAGAACGACCATTCCTCCAGTAAACAGGAGGAGAAGTTTGAAGGACCTTACCGTGACGGGATCCACCATTGCCGTTCAAGAGTGTAGTTTTGCGTTTTATAAAGCGCACTTACAGCGTCTGGCTATGGTGGCATGTGGCGTAATAATTAGATCATCAATTTTCCAATAAAATGGCGTCACTAGTGACTTTACCGATGAATTGTGTACGTAGCTCTGAAGAGATGGCATATTCATCTGATTATTTGATAGGCCTCATGCTTGCGGTGAGTTCAAGCATATTCATTGGTGCCAGCTTCATCATAAAGAAGAAGGGCCTACTTAAAGTGGCAAGGAACTCGAATAGTCGAGCTGGTAAGAAACATACTGTCTCTATACGGAGAGCGATCACATATCCTTTCTCTTTTGCTCAAAGGGAAGGGCGGCTATGCGTATTTAAAGGAGTGGCTGTGGTGGGTGGGGCTTCTCACAAGTAAGCACCTAAAGTTGTGTGAATACTACCTGTATCATGATGATACATTAGTTACACATCGATATATATTATAACTGTACTTGTAGTAGGTGGCCTAGTGTAAGGTGTAAGGTGTATGGATAGATTATGGTTGTGTTAAGTAAGACACTGATGTCATCACGATGCACTCAGTTCTTATTTTGTATCTTTTAGTGGGCGTTGGTGAGGGAGCTAACTTTATAGCATTTGGCTTTGCTCCAGCTGGTCTGGTGGCTACATTAGGCGCTCTCAGTGTGCTGGTTGGGTGAGTGGGACAGCCTCGCTAGATTTAACAGATGTGCCTCACCAGCCTTTCTCTGTGTAGGGCCGTGCTCTCCTCGTACCTTCTGAAGGAGAGGCTGAACCTGTATGGGAAGATTGGCTGTACCTTATGTCTGCTTGGATCCACTATTGTGGTCATTAACACTCCAGCTGAAAGAGAAATAGATAGCCTAGCAACCATGCAAGCCATGCTGTTGCAACCAGGTATGTGTATATAAATATATGTGTATACAACTAGTGTATGGAGAAGTATGCTGTGTTCTATACATATAGAGAACAATAAAAATTTTCTACAAAAATAGTGAAGATGTAGGGATGGCACAAAAAGCATAGAAACAAGAAAGGGATGTTACACAGTGAAGCATTAGCTATATATGCACGAATCATACAACACCCTTGCTTGTAGGATTCATGCATAGCTAATGCTTCACTGTGTAACATCCCTTTCTTGTTTCTATGCTTTTTGTGCCATCCCTACATCTTCACTATTTTTGTAGAAAATTTTTATTGTTCTCTAGTTTCTGTACTTTTTATGGAGCATAAGCTAGGAATTCGTTGTATTTTAAACCACTTTGGTTTTGCAATCTTCGACTGATTATGACGTCATTAAAATGGCGAATTTATTGAGGTCTTGACTCTTGAGCCATGAAAACTGTCATACTCAATAATAGCGTTATCGCTCTCGCTTCTACAAAAGAATACAGCTCGGAAAATTTAGAGTAATTTCGATTAAGAAGTAGTCCGAAGGCTTATTTCGTTTTTTAGTTACAGCGGGCGAAGAAGATGAAGAAGATGAAGAAGAAGATGAAGAAGATGAAGAAGAAAACGAAAATGGGAGATTTCAAAGTTCGTTCGTTTGCCAACGATACACGGTCGCTTGCCTTCAAGGCCAATTTATAGCATGTTTGTTCTATATTCAACTCTACATAGTCTCGTTTTGGCGATTTTCAGCCTATTTCAGAATTTCGCTCCTATACCAATGTATGGGGAAAACGAAACAACCCGTACCATCCCTACATAGAGAGTACTACCGTACTCTCTGATAGGAGAAATAGTGTAGTAGATGACTATAGTACTTGTATAATATATGAATTGATATATTCAATTAGTGTTCTGAGTTTTAAGAAAATAATTCATCATTAGCAGAACAAATCTACCTTCTGTATAATTTTATATGTGATTCTTGGCCAGTTATCATATAATAAATGAGATACTTGAGTATGTGATCTGTGTTCCCGTTCACTGCCATACTTACCCTTCCACTTCTCTCCTTCACTCTGTAGCTTTCATTATTTACACAATTATAGTCGTGTCACTTGGTGTCTATCTCATGATCTTTGTTGCCCCAAAGCAAGGATCTCGAAACATTCTAATATACATCTCCATTTGCTCTCTTTTGGGTTCTCTAACTGTCCTCTCAGCAAAGGGATTGAGTATATCCCTGCGATTTACTTTTGGTGGAAAGAGTCAACTACTAAATCCTTTAATGTGGTTTTTTCTTTTAACACTTATTGTCAACATTACCATCCAAATGAATTATCTGAACAGAGCACTAGACACCTTCAACACAGCTGTTGTTACACCTATCTACTATGTCTTGTTTACAACCCTGTGTACAACATCGTCAGCCATTTTGTTCCAGATTTGGAAAACTGTACCAATTGCTGGATTAATCACTACCATTGCAGGATTTTTGGTAATTGTAACTGGTGTGTTTCTACTGAATGCTTTCAAGGACTTCAAAATGTCTTTTGCTGAACTTTGGCAGCAAACTGAGTTGTACAAGAAGCACCCCCTTCTCCCTCATCCTAATGGTGAAGGTATCCGGCCTAGCCATTCACCACTGAAGAATAACAAGATAACTTCCTCAGATCCATAAATAGAAGTGTATAGTGTATAATAGTCGGCTTGAACTTTTTTAATTTAGTTTGCATTTGCATGTACTGTATTTATAGTTGAATATATGCACGTGTGTGTATATAAATGTTCATTGCTATTTGTCTTTGGAACTTCCCTTCTTCTTGTTGGGGTAAAGTCTCTTAAATGTTTCAGAATTAGCTCTGTCTGTTTTAGTAACTCCACTAAAGTCCAATGTTTTCAGTTGAGGAATATGACTTATCACATAAGATCTGTACCCAGGAGTAGTTTCTATGTCATTTCCATGGAGGGCAAGAGATTTTAGTTTGGAAAGCTTGGCCAATTTATCAACCTCAGACAGTTTAAAAATGCTGTTACCATGGAGATATAAAACTGTGAGGTTGGGAAAATTTAACAAATCCTATAGGAACAAAAACAAACCAATTCCTATATCATAGAGAGAGAATAGTGAATACTGATGTAGCTTACTGCAGTTATAGACTTGAGGTCGTTAAAGGACAAATCTATCCATGCCAATTCTGATGGGTTCACCAGAAGCATTTTAACAGTATCCATGAAACCATCCCAGGATGATAACATGTTGTTGTTTAACTTGAGAGCATTAGTTGATACTTTCGTCACTTCTGTGATACTAGTTTCAGAACTAGTAATACTTTCATCTTCCTATATTTTAGTATATAAATCGTACGCATGATACGATACCTTTGAACTACCTAGACACACTTACCTTCTTACTGTTATCTTGGTGTCTAGAACGCGGTTTCTCTTCAACGATATCTATACTTAAAACAGAGCGATAATGATAACGTGGAGATCCCATATTATTCTGTACGCCTAACCTTGAAATTTACTAAGCACTTTGAAGGAAAAATCTAAAGGATGGTTTATATCCTTGTGAGTATCCACAATTGGGTCTATATCCTTGATTTTTACAGTCGGTTTGGCTGGTGGCAAACCAGGAGTAGCCATTTTCATTGTCGCCATGGTAACATGATCCAGTATACATATATGCTTCCAATTTTATGTACATAATAATATGAAACGAAACGACCGAACAAAAACTTAACTGCTATTTTAGCAGATAGTATAAACATGCATTATCAGCCAACATCTTGAAGAAATCAAGAAGAACGCTTCTGAATACTAGTAAAAGTGGCACTCTCTATAAGGTGACTGCCTTGTGAATATCCCATCTGACTCAGCTCAAAATCGAGTGCCGCCTTGTGCTGGGCTGTTGGGCTCATCTCATCTGAATTCATATCATAGTCAATGTGACCTGATATACCATTTAGGGCCACTGGCAGTTTCTTACTAAATCGACCTCCTCTTGTAATTGGATTATCCACAAATTCCAAGGATTTCTGCTGTGATTTCTCCATTTGTAAGACCACCTTATTTCTGGAACCAGAGTAGCTCTTTGGTGCCTTCTTTGTACTTCTTTGAATCTGTGAGACAAAAAGACCCTTATTTGTGACTGGCAGTTGAGGACCAAGGGTAACATGGTAGTCGTCTTCACTTTCGGAGGTTGGCTGCCCACTGCTGGATCTATGGGTCACAAGGGTAGCCATATTATTAAGGTGCTCCTCATTTGGTGATAACTGTTGGTCTGTACTGATAGAAGGTGGCTTAGAAAAGTGCTGAGGAGTCAGATCAGCAGATATACCACTGGTGCTGCTGCTGTTATCAGGAGACTTTGATTTTACTGATTTTACGGGACTGGTGTCCGTTTCTTTTCCCTCTTTGGAATCTGGTAAAGGAGGATGACCATCCTTCTCCTCTACACTGGGGTCACCAACTGCAGGCCTGTCTTGTCTAGGAGCATGCATTACTGAGGTAAACCCTGATGCAAAGGGATAGGGCGGGGCTGCTGGCGTAATCATGGGAGGGGCTGGCATGTATGGTCCATGAGGGTTCCAAGGTACGCCCATATAAGGAAAATAGGGAGATGGTACTCCGTAATACGGATGATTAGGTGGTACATATCTCATTGGATTAGCAGCTCCAAGGGGCAGGGAGATATGTTGCGGAGGGTGAGTGACATCATTCTTTTGCATCTCATCTTCTGATTCAACTGGTGATTTGCGCCCTTTCATTGCACAAGGTTGTTGTGGTGTTGCATCACTACCTTCCTGAACAGAATCTTCAGCATTGAGAGTGCCTTCTTCTTCAACTGTACTCTGTGTGGACAGGATTACATTAGAACCAGAGGATGTTCTACTGGCAGTGTTCCTGGAAGTGGTGGGCGGAGTCTCTTCAGGCTCTTGTAAACCTTCCAAATCAATAAATTCAGCAGTAGAAACACATTTTGATTCAGAAGAGGTGACATTGGCTGTGTTGTCTTCTCTTGGCCTATCTCTTTTAGTTTCTTTATCATCAGTTTCTCCTGAGGCAGAGGACCACTCTGGCCATTCAATCGGAGGAGAAATGGAATCAAACATTTCTTTAGCAGTTGGTCGTTGCTTACAGTACTCATCGAAACACTACAACATGACAAAGAATGACAGCTCAAACAGTGTCACTTGCATCTCGTGTACAGAGTGCTATACCTACATACATACCTAATAGTAAGTTAGCCAAATAAGTACGTACTTCAATATTTATGTACATACCTTCTGTCCATAGTATGCGAAAAACTGTTCTTCAGATTTGAATTTTCCATCGTAAAAGTCTGACAGTGGAGGGGCTGGTAACTCTGCATGCACTGATGTGAAGTGACCCTCTCCATTTCCTTTGAAGTTGGTAAAGGAGAAATTTGGCAAAAACTTCCAGAGTTCATCTGAAGAAGGCTGAACTGACCGGGTGGCTTCACTTCCGGCTTCATTGACAGAGAGGGAGCTGGAGGATGTTGATGAAGAGAAGGCTTTGGGAGACACTGCATGGTGTGGTCCCAACCTGTTAGGACTGTCAGGTGGTTGAGTAGTGCCCTTAGCAGCATCCACTTCGGGTTCTGGTGATGTAGAGAGAGATAATCTGGGATGATTCCTTTGTTCTGAATTGTGAGATGGATGTGGATGCATAGGTTGCCTGGCAACCATTTCAGTATGAGAGACAGTGAGCCTTTCTTCTGAAGGAGCATAAAAAGCAGAGTCCATTTTGAAAGCATTGCTTGGACGAGAACTCTGATCCTGGGAATATACACTGTTTTTTATTTGACCATTCCTTGTATCTCTAATTTCTTTGCTTTTTTCTCTGGAAGATACCTACATACATATGTACATGAATAATCTGCAACACCATTTAGTTAAAGATACGAATGATAAACACATATGTACATACATATGTACATGTGTACACAATATACGTACATACATACATAAGTACGTACATACGTACATACATACATAAGTACGTACATACGTACATACGTACATACATAAGTACGTACATACGTACATGTGCATAGCCTATGTACATTCATACATACATACCTGTTTTCTCTGCTGAGATAAATTATCAAAAGTAGTGATTTGAGCTCTGTCTGCGCTTTTAACAGGTTTTGAGGCTTTCTGCTGCATGTCCATACGCTTATTAACAGTACCCTGAGGCTGGATTCCTACATACGTACATACAGGGAAAGGAAAGGATTTACCAAAATGGAGGAGAATTAAAAGTCAATTTACTTACTTTCTACCAAATGAGATGGCATATTCCCATAGTTAACTGAGAAAACAGGCAGTTCTTTAGGATTGGCCTTTCCCATTTGGATACTCTTATCTGAAGCTGCCATTTTTTGCTCTTCCTTGTTTGACTGGAAAGGTGCATTCTGGGAAGTGGGCTGGACAGGACGCTTAACTGATTGGGTACTCACTTGAAGTACTGGTTGAGCAGGGGAGCTTCTTACTTGGGTGGGTGGCCTTACTTCCTGAGATGGCAAGCTTACTGGTTGGGCAGATGAACGGATCGGCTGGGCAGGTGAACGGATCGGCTGGGCAGGTAAGCTTACTGGCTGGGCAGGTGAATGGATCGGCTGGGCAGGTGAATGGATCGGCTGGGCAGGTAAGCTTACTGGCTGGGCAGGTGAATGGATCGGCTGGGCAGGTGAGCTTACTGGCTGGGCAGGTGAACGGATCGGCTGGGCAGGTGAGCTTACTGGCTGGGCAGGTGAGCTTACTGGCTGGGCAGGTGAACGGATCGGCTGGGCAGGTAAGCTTACTGGCTGGGCAGGTGAACGGATCGGCTGGGCAGGTGAGCTTACTGGCTGGGCAGGTGAACGGATCGGCTGGGCAGGTAAGCTTACTGGCTGGGCAGGTGAACGGATCGGCTGGGCAGGTGAGCTTACTGGCTGGGCAGGTGAACGGATCGGCTGGGCAGGTAAGCTTACTTCCTGGGGAAGTGCCCTAGCAAACTGACTGGATGGATGGCTGTTGGTTAGTCCTCTTTTCATTCTACCTTCTCTTTGAATGTCTTCTGTGTTTGATAAAGAGGTTTTCCCAGCTGAAGCTGTGCTTGGACCATCAACCCTCTGCTGGTGTCTCTTGTCAATCCCAGAGCCATTTGACTGGTCAATGTGTCCACGAAGCTGTCCCTTTTCACCTGAGGAAGTACTTTCAGTGGTCTCATAATATCTCTGCCTCTGGCTCTTCTCATAGTTACCCCCTCTGTTTTGCAAAGACTGTCTCTTCCCTTCAGTAAAACTGCCATCTTGTTCTTGTCTCTGGTACTTCCTCTTCCCTTCAATAAAACTGCCATCTTGTTCTTGTCTCTGGTACTGCCTCTTCCCTTCAGTAAAACTGCCATCTTGTTCTTGTCTCTGGTACTGCCTCTTCCCTTCAGTAAAACTGCCGTCTTGTTCTCCTTGTCTCTGGTACTGTCTCTTTCCTTCAGTTAAACTGCCATCTTGTTCTCCTTGTCTCTGGTGCTGTCTCTTCCCTTCAGTAAAATTGCCATCTTGTTCTCCTTGTCTCTGGTACTGTCTCTTTCCCACAATATTGCCATCTTGTTCTCCTTGTCTCTGGTGTTGTCTCTTCCCTTCAGTTAGACTGCCATCTTGTTCTCCTTGTCTCAGGTGCTGTCTCTTCCCTTCAGTTAGACTGCCATCTTGTTCTTGTCTCTGGTGCTGTCTCTTCCCTTCAGTAAAACTGCTATCTTTTTCTCCTTGTTTCTGGTTCTGCCTCTTCCCTTCAGTAAGACTGCCATCTCTTTCTCCTTGTCTCTGGTGCTGCCTCTTTCCTTCAGTTAGACTGCCATCTTGTTCTCCTTGTTTCTGGTGCTGCCTCTTTCCTTCAGTTAGACTGCCATCTCTTTCTCCTTGTCTCTGGTGCTGCCTCTTTCCTTCAGTTAGACTGCCATCTCTTTCTCCTTGTTTCTGGTTCTGCCTCTTCCCTTCAGTAAGACTGCCATCTCTTTCTCCTTGTTTCTGGTTCTGCCTCTTCCCTTCAGTAAGACTTCCATCTCTTTCTCCTTGTTTCTGGTGCTGTCTCTTTCCTTCAGTAAGACTGCCATCTCTTTCTCCTTGTTTCTGGTGCTGTCTCTTTCCTTCAGTTAGACTGCCATCTTTTTCTCCTTGTTTCTGGTTCTGCCTCTTCCCATCAGTAAGACTGCCATCTTGGCTTCTTTGCTTTTGAAATTTCTTAAGAGCATCCTTCTCAGGAGCTAATTCACTATCTTTGGAAGGTATCTTTGATTGCTTGACTCTCGTGCTGCTGTTTGAGTGACCAGTTTGGCCATCGCCTTTAGGCTGCTTTTTATCTTTAACACCCTCAGAATCACTTGTAACAGCTCTTACATCTATCCACTTCAGATCTTTGGAGCCTACAGTCACTCTAAAAGACAAAGGTAACAAATATAAACACACAAAACATCTCAATAGATGGATAATAATACTTACTCTTCACTTATTTCTGGGACATAAACTATATATTTCTTCTTCCTCAACTGCTTCTTTATCTGTCCCTTCATCCATCTGTCAGTGTACTTAACTTCACAGTCTTCACCCTCTTTAAGAACAGATTCCTGGTGAATGGCTAAAGCCAAGCTATGGTCCTTTGTCTCTTGGGCTACAGAATGCGTAACCATGCAAGTATTACAAAGGTATGTAAGCCATGCATATCTGAACATCTATGACTACACTCACCTCTTTTATTGGTTTCGTATATAGCCTTTGAGGTGTTGCAGTAATGGTCCTGGGAGAGAGCCTGGAGGAGGCCTCGGGTGAACACTATTGAATTCTTCTCGCTTGCTGATTCGAGTGCCTCCTCGTCCTTTCGTTCAAGCATCTTTGATAAGCTCTTGGTTGTTGGAATATCAGTTTGTAAAACTTTCTTAAAGAGCTCCTCATACAACAAGGCTGCAGAGAGAATAGAGTGTATTAGCCCTGTCCTTTCAAGGGAATGTAGGCTTTCCTTTTGGCATTAACCACAACCCCTTGAAGAATGCCAAATAACCAAATATCAATAGAAACCAAACATATTGAACTACGAAGGTAACTAGGTTACCTCTTTAAATTTTGTTATGTTTTGCCCCCTTACCCCTTGTGATATTTTCTAGAGAATGTAACATACATACATACCTTGACAAAAGCCGGCTGTTTTGGTCCACCCTTTCTTCATTGCACAATCGTAATGCTGGTCATCTATGAATATCAGTTTAACATCATGAAGTCCTTTTATGGAAGCTTCTCGGTAAATCTTTTCAGAAACCTTGCCAGACTGTTCCTCTTTATAAATAACTATAGTCCTCCTAAACATAAAGTATCATATCCAATATATAGACTATTAAGTAGACTAATTTAATTAGCTTCTTCTAACCTTAATATTCTATTTAATGCAACTATTTCTGGTTCGCCACCCCAGAACTCGAGAGAAGATAACTTCTCCAAATAAGCGCAATGATTTCCACTTAGAAACTACAGAAATAACTTTCATATTGCTTATAAATTCTTTTTATGGTTTAAACCACAAAGTACCTCCTTGAAATCCTCGATGTTGTTTTTAATATAACTAATGCATACTTCTCTGAGTTCTTTGTGTTTCTCTTGCGTACCGTAATGCTGCGCAAATTATAAAAATGGCAGTCACGAGAAGAATCTAATGTTGTTACACTCAATGTGGCTCACCTGAAAGGCTACTGCACGAAAGAGACAAGATCCGTCATTTACAACTTCTACCCTTTCCAAATTCCTCTTAGCTAAAAATGCTTCAATCCCAAGTTCTTGCGGCGCCTTTACGCGTTTAACTTTGCCCATTTTCCGTTGCAAATGAGACCACTTTACAAAATAATGGGAGAAGCTAATGTATTACCCTTTCCTGGATAATTTACAGAGTCGATAGCTATACTGTTCAATGGCTAGATCCTCTGGTATCAGTCAATAAAATAAGTACTCGTAAGACACCTCCCTCATTTCTTGGGAGGAAGGGAAATTCCGCGAAAAAGGAGTTGCGCAAGATTAAACTTTGGGCTTTTGTGCGCATGCTCAGTTGCACGATCCCCGGGATTTTAAATCGTTTTGCAGCTAGACTAGTTTTAAATGGCCCAAAGACAAATAAGCGTAAGCGAAGTGATTGATAAATCAGTATTGAAAATAGATACAAAGGAAGAAGGTTTGTAATAGGTTTTAAGTCTGTTACAAGGAGTCTTACCGAACGCTTTGCTTTATTTCTTTCTAGCTGCAGAGTTGATTCAAGCAGTAGAAGAATGTGACGGTCTAGAGTGTTTAGACTTGAGTGGCAAGTCGTTTGGTGTCGGTGCATCGGTTGCTTTGGCAGAAGTGCTGAAGTTGAAAAAGTCTCTGAAAAAGGCCCACTGGAGTGACATGTTTGTCAGTAAACTTAAAAATGAGATACCTTTGGCATTGGTAAGTACATTTCTAAATGGTTTGTGCTCCAGACTGCTACATAACGACAAATTGTGATTCTTTGGAAGTGTGTACATTACCAACATTTTATACTCATTGTAATTAAATTTTCTATGTACATACGTATATTGACATCTGCCATTTTGACGTGTGTATCTTTGTAGAAGGCTCTTGGAGAGGCCTTAATAGAGTCAGGGGCTCAACTGGAGGAACTGGACCTTAGTGATAATGCTTTTGGTCCAAATGGTGTTGAAGGATTAGTAGATTTGCTAAAGAGTGGACCTTGTTATTCACTCAAAGTGGTAAAATTCCAGAACAATGGACTCGGTATCGCAGGAAGTAAAGTAAGTTATAACCACTTTAAGTAATCAAGCTGAAAGGGATGTCAACATTACCCAGTTTTATATTTAACAAGTTTGCAATATCTTACAATGATTCGCAATCATACTCTAGATGTATTTGTGTGATTTACTGAGCATCTTTTCTCTTGCTATCAGTTGTTGTCGAAAGCTTTCTTGGAGACCTGTACAGAGGCTGAAAGAGATGGTTTGAAGTTTGCTCCAGAAGTCTTTATAGCAGGCCGGAACAGACTAGAGAATGAAGGAGCTGAAGCTGTTGGAAAAGTGTTTAAAACAGTTCAGTCTCTGAAAGTTGTCAGAATGATTCAAAATGGAATTAATTTTGAAGGAATCAGTCACCTGGCAGATGCATTTCTTCTCAATAAAGAGTTAGAGGTTCATTGATATATAAACCCAAGAAGATATTGATTGATTAAATGTCCTATCTCTCTCTCTCATTTTATAGGAAATTGATCTTAGTGATAACACATTCACTGAGAGAGGGGCCAGTGTGATGTCAGAGACTATACGTCAACTGGAGCATCTGAGAGTGATCAACTTTAATGATTGCTTGGTGAGGAATGATGGAGCCAAGTCTCTGGCCATCTCATTGGAGGAGGGACACGACAGCTTGGAGGAGATCCACCTCACAAACAATGAAATTGAGTTGGATGGAGCAATGGCCATCTTAAATGCAGTTGCTAAGAAACCAAATATTAAAAAGATTGATTTAAATGGTGAGTAACAGAGACTACTTGTAAGGCTGGTCTTTATTGCAATCTGTGTTTGCCAGGGAACTGTTTTGGGGAGGAAGGAAGCCAGCAGATAATAGACTTTATGGAAGGAAATGGCTTGAATGATATTTTGGGAGAGTTGGATGAAGATGAAGGGCTGCTATCAGATGAGGATGAAGATGGTGATGATAACGAAGGAGGTTCAACTGAAAGTGAAAATGAAGAAGGTAGAGGATTGCTTCAAGTCAAAGAAATGAGGCAGCCACCAGATGAAGTTGACAAGAAATCTGAAGATGGCAGATCTAGTGAAAGCTTTGAGGAGCTTGGGCAAGTGAGTATGGCAAATACTCACTAAACTAAGCACTATTTTAAACTTTTGGTTGAACTTTAGTGTAACCACTGTTTTCATAAGTGTTGTAAATATACTGTTGTATGATGAGGACCGTTTAGATCTTGCTAATTACTATTCAAGGATTTGAAAACTACTGAAGAATTTGTGCAACTCTTCTTGTCGATCACATTGCCTTATAAAGATGGTCTTGATCAGAAGAGTAGGAATGTGATAGAGAGTAAAGTTGGTGAGTTGTGCATCAACTCTTTGACTGCACATAGATTTCAGTGTCAATTTTCTTAATATAGATGGTCTTTTGAGAAATTTCACATCTCAACATTCTTTCCTATCATTTATCAATGAATTTCTTGTCCAAGTAGGCATTCTCAAGGTATGACATGCAGAGCACTGCACGTTACATTTATGCAATGAATCTGGATACCAAATTTTTGTTAATTTTCTCATTTCACTAGAGTGAAGATAAAAAGTTTAGACCAGAGACAGACATTGAGGGTCCTTTGCTTGCTCTGTGTTGTCATGTCTGCAAACAGCAGTATGTCAAGAAGAACCATATTGACATTCTCATTGCCTTCCTTACAAAGTTAGTACCCTGGGTAGACCTAAGGCTAATTTTCATGGGAGCCTGGCATTTCACAGACAGTAACATGAGAGATACACACACAGACAACTACAGTGATGTCTTCTTCCTCCTCCTATATCCTCAGACCCAGTAAACCGCTGGAGCCACTGAAAACTATCCAGCACAAGCTATTGCAAGCATTACACACTTTGTAGTCATATCACACATCTTTTGTAAACTTCTCAACACCGTGTCACGCCTGTACGTCGCATGACCCAGCTAGTTACATAATGTGCATAATATTATACAGCTCACGCATGCTAGGGTAGAGCTGGAGTTAATGGAGCAGTTTGCTATGATTCTTACTTTACTTTTTGCTGTGACGACAGCTAAAGCGACCACAAATCTGCCGTATAGAGCCATCGGGAATATTAGTGTACCGCATCCTGCTTTCATCGAAGTCTTCCCTTGCGGATACACCACTGCTACCAAGTCGTTATGGATTACTGAATTCCAAGCCTTCCGATCCGGTAACGTATATGCCATCGATAACATTACTAACTACTATCCTTCCTTTTCGACAGCCAAATACTCCTCAGTGGCGACTGGCTTCAAGTGGCCAAACAAGATATCCCTTGCGCCTAAAGAACTAGGTAGTTACGTGGTGGTTCCGGACGGATTCCTAGTTCCCTTTGCGTCCACAGGCGGACTGTACTTGATATCTGCCTCTTGCAGTTCTGGACGGTATGATGGCGAATCGCCTGTAGAGCTGACAACCCCAAAGAACGGATGGTTCTATCACATGGTCTACTGGAGGGACATGAACAACGATGGCAAGTTGGACATTATCACTGCCAGAGCGACCAAACCTCTGATTGGAAGCGCCAAAGGACAGCTCTTGTGGTTGGAGCAGCCCTCCCAGAATCCGATACAGTCAGTGCCTTGGACTGAGCATGTTATTGCTGATGGCCCCGATGTAGGCTTCACTGTAGCAGATCTGCAGGACAATGATGGTCAATTTGAAGTATTTGCTGCTGAATTTTTTTCTCAAAAACTTTCACTTTTGATTATCAATGACAAGGATGCTTCGGTCAACAGTACACGTACAATTGATGATACCATAGGCCCCGCCTATTATGTGTCAGTAGAGGACCTCAATGCAGATGGTAGCTTAGAATTACTAGTGACCAATCATGTTGCAAAGGAAGGAGGTTCTGTCTATGCATACGAGATCCCAAGTAACATTATAAAAGGTGACTTTAAGCGACATGTATTAGCAACCGACTTCCCAGTCACAGAAGGAGGCAGTAACCAAGCAGCCCCAGGCTTTGCCAGAGCATTTTTCCCACATAAGAACTATAAGGGAAAGCCATACATTACTGTAGCTGGGGATGGATCTCAGAAGGGCTATTTACTGTATCCCACTGGTGCGGACTTCCAATACAACAAGACTGTAATGGTATCAACCTCAGGAGTAGTGGGGTATATTGCAGTTGATGATGTCATTGGAGAAGATGGCTGGGCAGAAATCTTTGTTCCAGACTATGATGATAGCAAACTCTATGCATACACATTTGCTCCATAAAATGAATGATTGTTATTCTTGGCTTAAAAGTATGCAATTTATACTCATACACACATGTATACTTTATATTGGCAGCTCATAGCATTAAAAACTACTGTAAAAATGTTTCCAAATTAAGGTCCAGTTCCACTGCATGGGTATTGCAAGAATGGCCAGCACAGATATTGGTACAAATGCATACAACAGAAACACAGTGTTTTGCAAAAACGGAAGTGCTGCAAATAGAAGCGGAAATGTGAGACCGGAAGTACAATTGTCAGTCTGTATAGGTACATTTAAACTTACTGCTGTAGCCTAGAAAAGTGATAAAGATGTAGTAACTGATACCCACGAACCACAATACATCAGAGAGGATCACAGAAAAGATCATTTGATAGGTCAACGCTGATGGGGAACAGAAAAACCATCAACAACTGTAGTGGCATATATAATGAAAGGTCAGAGGTCAACTCACGCCACCAGAGAAGTATTTGTATACCATGTAAGACAACCATCATTGGGAAGAAGCTATTGAGATGGACATCAAAGGCATATGCCCACTCCACTCTTTGGACAGTTCCCCCTTCTACACTTTTGCTTTGAAATACACGATTACATATAAACCTATCAAAGATGCAATAATATGTCCCATGTGATGTGCTACACAGGTCACATGATAGTCACGTGATCTTACCACATCAAAGTAGCTACCAGCAATCCAATACCAATACAGTCAATAAAAACAACCCACAGGAGAAAGAGAAAGAATCCCAGGACACCATTGTGCAGCACCACAGTAAATGCTACAGAGGTTACTATGCAAGGGAAAGGTAAAGAGATTCACTTGAGAGATTCCAGTGCTAAAGTGACTTACTAAATAGAAACCCGGCTAGCAGTACCAAGAAGGCGGGGTCATCCCTTGCCCAGTAGTGCTTGGTATGTTTCTGATACTGAAAGTTCTTGTACCTACACACATGCAAGATAAACAGTGAGCCCACTGAAACCAAATACAATCACTGTATTCTTTCTGAATATGGGCTAGCTAGTTTGGGAGAGAGGAATTCATGGAGATGTTGAAAAATATAATCTAGAATACATTAGAAATATCTTTGGCTTCGATCATGAGGAGAACTAGAGAATTTTTGTTTACTTACACTTTGTGGGGAGTTACCAGTAATAATAACATCTGCCAGGAGGCATATTCGAAGTCCATGTGCTTGAACTTTACAATTCTCCGTAAGAAGACCATCTTCCGCGATTCAAGAGAATTACCTAAGAATTGAAGAATTGGTTCAAACTAATCACAATTAAGACACACAAAATGCTAAGTCATGCCAACGTAAGCATTCGGTTTGGATAGTCAAAAAAGGATACACTTACCCATCGAGGGAAGCTATTACGCAAGAGGACAGGTACAATTTGTATACATACTGTATGTAAAAATTGTTTTAGTTGAAATCGTGATGTCTATAAAGGCATATTTGCTCTAGCTATCGCCTACCATACATACGTGCATGCCTAAACACAGAGAAGTAAGGTGTATGGTTAAATTTCTGTATGGTTGTCTTTATCACGATCACCATCTTGGTTAGTTTTCCAGATGTGTTAGTCACTCTTGCAAGCACCACCACCTATTTGTAAGTGGTTATAGTTCTAACTTAATTTTTAAAGTTTTTATTTAAATTGTATATACCCTTAGCTTTTATCTCATAATGTGCTATTTGAAATGAATGTTTTCTTTAATAAAATTGTAATATTCTTTGTACTCTCACTACATACGTATATTAAAACAACAATCAGAAAACATCAACTGCATTGAACATGTAGATTCATAATCAGTATTATATAAAAATAGGAATTGTGGGCTAATCATCTGGGGTTTCGGTGACACTGTCACCATGGTTACTGATTATCGTTTTCCATGATGGAACCTTGTATTCAAAGAGGTAGTCGAGGATATCTAAAAGTGGTAAGCAACATTAGACCAAACACAGACTGGAGTACTGGAGAGACAAGTGTCGGGCTTACCCGGAAGGTCTTTGATAAGGTAATTTGGCACAAACCTCCTCAAATAAGACCACTTTTTATGCAAAAAGTATGCTGAACGAGCTCTAAGGAACACAGAGCATGTAGTTGTACTATAAGAGGTGCAGTCTTGTACACAATTACCTGTGGTTGGGCCAATTCTTTGCCAGTGCTTGCCAGTCGACTAAACACTCTGAATCACAACCCAGAGAGGACAGTTTCTCAACTAGAGTAATGCTGTCAGTTATATTCCAATCTTCTCTGTCCTGGCTCATCTTCCAGCATGCATCATAGAACCTTAAACACCAAATGACACATTCACAAAGAAAGCTTCTATACTGCAATAGCACCTTCTTACCACTTCTTTCTACATTGCTCAGAACTGCGTGTTCCTACTGCACTACTCACAGTTTCCCAGGTTTCTATTTCAGGTAGGGGACTATCATAAGGCCAAAAGGACTCTGGTAGTTTCACCTTTCTCTGGGCTGCATCCTCTTTAAACACCTTCAACACAGCATCCCTCAGCTTAGTCTCCTCCCAGCTACTCCACCTCCCTACAAGATAGTAAGAGCTGCACCTAAAGATACTGCCACAATGTAGACTGCACTTCATGTGCTCTATCTATCCACACAGAGGCCAGGTCAAGTGACCAGAATGAAATAGAAGCCCAGGCTTCTATCTGGACAAATATGGTATATCCCTAAACAACGACCTGCTTAACATTATTGCTCTGCGTATGTGTGATACCTCTTTTTTTAAGATTTTTGAGGTAGCTAAAACGGTTCCGTACAGCATGGCCTGTTCGGCCCATCTTTTGTCCAATTGCAGTCCAGTTAGTACCAAATCTTTTGTGCAGTCTACAAATGCATTTCATTTCTCAGTTAAATTGCCACACGTGGTTACACAAGTGAAATGTACATGTTTTCTTGTATTATCGAACGAACATGTATATATTATATGTACCTTACACATAATCATACAGATCTGTATATGAGATCTGTATAAAGGCTTTTGGGATCTCCAATACTAACCTAAACAATTCTTCATCTTCCTCCTCTGAAAACCTTTACACAAAATACAAGTTCAATATATTAGCAACACCATAAGGATCTCCATAATATTGACTAACTTTCCAAGGTAATTGGCTGAGTTGTATAGTCTCATTACTTTTCTATACACTAAGAAGAAAGGCCTGTTTATTCCTTTGGCTGTTAAAGAAAACATTAAAAACATGCTTACAGGAGCACAAACAATGACAATTTAAAACTCACAAACTTTTCTAAAAAAATTATTTTTTCGCTTGTGTTTCTCAAACAAAAAATCTTCAAGGTCATCAATTCCATAATTCTGCAAACAAGACTATTTCAGTGAATCCGAGAAGGAACTACAGTTGTCAAACAATCTAACTGTACTAAATTCACTATATCCACTCAATAGGCGCAGTCTTAATTAATATATAAACTGATTTCCAATAAACACAAAAGTTAGAGCAATACAGGGGACATAAACTTAGGTGCAACTACACAGCTTCATTTTGCAATCCTACCTTTATAAACTTAATGACATTGCTATGTAATCTCTTAGTCTCCCTCCTGCTCCACGTTCCTTCATTCCAGGACTGAACTTCAACTGGAAAACAAGATGGAAAACAAGATGGAAAATAAGATACAACAATAGACAATTGAACACAAAGCAACAATAGGTCTATATACATGGCTTTTATCACTCTTAAAAGTACCTGTATCTTTAAGTTTCTGCAGGTTTGCTATAGTGTGAATCTTCTCGTAAAGGTCATCCTCATCTGATGAAGAGGTTATCTGACCTCTGACCTCTTCATCCATTTCCCTTGGTAAAAAGAGTCTTCTCCTACTGTTATTCACTTGTGAAGTGCTCTTCGTGCTAACAGCTAACTCTGATTCCGATACCGATGTCGTTGAAGTAGAACTGGCCTCAGAGTCCGACTCCTCTGTACTGCTACTGTCTGTGGTAGATTCACTGAGAGTGTCCATTGCTTTATCACCATTTCCATTCGCATGAAGTTTCCGTCTCTTTGCAGAGTGTATCCTACAAATCTCAGACTTATCATCGAGTGACCGACTAGTTCTCAGATCTGGTGAATTGATGGAGGCTCGGCTATTTGCTACTTTCTTTTTCTTGTTGTGCGTCTTCATAGTATCCGACGCCATTTTATTATTTTTCTGTTACAGGAAGTAATGCATCAGACAAAGAATGTCTTTGTTGCAAGGTAAAGGGTTTCCGATAACTTTAGCCCTCCTGGTTATAGCATTAATCAGTGGACTAATTATATACCAATGTAAGTTACGAGCAGAAACAACTAGAATCCGGGAGAGAATTACTCTTTTTGAAAGAGAAAGGCATTTCTTTGATCAACTGATTCGTGAGGCGAGTAGCAGCAGAGATGTACTGCAAAAGGAGGTTGTAGAACTAACGAAAACACTAATAGTAGAGACAAATTTTACAAAATACAAACGGAAGGACATGCAGGTAATGCTTACCGAAGAAAATGACCTCAACGCGAAGCGTATAGCAGACATATCGTTGGAGCGTACAGCGTATCAGAACCAGCTGATGAAATGCAGGCTAATCACTCAAATGCTGATGATTAATAAAACTGGCTACGTCATAGCGTTGGAGAAGAGTAAGCAGTTTTACTGCAGTGCAGGTCTTTTGTCTATGAGGGTTGATTTGAGGATGGACGAGAACAGGCTTACCAACTTACAGACACAAGCAAAGAACTTAAAGTCTCTTTTAGGAGAGATGCAGAAGAGGTATTCAGAATTATCATCTACTTTTGCTGGTGCAATTAAGATGATTGAAGAATTACATACAGCAAAGGATAAATATTGTAAACAGTAATATTTGATCCCTCAGAATCAAGTTATTTTATTTTTAATCTTGGATTGTGTATCTCTGTATCACATGTACATAAGAGTTTAAATGGCAGCAGCACATGCTATGATGTACAATGGGGGATGTATCTGAACTTTTAATTAGCTTTAATTAACTGACCTTTGTTGAACCAAAATGGACGCCAGGATAGTGCGATTGGATGAAACAGTCGTGAACAGGATTGCCGCAGGAGAGGTGATCCAAAGGCCAGCCAATGCTATCAAAGAAATGATAGAGAATAGGTAACGAGTATAATACTATATCATACTCTTCTGTATCCGCACTGTCCCCCTTGCACCCAGTATCGATGCTGGAGCCACGTCGATTAACATTACCGTTAGCTCTGGAGGTCTGAAATCTATTCTAATTCAAGACAATGGGTGTGGAATCAGGAAAGATGACATGGGAATAGTATGCGAAAGATTTACAACAAGTAAATTGAGAAAGTTTGAAGACCTGACTAATATATCAACCTATGGATTCAGAGGAGAGGTATAATTAACTGCTTGTGTGAACATGTCACACGAGTGTCACGTGACCTCTATTTTCAAGGCTTTGGCTAGTATAAGCCATGTGGCACATGTTACCATAACAACCAGAACAGCAGACTCAAAATGTGCCTTCAAGTGAGTTTTGTAAGCACTTCTATAACACCCAGACAGTTCTTGTCATGTTGGTTGTTTTCCTTGAATAGGGCAATGTATTCTGATGGTAGGCCTATTCCCTCAACTCAAGGTGGATCAACTCATCCCAAGCCTTGTGCCGGGAACCAGGGAACTCAAATTCTTGTGGAAGATCTGTTTTATAATGTACTAACAAGAAAAAGAGCTTTAAAGAATTCCAGTGAAGAGTTTAATAAGATAGCAGACGTCATTGGCAAGTAAGTATAACAGTTTTTAGGATTTAAACAATTGTCCAGACGGCAGTCCATGCCTCTATGTCCCTATATACATACCTTTATACCTATATCACTCTATGTGTTTGAACCCTTCTCTCTTTTGCAGATATTCCATTCATAATTCTGGAAGGGTGGGGTTTACCCTGAAGAAGGTACTGTTAAAGGTCCCTTTTAACATGTTCTCTAATTTGCACTCATCCCATCCTAGCAAGGGCAGTCAGTAGCAGACATCAGAACGCTACCTACTTCATCATTGCAAGAAAACATAAGCACCATTTATGGTCCTGCGGTTGCCAAGGAGCTGCTCAATGTTCAGTGTGACAATAAGGGACTTGGATACAAGATGGCTGGTTGCATAACTAATGCAAATTACTCCACAAAGAGGTTCACTTTTCTACTCTTTATCAACAGTAAGTGTGTCAGTAATCATAGTAGCTACATCCATTTGCAAACTGCTGTTTCTTGTTAGATCGCTTAGTGGAGAGTGCTAGTTTGAGGAAGGCACTGGAGGCCATGTACAATGTCTACCTTCCCAAGCACATGCATCCATTTGTGTACCTCAGGTAGGTACCACGACTGTACCAAGGCAGTGCTGTACCAAGTTGCTATATCTCCCTACCACTCAGCATTGATATATTACCTTGCAATGTTGATGTGAATGTACACCCGACCAAACACGAAGTTCATTTCCTGCACGAGGACATGATTGTAACAGAGATACAAAGTGCTGTTGAAAAGAAACTTTTAAGTTGCAATGAATCGAGGACATACTACACTCAGGTAAAATAATGTTGTGGTGTTGTAGAGAGATGAATTATATTATTTATGCTGCACTGCTTATGCTGCACTGTTGATACAGGCACTGCTCCCGAAGGTGTCTCCAGTTTCCATGGAAACTGTAAGACCAAATAAGGGAAGCTCATCATCCAAGCCAACTTATGCTTACAATTTGGTGCGCACAGATTCAAAGGAACAGAAGCTGGATGCGTTCATTCAGCCATCTCAGCCATCAATCTCCTCTCAGCCATCAATCTCCTCTCAGCCATCAATCTCCTCTCAGCCATCAATCTCCTCTCAACCATCAATCTCCTCTCAGCCATCAATCTCCTCTCAACCATCAATCTCCTCTCAGCCATCAATCTCCAGTAGTCAACTTGAAGGTTGCAACTTCATTTTATACCTTTTCAGCTGAGTTATAGTTAATTGTGTTTCTACTTAGGTAGCAGTGTAGATTTGGATGTGGAGGTACCCTCTAACTCTTGTGGCAGTAGTTTACCAAACCTTCCTGCTCCTGTGCTGAGGAGAAAGAGAAAAGTCAGGACAGAACCACTTCTCACAAGTGTACAAACGTTGCTTGGTAACATAGAGAGTCAGCGGCACAGAGGTACTTTCATATATTCCCCGTGTGTCACAAAGTTGCTCAGTTAGATCTCCTGATATCGGATTCAGAATTAACAGAACTGTTTAAGGATCACAAATTTGTGGGTTGTGTCAACCAGACAAAGGTTCTTGTACAGTTTCTAGTAAGTGCTCACTTCCTCATTGGTAGTAGTAATCAAACATGTTTCCTTTAATATATAGACTAAGTTGTTTATGCTTGATGTCACTAAAGTAAGGTATGTAAAATATATATTATTTGGGAATATATTGAAATGTATAAAGTCAAGACTACAAGGAAGTGGCTTTTTGTCTTGCCTTTTAGTCAGGAATTATTTTATCAGTTGCTTCTGACAGACTTTGGAAGCTGCAATGTCTTTCGATTAAATGTGAGTGCATGAGTCACAATTATCTAATATTACGAGATAGGAATTTATTTTCGCCACTGCAGCCCCCGGTTTCCATATATGGAGTGGCTATCCTATCATTTGATACAAAAGAGAGTGGTGAGTAGTGCATAGTGTCAGTTACTCTCTCAAGCTCCCTAAGACTGGCACATGCAGGCTGGGTAGAGGAAGATGGTCCTAAGGAGACACTAGCTGAGTGCATAGTGCAGTTCTTAAACTCTAAGAGGAGCCTCCTAAAGGAATACTTTGCCATTGAGATTAATGAGGTATCGTATGTGGGAGGGTGAAGGAATTGAGTTTTAATTTGACCTGTATCTACAGAATAGTGAGCTGGTTACCGTGCCAATGCCCATACCCAATCTTACTCCAAATATGGATGGCCTACCACTCTTTCTACTTCGCATCTCCACAGAGGTCAGTCCCTGTATGTAAACGTGCAGTGTGTCAACTTGTCTATTTTTGAAGGTGGAGTGGGCAGAAGAGAAAACTTGCTTCCAAGGACTAGCTACAGAGCTATCTAAACTATATTGCATAAATCATGATCCATTTCTTGTTGATTCTCAAAGCCAAGTAGAGGAGGCTACAGGAAACATTCCAGTGAGCTACAGCTGAGTAGTTGAGCTGTATAGCAGCTGTATTTACAATAAGAGAACCTGTGTAGGTTGCACTGGCAAAGAAGTGTCCATGGAAATGGCAGATTGAGCATCTCCTCTTTCCTGTTCTCCGTGAGGAGTTTATTCCTCCATGTCATATGGCTACTGATGGGTCTATATTACAGCTAGCTGACCTCCACGAGCTATACAAGGTTTTTGAAAGATGTTGACACCTGCCATCTGGACACAATTAAATCATATTATCATAGATTTATATATATATATATGCACTTTTAAATAAAAATATGACCTATTTTCACTTGTTAATACTACCATAGTTTCTTATTTGTGGTACTTTGGAACGCTGAAGTTCTGCTTTCGCAACCAACTCTCTTTCTCTTAGCTTCTTTTCCAAAATGATTGCTTCTTCTAAACTACTTAACACAGATCCAAACTGCTTGATTTTAGACATGTTCTTTAAAGCATCGCAGTCGTATTCGGCGTCAAAGGTGACACCATTCATTAGCTTGTTCGAATTGTTGAGCTTTTTAGTCGTTTCTCTAATCTTGGGCACTGTATTATGTACGTGCTCATTGATCCTGTACATGCCAAGGGATGGTTCATTTGCTACATTTGCAATAAAAGAGTTGATATGACGAGAAATCCGCGAAACTTGGATAGCCAAGTCGGAGCTGTCAGCCATTTTGTGCAAGTTAAAATGGCTACGTTCAAAACAAATGAGTTATCTACTTCGGTAACTTTGGGGTGAGTGTTAGATGTCGTCAGGACGGCGGAGAAATCAACCAAGCTCCGCAAGCAGAAAGAGCAGAGCTAAGAAAGAGACGGCTAAGCGCAATGAAGTAGAGGAAACACAAGTAAGTTTCTCAAAAATTAAAGTAGAAATTTGAATAGTATAGTGATCTTTTGACAATGTCTTGCTGATAAATTATTCCTTACAGGTTGTAGAAATCGTTGAAGATCCTTTACCTGAGGAAATTAGCCTTGAAATCCCCGATGTCCTTCAACAACTTCTTGAAAAGGACTGCATCAATATTGTTCATCTGAACTACTCCCTCAAACTTCCTCGCAACCCCAATGTCTGTGACATTCTTCTTCAGTACTACTCGCACGTAGGTTCCAAAAATGGCGGCAAAGGCGATCATAGTCACCTTTCCCCTTTAAGAGAAATTTTGGATGGATTGAAGACATACTTTGATGTGTATTTACCCGTGTTACTGTTGTATGATGAAGAAAAGGGACAGTACAAAAGAGAGTGTCAGGACGTGGAACCATCTCAAATATACGGATTTGAACATTTACTTAGATTGTTTGGTAAGATACAGAACAAGAAACACATTTGGTTTCTTACCGTAATACTTCACATGAGAGCACTGGTTATACTGAAGCATTGCTTGATTTACATAGGTAATACCTGTATCTTGTACATTGCGAGTCAATTTTCCCTATTCTTGCATATTTTTTTCCACAGTTAAAGTTCCCTACCTGTTATCAAAGGCAAAAGTACCACACAAACAAGTCCAATTTCTCCATACCCATTTTAAGGGTATCTTACAGTAAGCAATTACCTGACCCCTATATATACGTTGTATAGTATACTACGTACGTATGATGCGTCTCTCTTTACAGGTTTTTAAAGGAAAATGCATCACAATTCACAAACTGTAATGTTTACATTGAAAGAATGTTAATTTAGATGTTATATTTATCTCATTTTTGATATCTCTGCATAACCCAGAGTCCATCACATAATGAATGTATCGTCTCCACTGCAACGCCTTTATTTATCTTTTTACTACATGACGGAAAGAGTATCACGAAACACTTTCATAAATAGAATACATACATCTTACTTATTAGTTGATTTACTGGACATCTTGTAGGTGGCAAAAGTGTACTAAAGTATCACTATTAGTGTTAAGTAATTTATCTGCTTAAGAATGACTTCTTGTCTAATAACTTTATATCCCCCTATTCAAGACTAGTCTCGAATCCGATCCTCTCTGCATTGCGATTGTGCAATAGTGACACACGCAGAGGATATGGGCTGGATTCGAGACTAATTCAAGACTCTGAAAATTAGAGGTAGCTTAGCCAAAAAAGTACAAACCAGTCTATATCAGTTGATTGAGTTACATATACTCACATGTCCTCTGTGGATAATTTCATTTTGCCAATAGCTAGTGCATGCTCCTTCCCCTCTGCCATCACTGCCTACATATGTAAATGATCACGCAGGTATCACATTCTACATTACCATACATACTTACAATGAAGCTGTATTCATACCACTACTGTGTCGGACGGAAGATCCTCCTCCATTCTAGCTCCAGGTGAAGTTAAACCTGGACACATAATGTTGGCGCCACTTAATATAAACTTGATTGCCCCTTTATCCACCTGAATTTGTGGTAGTATCATCGGATCTGTACGGAGAAAGGATACTTCAAACAAGTTAGCCAATATCTAATGTCATCAATTTGTCTCACATTGGTGGAGCAGCCTCATTGTAGGAATGTATGGGTCATCCCATTGTCTGAAGAACAGCAGATTGCCTTGGAACGTTAGGAGTTCAATGTGATCATGACTACATATCAAATGGATGCACTTTCATATCTAGCAACCACACCACACAGAAATTATAGCTCATTCATGTTCCACATACCATTTCACCACCCCTAATCCATTCTTTGGTATAATGTCTTCCACATAAGGTTTAATGGAAGGGTAACATTCTGAAATCTTTGTCCTTATGCTACGGACCACAGAGCTCTTTAGCTGATTGTATCCAGATACACTCTCATCTGCTATGAACCTACATATAGCAAATAGGAAAGAGATCTTTGAGGATACTGCAAGTAAAGAATACACATATCACCTCAGAAGTGTATTCCAATTCAATTGGTCTAGAGGTGCTATGAGCCATATATATGTGTAAGGAATAGAAACTCACTTTTTGAACATCCTATTACAATTTGGGGGAAATCCCGATTTAGTATTACGCAATTCAAATGAGTTGGTTTTGGAATAAAGGTCCTTCTCAGGGCCAGCTTGGTGCCAGCCAGGGGCAGCCGATAGCCCAGCAACAACGAAATAAACAGATCGATTCATTAAAGAAGGTTATATCAGGGTTAGTTAGAGCCTTATTGGTTTGAGTTAAAAATTGTGAGAAACTTTCTTTCCCTTGACATGCCACTAGAGTAAAAGAGGAAGTAAAGGATATAACATACTCTGTAGCATTTACAGCTGGTACCTATGATTATAAACTCTTAATGTGAGCCTCTTAAAGAGTGGACACTATATCTATATCACCAGTGTATATTGGATTGTCGTCATATGTAGAACTTTACCGCCCGGATTTCCCAAAGATCCGCCAAATATCTACATTTCCACTCCCTGTACCCACCCGTGGATCAGTCCTAATGTGAGCTAGTGGCATGGCTGGCCAATATTGTACATGTGTAGATTTGTTAGTAACATGTATGGTTGATCATATGACTTTCATATGACTGGTCATGTGATCAAAAGTGTGCATACTTTTGTATTTCCTATAGCTGGAAGTGGTTGGAAGTCCAGCTCTTAAAAATGTAAGACTTAATGCTACACATGATGTGATGTAAAGGTATAACCTCTAATTGTCTTCATGCATACAGTACAACTTGCATGAGGACATGGGCAAAATTGTTAAACAAATCTTGGAAGAATTTCAGTCCCATCCTCCGCAACGAATATCTTTGTAAGTTTGATGGATTAGGAAACTTGATCCACTAGACTCATCACTATGCTGCTGTGACTTTCTCTCCATTCTTCTTCTCCTCCTTGGCAGTGAGCGACCTCCCACCTACCCCCAACCACCCCCCACTGGAGCAGGGGTACCTGTAAGAAAAGCACCTCTACCCCCTACCACTGGGGTACCTATGCACAGCTATAAACCTCCTCCTATTCCAGAAGAATTTCCAGCTTTGAATAAATTGAGGTAGTCACAATGTCATTATGCTTATGTAATGTAGGTTCCTATAGCTTCATTTTTATTCTATCACAAATTCATAGTGATGATCAACTTAAGGAATATGACAGTAATGTAAAAGGTGCAGTATTAATATCTCAGTTTCTGAGCGAACATCCTGTTGTAAGTTCCATAGATATTTACCCATAATATGTGCTATGTAAGACTGGCCAACCTACTGTGATATGATTGGTGAAATTACAGCTTTTTTTATTTTGTTTTAACTTTTTTGTCTCACATGCCAAGATGGTGAAAGTGAAACAGGACAAGGAGGAGGTGCTGCAGGAAATAGAAGACCAAGCAGAGATCAACTTGAAGCACAGACCAGAGTTGCAGAAGGGATGGGAGGAGCTGCAGGCAAAGCACATTGAACTGCAAGCTGTGAAAACTAAGTTTGACAAGTTGCATCAGAAACAGATGAGTTTCTTGGAGGTTGGTACCCCCTCTCTAGGAAGTAGCGTTCCACATACATATGATTTTTAAGTGATATAGTAATTATGTAGTCTTTTAACTCTGTACAGAGGTACACCACGAGGAGTGCAGCAAATACTATGAATCAGAATGTACTAAGTTCTGAAACCAAGTCTGATGTGAGATTGGCCATTCTGTCTTCAGAATGCATTTCACATTGAACTAGATGCATCCGATTCTATTTTTTCATGTGGTTCTGTAGTTGTTGGGAGAAGAATTCCTTGATAAAGGCATTTCTGTTGGAGATTTCCTCAAAAAATTTAAAGAAGAACGAAAAGTGAGCATATTTTGAAGTTTCTTTGTATTATGATGTAACATATTGTTGTTCTGTTTAGTTGTATTATTTGAGACAAGAGAAATTAAGGGTTCTTGAACAAGCCACCACTCCCCCTGCCCCGCCCTCACCCTGGGGGGTATAATATGACTGCAACAACTTTGTTCATCTTTCAATTGATATAAAAATACTCACTATAAGCTTCATGTAATATATTACTACAGACTGCGTATGGTGTTATACACACATTATTCTAAAGTGTTCAGATAACGGAGTTGTGTGAGGACCTTTGATTGACTGGTCTCTCGGATCTCACCTGCCAGAAACATTTCATCCACTACTGCATACACCTATACAGTAACACACTTTATGAAGCAGAGCAGTATACCCAAATGCATTGAAATAAATCACCTTGTAGAAATTGAACACCAAATCTAGCTCACAGACGTTGCTGAAAAACTCGTTGAGAACTTCCACAAAGTTGTGGATAGCTTCAAGGTACCCTAAGTTATTGTCTTCCAGGTCCATACAGAAGCAGAAGTACAGACCTGCGTACCTTCTGTATACAATCTTAAAGTTTCGGAACTGTAGGATGATATAGGAAGTTTTGAGATCTTAACCAAGTGCTCAGAATCCCGCCTATTAGCGTATATTCCTTATCAAGCTAATTAAAGGATACACAAAGAGACTTACCGCCACAAAGTTGGTATGTTTGGCATCGCGTACTGTCACCAAGGCGTGTACTTCCTCGATCAGTCTCTGCTTCTCGTCGTCATCAAAGTGCATGTACCACTTGGCGAGGCGAGTCTTTCCAGCCCGATTTTGGATCAAAATGAAGCGAATCTGTGATACAAAAAACATGGAAACATGGTTATGGGTATGACTTACACAATGAATTACTGTACCATCTCAGAACAATATCTCTCGCCTCCCAACTCAGACAGCCATTTAAAATTACGTCACACTTGGGGCAGTACTGTACCGACACCATCTATGTACTAGTCGTTTTCCATTCACGTAATTACTAGCCAGGTACACTGCTGTATGCTTACTGTGAGCCGATCTTTGAGTTAACCATTACTTTATAGCGAAATGTTTGCATTGAGCAGAGAAAAATAAAGCTATATAGGAAATATGTGCATACATAGAATTTAACACATATAGGGTATAAATAACATACACCTCCTCTTTGTAATACATAATTTACGTATTTACATATAACGGGTGAAGGAAATCATTGTCTGATTCGGTTTATCAAAGCATTCACTTCAAAACGCTTTCTTTTCTCTCTTCATAGAACAGAATGTATCCACATTCACTTGCCACAGTCCTTTGTCCCTCTGGTACACCAAAGAACTCTTCTATAGTGTGAGGTTCAATGTGCTGTAGCATACAGAAGTGAGAGGAAGTGAAGGATAAGTACACTACCTAATGATATACAAGTGAGCATCTCCACAGCTAAGACACAAAGGTTGCTATACTGTATGTATAGCAGATAGTTACTGTACTAACATACTGTGCCCTTCAGTACTATTTCAAAACGCTAACCAGATTGCATAACTCACTTCCACTATGTCATCATCATATAGTATCCAACCATGACGGTTCTTCACCAAGGTGATGTAGTGACCCTGGTTAGGGGATCCCCCACAGTGAATGATTACTGCTATTAAATCATACATAATGTTGGCTGCATCAGCTGAATACGACTGCACAATTACATAAAAAAGGCCGAGATTCAATTAACCACACACAAGACTCAACCATTATCTAAAGGGAACCACAACCATTAACTTACTGTGTTAAAGAGTTTAAGCTCAAGTGGAAATGCAACTCTATAAGAAAGTTTTGTAAAGCGTCCAACATGTTCCATGTATTTAAATCTCTTTAAATGTAAAACAAGAATTCTCGGAAGTACTTTGACCCTCAGACTACAAACACATAAAAAGTTTAGAA
The DNA here is from genome assembly GCA_947172415.1 of Chondrosia reniformis. NCBI lineage: Eukaryota > Metazoa > Porifera > Demospongiae > Chondrillida > Chondrillidae > Chondrosia > Chondrosia reniformis. The sequence continues at coordinate 6,045,788 of OX359196.1, forward strand.
TGTACTCCAAGGAGCACACATCAAAGTGACACTATAGACACACCTCTTTGTTGCTTCCTGTTTACTACAGCAAACTTCACAATAATATTTACTCTCCTTGCACAATAGCTCTGACTGGGAAAATCCCCTTAAAGGAACGGTAAAAATGAAGGCAATGACTTGAATGACAAGTCTTCCCAAATGTGAGTGCAAGCATACTTTAAACTCTTTGTAATTGATGTATTTTGGTCTATGTCGACTGATAAGTCAATAAAATCTTCATCTTTACTTCTTACCTAAACAAAAGAGCATGTGACTATCATGTGACTGTCACATGATGAGCCACAACCTCAATGGCCCCTTACTGTTTCACAACATAGACATCTGGTTTCATTAGTCAGTGTCCCTTTAAATATATGGTCAATCCAAGTCTTAGACTGACGAGCCTCCTCACCTATTTATCACGTTGGAGAGGAAACAATACTGTTTATTCATATCATGTTTAAGCACACACAAGGTGTTATAGCAGTTGTGAAATGAAGCATTAGAGAGACACAGCACACAATTACCCATACATTAGTGGGTGGATGAATAACCTGCCCTATTCTACATGTGCATACGTAGGTATGCGAAACAGTCAATTAACAATAGATGAGAAGACAGTGATGTTATAAAATATACACATGCGTATATTAGAGATAAGAGTCAAAGCTGACAATTTGAAACTTGTGAAAGGGACTAACTTGTCATTTCTGCCCTCAAAGTGTCATCTATCGTATTTAAAATGTAATTTAGAAACTCATGTGCATCGTGTTGCTCACGATTGTTAAATAGCTCTGGAGAAGAAGAACTGCATGGTCAGCTGTTGGTTCTTCAGTAATACACAGATGTCAAGACCTACCATTTGCCTTTCTAAGCATTATAATAAATCTCTTTAACTGATTTACTGATGATTTTTTCTTCTTATGTTCCAGTTGATAAAACAGTTCACACAGATGGGTGAGGATGGTATGGTCCTGCTGGTCCTCGACTTCCGGATACTTTAGTACTTCTTTCTTGAAGGGCTCACAGTGGTACAGGGCTTGTATGACAGAGTTACAGTAGCACGTGTTACCAAACTATAAGATAAAGAGGATAAGCCATGGTAATCAGAACAACAATCCTCACTGAATTCACATACATTTAAAAGCCCAAAATGACTACTATCGACACTCTTCGCTTTGCTAGGGACGGATACATCCTGGCCCTAAAGCACATAAATAGTATACAAGTCAGTTAAAGATTCATAAATCGGACAGGTAGGAACTCGCCATTTTATTTCCTGCATTAGTCAGTTTACGTGTCGATTGCGTCAGTGTCAAAACATCCCTCAGTGTTTGTGATCCTGTTGCTGAGGGACGCCCCCATACAGTGTCGCGCTATGGAACTGGTTGCTGCTACAAGCTACGTACCCCTGAAGGCGTCCTGGGAGAAGGTTGTCAAAGCGCAGCAGTCTTCAGAACATTGGATAAAGGTGTGTGATACCTCCTAAACTACGTTACGTATGCTGTAACTGACAGCTTTAATGTATTATATCAGTGCTAAATAAGAGTGACATTTGTAGCTGCTAGTCGGATCCTTTGTTCGTGTGTGCAGGAATATGGATTGAAAGCAAGCAAATTGAATCCGCAAAAGATTGCATCGCAGCTTGGTTTCAAAAAGAAGTCAGGTAAGTGTTATATAGATGGGTTCTCTCGAAGCATGTATTCTCTGATAGAACTTGATACAGTTACACTCTGTGTCATTGTAGGACATGTTGGCATAGTCAATAGGAGGGTTACTTCCAAATATGGAGACAACCTCTTCACCAGATACAGTGGTCAAGGCGAAGACATTTATCAGGTATATGAAGATTAAACAAGCAATGGAGAGGCAAAGATTTGATAATTGTCTGAATATTTAGTAGTAAAGGATTCTCTGTCTAATACACGTCCTTTAGATAACTGCAGATTTGCCAAAAGTGGATGAAATTGAGCATCAGCTCTTATCTTTGATTGCAAAATTAAAATCAAGACTGACATGGCTGCGGTCTGGAAGGTATGGTCATGTATTTAGAACTAACATGTATACAACACAGTCTCTCTCTCCTCCATTAGTCGAGAGACCTGTGGAATTGTAATTGACAGAAGACCTGTGCTGATCTTGTGGGCTAGAACCCCCCATGCTAAGAAAACTGTTTCCATAGCAGCCAAACTAATTGAAGAACAGTTTGTTCACACAGACTGCTTCAATATAGTTCACTGTTTCTCGGGTGTAGAGCAATGGCAGCATGGAATGACGGCCCCAAGCCTGGAAACAATAGAGTCAGCAGTCAGTTGGCTGAAGGGACACTCCCTTACTGTAGCCCAAAAGGGAAAGTACCTAAGCATGTCCATTTTGGAGGCGTTACAGGTAGCCTTTGGCAACTCAGAGGCTGATAGTGTGTACATCTTGTCATACAGTGATGTCAGTGTAGAGGTACATTCTGAGCTGGAAGCAAGGCTGCAGCACTCTCCTGTCCGAGTCCACTTCAGTTGCATAGACTGTGCCGACGCAGCAGTGCTGGGGCAGGTGCAGCATCTGGCAAGTGTTACACAGGGACGAATCCACTGCTACCAAAGCACTCCAGATCAAGTGCCCAGTTTGACACAAGAAGATGTAGTGATAGTGTCCACTGAATTGGATATTGCTAAAAACTCCCTGGCAGAAGTCCAAGCTCTCAAGTTGGAATTGAAACAGCAGAGGACAAGACCATCCGGTTAGTGTAATCTCCTCATCTTTGTCTTCCACCATATGGTTCATTGTATGTCACATGTACCTCTGTATTTACTCACCTGTGAACATTTATATACGTAAATATATGTACATACGTATGTATGTAAGTACGTACGTATACAACTAGTGGCTAGTGGCTACGTGTGTTACTGAGTAGCAATTTATTATCTTTTGAAAGGATCATCTTTTCCAAAGATAAGTTTGACACAGTTAGAAAAAATCCTTATTCTATTAGCAATTTATTGGTAAACTGTGCCTTTGTATGTGTGTATGTATATAAATAAGTGGGTGTTACGGTATGTCCTCTCTGCTTTCTCTATATTAGATAAATCAGTTACTGTAGAAACTACATCCGAAGACTTTATGACTTCTGCAGAGTGGCTTGCTGTGCATGGAGTGAGGTCAAACAAGTTGACCTTTAATGATTTGGTAGGATCCCTTGCCTTCCGCCATTGTGATGGCACCCTTAAGCAGAACACCTTTACCCATTCCAACGTTGGCCACATAGAAGTGGTGCCACCTTACCAGCTGATTCACGCCAAATATTGTAGCAAATTTGTTCACCTCCGCTGGAGAGATGATAGCATTATTCACATAAATCTAACTGAAAAGATGTCTGATAGCTTTCAGACTAGGTTGGACCAAGTCATTGAGAAGTGCCACAGGCGTATTGCTTGGCTCAAGCAGGGAAGCAGGGAGGTGTTTGGAACAATTCTGGAGGAGTCGGTGGTGATAGTACTAGACACTTCCTCTTCAATGAAGCTCCATCTTCCTCTTGTTCGACACAAGTTCCAACAATTGCTAAAGGAGCAACTAGTTCATAAGAAGCAGTTTACTATTCTGCACTTCTCTTCAGAGGTCAACTCCTGGCGCTCCCGCCTTGTCCCTGTGAGTGCCCACACTCTAGATAGTGCCCTCCAGTGGGTTGGCTCCTTACAAGCCGAGGGATCCAGTAACACTTTGGATGCCCTCAAACTGGCTACCTCCATCCCCGGTGTCCAAGGGGTGTACTTCCTTACAGATGGCAGACCTGATCAAGTGAGTTCTTATGAATGTAATTAGATTGTATTACGTACATACAGCAAACCAGTCATGTATGTCATGCCGATGGTTCAGTAATATTACCTAATTCGTTACCTATTGTTCACAATGCTCTTAGCTACCTATATACGTACTTATGTACGTACATACATACGTATATAATCATCCAAATATGCCTACATGTGTACCTATATTTATTCTGATTTTAAATAGAATTTACTTTGCTAATAATTATAAACTTTGCTTTTTGTCTCTATTCTACAGTCTCCAAATACCATATTAGGGGCCAAACAGTCATGGCCTGCCGTACCCGTGCACACCATCTCCTTTAACTGTGGAGACTCACAAGCCAACCACTTCCTCGCTCAGCTAGCAGAAGACACCGGAGGCAGGTATCACTACTTTGCAGACAATGTGGAAGATAATCAAGGGCCAATGCCTTATAAGGTACTTATGCAGTTACATCCAAACGTACGTACACTAGCAGGCTGAACATTATATTTTATGCATATAATGTATGCATATACGTATGTACATAGAAGAGGTATAATGTACGTACGTATGCAAACGTGATTATATTTTATGCATACGTATATACATATATGTACATAATAGGAGGTATAATACATACGTATGTATAATGAGTTTCTTTTTCAAAGCTATTGTTACTTCCTATTCCATGTAGAGTGCAGACTTACAGATACTATTGGATGAGATTGCTTTAGCCCAACAACAGATAATTCAGGTGCAGCAGCTAGCATGTGAATGTATGGAGCTGAGAGAGAGGCCAGACCCTCCCTCTCCCAATGAGACTAGCAACACTAGAACAAGAAGGAGCAGCTGTAAGCCAATACACAACAAGTATATTTACATACCCCTAAGACAGAGATGTATATGAATGATAATATTGGAATAATGAGACTCAGCAACACAATTTTTACAGAAATGAACGTTTTGACTGGAGGTCTTCTACAACAAATGAGGAAAATGAGTACAGCCAATGTTCATTTCTGTGAAACATTGTGTTGCTGAGTCTCATACTATCATTATGAATGTAACAAACAACCCTTATCATTTCATGTACACACATATACGTACGTACGTATGTGCAGCATTTCAGTATACGTACATGTAATTATTTTGTATAAGTTAGGGTATACACTATTTGTATGTACATATGTTTGTATCAAAGCTATTTTATGAAACATGATTGCATTTATTTGATTATTCTTTTATAGGTGAGAGCATATCAAGTGTGTCTTCTGATCAAAAGAAGTCTCTATTACCTTCCAAGAAGTATGCAGGCTACATACGTATATATATACAGTATATATTCATAACAAGAATTCACACTTTTGCTCAAATTTATTTAGATGGTTAAAGAAGAACAGTTTACAAGCTAAAGGGTTAACCCTGGTTGATGCCTTGGGACCAGCTGCAGTCCCTCACAGTCCTTCCAAGCCAATTCCCAAGAGTGGAAAGAGAGTCTATGGCAAGGTCCTGCAAGAGGTGCTGCCAATCAGCCATGTGACTTCAAAGGGTCACCTGACTCTGGTCCATCCTACAATTCCAGACTTTCGTACAGTCCAAAGTCAGCTAGAATCTCAAATTAATGTATATAGAGCAAGGTTGAACAAATTGACAAAGGTAGCTTTATCAGAGGAGGTGTTTGAAACAGTCTGTGCAGACCTCCAGTGTAATGAACTTTACTATGAAGATCACAAGGAGAGAATAATGAAGGAATTAAAAAGCACAGACAGCCTGTATACTGACGAAGATTTTCACTTAATTGAGGAGGAGATTTCCAAAGGCAATTATTACATAGAATATCTGTCCTCACTCATTACAGCAGCCACAGAGGATTCTCTGCCATCCCTAGCACATGAGCATCAGAATAGTAGCTCTAAAAAGGAAGTCAAAAAAGCTGCTAAATCTCCCTCAACTAATCGGACTACCTCTTATAAACATAGTGAATTAGCTTCAAAGATTAAATCCACCCCAGCTTCAAAGAGTAAATCCGCCCTAGCTTCAGAGAGTAAATCCACCTTAGCTTCAGAGAGTAAATCCACCTTAGCTTCAGAGAGTAAATCCACCTTAGCTTCAGAGAGTAGTTCGTCTCTCCAATCTCAAGGAACCCTGAAGGAAGATTCCTTGTGTGCTGGTTCCATGTCCTCTTTAGCCAATAACTGGCATTCCGACCAGAGCAAGTCGACTGTGTCTCCATGCCTGGGGGGTCAGGCTGTACTGGCTCAAGATCCGTCAGACGGCTTCTTCTATCCAGCAAGAGTGCATGGTTCTCTACCAAGGAAAGGAAAGGTTAAAGCCTTGTTCCAAGACCAGGATAGCCAGCTGATCAGAGTCAACAGAATCATACCAACAGGAGGAGCTCGGCCACGCCCTGTTCCAAAGGTGTGTACATACGTACATACGTACGTAGGCATACGTATGTTTAAAATTTTGTTTTTATAATATTTCTTGATCTATAACAAGACCCATCCTTTATTTGACCTATGTACGTACGTACGTAGTTTTCATATAATCAAATACATTTGTGTGCAACATTTGTTTGGAGACCTGAGGTCACAATAACTAAATTAGGAAAACCTGTTATGATGTACGTACTTACATACGTATGTCACCTGGATTTTTATATATACGTACGTACATACGTATATAGCTTTTTATATCTCTATCTTCATCTCAGGTTGGGGAATGTGTTTTGGCCAGGGTGAGATCTAAGTATGGCCGCCATTTGATGTCACATGATCAATCATGTGATTTCTTTATTCCTGTCCTAATCTTGAGAGTGCCTCTGCAGCCCCAGCTCTCTGCAGCATATTACAACACTCTTGCCTACAATGGAGAAGCTGTAAGTATGTCTAACCAGTGAGGCTTGGTAGCTTTAACAATCAATAGTGTACTCCACCATTCATATGTCCATAGCTTTCAATGAACTTAAATATAAACAGGCAATGATAGGAAGGAACCGAGAAGGAAATTAAAAAACTGTGGTATATGTAGGGTGTACATTGTATATAGTTTTAACGACATACGTATGTGTCCGTACATACGGATAAACTATGTATTGTTGATGGCTCTGTATGTTTAATATGCAGGTGATGTGTACTAGAAACCACATGTTTACAATATCAAACAAACAACATGATGCATTCACTAAGGATATCATGAGCAGGCAGGCTGAAATGAGGCGCAGTAGCATCAGTGTGAGACGGGCTGCTACCACAGGTACTCAGACAAAGGAGTGCCAGAGTCTTTATGAGAAACAGCTCATGAAGCAGCAGATTGAAGGAGAGTTAGATGTAGAAAGGAAAAGACACGAACAAATGAAAGATGAAAGGGATAAACTAAAAGTGCTACTGGACTATTTAGAGGACGAGCCCTCCTCTTCCCCAAGTTCAACTCACTCACTTAATGGTCAATTGTCAGATCTAGTTGAATCTGTAGAAGAACTGAAGTACCTTGAACAAGGCACTCAGTACAATGGTACTTCTGAGCGAGCAACATCTCCCCTCCCGGAGCTTGTTACAGTTGGGATCAACACAGTTAGCATTCAGGAGAAGGGTACTTTGACTGACCCAATGGTTGATGAAGAGTCAGTTTTTTCAAAACCAGCAATGTTGCCTGATGCCAAGGAAGAAACAGATGGAGTGACAGAAGGTGTGTCAGGCACTGGTGGGAGGGGTGCATCAGAAGGTGTGTCAGGCACTGGTGGAAGGGGTGCATCAGAAGGTGTGTCAGGCACTGGTGGGAGGGGTGCATCAGAAGGTGTGTCAGGCACTGGTGGGAGGGGTGCATCAGAAGGTGTGTCAGGCACTGGTGGGAGGGGTGCATCAGAAGGTGTGTCAGGCACTGGTGGGAGGGGTGCATCAGAAGGTGTGTCAGGCACTGGTGGGAGGGGTGCATCAGAAGGTATAGCATTGGAGGAAAGGGAGAATAAATCTGAAGAAATGGCAAGTGAAAAAGAGAAAATTAAGCCAGAAAGCATGACAAAAGGAGAGAGTAAGGATTTGTCTGAAGAAAAGACAGAGAAGAGAGATGGAGAACCAGGTGACTCACAATCAACACTTGAACAGAACAGTATTCCCAAACTTAACCAACACAGTTTTAGTCCCATTAGAAGCTCTACACCAGTTTCAGACATCCAGGTTGGTACCCAAGTGTTGGTATGTTGGCCTACTGATGGATGGTACCACACTGGCAGAGTCACATCAACAGATCATGTTGACACACTGACAGTAATGGATCATAATGGTGATGTGGACACTGTTCCTAAGGCTGACGTGATCATACTTCCACATACCAACCATTCTATCAAGGTTGGTGATTTTGTTCTATCACCACATCCTCATTACCGCCCCTTCATCCTGGGACCAGGGAGAATCATTGCTCACATGCTTGGTGACTTGTATACAGTCTCCCTTTTTGATGAAGAAACAGTAAACATCCCCGGCAGTAAACTGGTGGTCACTACAGAAGACAGGTACAAAAAGGATGTTCGGAACATTACTATGAAGCAACAACAGTGGATGGGGCAGACCTTTGTAGTTCGAGATGATGCAGACGGCTTCTATTATCACATGACAGCCTGTCGGTACCAAGATGGCTGGTTTGCACTGATAAAGCTCCGTAATGGTTCCTTGGTGCAGCAATCATCCAATCACGTTTTTGGGAGTGCACAGAGAAAGAGACACATTATGCCCAATGATTATGTAATAGCTTTTGACAGCTATGACATGAGCTCAGTTGGCATTCCAAGCTGGGTGTTGGAAACAAAAGATGGAATTAACTATATAAGGCAATGCCATGACAACAAAAGGTTTGCTACATGCAATGGTACAATAGAACTGCATATGGTGTAATTTGTGTGTCCTATACTCTACAATATAACCATTGACTAAGGCTTCTCTCTTCCTTTTACAGTGTTTCAATTCCTTCAGATCTGTGCATTTGGATATCAGAGGATTACTATAAGAATGCCGTTAATTTCATTCTCAAAAGTCCCCAATTGAATAATGAGGCCACAAGTGATGACTTGTCAAGTGGCACTTAGTCTAAAAATTGAAAACCAGAACAGATCTTTCCCTATACATTTTAATTTTGGATGTCTTTGCATTATTTGCATAATAGATGTTCGTATATGTATATATTATATATTTATGGACTTGAATGTATGCTCTACATAAAACCAAGTATACTCTGGAAAATATAGATTGTCTCCAGTTGTTCTGGTAGGATTAATGCAAAAAAAGAACAATAGGTTTGAAAAGCGCTTTGCCTTAAGGATTCGTTCCATTTTGAAGCCTAATATATGCAGAGAAGAAACAGTGTATGACCTAGCTCCAAGACCGAGTCAAATGTGCATGCACCAGTCGTATAGATAAGATTAATTATATACAGTGGGCTCTGGTTTATCCGGCCTCGATTTATCCGGAAACCTGTTTTATTCGACTGGAAGCGTGGGGAACCGAAAGTATCGTGTACTATTGTATAGCAATTACCCTGGTTTATCCGTATCCGACGTTAGTGCTTGTGCGACGAAAGGCCGTTGTCCCATATGTATTGCCTTTTTCTATCCGGCAAGGCTCGACATCGGGCGTACGAACTGCGATCTTCTTCGTGGAGCTACTGTCCTCTGCGCTGCGCCGTTTCTTGGACTCTCGAAGGATGTCGCTAATAGTGGTTACGCTCAGCTGGAGGAAGCGCTGTGGGTTTGGTTCGGAAACATCCGCTCCAGACGCCTAGCGATTTCGGACGAAATGTTTCGGGTAAAAGCGAAGGAATTTGGGGAGACTATGGGGATCAGTGGACTGTTTACTGCATGTAATATACTGTACTTTCTATTAATATCCATGCCACTATACAAATAGAAGATACTTTTTTATCTGACATCTGATTTATCCGACAAGTTTTGAGGGAACAGATGATGTCGGATAAATCAGAGCCCACTGTAAATCCAAACCAAAAGCAGCATAATCGAAGAAATTACAAAGTCTTTAATGAAATGACAATGTATATAGAATACCAACAAATTAAACATTTCATGTAATATTTTGAAAATGCAAGAGTACAAAATGTTGCATGTTATATACAGCTCATCTACGTATATTCACACATGTTAGAGCACCCATATCTCCACCAAATCAGTAAAGACATTTTCATTAACAAGTGGACCATTCCCACACCACCTGACCTCAATGTTATCAGTAGTACAGAGGACACTCTTATGAAACCAACCACATCTATCACAACATCTGTTCTCTGGAATGGTGCATCCTTCTCCATCCCACAATGGATCATTCCATGAGATGGGTCTTAAAGTATATCTACCATCAGATGGAGGGTTAACAAAGCCTGATTCACAATAATAGTCATCACTTTTCCCTGTGTCCTAGGCATGATTTTAGTATCACTCATACATATGATGAAAAAAAGTGTTTTCTCCCTTCTGACGATTCTGCCAAAACAATGGTTTTGTACACTTTCCTCAGTCAAGCCTGTGATGTGTTTAAAGATGTCTACCCTATAATGTAAGTGATACCATGTTGCCTGTTTGACTTCCATGGGTCAGCGTCTCTGTAACACGTGCATAGATATTCACTTCTCCAAAAGCACATGTCTCAGTTGTTACAATATTGTAAGACAACTCATTCAAATGTCAAATAAGACAGTAACTGTCAAATGAACAACTTCAAGAAAACAAACTGCATATACCATATACATAGACACAATTTGCATTTCACAAAATAGTTCATGACACAGCAGCTCCTCCATTATCCTACAGAATGAAAATACATGAAATATACTGATGCAATTAGATGTTTCATAACTTGAATAACACTCAACTCGAGAAATATAGCTTAAAACTGGTCATGTACTTCTCTCAGCACAACTCAAGTAGAGCTGTCCCAGGGCACACCACGAGGAGGTGAAAGTACATCGTGCCCCACCCCACAGCGTTGACACTAACTATTGTGTAACAGAAGCTGTAACTGCGCAGTAATCTGCACTCATGGAGTTACTAGCCATGACATAGGAATCGATCGGCGTTAGCCTCTCTTTCAGCCTATGCCAAGTCCGACCCTCCCGAACCGCAAACTGCCCCGATGAGAATCAGTGTGTTGCCACACCTTTAACTCCTCAGGATCGGATGACGTCCTTGAAGTGGGGACTGGCGAAACAACTGCCCAAATCAGGTGTCGACAACCGACTTCAACTTACATAGTTACGCGATTACCTCAATCTCCGTGCCGTCAGACCCCAGCCGAAGCCAGAGCTAGTGAGGACCAATCCCAAGCACCAACCCTCCCACTGAGTTCCTGATCAAATTGCATATCCAACGTGACACCAGGCCGCATTCTCAGCTCGCTGGCGGAGCCGAGGGGAATCCTGGGTCTACTTGTCTAGCGCTTCGAACAGGACTACTCGGGATAAGGAAAGACCACCGTCAGGCACAGAAACTTTAGCAATCACACGCGTCAAGTAAGCCACTGGGGGTAAACTGAGATTTTTCACACCTCGCCATCTTTTATACGGCCGCATTCCATTTTTCCCGCGCAAAATCCAAATTAGGAAATGACGGTCACGTGTTAAGATGACGTCAGCTTTAATTATAGTTTCTTGACTCACACTACATTCGTAATAGATACAAAATGGCTGACAAAGCGCTAACCGTCAAAATTGAAGAGAGACGCGAGAACAATTTCATCGCAGTAACTGGTGAATTTAATAACGTTACCAATTTGAGATGTCCCATAAAGGAGTCGTCAGTCGAATCTCTCCTTAATCTCGCGCTAACCAGCAGTTAAATGTTAATAAATCTGTAAAACGATTAGAGCGAAGAAGTATAGGTTTGTGAATTGTGAATTCAAAATTAAATGTCTATTGCATCCCACTTATAGTCTGGAGCAGTTATTTATTCTGCTAAAACAAAGGTTTTGTACACTTTCCTCAGTCAAGTCTACCCTATAATGTAAGTGATACCACATTTCCTGTTTGACTTCCATGGGTCAGTGTCTCTGTAACATGTGCACAGATATTCAGATTTCCAAAAGCATATGTCTCAGTTGTTACTCCAAAGCCACCAACACGAGACTGTCATGGCAATCCAACAAGAAATTAAAAACAAACAATGACGCAACTGCAATACGGGCTTGCAGGTATAAACAATATAGTCCGTATTTTTGCTATAAAATAAGACAGTGAATTCCATGTATAAATCACTAACGGTGCTTAGTACACTGTTTAACGACTTGTTCGAGTTTGTGGAGTCGACTGTATGTATTGTGAAATCTGTTTGCTGGTTCACGTGAGATATGTGCACGTGATTAAAGTGTTCGGCCATATTGTGGGCGCGTGAATAAGGGTAAAACGCGCGACTTTCCTTTTTCTCTGAGGGACCATGTCTGAAGATACTAAAGTTAGCGGTAAACTGTGTAATTTTTGAGTTAAATATTCAGTATAAATATCACCCATCTAGCCGGATATCAAGCCCGAAACATCTGCTGAAAATCAGATAAACCTCAAAGTTCAAGGATCGGTAAGTCCTATCCTTAATTCTCCCATCATTTGATTTAAAGTAACCCTATATAAGTTTTTGATATAAACGGCAGAATGGAAATGTGGTACACTTCAAACTCAGAAAGAATACTGCCTTGAAAAAACTGATGACGGCTTATTGTGAAAGAGAAGGACTGCGCCCAGGAGCCATCAGATTTGTATTTGACGGAACAAACATCTTAGAGACACATACTCCGAATGATGTAAGTTGATGGACAGTCTGAGATAGAGGAATGTCAACAGTAACACATGATAGGATCCAAGAATTCAAAGTAGTGCCTGAAACTGAAAGATACCCTTTTCATCCTGTAGCTTGACATGGAAGATGATGATACCATTGAGGTCTACCAGCAACAGACTGGGGGACATTTTAAGGGAAAATTGCAATAATTTACCATTTGTTGAACTGTATTTGCATTATGATTGTATTTGTTATCACATCCAAATTGGAAATAATTTGCTGAGTTACATTTAATTCATTTGAAGTCTTTTATATGGGTTATGTTGCAGTATTTAAACTTTACATATTTAGGCATATGCATGATGCTGTCTTCATCCAAATTTCCAAAGGCTTTCTGTAAGGATTATAATGTCTTTTATTGTGTTTTGATGAATTTACTACAGCTGGATGTAATTAAACTTTCCATTTTACAATCAATTATTTTTATACAAATCATATTGTTGATGTAGTTTCCGGCAATATAGTACTTTCCTTTATCTTTCTTGAGCTCCTGTTTTCTTTTTCCTTCAACTTGCATGTATAAATTGGAGATGAAAAGAGGAGTCTATAAAGAGCCATCACTAGGAGCCTAAAGGAAAGATAGAAAGTGACGGTCAAACATCCACATGCTACATAACAGATTTAAGACGTGTGTGTACTAACCTTGGAAAGATCCCAATTAAAGTAGCCAGTGCCAAGACAGCCCAGAAGTTAGTGTGAGCTGAGAGTGTCTGCAAAACCCAATGAACATGGAAGATGTCTTTCGGTAGTTGTTGCAGAGAGCAGTATACAAAATTAAAGAGAAAAGACAAAACTAGGCTTCCCCAAATAGTGAAGTGGTGAAAGGGAGTCTAGAGGAAAAAAGGAGAAAAATAAATGGAGATGCCGGGCATCGATCCCGGTACCTCTCGCATGCTAAGCGAGCGCTCTACCATGTGAGCTACATCCCCATGTCGTGGAAGCGCTTGCTTAAAGCTTATAAACCATACTCACCCACTGTTGTACTTGTAACGCCAAAGTGAGAGTTACTAATATCAGTAATGAGAGATTGTTGTAAAAACCAAACTCTGCCAAAGTCACTGCTCCAGAATAGTTGGCCTGTTCCAAATAAAAAGATAAAGAATCAATGTGTTGTACATGTTGTCACAAATCACACTAACTTACTAAAAGGGGCACAAAGAAGCACACAAGGCTGTGGTATAAAGCTTCTACAAAAATAATCCAAAATTTTAAACGTGTGTAATGTCTGGACTGACTGCCAATAGAGTAGACAGATGTTTCTGATAGTAGTGAATGGGATTGTAGATCTTGGTCTAGTACTCCAACCACTATTATAGGAACAGATGTGAAGATGAGGTTGAATCCCATAAGGTTGATTGAGTCCACTGCAGTAGAGCCTGAAAATCCATTGAGCAGCTGATACCAAAAAAGAAGCAGTGCAAATGCCTACAGAACAGGAAGCAGCATATCGTTATGAATCCAAAACATCATTTTCAAAAAGACAGTTGACACATTAGAACGAGGCTTAGGAATATAGCTGTCTTATTAGACTTAAGCATTACTTAGGGAAACCTGCAGAGCTATGGATGAGGATACAATTTCATACCATTGTTCCTTGTTTTCCACTAGGGCCATATATCTGTCATATAACTATGTAGGTGTTGCTATAATTAATACCTTTCTGCCCTTTGCTGATGGAAGAAATGTGATCCATAGCTACACACATGAATTCCTGGTATTTGTTTGCATAGCAATAATCATGTTAAGGCTAAGAGTTTTTAAACACCATTTCTTTCACTAATTCACAACTAAGAGAATTGTAATAAGTTTGATTTGTTTAATCATATAGGTATCTTACTAAGTTCTTATAATAGAAGTAGAGCAGGATGCTTGCCAGCCTTGCATAGCACCAATGCCCATGAACCAGCAGTAGCTTCTTCAGAAACATGAATCTTCCCATGGCAAAGTCGCTGGACTGAGCTGCTTGCTGCCCCTCATTGCCAGACAGTCCCACTCCAACGTTGGCTACCTGTATCATGCTGACATCATTTGCTCCATCCCCAACTGCCAGAGATACCGCTTTAAAGTGTTTTTTGACTGCCTTAACTAAGTTAGCCTGAAAAATGAAACCGTATTACAACAACTCACTGATGAGTCAAAGTCTGAAAGTAAGTACCTTTTGAAGAGGTGTAGCTCTACAGCAAATGACTGAATCACACTTGCCAATGAGACTCAAGAAGGTCTCTTTAACTTTGGGCTTGAGACAGTAATTCAGAATGGAGCCTTCAAAGACTATAGCTTTCGAACTACCTTTGTTCACGGGCTGTCTTCCCTGCCTGCCTACGAGAGGGATGAACGGACGAGTGACTGACACTACACTAGTCAGTAGAGTATCCAAGTTGTTCCAAGAACTGTGGGCACTGTCTTCTAATGAATTCTTAAGGTTCATTTCGTTTAGGTGTACTGCTAAACTTTGAAAGCAGTCCTCCTGAAGATAATAGTTACTAAAATAATAATATTCTATGATACTGTAGAGACTTATTGCTAAGTATATATATAGATTTCAAGCTGAATGTAGCTTTTCTGAGTGATAATGTTCTGCTGCTATATATGTGAGAATCATCTTGAAATCTGGTAACTATTTTTAAAGCTTCTGACAATAAATTGACTGTGTCAATACACTAGGTATATACAAAATGGCATACCTCATTTTCTGCATTTATGGTTAAAACTTCAGTGGACCTGTGAAGTATGTGTGAAGAATATCCGATGTTAATGGCTGTCTCCTAGAGTAATGAATTAGACTGATATAATAAGTCATAAAATAATTATTCTAAAAATATTCTTACCTTTTTGTCTCCTGTCAACATCCAAATTTGAATTCCAGCCTGTCTGAGACTATCAATAGTTTGTGGAACTCCATCTTGCAGCCTGTCTTCAATGCCAGTCACTCCTGTATTTAAATATGACCATATAATCTAAGCAATAAAGTTAAATATTGTTATACGTATAACCTGTCATTATCAATTCCATATATGTCAAGCTAACAATGATGTGTCCATCGTGTTTCATGAAATCATGAAATGGAGTTTTACATTACTCTTGTGTTACTGCAGAGTATATACCTAAGAGTTCCAGCTCTGTTTCTGCTCTGCAGTAGGACTGGTGCATCAGCCTCTCCCTGTCAGAGATGGATACTTCAGCCTTGTGGTGTTCAGTCAGCCAGGAATGATATTCTTCTAGTTTAAATGTCTATAAATTAGCCAAAAACTGTTATATTGTGCAATTACACATGCCTGCACACAAACACTATTATTGTGGAACCTACAAATGGTCACCTCTCTAGGATAGTCACTTGCTTAAAATGTGGCCACTTCAATTCCCAGAATTACATACTATATTACTTTTTATATATCCTTTTAAACCTTGATTATCCAGTCACCTATCTAGTGTGCAGGTAGATAGGTGATATGATTAGGAAGGTTTCATTGTAGACTTAAATAGATTCAAGACTACTTGCCATCGAGCAATATACGTACAGATCAACATTACTATATTTACCAGTATTCCCTACCTTTTTGGCCAAGCAAAGAGTCCTGAGACCTAATTTTGCATAGAGATTCAGATGATGTTCAGTGGCATTTGTCGGATCATTCGTATCACCGTCATCAACACAGAAGGCCTCAGTGTTGTCACTTCCTTGGGAAGGTGATTGGTTCAACTTATTAAGTATTGCTGAGTCAGCACCCTTGGAATACATGATTATGTCACTTGTCCCAACCTCTTGAACGATGACAGACATCATCTTACGCTCGCTATCAAATGGCAGCACTTGCAGGACATCATATTCTACCACTCCTTGATAGAGGGTCAGAATAACCACTTTATTTTGACTCCGATGCAGCAACGCATAGCCATAGTTTCTGGCAGCCTAAGGAAAATGAATAAGTGGGTAGAGTAGTAGATGGATGGATGGATGGATGGATGGATGGATGGATGGATGGATGGATGGATGGATGGATGGATGGATGGATGGATGGATGGATGGATGGATGGATGGATGGATGGATGGATGGATGGATGGATGGATGAATGGAAGGGTTCATGGGTGGATTAGAAGATGGTCAGATGATGGATGAATGAGCAGATGGGTGAATGGGTATGTGGGTGGATGGCCATGGGTGAATGGTGAAAGGGTGGATTGATAAATAGATCGTACATTAACTAAAGCTAGTTCATCCGGCGACTCAGCCTCATAAACCAATGAATCAAGGTCACAATGACCTACAATTTCTTCTACTTGTTCCAGCATAGTTTGAGGCCAAGCAGGACACTTAACTGCTGCAGGTTGTAATGTTTGTGACTTTGGTACATCTGTCTCAGCTCCAGAATCACAATCCATTTTGGAATCAGAATCAGACTGGTAATATTGACATGTCCCTGGTAGTGTAGTTTGAAGAAAAGTGTCTTGACTGTTGTTATCACACAACTCTTCTGGATCTTGACTGGACGAGATGGGATTATATAGTCGGGACTGAAAATTCTGAAGAGTATTTTGTAGGTTTTGAACCTTAGAGTGAATATTGTGATAGGTGGATTGTAAGTTGGTTTGAATGCGTAGTTGGAGGTTTTGCAAAGAGATATTCAGTGCTTGTAGCGTGGTTCTAAGACTGATCATAGAGGAGTACATACTTCTGCTATTCTGCAGTAGGTTCAGTTCCCCGGCCTGGAAGGAGTGGTCAGACACTACAACACTGTTACAGAGCGTCATGGTTAACATGAAATCATTGACGCATGGGACTGGTTGCATATTGAGTTTTCCAACTTTGGCTAACAGCTCCTCATCAAGATAAAACTCAAGCAGAGTCTTTTCCTACAAGAAGCAGTGAACATAAGGAAAAATTAGTCAAGCAAAAATAGGCAATAACAACTCACTAACACACCACAGATGCTATTACGTATCTGGTTAGCCATGGCAAAAGGAAAATTAAATTCAATGAAAATTGTGACTGGAATGCTTACCAGATATATACGTAGAGTATGTATGCAACAAAGACCACAATATTTGATGACTTAATAGATCCCATTGCACATACAACCTCTATATGCAGAGCTATATGATAGGGGTCCCTATTCCATGTCATCTTAAACTCCCAGAGAAGTTTAAATTAATTAAACTGATAAATTGAATAGATTAGAAGTTATAAGAATTATAACAGCTTTCAAATAAAATGTTGACACTTGTTAAACTATAGCTATGTCGTATATAACCATTGTATGTGATGGATTAGGACTTCCGACCTGTGTATACTTAAAAGACAGAGTGAGGCATCGCGAGTGCCCAAGAGTGGTAGCATGTACGTACGCACGCACATATGTAATGTAATGTATGCCTTCACTCACATTCTGGTGCGATGTGGTGAGTATGTCAGGAGTTTGTAGACCACTCTCCAATGCAGCAAACTGTGAATTTAGCCCATGAGGATAGCTGATTCCACCTATGCTACAACACCTAAATAACATTTCATTCTCTGTTAGTGTTCCTGTTTTATCAGAGAAAATGTACTGCACTTGACCGAGGTCTTCTGTTAAATTGAGGGATTTGCAAGTTATTCTCTTATCACCTTTACTGTAATACAGATCTATGTCTCTGCTTATAAAGTACACTTGAAAGACTTTGATGAGCTCCATTGTAATGTAGAGGGACAGTGGTATTATAACCTATATACAGTACAAGTTACAATATACTAAGGTAATCTAATAATATAATATAATATAAATAATTCATATGGCTCCAAGAAAGGACCTAGCAACAGAATGGGCATAGTATCATAAATTTAGGGTATAGAACTTATTTTAAATTATATACACACGCAAACAAGCTCCTATGATTGTAATTGTGCAATCCAAGTAATAGAAATGCAAAGTGCATAGGACTATGAGAATTTAGTTACATAATATGGATTTTAATTTCATATAAAAATCAGATCAATTTCAGACTACACCCACTAATTATGTACATAATCAAATGAAAACTACACACACATAAGGCTTACAGATAATTAATCAGTTTAACATACGTACACGCAATCTTCTACCAAACCAATTTAATACATCTCCCATACTTATGGAGTAAGAATCTCTTCTAACTACCTTAAATCTGTCTTTTGTGTTAGACGGGTCATGCATGTTTCACTGAAAAGACCCACATGGTGGGCGTGTCCAACCACAAAAGACCCACATGGTGGGCATGTCCAACCACAAAAGAATTACCAAACTGTGTTTCTAGATGCTCAAAAGTCAAAAGATGATCCACCTACAAGTCTCTTACAATTGTTCCTTAATGGTTTAGCTGGCACATAAGTATGCAACTAGTTCTGACTGAGCAGCACTCACTTGCAGTATCACTATCATGCTCCAAAACCTGATAAATCCTTCCCACACAGCATTTTCATTGAAAGGAAAATATGGCATTTCTTTGTAATTGGAAGACCATATACTACTTCCTAGAAATAACATATAACACACATACACATAAAATATATAGACACTTATCAAATTTGAGAAATGACACTGCAAATAACTACCTATGGCCCCTCCAATACAGAGTATGAGGAGAATGATTCCACAACTGAAAATTTCCCAGTTCATGTCTCTCTCCAATTTGCTCCGTTTTGAGCGTGGTCCATTATTATTCAGCATGGCCTTAGTCTCATGTCCTGCATACATAACCACACCCACAACTTCCTCAGTATTCCGAAGGGTGCAGCCTCTCAATAATAAGTTAGCTGAATTGATGGAAATTCTACTGCCATCCTGTTGTTCACTGTAATAAGGAAGGAGTACCAAACTAATTACGCTTAATTTTATATTCAATTTCATATTCAATTTCATACATACACTATCTACATAAAAATAATTATTATACCTTTAAAATGTAAGTATATATATATATTTCATAATTTCAGAATGCATTCAACTTGAATTATTAATGGATTTCAATTTCATGAAATATCAATTTCTCAGGCTGCGCACATAAAGCAAAGTGAAGCTTGTCCGTATTCACTTATAAGGCTTACAGATATCCTGAGAAATCGCTGGTCTTGCTAGGCTGATTGCAATGTATTTCTCCAGTCATCCCTTCTGGTAAGAAAATTCCTGATTGTGATGTATCCTTGACCGTATGTCTAACTTTCAGTGTGGTTTCTCCATCCAAGTTGGCTGTTTCGACATAGCATATACCTTCTGGTTCACTGCTGTGAAGTAGTACTATGTCTGCGGGTATTACTTCATTGCAAACTACCCTCAGGAAATCACCCAACCTCACATTCTTCCATTGAGACTTATTGTAGGTCTGCTCCTTCCTATAATATGTTATATGCTTTTATATACATTTTATATATTTTATATACTGTATGATATATATAGTATATATGCCATGGCCATGGCCATATAATATATACTAAAGATTATATTTTCACAAGCTCAACATATATTGCAGCGCCACCTTACATGGCTGGTAATGTTAAGTTGTAAAAATTATGCCCTGCAATATGTAAATACGTATGTAACATCAATTGTTTGGCTAAAATCACAGAATTACAATGACATGCAAATAAACTAGTTTATACCACAGAAACTTCATAAAAGAAAATATTGCAAATTGAATAAGAAAATGGCTTCTAAAATGTTATAAACAATAACATGGTATGTGGATTGACTTTAATATGACACTTGTCCATGTATTCATACTTACATGAGACAGTGAAACTATGTACTGCAAGGAATATATGTACACAGTGTATACCAAGAAGTCCACACTGTTAAGGCCTAGACTGATTAAAATTTGCATGCATAATTCAAAATATACAAAAAATTATAAAATAAAAATGCAAACATTTCCAAAATGTATCGATATCTTGGGTTATGTGCTTTTGATAAGTATATAAAGTCAACTGTTTTCACGAATGATATATATGTACCTGTTCTGAAGAGGACTGTCATATATGGAAGTGAGTACATTCAGATAGGTGCATGCACTAGTATAGTGAGGGGGGAACTATATAGATGTTGAAAATCACGTTAGAAACCACAAATTGACTAATCCTATGACTGAAAGAAAACAGATTGAAGGAAATGTAGTAGATTTCACATATATGCACCATAAGCACTGCAGTTTGAGGAAAACTAAAGGAAACAGTCCACCCTTGAGTTATATACGTAGAACTGAACATTTATCCATAAATGTATTATGTAAACGCAAATGTATAGTAATGTGTGCTTGCTATATATACAAAACACTGACCAGTCGTAAATTCGACATTTTCTATTGTTGACGTCTTTGTCCGAATAGTACCTTCGTAGATCCTCAATGCCGTCTTTTATTGCAGTTATGCCGAGGACCACGATGAGAGGTATTACAGCGCTCTCGGCGTAGACAACATTCACAGCTGGTATGTAATTTAAGACAACAACTATCAAAAAGTAGATATTGGCGATACGATGAAACTGTTCAAAGAGATTCTTTGGAAGGAACGTCAGTAGAGAATATTTTGTTGTATGAATATTATTTTTTAAGCATCTTCTCTCTCTAGGCCAAGGTGGCCAGAAGCGACGATACCATTCCTTCTCTGGTGGGACATAAACACACGTTGTAGAGACTGTCCTGATATTATCTTCGTTATCAAGCATCTTTACTTGAGTCAAATCAGCCATATCTGACCTATATTCGTGTCATCTGAACCTCTAAAAGTGTAACTTTAAGTTTTGAACAGTAGCGCTGCTGTTGCTGTATAGACACTCTTGGTATAACTTCAATAACGTCATATTGCGTAATTCTTAATTAGTCTCCCGAAAAAAAAAGATATTTCCTTTACTGATTGCACATGCAAATGGTGATCTTTTTATATAGCTATATATTCACTGATTCTCCCTTTTACAAGCAAATTACCTGGGCAAATTAAGCTATACTTGTCTTTTAAGCAATTATACACACTATTTAGAAATGCGCGTCTACCGTGGATATCGCGATAATTTACGATAACCACGTTCACTTTAAATCCCTAAACCACTGACCGCAATAACGACTTGGGAGCCGATCATGAACAGCATCGGTAAAATTCAAATAGGAAGAAAGGATTTGGTAGTCTTGGTATCCATTGCAGCCCTTATTCTGCTCTGTGTAGTGACAATTGTCATCGATCTTTCTATATTGGCCAAAAGTGGGAGTTGTGATGAAAAATGTAGCTCAGAAAATTTACCACTGAGAGATATTGAAAATGCACTGAATGCCATTAACGAATCAATACAGCAGTTGCTGTCTTGGCAATGTACAACAAAGCCACCACTTATACGCTTACCAACAGCGGGACGGTTTCGCTTGGAACACACGACGTTGTGTTCCCAATTAGAACTTTCCTGTGTGATTACGACAGCAGGCTCTAATTCGAGTTGCGACACAGAAGCAGTTTCAGAGCCACCGAATAGAGTAACCATAAATCATCAATGTATCGTAAAGCAAGCTCCGGAAGAAAACACTGGCTTAAGCTTAAGGATAGCTCTTGTTTCTAGGAATGGATACTACTGTCATTGCAGCGTGCAAGATATACCCAGGACAAGAAATTACGAATGTGTTTACATAAGAACCGATTGCCCTCTACAAACTGCTATTACAGATGCTACTTTTTATTGAAAGACTTGCCGTTTCAGTTTGAATGTATAATATTCTTCAACTGATCAGTTTATTTTTGTGTTGTTTTTTGTCCCCCAACTTCTACGTATGTGTAAGGAAATCTATATTTAAAATATATGTTGTTTATGTATTTGTTGATGTATGTTAAGTTTTAAAGTGTAAATGTATAGCTTTCTGCCACATTGACATCACAGACAAGTTGGCTAATTACATTATGACCACTTTATAAATTAATTATTAAAAGTAGCAAGCTTATACTTCATAGGAAAGCCAAAATAAGGTCTCCCCATAAACAAAACAGAGTAACTAGAGATTGTATTAAACACTACAGTATACAGAAAACTAAACTAGATGATACGGAAAGGTTTAATGTATCAAGTGGAAAAGTTACTTGCTATTCCATCACTATGACAACTTGTTCTTGCACGGCTTTATTGTTTATGCACTTGTACGCATCTGGGAAACGCTCATATTTGAAGACCATTGGGTCCTTTGGCTTCAATCTGCCTTCTTGGCACAACTCTGACACATATTCTAGAACCATTCCAAAATTAAGTCCTTCTGTGTCCAGATTAACCTTATAAAATGGAACATCAGGGGGAAATTGTGGAAGTGCTGGGGTATCTTCTGGATTGAAATAAGTGATAATATCCAGGACCACATCATAGTCGTGCCGCAAAATTTCCACAAAGTTCTCTTGCCTGTAGCTCACAATGACATCGGCACCAAGCTGACGCACAAACTCAATGTTGTCTGTAGAACAAGTGGTTGTCACACTAGCTCCCCAAGCCTTAAGAAGCTGGATGGCAAAACTACCCACACCACCGGATCCACCGTGAACTAGAACTTTCTTGCCAACGGCATTTCCTTCATTCAGTCCGGCTCTCTTCACAAGAGCTGACCAAACTGTGCAAGACACCCAAGGGAGAGAGGCAGCACCCACAAAGTCAACATTCTTTGGCTTTAGAGCTACTACATCAGTAGTGGCCACTACATACTGAGCTTGGGCCCCACCAGAGGGAAGATGAAGGTACACTTCATCACCTGGTGCAAAGGCGGTGATGTCATTACCGACTGCTACCACCTCTCCAGCACATCCGTAGCCCAGGGCTAATGGAAGGGAGGACTCTGATACATTTGGTGCAAGACCTTTGCAGGTATGCAGGTCGGCTTGGGTTACCGAAGTTGCTCTGACACTCACTAGGATCTCCCTCCTCCCGAATGTGACCACTCTCTTTGGCTCCATTTTGACAACTTCTGAAGGCTCTCCAAACTGGTGCATCACAATGCCCTTGTGTCTGGCTACCTGCGTCCGATCCTCCTTCCTAGAAAAGATGGCACTTAATCCCACAAAGAGTGATGCAGCCACCACTGTAAGAAACAGGACTGCTCCTGGACTGGTTCCAAACAATGCCACAGCACTTACACTAACCAGTGGAACTGCTAGCCACTTCATTGATCTGAAGAGAGCCTTCTCAGGTCGAGAGAACCACGGCAGCAAGCGTCTTGGGGGATTATTACCAACAAGTGTGTCAATCAACCGTTTGGCTCTCTCTGTGGATGGTTCGGTATCTGACCTCCAACCAACCACAGCATCCGGTCTAATCAGGTAATACTTCTTAGGATATGCCCTTCTAATTGCGGGGGTTGACTCCATGACATGAACTGAGAGTGGGATGGCTCTTCTCTGAAACTCTCCTTGAAGCTGAAAACAGGCTTCCTTGCTGTCCTCTAAAATGAGAAGAACATAGCTCTTGCCAAACAGGTCGTAGATTGTTTCCAGGCTTTCAGTTTCCACATGTGGGGCTCGTCTACCTGGGCCGTCTAAAGGAATAAATGGATCCTTTGGCTCTGGATCATCTCCTCTCAATTTACCCTCATCATAAACAACAATATTGGATCTGTCATAATAGAAAGCAAGGACAGTTTGAGCTAGTCGAATGACTAGACTTTTTTTAACAAAGGCCTGGCTTAATTTCCTCACAATGTAGGAGATAATAGGAGTACGCATGATGATTAAAACAAACTGCCATACAACAGCAGCTTGTCTCACTCCACCAAACTGGAGGGCAACTTCTTGAACTGTCTGCTCTGCAATACCTCCTCGTTCCCTGTGGTAGGATTCCAGGAGGTGTGGCCCTCCCCACCCATGTAACATTGCAGCAAGTTTCCAACCCAAATCTGTGGCATCTCCAATGCCAACATTCATCCCCACTCCTCCAGCCGGAATCCACTGGTGAGCTGCATCTCCACAGAGGAACACATTGCCTTTGTGAAACTTTGTGGATACCACTGCATGTGCTTTCCAAGGATAGCAAGCAAGAACCTTAAAATCAATCTCCTTTCCAACTATGGAGTGTAAGATAGGCCGGGGATCCCTGAATAGTGGATGGTTCTCATCAATTTCTTCTGCTCCAAGTAGCACCTGCACCATGAATTTACACTCTTTGGGATAAAATGCTGCAATTAGGGCTAAATAATCCTTAGTGATAAACCCACCTAAGCCTACCTTGTCTTGTACTATGTCTAAAAGCTCGGGAGATTGCACATAAATGGCTAGAACTTTCTGGATAACAAACTTCCCATATTGAACGATCCCTAAACTCTTTCTGACTGCACTTCTCCCTCCATCACAGCCTACAAGGTAACGAGCTCTTATAGTCTTCTCTTCAGGAGCTTCAGAATCTTTCATTGCACTTGCTTTCTGAATGATTGCTGTAACACCATTCTCATCTTGATCAAATGATACCAACTCCCACTCTCTCAGGAAGGTGACTTCGGGTGAAGACTTCACTTTGGCTTCCAAAACTGGTTCCAATGCAAACTGTGGAATTATCATGGGAATTTCTCCAGAACATCCAGATTCGAAATATAATAGCTTCTTGTTTGGAAGCTTGTCCTCAACCTCTCCCCAGCTATCTAAATCCAAGGCAAAAATCTCTTGTCCCTGATACACTTGTGTGCCAAAAGAGAATATCTGCTTTACATCTCGAGGGTAAGATACCTTCCTGATCGCAGCTGTAAGCCCCAATCGACGGAAACTTTCCATCGAACGGACAGTAACATTAAACGCTCTTGGTAGTACGGTACAGCAGGAGCTACGTTCCACTTGAATGCAGCGGACGCCATGGTAAGCCAATTCCGAAGTCAGCGTTAAGCCAACGGGACCTGCTCCAATCACCAACACGTCTGTCTCAACACGTTCCATTAGCTTTCGTGTTAGTTGCAAGCCTCAACGTGTACATATAGCAGCTCCTTGGCGTATCTTTGACCTTTAAATAAATCATAGAATATTTCGAATTCGATAATTGTCGCTATGTACGTGGGTGTAACCTCGCCTAGGACCTTATACGGTCCTGTATAAGCTGTTTGTTTATGGAGAGACCATATTTTTTGTTTTCTATTTATCCAAGCTTACAAATTAAACTCACTACAGTATACAGAAAACTAAACTAGATGATACGGAAAGGTTACTGTATCAAGTGGAAAAGCTACTTGCTATTCCATCACAATGACAACTTGTTCTTGCATGGCTTTATTGTTTATGCACTTGTACGCATCTGGGAAACGCTCATATTTGAAGACCATTGGGTCCTTTGGCTTCAATCTGCCTTCTTGGCACAACTCTGACACATATTCTAGAACCATTCCAAAATTAAGTCCTTCTGTGTCCAGATTAACCTTATAAAATGGAACATCAGGGGGAAATTGTGGAAGTGCTGGGGTATCTTCTGGATTGAAATAAGTGATAGTATCCAGGACCACATCATAGTCGTGCTGCAAAATTTCCACAAAGTTCTCTTGCCTGTAGCTCACAATGACATCAGCACCAAGTTGACGCACAAACTCAATGTTGTCTGTAGAACAAGTGGTTGTCACACTAACTCCCCAAGCCTTAAGAAGCTGGATGGCAAAACTACCCACACCACCGGATCCACCGTGAACTAGAACTTTCTTGCCAACGGCATTTCCTTCATTCAGTCCGGCTCCCTTCACAAGAGCTGACCAAACTGTGCAAGACACCCAAGGGAGAGAGGCAGCACCCACAAAGTCAACATTCTTTGGCTTTAGAGCTACTACATCAGTAGTGGCCACTACATACTGAGCTTGGGCCCCACCAGAGGGAAGATGAAGGTACACTTCATCACCTGGTGCAAAGGCGGTGATGTCATTACCGACTGCTACCACCTCTCCAGCACATCCGTAGCCCAGGGCTAATGGAAGGGAGGACTCTGATACATTTGGTGCAAGACCTTTGCAGGTATGCAGGTCGGCTTGGGTTACCGAAGTTGCTCTGACACTCACTAGGATCTCCCTCCTCCCGAATGTGACCACTCTCTTTGGCTCCATTTTGACAACTTCTGAAGGCTCTCCAAACTGGTGCATCACAATGCCCTTGTGTCTGGCTACCTGCGTCCGATCCTCCTTCCTAGAAAAGATGGCACTTAATCCCACAAAGAGTGATGCAGCCACCACTGTAGGAAACAGGACTGCTCCTGGACTGGTTCCAAACAATGCCACAGCACTTACACTAACCAGTGGAACTGCTAGCCACTTCATTGATCTGAAGAGAGCCTTCTCAGGTCGAGAGAACCACGGCAGCAAGCGTCTTGGGGGATTATTACCAACAAGTGTGTCAATCAACCGTTTGGCTCTCTCCGTGGATGGTTCGGTATCTGACCTCCAACCAACCACAGCATCCGGTCTAATCAGGTAATACTTCTTAGGATATGCCCTTCTAATTGCGGGGGTTGACTCCATGACATGAACTGAGAGTGGGATGGCTCTTCTCTGAAACTCTCCTTGAAGCTGAAAACAGGCTTCCTTGCTGCCCTCGAAAATGAGAAGAACATAGCTCTTGCCAAACAGATCGTAGATTGTCTCCAGGCTTTCAGTTTCCACATGTGGGGCTCGTCTACCTGGACCGTCTAAAGGAATAAATGGATCCTTTGGCTCTGGATCATCTCCTCTCAATTTACCCTCATCATAAACAACAATATTGGATCTGTTATAATAGAAAGCAAGGATAGTGTGAGCTATTCCAATGACCAGACTTTTTTCAAAAAGAGCTTGGCCAAATTTCCTCACAAGGTAGGAGACAATGGGAGTACGCATGATGATTGAAAGAAGCTGCCCTGCACCAGCAGCTTGTCTCACTCCACCAAACTGGAGGGCAACTTCTTGAACTGTCTGCTCTGCAATACCTCCTCGTTCCCTGTGGTAGGATTCCAGGAGGTGTGGCCCTCCCCACCCATGTAACATTGCAGCAAGTTTCCAACCCAAATCTGTGGCATCTCCAATGCCAACATTCATCCCCACTCCTCCAAGCGGAATCCACTGGTGAGCTGCATCTCCACAGAGGAACACATTGCCTTTGTGAAACTTTGTGGATACCACTGCATGGGCTTTCCAAGGATAGCAAGCAAGAACCTTAAAATCAATCTCCTTTCCAACTATGGAGTGCAAGATAGGCCTGGGATCCCTGAATAGTGGATGGTTCTCGTCAACTTCTTCTGCTCCAAGTAGCACCTGCACCATGAATTTTCCCTCCTTGGGATAAAACGCTACAAGGAAGGCTAAATAATCCTTAGTGATAAACACAGTTAAGCCTACTTTGTCTTGTACTATATCTAAAAGCTCGGGAGATTGCACATAAATGGCTAGAACTTTCTGGATAACAAACTTCCCATATTGAACAATCCCTAAACTCTTTCTGACTGCACTTCTCCCTCCATCACAGCCTACAAGGTAACGAGCTCTTATAGTCTTCTCTTCAGGAGCTTCAGAATCTTTCATTGCACTTGCTTTCCGAATGATTGCTGTAACACCATTCTCATCTTGATCAATTGATACCAACTCCCACTCTCTCAGGAAGGTGACTTCGGGTGAAGACTTCACTTTGGCTTCCAAAACTGGTTCCAATGCAAACTGTGGAGTTAACATGGGAATTTCTCCAGAACATCCAGATTCGAAAAATAATAGCTTCTTGTTTGGAAGCTTGTCCTCAACCTCTCCCCAGCTATCTAAATCCAAGGCAAAAATCTCTTGTCCCTGATACACTTGTGTGCCAAAAGAGAATATCTGTTTTACATCTCGAGGGTAAGATACCTTCCTGATCGCAGCTGTAAGCCCCAATCGACGGAAACTTTCCATCGAACGGACAGTAACATTAAACGCTCTTGGTAGTACGGTACAGCAGGAGCTACGTTCCACTTGAATGCAGCGGACGCCATGGTAAGCCAATTCCGAAGTCAGCGTTAAGCCAACGGGACCTGCTCCAATCACCAATACGTCTGTCTCAACACGTTCCATTAGCTTTCGTGTTAGTTGCAAGCCTCAACGTGTACATATAGCAGCTCCGGATCCTTGGCGTATCTTTGACCTTGAAATAAATCATAGAATATTTCGAATTCGATAATTGTCGCTATGTACGTGGGTGTAACCTCGCCTAGGACTTTATACGGTCCTGTATAAGCTGTTTGTTTATGGAGAGACCATATTTTTTGTTTTCTATTTATCCAAGCTTACAAATTAAACTCACTACAGTATACAGAAAACTAAACTAGATGATACGGAAAGGTTACTGTATCAAGTGGAAAAGCTACTTGCTATTCCATCACTACGACAACTTGTTCTTGCATGGCTTTATTGTTAATGCACTTGTACGCATCTGGGAAACGCTCATATTTGAAGACCATTGGGTCCTTTGGCTTCAATTTGCCTTCTTGGCACAACTCTGACACATATTCTAGAACCATTCCAGAATTAAGTCCTTCTGTGTCCAGATTAACCTTATAAAATGGAACATCAGGGGGAAATTGTGGAAGTGCTGGGGTATCTTCTGGATTGAAATAAGTGATAGTATCCAGGACCACATCATAGTCGTGCCGCAAAATTTCCACAAAGTTCTCTTGCCTGTAGCTCACAATGACATCGGCACCAAGCTGACGCACAAACTCAATGTTGTCTGTAGAACAAGTGGTTGTCACACTAGCTCCCCAAGCCTTAAGAAGCTGGATGGCAAAACTACCCACACCACCGGATCCACCGTGAACTAGAACTTTCTTGCCAACGGCATTTCCTTCATTCAGTCCGGCTCTCTTCACAAGAGCTGACCAAACTGTGCAAGACACCCAAGGGAGAGAGGCAGCACCCACAAAGTCAACATTCTTTGGCTTTAGAGCTACTACATCAGTAGTGGCCACTACATACTGAGCTTGGGCCCCACCAGAGGGAAGATGAAGGTACACTTCATCACCTGGTGCAAAGGCGGTGATGTCATTACCGACTGCTACCACCTCTCCAGCACATCCGTAGCCCAGGGCTAATGGAAGGGAGGACTCTGATACATTTGGTGCAAGACCTTTGCAGGTTTGCAGGTCGGCTTGGGTTACCGAAGTTGCTCTGACACTCACTAGGATCTCCCTCCTCCCGAATGTGACCACTCTCTTTGGCTCCATTTTGACAACTTCTGAAGGCTCTCCAAACTGGTGCATCACAATGCCCTTGTGTCTGGCTACCTGCGTCCGATCCTCCTTCCTAGAAAAGATGGCACTTAATCCCACAAAGAGTGATGCAGCCACCACTGTAGGAAACAGGACTGCTCCTGGACTGGTTCCAAACAATGCCACAGCACTTACACTAACCAGTGGAACTGCTAGCCACTTCATTGATCTGAAGAGAGCCTTCTCAGGTCGAGAGAACCACGGCAGCAAGCGTCTTGGGGGATTATTACCAACAAGTGTGTCAATCAACCGTTTGGCTCTCTCTGTGGATGGTTCGGTATCTGACCTCCAACCAACCACAGCATCCGGTCTAATCAGGTAATACTTCTTAGGATATGCCCTTCTAATTGCGGGGGTTGACTCCATGACATGAACTGAGAGTGGGATGGCTCTTCTCTGAAACTCTCCTTGAAGCTGAAAACAGGCTTCCTTGCTGTCCTCTAAAATGAGAAGAACATAGCTCTTGCCAAACAGGTCGTAGATTGTTTCCAGGCTTTCAGTTTCCACATGTGGGGCTCGTCTACCTGGACCGTCTAAAGGAATAAATGGATCCCTTGGCTCTGGATCATCTCCTCTCAATTTACCCTCATCATAAACAACAATATTGGATCTGTCGTAATAAAAAGCAAGGACAGTGTGAGCTATTCGAATGACTAGACTTTTTCCAAAAAGAGCTTGGCCAAATTTCCTCACAAGGTAGGAGATAATAGGAGTACGCATGAGGATTGAAACAAACTGCCTTGCACCAGCAGCTTGTCTCGCTCCACCAAACTGGAGGGCAACTTCTTGAACTGTCTGCTCTGCAATACCTCCTCGTTCCCTGTGGTAGGATTCCAGGAGGTGTGGCCCTCCCCACCCATGTAACATTGCAGCAAGTTTCCAACCCAAATCTGTGGCATCTCCAATGCCAACATTCATCCCCACTCCTCCAAGCGGAATCCACTGGTGAGCTGCATCTCCACAGAGGAACACATTGCCCTTGTGAAACTTTGTGGATACCACTGCATGGGCTTTCCAAGGATAGCAAGCAAGAACCTTAAAATCAATCTCCTTTCCAACTATGGAGTGTAAGATAGGCCGGGGATCCCTGAATAGTGGATGGTTCTCATCAACTTCTTCTGCTCCAAGTAGCACCTGCACCATGAATTTTCCCTCCTTGGGATAAAACGCTACAAAAAGGGCTAAATAATCCTTAGTGATAAACCCAGTTAAGCCTACTTTGTCTTGTACTATGTCTAAAAGCTCGGGAGATTGCACATAAATGGCTAGGACTTTCTGGATAACAAACTTCCCATATTGAACAATCCCTAAACTCTTTCTGACTGCACTTCTCCCTCCATCACAGCCTACAAGGTAACGAGCTCTTATAGTCTTCTCTTCAGGAGCTTCAGAATCTTTCATTGCACTTGCTTTCCGAATGATTGCTGTAACACCATTCTCATCTTGATCAATTGATACCAACTCCCACTCTCTCAGGAAGGTGACTTCGGGTGAAGACTTCACTTTGGCTTCCAAAACTGGTTCCAATGCAAACTGTGGAGTTAACATGGGAATTTCTCCAGAACATCCAGATTCGAAAAATAATAGCTTCTTGTTTGGAAGCTTGTCCTCAACCTCTCCCCAGCTATCTAAATCCAAGGCAAAAATCTCTTGCCCTTGATACACTTGTGTGCCAAAAGAGAATATCTGCTTTACATCTCGAGGGTAAGAAACTTTCCTGATCGCAGCTGTAAGCCCCAATCGACGGAAACTTTCCATCGAACGGACAGTAACATTAAACGCTCTTGGTAGTACGGTACAGCAGGAGCTACGTTCCACTTGAATGCAGCGGACGCCATGGTAAGCCAATTCCGAAGTCAGCGTTAAGCCAACGGGACCTGCTCCAATCACCAACACGTCTGTCTCAACACGTTCCATTAGCTTTCACGTTTCTTACTTGTAAGCCTCAATGTACAGGTAGTATAATAACTCCTTGGCGAATCTTTGACCTCTTATACAGGACCACAATTTCCTATCACGTTCTAACGTATGGTCCAATAGGATTGGTCACGCCGTAGGTTACGCCCATGTTGAGCGGAAAAATAGTGTTTCCTTAGTGATTATTTTATGCTTATCATCAAATAATTCCTAAGCAAACATACAATTTTGTAATGTCATTGATAAATAAATTTTCACAAAATGTATCAAGACATTCTGTTCCATTTTAGCCTATAGTGTTTATAGAAGGTAATATTCTGTTCCATTCTAGCCTATAGTATAGTCCTAATAAGTGTTAATAGAAGTCTAATCAGGTAAATGTTACATTTTGATGATGACTTTTCCTCTAGAGTGACCATCAGCCACTTGTTGGTAAGCTGCCTTCACTTCATCCAAGGAGTACACAGAGCTGATTACTGGTTTTAGTTGACCATCTTCCACCAGTGGACGAATGTAGTCCAGTGATTCCTTGCTTGGGTTGGCTGTGCAGTAGAAGAATCCTCGTCCATACAGAAGACGAGAGTGGAGAATCTTCAGTCTGTAGAACCAGTTGTAGGCTATGGAACCGAGGAACAATCCCAAGTAACGCTGGAACACAAAGCTGGGACTGACCAGGCTGACGTATTTGGCATCCCCAAACTTCTTCAATACTGCAAGTGAGGGACCTTCATAGTGACGGAGGAGACCAATAGTATCCAGGACCACATCATAGTCGTGCTGCAACACCTCCACAAAGTTCTCCTGCCTGTAGTTGACAATGACATCGGCACCAAGCTGACGCACAAACTCAATGTTGTCCGTAGAACAAGTGGTTGTCACACTAGCTCCCCAAGCCTTAAGAAGCTGGATGGCAAAGCTACCCACACCACCGGATCCACCGTGAACTAGAACTTTCTTGCCAACGGCATTTCCTTCATTCAGTCCGGCTCTCTTCACAAGAGCTGACCAAACTGTGCAAGACACCCAAGGGAGAGAGGCAGCACCCACAAAGTCAACATTCCTTGGCTTTAGAGCTACCGTGTTGACATCAGTCACCACATACCTGGCATGGCTGCCTTGATAGCTCACCGGAACAGCTGCATATACAGCATCTCCTGAGACCACACCCTCCACACTGTCGCCAACTGCTACCACTTCACCAGAACAGTCTCGACCGAGGACATGAGGAAACTCTGCTATGCCTGACGATTTGTACACCTTGGACAAGAAGCTTGCACCGTAACCCTGGCACATGCGCACATCAAGAGGATTCACCGAGGATGCTCTCACTTGAATGAGCACGTCGTTAGGACCAAACTTGTTGGTTGTTGTGGGGTCAATCGCCAAGGCAACAGATGGGGAATTGTAGCTATTAATAACAGCAGCGGTGTACTTGGAGACGCTCTTGACAATGCTGCCTGTCTGTTTCCATGGATAGCCCTGTAAAATGGCCAGGAATGTGATGGCAGCAAAGAGGGGCACATAGGTGGGAAGGTCTGTATATCTGTGAAGCTGATAGGCCAGCATAGCACTCAGGGCAGTGGAGAAGACCAGTGGCAGCTTCACTGGTGGAACAAGAGCTTCAGCAGTCACCAATGTTGGTCTCACTCTCAAAGGAGGATCCATTCCTGTTACTACATCAAAGATTCTCTTGGCCTCTCCTTCGGTTGGCTGGAAGTTGGAGCACCATGCGATTATCGTATCTGCCCTGATCAGATAGTAGCGCTTTGGGAACACCAGAGTGACCTGTGGCTTGTTTGGGAGGATGTGAACCTGAAGGGGAATGCCACGCTTGCTAGCTTCATTCTGCATGGTAGCACATTCGCTCATCTCCCCACACACTACAAAAAGGCAAAACATTTGACCCAACTCGGGAAGGTCGTAACAGGATTCATAGGCAGGAAGCAGTTCGATGTGGGGCAGTCTCCTTCCTGGCTTGGCAACGGGGGAAAATGGAGCCTTGAGGAACTCTGGTGGCAGGTTCATTTGCTCATCTTCTGGTTCATGGACGATGATGTGTGAATTGGAGTATTCAAAAGCAAGCACTATCTTTGTTGTTGTTTTTAATGCATCCATATAATGGTTGCCTAAAACCACACCAAGTCTAGCACCAACATGTATAGCAGTTAATGAGAATCTGTTAAAAAGGCATAAATTGGTACTTTCAACCTCAGAATAAAAGTTGGAAACATATCTCAAGGTATTTTCTGCTACAGGCATCCTTTCAATGGCATAAGAATCTAAAAGGTGAGGTCCTCCCCATTTTTGAAGATCAGCTGCCAATTTCCAAGCAAGATCCACTGCATCACCAAGCCCAGATTTTATTCCAAGTCCTCCACTCACTGGCCATATGTGACAGGAATCTCCACAGAGGAAGATGTTGCCCTCGCGATACTTTGCTGCAATGGCAGCATTTGCCTTCCAAGCATTACATGCAAGTATAGTCATTTCCACATCTTTGCCAATCACTTTACGAAGAAGAGGTCTGGGGTCCTTGGCTGCTTCGTCCAGCAGAGGTAGCTGGTCAGGTGTGAAGGCAATCTGACACACATACTTGCCTGAAGCTGGTTTGAAGGCTATAAAACTGGCAATAGTATCTCCATTGGTAATAAAGTTGAGCCCTGAGTCGCAGGTAGCCTCCAAAAGCTCTGGAGCTTCAAAGTATACACCAAGAAGATGCTGAATTGCATATTTCCCTAGCATTACCAAACCAAGTTCTTTCCTAATGGAGCTTCTAGCACCATCACATCCAACCATATAGCGAGCTCTGATTGTCTTCAGCTCCTGGTCGCTCTGATCTCCACTGCTCTTCTGAATCTGAGCTTCCACTCCTTCTTTGGACTGACTAAAGGATAGCACTTCCCAACCCCAGAAACTCCTCACATTGTCACACTCATCTACTTTAGCTTTGATGATTGGTTCCAGCTCAAATTGAGGACACCACATTGGAATCTCCACCGAACAACCAGACTGAAAGTACAGCCATTCCTTGCCGGGCTTCTTCGCTGCTATCTCTCCCCACGAGGCAAAGCGCTTCACAAACAATTCTCTACCATTCACCACTGATGTCCGTACGCTAAATGTCATTGGAGAATCCGGAGGAAACGACTTTTCCCTGATTTTATCTGAGATGCCTAAACGACGAAAGTGTTCCATTGCGCGAACCGTGATGTTGAACATTTTAGGGAGTTTGGTAGTTACAGTCTTCCTCTCCACTAGGATACATTTCACGTTCCTATAGGACAGCTCTGCCGCAAGTGCCAGGCCGATGGGGCCTCCTCCGATTATTATTACGTCTGTTTGCAGTTCCATGCACTGTAAACGTTCTATAGTGTGGTTGTAGGATTCGTTTTTTAATCACCTATACGCTAGTCTTTAGCTATTTTAGGCACTTAACCCATTTAGAGGTCTTCAAGGTGTCAAGGTATCAACTTTCTATTAGGCTATAATGGGTGAAGCCCGTAGAGGTATCATGCTATTCGCTGTTTCGTTTCGATACTTTTTTTCCAGATGTGTCAGTCACTGTAGGCACTGTTTCGATATAGTCTATATAGTTTCAGTTGCTATAAAAACGTCTATTAGGCTAACACTATACAAAACAAAAAAGTGAGATTCAAATTTTCGCATCCACATATTTAAAGCTCCACATACAATTATAATTCTTATTTGGTTTACTCTATATATGTTTGGGACCCTTCATTATTTCTTAAAATGGTACGTCATGGTAGGTCATGCACATGGAAGTTCATTCGTGAAAATAGGTTGTAATTATCCAGCTGGTAATGTGTGGTTTTGGGCAAACAATTGACATGATATATATATACGTATGTGGACTATATTTATGATGTGAATGTGTATATATATATATATACCTGACAGTGCCTCATTGGGACTGTACCCTAGCTAGTGCTGTTTTTTGCACATGTACACTTTAATATTGTCCACCTTGGTGTGGGTAGTCTGGTACATGGCATGCATGGCTGTATTAAATTCACATATATATATCTGATGTAGTTGCAATTACATGGCACCAAAATGTTATGAATATATACATTGATTCCTGGGTTCAATACCAAAAACTGTTTTTTTTATATATATTACCTCAGCAAAAAGTTGCCAAAGATACTTATAAATGTAGTTCCTGTTTGATTATCATTCACTTATACCAGATATATTGCACTCGCTACTTAAAGAAATTATCACAAAAAATGCAACAAAATATTCTGTTCCATACTAGCCTATAGTATAGTCCTAATAAGTGTTAACAGAAGGTTAATCAGGTAAATGTTACATTTTGATGATGACTTTTCCTCTAGAGTGACCATCAGCCACTTGTTGGTAAGCTGCCTTCACTTCATCCAAGGAGTACACTGAGCTGATTACTGGTTTTAGTTGACCATCTTCCACCAGTGGACGAATGTAGTCCAGTGATTCCTTGCTTGGGTTGGCTGTGCAGTAGAAGAATCCTCTTCCATACAGAAGACGAGAGTGGAGAATTTTCAGTCTGTAGAACCAGCTGTAGGCTATGGAACCAAGGAACAATCCCAAGTAACGCTGGAACACAAAGCTGGGACTGACCAGGCTGACGTATTTGGCATCCCCAAACTTCTTCAATACTGCAAGTGAGGGACCTTCATAGTGACGGAGGAGACCAATAGTATCCAGGACCACATCATAGTCGTGCTGCAACACCTCCACAAAGTTCTCCTGCCTGTAGTTGACAATGACATCGGCACCAAGCTGACGCACAAACTCAATGTTGTCTGTAGAACAAGTGGTTGTCACACTAGCTCCCCAAGCCTTAAGAAGCTGGATGGCAAAGCTACCCACACCACCAGATCCACCGTGAACTAGAACTTTCTTGCCAACAGCATTTCCTTCATTCAGTCCGGCTCCCTTCACAAGAGCTGACCAAACTGTGCAAGACACCCAAGGGAGAGAGGCAGCACCCACAAAGTCAACATTCCTCGGCTTCAGAGCTACCGTGTTGACATCAGTCACCACATACCTGGCATGGCTGCCTTGATAGCTCACCGGAACAGCTGCATATACAGCATCTCCTGGGACCACACCCTCCACACTGTCGCCAACTGCTACCACTTCACCAGAACAGTCTCGACCGAGGACATGAGGAAACTCTGCTATGCCTGACGATTTGTACACCTTGGACAAGAAGCTTGCACCGTAACCCTGGCACATGCGCACATCAAGAGGATTCACCGAGGATGCTCTCACTTGAATGAGCACGTCGTTAGGACCAAACTTGTTGGTTGTTGTGGGGTCAATCGCCAAGGCAACAGATGGGGAATTGTAGCTATTAATAACAGCAGCGGTGTACTTGGAGACGCTCTTGACAATGCTGCCTGTCTGTTTCCATGGATAGCCCTGTAAAATGGCCAGGAATGTGATGGCAGCAAAGAGGGGCACATAGGTGGGAAGGTCTGTATATCTGTGAAGCTGATAGGCCAGCATAGCACTCAGGGCAGTGGAGAAGACCAGTGGCAGCTTCACTGGTGGAACAAGAGCTTCAGCAGTCACCAATGTCGGACTCACTCTCAAAGGAGGATCCATTCCTGTTACTACATCAAAGATTCTCTTGGCCTCTCCTTCGGTTGGCTGGAAGTTGGAGCACCATGCGATTATCGTATCTGCTCTGATCAGATAGTAGCGCTTTGGGAACACCAGAGTGACCTGTGGCTTGTTTGGGAGGATGTGAACCTGAAGGGGAATGCCACGCTTGCCAGCTTCATTCTGCATGGTAGCACATTCGCTCATCTCCCCACACACTACAAAAAGGCAAAACATTTGACCCAACTTGGGAAGGTCGTAACAGGATTCATAGTCAGGAAGCAGTTCGATGTGGGGCAGTCTCCTTCCTGGCTTGGCAACAGGGGAAAATGGAGCCTTGAGGAACTCTGGTGGCAGGTTCATTTGCTCATCTTCTGGTTCATGGACGATGATGTGTGAATTGGAGTATTCAAAAGCAAGCACTATCTTTGTTGTTTCTTGTGCTGTACTCAAAAAGGCCTTTCCAATGACACTGCCTGCCCAGTGCCTTACCAATGGAAAACAAAGGCAAAATTTTCCAAAAATTCTTTTTGGAAAAAAATAATTGTTAATTTCCCCGTAGTACCTGGAAACGTATCTCAAGGTATTTTCTGCTACAGGCATCCTTTCAATGGCATAAGAATCTAAAAGGTGAGGTCCTCCCCATTTTTGAAGATCAGCTGCCAATTTCCAAGCAAGATCCACTGCATCACCAAGCCCTGTATTCATGCCAAGACCCCCAGCTGGTGGCCACATATGGCAGGAATCTCCACAGAGGAAGATGTTGCCCTCGCGATACTTTGCTGCAATGGCAGCATTTGCCTTCCAAGCATTACATGCAAGTATAGTCATCTCCACATCTTTGCCGATCACTTTATGAAGAAGAGGTCTGGGGTCCTTGGCTGCTTCGTCCAGCAGAGGTAGCTGGTCAGGTGTGAAGGCAATCTGACACATGAACTTGCTTGAATCTGGTTTGAAGGCTACAAAAACTGTGAAGATGTCCCCATTAGTGATAATATTAAGCCCCGCCCTATCTCTTACAAATTCAGTTAACTCTGGAGCTTCAAAGTATACACTAAGGAGATGCTGAACGGCAAATTTGCCACAAACTGGTAGCCTAAGTTCTTTCCTTATGGAGCTTCTAGCACCATCACATCCAACCATATAGCGAGCTCTGATTGTCTTCAGCTCCTGGTCGCTCTGATCTCCACTGCTCTTCTGAATCTGAGCTTCCACTCCTTCTTTGGACTGACTGAAGGATAGCACTTCCCAACCCCAGAAACTCCTCACATTGTCACACTCATCTACTTTAGCTTTGATGATTGGTTCCAGCTCAAATTGAGGACACCACATTGGAATCTCCACCGAACAACCAGACTGAAAGTACAGCCATTCCTTGCCGGGCTTCTTCGCTGCTATCTCTCCCCACGAGGCAAAGCGCTTCAGAAATAATTCTCTACCATTCACCACTGATGTCCGTATGCTAAATGTCAGTGGAGAATCCGGAGGAAACGACTTTTCCCTGATTTTATCTGAGATGCCTAAACGACGAAAGTGTTCCATCGTACGAACTGTGATGTTAAACACCTTTGGAATTTCGGTAGTTGCAGGCTTCTTCTCCACTAGGATACATTTCACGTTCCTATAGGACAGCTCTGCCGCCAGAGAAAGGCCAATTGGTCCTCCACCAAATATCACAACGTCAGTCTCAAGATCAGCCATATTGTTAATGTTAATTTCCGTTAAACACGTGCATAAATAGCACGGAACGCATCATAACGGCAAATAAAGAAAATGTATAGTGAAAGTCAGGTGATAGTGAAAGTCAGGTGATAGTGAAGAAAACATTGACTATTTTCATGTAAACCTAAGTGTTTCTGTTTATGGTTTCTTCATGGTAACAGGTTATCCCTTTCTGAAAGAACACGATTCAAATAAAGTGGTGATGCCATTATTACTGGATTGAGCACTTCATCTCTTCTCTGTAATATCAGTCCAATACCAATTACATTTTCTTCAAATGTACCCTTGTCAACATACACAGCCTGAATGGGTAAAATATGGCCTTCATCCACCTTGTCACACTGCTCATGCAAATGCTGTTCCTCTGTTTTGCATTCCTCTCTGATGCTTCCAAAGGAAATGTCCCTACCAATGTTTGGCTCTGCAACTATTGCTTCATCTTCTAAACTTCTACCACAGGAGTGGGTTTCATCTACTGGTTTTACGTTCAGGGGACCAGTCACAATTACTTCTTTGTCACTGCTGCCATCATGTTCAAAAGGATTCAAATGAGCTTCTTCAGGCTCAGGTAGGTCACCCACATCACTGTTGTTAATTATTGGATTCTGTGCAGTTTCCGTGTACACATCCATGATGTTGTCCAGTTGGGAGACTTGATGGGGGCTTTGGGGATCTTGGCCACGGCTATGATACAGTATTACACTCAAAGTCAACACCATGATAGTTATCCCAATCCCAGTGAACGGAGAGGCCTTCATAATACTTCCTGAACTGGTGGACAAGAGGAGGATGCCATATAATATCAGATGTAGAGCGTTTCCAATGAACACATTCTTTAGGTTCTCACTCTTGAATGATATGTACGCTGCTATGGGAAGGCTCCATAACACAGCAAGAATAACGACAGTAAAGTGCTGTTTGGCCGACTGTTCGGATAGCCGAAACAGAATGTAAGGGGCAACCTGCGCTGATATCATAGCTAAGAAAATCATAGCGATCGTAAAGAATAGTTTTCTCTCCAGAGGAACTGAATGCCACAGGTTGTACACACTCTGAAAAGTAACTGTTGCGTTGAAGATGTAACCGAGCCACACGAACAAGGACAGGGTGGCGATTACATTGTTGGTGATATCGGGATCCTTGGCGTTCAGATAAGACATAATCACGGCAGTAAGAGTTCTCAGGAAAGAGAAACATAGAAGTCCGCTTCTTGAAAGACAGTTTATGGCTGAAGACATTGCTTGTTAAGGTTCAATAACCAATCTAATAGACTTTTTGAATACATTAAATGATGAAACGACGACTATTTTTACTCCAAAACAATATCTGCCTGTGAGGTGATGAAGGATCTGTATCCGGACAGCAGATTTGCTTCAAACGAAGAATTAATTCTCTTTCCAAGTCACTGGTAAGGTGATACTATAGATAGTCTATGGTGATACGATCACGTGCGCTCGCCAAGCTATATACTAAATATAGAAAAACTAAATCCAGTCATAGATCTTATATACTTACGTAACCAGGATTGGAAACGCGCAAATTATATATATTACATCACGTAGACCACAGTATAAATTTTCCTCCTACGTAAGCAGTAAGGTTAGAGGCTGATAGACCGGGAAAAATTCTAACGCAAATGACTGACCATAGATAAAGTCGTTATATCTCTACAACGACTATATACTAAAGAGCAGATACATTCTAACGGTAATCGAAAATACCTAATACAGTGGTAAATGTAGACGAAAGATATTGTTCTTGTCTAACCTTGCTAATAAAGAAGCTTATTGCAGGAAAATGACAGATATACAACTTATGTCCTCATTTTCGCTTCAGTAAGGCGGTAAATCGTGAACTGTTCATTCAGAAATGATGCCTACGATAATTCTACAGAGTGTGACGTCGAGTTTTTCCTTCGAAAACCTTTCGATTAGGAGAAAAACCGACAGATGTTGCTTTGTAAAGTAGGAAAAGCGTACAAATTGTTCCCTCGTTATCTCAGCCGTCGAACAATCGATGGAAGTGATTCTTCCTCCATTTAAAAGCTCTTGCCGTACTCGTGAGCAACACGAAGCGTTTTTTGACGTTTTTCTTCGTAAACGTACGTAATGGATTGCTTATTAATACCAAAATAGGACAAATAGGTCACTTATTGAATACGATTTATGACGTTTTCAATGACATCATTGGAATGTGGACAATGAATATTATTAACGTATAAAATTATACGTACGTTCTCGGATCAAACTTACATCACCAGCGTGATGTCATCAGCGGAATTCGAAAATGTCACATACGTCACCAGACCGCCTGACCGTCTCGATCTACTGCGTTTTTTTGCGTTGTTTCCAATCCTGGTTACGTAAGTATATAAGATCTATGATCCAGTCATTGTATTGTACAGGCAACATGTTAACAATGAGCTTCTATGATAATACCTACAGAAATCTACATTGAGTGGAACAAAATAATCAAAACTAAGAAACTATTTGGCTTATAATAAGTTCATCATTTTCCAAAAGACAAGGAATAGACATTCTTTGAGGTAATATTACGACATCTGTATCTTCACAGTGTGGCAGAGTAGTACAATTGGTAATAACTAGCTGACTTTTTGATTTCTCAAAGTTTGTTTCTGTTCTATTTCCCGGACTGCTGAGACTGCTAGAATGCTTGATAAAATGGTACAAAAGCATTATAGCTGACAGAGAGAGTGCAAGAGGTACAGCTTTACCACCGATTGGGCACCCACTTAAGATTCTGAGACTGGCAAACGTCAGAAAAAGGGAATACAGTACAAGGTGTATCACGTTACTTGCACATAATTTGAGGACGTCTTGACACTGGCTTTGATTCCAACCACCAACGCCCGTAGAGGCAATACCTAAAAAAACAGGTAGTCCCCACAAGATAGCAAGCGCTGACACAATGTAATACTGCACAGGAGTCTGCTCAGAATCTCTAAAAAGAAGTTTCTGAGCGACATGCGTGGATAAATATAGCCAAATAGGAGCACATCCAAAGCTGACCAACTGCCTTCGTTGACCAAGCCCTCCCCAGATATAACAAAAACTCCTAATAGCTTGTACTGCATTCACAACGTAAAGGAACCATATAGTCAGACAAAAGGCATTAATGACTTCAATACTGCCGATAACATCATCCGTAACATCCACTTTCAGATAATTTACAAAGAACGCAAACAGCGTTCGCAGGACGGAAACGGTGACAAGCCTACTTTGTACCGCACGAAGAAGTATTTGAGTAGGCATAAAGTTAATATTGTGAGGAGAAATTCAAACAAGATGCTCCAATAAAAGGTGTCGTATATCAAAACGAAGGGATTTCTAGCTTCAAAGCAGTGTCGTGTATCAGAACGACGGGACTGAGTCATTGATCTCTGGTATCAAGCCTCGACGCAGTTTGCTCACGAACTGCTCAATCTCTTTGCCAAGGTCATATGACAAGTTAATAATGACGTCATCGATTTGTAAATAATACGTAGCTGCTAACTACAATTCATTATAGCAATCTTTACAGCTGGTTTGCCGTCCTTTGGGTAATCTACAACGAGTCGGACATGTTCTCCCTGCTTGATGACCTGCCTCTCAAAGGCAATAGCAAGCTGGTTTACCACAGCTCTCTCAACCTTGACAGAAAAGATAATCCTTACTGACAAACAGTTGTGGTAGCTACTATCTATGCATACATTTTTGATAACATGGGATTGTTCAAAGTGGTAGTTCATACACTGTAGCACACATTAACTGCAGTACATGTCAGGCAGCAAAGTCTGCCGCATAACATTAATAGAGATGTATAATAATAGAATGTATTACACAATGAGCTGATGGAAGACTAACTTCGTGTTTGATTGATCTGGCTCCATATCTGATATTATAGCCATCAGTCAACAAGTCTTCAACTTCAGGACTCCACTCCAAGTAAATCTTGTGATTCTGTGCTGCCTGTCATATGATTAAAGAATATATACTAGCAAAGCAGTCATGTGAAAAGGTGTCCATTACATCATCACAAAAACAGGCCTATTTATAGAAGTTACCTTTGACTGCCAAAATTTTAGTTCCCTGGCAACTAATTGAATAAGCTCTGATTTTGTAAAGGGTAAAAAGTAAACAAATTCATTAATTCTTCCCAAAAATTCATCTCTCTTGAAATGTCTCTACACATGGAAGGATCCACACCTCACATGTGGCATCCTTTAGGGATGTTGCAATGGTTACTATACCTTTAGAATCTTTTCCACTACTTGCTCTTTGAAATGCCTAGATATTTCAATTTCATTACCATTACCTTTTTCTATAATACAAAGAAATGAGTGGATAATCATAACAGGCAACCACTTAGAATTGAATATATAAAGCCATCTAAAGAGCACACTGTCATACTAAGGCTATATTAATCCAATAATATACAAACTATATTAATACATATAATACCATGTACAAACTATACTAATACATATAATATAAAAACTAAGGCTATACTAATACATATAATATAAAACTAAGGCTACACTAATACATATAATATAAAACTAAGGCTACACTAATACATATAATATAAAACTAAGGCTACACTAATACATATAATATAAAACTAAGGCTACACTAATACATATAATATAAAACTAAGGCTACACTAATATAATATCATACACATGCATTGGGCCTGCTACATATACTAATGTCCACCAAGATGAGTCCTGTACAGTTGTGCTGGACTGACAGGAAGGAAACTAGGTGAAGTGAATGTTATTCTCCGGTGCTCCCCAAATCAACACTCTATACTACAGAAAAGCTGATATCCATAAAGCACCATTTCACTGCAAAGACCTTCTTCACAGAGACTAGTCAGCAACCACTGACAGTCATTCAATCCCAAAATTCTACCCTCTCATAATGTATATTAACAGCAAAGAGATGCAATCTGACTATTACTTCAAATATTCATACACACAAACAGTCAGAATCGCATAGTGACTACAGGCTACTGTAAAATTCTGTTTCTCAGAGTTCTATGGCATATCACGGTACAGAGTACGTTTCCTTCTGATATTCCTTACAAGGTTTCTCTAGCTGTACATACCTTGCTTCATTAGCTTGTCTTTGACTGCTGCTGCCTCACTCCTCAGTTGTACAGCATGCTGAGATATCTCATCATTTGCCAAGTTGGAGGTCATAACAAAAATTGCATTCTTGCACTCAATAGTCTTTCCTTTCCCATCAGTCAGACGACCCTACACCCAGATAGACAGTAATTTTCACCCTCCCCCCCTGGAGTAGAGCTAGTAGGTTGACAGTCACTGTATGGCACCACCTCATCAAAGAGCTGCAGCAGGACTGTGAGCACGTCTGGATGAGCCTTGTCCACCTCATCAAACAGAACCACAGCATTCGGACACTTCCTGAGTCTAGAAGTCAGCTGTCCTCCTTGTTCATGACCAATGTAGCCGGGAGGAGAGCCAATCAGTTTGGCTACCTACCATATA
This sequence comes from Chondrosia reniformis, assembly GCA_947172415.1. NCBI lineage: Eukaryota > Metazoa > Porifera > Demospongiae > Chondrillida > Chondrillidae > Chondrosia > Chondrosia reniformis. Next base: position 6,090,352 of record OX359196.1, read on the forward strand.
TGGAAGAGCGAGCTAACAACACAGATAAAATTCATTTAAAGAGTGCAGTCTGGTTCAGTATATGTACATACGTACATAATACTGGAGTTGTTAGGAGGTAAATAGGTAATTAATGTACAGGGGTAAGCTTCTCAATTTTTTACAAATATACATTAATTTTTATAAAGGCATCTAAGTTACAATGAAGACAATGGGATATCCATGAGGCTATGGGATATCCATGAGGCTATGGGATATACATGAGGCTATGGGATATACATGAGGCTATGGGATATACATGAGGCTATGGGATATCCATGAGGCTATGGGATATACATCTTACTTCATGTTTCTCTTGGTACTCAGACATGTCGAGTCTAATAAATGCATCCTTCTTTTGCCTGTGGATGTATCTTGCCACTTGCTTGGCAAGCTCAGTCTTCCCAATCCCCGAGGACCCAAGGAAGAGGAACACTAGAGGATGCTGTTCATCCATCCATCCCAACTCTTTGCGTCTTATGGCTGATGCTACCGTGGTGATGGCACCGTCCTGGCCAATGATATGTTCATGGAGACAATCCTCTATGGGAAATCTTCTTCGTTCTTCCAACCTGTGCTGCAGTTTTCTAGCCTCCATCTAATATCATACAAAGTCTCAGTATCTGAACAGCCACCTAATAGAGCCTAACCTCAGATGCTTTAGTTCTCAGCTCCCTTGCCAGGTCCTCCCTATCCATTGCATAAGATAATGGAACATGACCACTGGTGTTCTCAATTGTAGGGTCCGCCCCATGTCTTAGCAACACATCCACCATTTTATAGTTTCCCATAACAACTGCATAATGCAGAGGTGTGAATCCAGAAAAGTTGGCCCAATGATTGAACTTGTTTGAAAATTCAACATCTCTCAAGTGCAATACTAAATAACAACAAGGGCATACAATACAGTAATATCACAGATATGCAGACATACCTTTGGTTACTGAGGTCCTATTTACAGCTGCTATCCTATCAGCTCTGGAGAATTCATCCTTGACATTCACATCTGCACCTTTCTCAATGAGGTACTCCACCATACTAGCAGCAGTGGGAAATAAACAATAGAGACTGTCTCTAATCAATAGGAGGATTATCTCTACAGCTATATATATATATCCATCACAACACACCACATGGAAAGACAGGCCTATCTTCTTTGACGATCAAACACTACATGCAGGGTGAGACTGAGCGCCAATGATGCATGCATGCAGGAAGCTCACGATACATTTCCACTGACCACTGCCACATGCAAGGCAGTCCAGCCATATTGATGCCGTTTGTTCACATTAATTTTGCCAGACTTTAGTGCTAGTTCCAATTCTTCAGAATTACCTCTTATAATTGCTCTAAATAGCTTACCCGGGTCACCTATAGACATGCATATGACAGTCATCTATTACACACCCTATTGTGTCCCTTATCAACAGCTCAACTCACTGTCTTGTCCACGGTTATCGCATAACAGCAGTGGAGCTAACGCACTACCCACTGAAAAAAACGCAAACCAAGACCTTCTCCGACTGTTCCCTCCAATGCATCTACATTCGTTCATACAGCGTCTCCATTGAGTCAGTTTAAGGCAGGTCGCGCTAAGATAGGGATAGAGTCTAAATATCCTTAAATAGAAAGCAGAAAGAGAAGAAATTGGCTTGATTCTCATGGTCATGCTAGCTGAGCTCTAATATTCCTGTAGGTGGCCATTTTTTACGCGATAAAGATGGCGGATTTTGACGAACGATCGGGTTTGGTTACTTGCAAAACACCCTGGGGCTACTGGGGACAAACAATGGAAGAGGTTCAGATTGAAGTACATTTAGATAAGGAAACAAGAGCTAAAGCGATCAGATGTAGCATTAAACCAAAACACCTGTCTTTGTCTGTTTCTGGGTCAGAAATATTTCAAGTCAGTTTGATATGCTTAAGCTACTTCTGATTGCGAAAATATAAATATGTCTGTACCTGTCCACACTCAGGGGGACCTGTGTGGTACAGTAATGGCGGAGGATTCCTTGTGGACATTAGGTTTGTGTAAAGTAACAAGCAAATCTGTCACTTACTGTACATGAACATATACAGTACATAGAACCCAGGTCTCTACACGGGCATATGGAACATATTCTTTCTTTACTTCTTTATTGAAACTTTAGAAGATAACAAGGTCATTAGAATTGTTTTGATGAAATCCGATCGAGACGCTGCTAACTGCTGGAAGTCACTATTGGTTGGACAGTATGCTGTGGACCCATTCCAATTTCAAAACATGGAAAAGAAGCTGACATTGGAAAGATTTCAAAAAGAGGTTGTAATAGTCAAACATACATATATCCAAATGGCTAGTGAACTGTCATCATACTTTAAATTTCTGGTATTGCATAATTTCCCCTTGTGTATTATGTACGTATATCCTTTTCTCTGTAGAATCCAGGTTTTGACTTTAGTGGAGCAGAAGTATCTGGTAATTTTTCAAAGGGAGGGCCGAGGTTTGATTTCAATGACTAACCCAAATTTGAACTTCCCTCAGGTTATATTATCAATCTCAAAACAGCTCAGTTCCACTGACTGTATATCTCCTATTATAAAATGTTTTTGAAGGCTTTTTAATATTTTAGATTGTAAATATAGTGTATTTGTGATCATAAATTTCTGATTTTCTATTGCTGTTGCTATGGAATGTACTGGAACCAGGTATAGCTTATCTATTGGCACTTCAGTCTACACTCATGCACCCAAAGTGTAACAGTACAAAAATATAATAACAAAAAAGTGAAACAATGTTTGGAATGAATTGTACATTTAGTGGCACTATATTAATTTATTTTCGTGCAGGTTCTTCTTTTCAATGGCAACATATCTTCATCTAGTATGTTAAAAAGATATTGCCAGTATATATGCCTAATATCAATGGTTATTTTCAGGTTACACAAGCAGGATGCAATTATGAATTATGCATTAATGTGTAAATTTTAGCTTTAGGGCCTATATATAACTCCACAGACAGCTATGTAGATCTTATGAATTACTATAACAGAAAAAATAGCACTGACTTTTAAGTTCTTTAAATCTAAGGTTCTTCCATTTAATGCCTGGCTGGAGGAAGGAGTACAACCCTAATCTTCCTCCCTTTATTTGAGAGGTACAACTACAACCACTGTTGATTACTTCATCTCCATTCATTGTTACTTTAACACTGTGAAGGAGAAGATATTCAACTGTAGCACCCTAAACCTGTCACTTACCAATGCACCATACTTACTTGATACATCCAGTATCGGCCATATAGTGAACTGTAAAATTGCACGGCACATTGGCATGCCATGGCTTTCGTGTAGAGTCTTTAAATAAAATCTTTTGCTGTGAACATTATATATATGGAAGGTTGGAATTAAAGCATCAGTCTATATATAAAGTGCATATATACTTAGGTGTATACAATATATGTATGCAACTATAATATAAATAGATCTAGTGATCATGATACATGCAGTTTCCATGTAATTCCTATTTCAGTTGTGTAGGAAAGTTGCAATAAAATTCATATTTGGACACACTTCGAATATAACCTAGATTGGATACTGATCCATAAATATAAGATAACTTTATTATTTTGATTCACTGTATTCATGTATGTTCATACGTATATGAAGCATAATTATTGTGATGTACAGTTGTGCAGTAGAGATCTAAAGTGCACAATTACCTTGGTTTGGTAATCTGAACTGCTAAACAGCATATTTCTCATGTGAGGACCAGGGCTAAACGTTGTATCAATAGCCTATGTCAATTAAAACAGATATATTGCTTGCTCATAATTAGATAAAAGTGGTAAACTAAATAGAGTAAATGGTTTCTTTAACTGCATTGTATACATGTGTCATAAGAATGTAGAGAATGTAGACAGATTGACTGATGCAGCATATGTGTATATAAAAACCACAGGGGCAATGTTTATTGATGGGGCAATGCTCCCACTGGTAAGTTACTATTACCAAAAACTGTAGTAAGTACAACACCAGAGCAACCTACTAATAATAATATATACATGCATATCTTAAGGGGCTTAAACTAACTATTTTACAACATTCATGAACATACGTACCCTGCAGGAGGTAGGTTTGACTCCCTACCTAAAGCTTATCACATAGCCGACCAGTTTCTCCCCTCTATATCATAATGCACATGTTTCAACTCCTATCTGTAGTCAATGAATCTAATTAAAATTTACCTTGATTACTAAACCAGCTGAAGCAGTAGCTACAAATGGCCTTCTAGCCCTGTAGGTTTCATCTGTCTTCTTCCAGCTAATGAGGATGAACTTTTTACTGCTTTGAAATCCAACTACGAATCCAATAAAGTTATTATATTGTGTGTTGACTACTTCAACCTCTCCAGAAAAGTCAACATTGCCAAACTTGGGTTCAGCTACATGAAATTAATATATTTACAGTACCTTTTTTCTGTCTAGTCTCCTAAAAATTACTAAGTTAACAGAAATAGCATTCAAAACATGTCTTTGGTCATGTTTGAATATAATGTGTTGTACTTGGTATTTTAATTATAGAGTACTGTATGTCTTTGAAGTACCTAACAGAAATGATGGGTTACCAGCTCTCATTTGTTGTACATCTATTCCCTAAAAAATGAACAGATTGTAATTACACACTACAAAATGTTTATAATACATGCATACTCTGTGATATATCAACCTACACTTGTATTGACATGCCACTTTGGGTTTCCATGGGAATACTGCCTTCCGTTGTGTAGTTTTACAATGGTATATTTTCGAAAGTTTGCTTGGTAGAGAGCACTGTTGTTAGGGAAGACATCTTCTTCGTCAGGTGTACCATCTCCATCCATGTCTCCCTCACAAGCATCTCCAATGTTATTGGCTGAATAACATGGGGGCATCATGAAATTATGATCAAAACATTTACTCCCCTGCCTCTGCTATATATATATATTGGCATGGCATACTTTTGGTTTTATTAGTATTATGAGGTGTCACGTATAGTGTATAGACTGAAACTTTGCTGTCCTTGATTGTCAGGCATGATATCTATGTATAGCAGTTTTATTGTATATAGTTGAGGTTATCATGCACTTGCTTACAGTTGCTGTCTTCTTGCAGTGGATTAAACACTAGCCTGCAGTTGTCACGACTGTCTTCCACTCCATCGTTATCATCATCATAGTCACACGCATCACCTAGAGTGAGATATAATATATTGATTGACTGTAGCTGTGCAATAAGCAGTACTAAAAATCATCTCAAGTTTGCTCAATCAAGTAGACCAAGGTAGAGAGAAATTGATTATTAAGGCTCCCTTCACCTCCAAAACAAGTCAAAGGTGGACCAAAGGGTACAAGTACTGAGCATGAAGATGAGAATGTATATGAACATGACACTAACTGTACAGCCATTTTATCAACTAAAACCATGTGGACACTTTGTACATATCTTGTAATAAATTGAATCCCAGGTCTACAGATTTTGACATTCAAAGCTTTAAGATTGTCTTTAGGTCTCTTAAAGTTTCAAGATATCATATAATATCATATTATGTATATACCAATTCTGTCTCTGTCTGAATCACACTGATCTGCATTGGCCAAGTATCGGCAGTTATCCAATCTATCAAGGATGCCGTCGTTATCGCTATCAGCTCCACTATCACAAGCATCACCCACTCCATTGTAGTCTAAATCTCTCTGTGCACACAAAATAGTTCAATTAAACAAACCAAATAAGTTTACAACATTCTTCTGCTGAGATGTCATAAGTAATATAATATATATGTATAACTAAATAAATAATTCATTTTCATGGTTAAAGGTAGCTTCTTTAGTCACAGAAGCAAATCTCATACATTTCTTCTCTTTATTAGCCATATCAATTATAGGATGCCCAAATACCATGGTAATGGAGTATACAAAGGTTATTATAGCCCTTTGGCTCAGATGTTAGCTGTAATATAATTACTTGGCCTTGGCCTCCTACTATTTATAAAGTCCTTGCCTCTGGGCTATAACTATTACATATACGTATGTTATTCTGCTTATTCTATATATATACATACATACATATGTACATACCTGTCCTACATTGGGAGTAAATACGCAATTGTCACATTCATCACCAATGCGGTCCCCATCATAATCGTACTGGCCAGGATTCCAGATATTAGGGCAGATGTCAAAGATATTTTTTATGCCTGTGAGTATAAATAAATCATCCATGAGACGAGTCATTCTACTGTACAAGGATATTATCTAATGTAATTTTGTAAACAGAAATAATGCACATTTTCAGAGGTGCAGATGCTGGCATACATTAAGAGAGACACAAGGACCTCCATGGATTACACAAAAGTTTTGGTGAGTCATTCAAGTTCAAAGTTATTTCTAGGCTAGCTCCTAAAAGAAACACTGTAGGTGCATTTTAACCTATGATCTTGCATTTAGCTTATTAATGAAATGTATATCCCTATACAGACTAATTGGTCTTCAAAAAGAAGGCACTAATTCAACATTTGTGTAATACGTATCTGGGAACACCGGGAAACCAAAATTCTGCTTAGAATCTCATTCACTATTGCTGCATGGTATATACGTACATGTGGTTGTGGTTCATGATCACCTTATCTATATTCTCATTCTTACCATCTCCATCTTTATCAATATCACATACGTCTCCAAAGTTATCTTGATCCATATTAGTTTGATCAGTATTAACAACAGTGATACAATTATCACAGGCATCACCAACTCCATCATTATCAAAATCTATTTGAAGGCGATTTGACCGACGAGGACAGTTGTCCTTTATAAGCAAGAAATACACAATAAAAGAAAATTTCCCATCTTTGGAATTGGAGCAATCTATAAGCATCTACATATTACTTCTTGTTGGAATATTGTTCTTTACCTGTTCATTAGGAATGCCATCGCCATCCAAGTCATCATCACAGATATCACCTATTGTGTCACCATCATAGTCTTCCTGTCTTGGGTTATAGATTTTAGGACAATTGTCCTGAAGTACATAAAGAATACGTACGTATGTATCATTTAAAAGTCAACACTTTATTTTCAACTTTAGAAGTATGTTTGTTATACTGAAGGTCTTAGACAAATAGACTACATGCATACTCACAACTAAGATACCACTGTGCTAGAAGGCTTTTCAAAGAATACCACTCCTCATCAGTAGCATTGGGTAGCATTCTAGAATCACTTAGCTACCAAATAACCCTGACTTTCAAGGGATTGGTCATTACACAACCTAGCAACTCTACTACGTACATCTAGTAATGATATATATCTGTTATACCTTTTTGTACTGTAGGTATAAAAGTGCTTACTGGTGGACAACTATTTTGTACTGTAGGTATAAAAGTGCTTACTGGTGGACAACTATTTTGTACTGTAGGTATAAAAGTGCTTACTGGTGGACAACTATTTTGTACTGTAGGTATAAAAGTGCTTACTGGTGGACAACTATTTTGTACTGTAGGTATAAAAGTGCTTACTGGTGGACAACTATTTTGTACTGTAGGTATAAAAGTGCTTACTGGTGGACAACTATTTTGTACTGTAGGTATAAAAGTGCTTACTGGTGGACAACTATTTTGTACTGTAGGTATAAAAGTGCTTACTGGTGGACAACTATTTTGTACTGTAGGTATAAAAGTGCTTACTGGTGGACAACTATTTTGTACTGTAGGTATAAAAGTGCTTACTGGTGGACAACTATTTTGACTGCATAATAATTGAAATCCATTATCTGGTATACCATCTGAGTCAAAATCTCTCAAGCATTCTATTTTGGGATCACCAATGAATCCTACTGGACACTACAAGTGAGTAAATGTACAGCATCTACTTGAATGTATCATTTCCATGGTAACCATGCCTTCTTCTTATATTACTAGAACACTAATATTATAGTGTCATCAAATTAACAAAAACAAGATGGCTGACAGTGACCCAAACCATTTCCTGTGGGAAGGGTCATCTAAAATCCTGGCAACCATAGGAGAGCTGGGGTACCACAACTGCCAAATTATAATATCAAAGCTGACAATAGAAGATTAGCTGGGAAAGTAACATATTATGTATACATGTGTACATAGCTAAAATAACCAGGATAATAATATTATAGTGATATACACTCTGTTGCTGGGGCAACCAAGGCAAATTATATTCCACAGTCATTGTATAACTATATTAAGAAACACTTTGGCCATAGTTTTACAATGCGATATCCCGCCAAAACTCGGTAAATGCTGAGGGGCGGAGTGTATAACAGTTATACATCATCATTATAGGATATATTATATGTATATATGTAAACATACAATATTATAATTATGTGTCTGCATATATAGTCTACACACCACACATTTATGTCTCCCAAAGGTTGTCTTCTGACAGACACTGTGATCACCACAAGTATGTGTTCCTGCTTTACAGGGATCCTCCACTATGCAGAAGGGACCCTTAATTGGGTGTCTAGGGTTACTGGACCTGACATAACCGGTCATGCATCCTGTACACTTGTAACTTCCCTAAAAATTAGTATTTTATAAACAGTATTACCATATATCATATTTATGTATCTTGTGTTGTGTGTGCTATATACAGTATGTAGGTGTATTTTGGGACATTCACTAGCTTGGTAGACTATAGTTTGTCCTTCATCCCTAAGGAGGCACTTACTGGTATATTCTTGCAGGCTACATTTACATAGCAAGTACTTGGATCATCACACTCATTGATGTCTTCACAGACCTATAAATCACATAGAGAAATCAACAGACGGTCAGTAATAAAACAGACGGTCAGTAATAAAATATGTATGTATTATAAAAATATACGTATATACATTTAGGAAATTGCTTATGAGTACGTATAGCAGGGCTGTATATACCTGGGTGGACAGCCTGGTAGCCTTGTGATGTGGTTTATACGTACCCAGGGATGGTTTAGGTCATTTCCCATATTTCCAAGGGTATATAATAATAATAATATAAGCATATACTTAGGCCACACACAAACCTGTGGATTCTGCTGAGCTTCTGCGTAGCTTGTAAAAGACACTGCTTCTCCTCTGTATCCAGGAGGACATTTACCACAGGTGTAGCCAGAGTTATGAATATTGTGTTGACCACCCATTCTATCAGTGCATGTAACTCCTTCAAAGCAGGCATCATCATATTTACACTGTAAGTATATATGTAAAGGAACACAATTATACAATGTGAAATGAAATTTATAAGGAAAAACTTATAAGCAACAACTACCACATTATATAAATCTGTAATATAAGTGTCTGACATTTATAAGACAGCCATTCAAAATGTAAAAATCAATTAACCCTGAAAAATGAATCTACTTAAGTTTCCTTCATTTATACTAAAGGTGTGCAACTCATTCAAATTAAAAATTTGTACCAGACAGAGGTTTAAACCAATTGTTAACAATGGACAGTACACAGACAGGACTGTATTACTATTTCATGTATATTTCTTAGGTTCCTTTATTGTCAGTTAAATTGAAGGTTCAAAATTTTTAAGCAATTCATTTGACTTACCTCATTAACATTTCTACATCTAATACCATCTCCAGTAAAACCAGGAGGGCAGGCACCACAGGAGAACTCATCAGTATTGGGTGGTCCTGGAATACACTCTACTTCAGGGAAACATGGCTGGGATAGAGTGCAGATACCTGTATAGATATGATATATTCAGATGTATACATATACACACTAATTTCTTGAGGAGGGTCAAATGACATGTCAGGGTAACTAGGTTAAAGTGTGGTTGAATGATTCTTTAGATATTTCCTCTAGAGTATGTGTGTTACATATAAACCCATTCATCCACTTAGTATATATATACTGCGTAGCAGTAACCATAATATAGAATAGGTCATAGGTAATTAATAGGACATTGATCTAATAATAACCAATGGAGTACTTGTGAACAGTAGTACTCATCAAAGGAACACAGCCTACATATTTATAAATTTGCGATATTAAATTAATTATACAAAAGTGACATTTCTTATCAGATGCTAATTACATTTCGACAACAGCTCCCTATACGTATATATGTGCTAATCACTAGCATCATTTGGGGAAAAGGAGTAATCATTAACTACTTTCATGTTCCAAACAATTCAACATTAACCATTCTATACATACGTCATTTATAAATCTTTATACACAGAAGAGATATTATACCCAATTGGTTATAATTCAAATTTAAAGTGAGTTGGACTAACTTGGACAAGGCTCAATATTACAGTCTTCAATTTCTTGAAGTTCCCCTTTACAGTTGAGGAATGCAATTGATACATTATTCTTTATATTACAAGTTCTACTGCGACTTCTTCTGCCTCTACCACATGAACGACTGCATTTTGTCCACGGTGACCATTCAGAAAAATCTGTTGTCAATTCATGATCAGTTTGAGGTATATTAGCTACATAAAGAGGAATCTAAGCATAAAAAATACCTTTTTAGAGAATCTTGATCTTTATATGAAATATGAATATATAGTACATGCATATCATGGCACAGACAATTATGTTCCAAGCAAGGTAGCCCTTAAAGGATTAAATTGATAATTATCTTCTAATCATCCAAATATCCAGGATTTGTATATTATGACCCAATTTTTGATAACTGCACGGATGAATTCTCTGGCGATTAACCAGTATGATTTCCACCTTGGTTAGTAGTTCACTGGCCATGGTTTGGCATAATTATATTCAGTGATTGTCCATTACATGTATTTGCTAAGCCCTAGCACAACTATCCCATTTCCACATCACTTTTAAAATAATAGCATGTTAATAATATTCTCACACTTACAAAACAAACAGTATATAGCCAGGACTAGATATACAGAATATCTACTAATAGATTTAGCTATGAGTAATATGTACCTACACAAACTTGGGCAGTCCTACAAGAGGTCATTGTTACAAGGCTTGACAGTAAGCATTCCAAATTAATTATGTATGATTTGTATGCAGTTTATAACAATAATATGTGATTTTCATAAAGTAATACTTTCATTTTAATGTATTCTTATTTACCTTCTAAACACTGCATGCAGCATTTCCCTTCAATATAGAAAGGAGCTTTTTTATCTGAGCATTCAAATTGGTCTTGACACTCTTCAACCATCCTCTCAATAGTTCCATTCTACATATATTATATAATAATAATAATAATAATAATAATAATAATAATAATAATAATATAGAGATTATAGGTTAATTTTTGACAGAAGGGATTTTGGTTGATAATTATTTATGGGAATTTTTGGTATAAACCGAATTTTTAAATGGGACATACAGTATATATAGGTACAATAAAATAGTATATATTGAGCAACAGCAACATAAATTATTGATAATAGGACGTTTCAACCCGTACGTAGGTCTTCATGCATCAGCAAACATGATAAATGAGGCATGGTTGGTTGGCCTTCTAAATAAACCCCAACCATTCCTATGTTTGCTGATGAAGACCTACGGGTTGAAACATCCTATTATCAATAATTTATGTTGCTGTGATACCTCTGGATTAAATCATGATCGCAACAAACAACCCTTATCATTATATATTTGAGACAGTGTATCGATTACGTTAACTCACTCTGCAGACGTAGTGTACGCAAGGATCTATTTCATCCACCCAGCTCTCTCCAGTCCTGAATACACCGACTGACGGAATGTCGCAAAATGTGCAACGCTATAGAAACATAATTACAAATAAGGTAATCAGGCATATTACCATCTTGCAGTGATAAAAAAAGAATTCTTCAAACAAAAGAATAAGATGTTTCGACCCGTAGGTCTTAATCAGTTAGAATAGGTCTTCTTACTGATCAAGACCTATACGGGTCGAAACGTCTTGTTTGAAGAAGTGTTACTGATTGCTCAAATTTGTCATAATGATCGCAACAAACACCCCTTATCAGTCTGTAATGTAGAGTTACCTCTGTGCACTGGTCCTCTTGAGTCATTCCTGCAAAATTGATAAATAGCAAATATAAAAGCTGCAGAGACTATATATTCCCAGAAGCAGCAAATATATTATTTAAAAAGGTAGCTTACCATTTGTAGTGGCTAGCGACACTGAGAAAGATACAGCTGATAAAATAAGAAGCATTGTGTCAACGTGCATCTTTCGGAAGGCGTGCGCACTGGAGTAAGGAGATAAGGAGACGATTGTACAACCCCCAGCCTGGATATATATAGCAGATTATCGGATTATCACGTGATAATGTAAACAAAGATGGCTACCTCTGGAAGTTTGCTGACGGAATCCAGACTAGATAGTATTGAGGACGAAGATAATGATGAATGCATTTCGAGCTTTCAGGGAATACCGCAGACAGATAATGACGACGATTCGCCGAACAATGTCGATTTTAAGCTGTCCCTCACAAGGCCACGCCCAGGAGTTCAATCGTTTGACTTACAGCAGAAAGGAAAAGCTAGGGGACGAAGGGAGTATTCTGATGTACCTCAATATTTAGCAAATGACGCTGATATGTACGATGACTTTCACACCATAGATTGGGTAAGAGATCGCAACAAGGATAAAGCCAGACATGACTACATCCACACCAGAGGCAAGTTATCTATAAAGGGGCGTCTATCAAAGTGGTTTGACGCATCGTCCGGGTGGATTATAGTTCTTCTGGTTGGCATATGCACTGGTTTAGTGGCGGGTGTGGTGGATATCACAGCCGAGTGGATGACAGACCTGAAGGATGGATACTGTCATGCTGATGGAGGGCTCTTCTATGACAAGCGATCCTGCTGCTGGTTGAGTAACCAAACTGGATTTGACCAGGAAGACTGCGATCTCTGGTACACCTGGGCCTATCAGGCGGGGCTGAACACGGTGGCAGCCTACAGTACTCCCCATTATAGTTTTGATATATTTGACTACCTCACCTATGTAACCGTCAGTCTCTTCCTTGCTCTCCTGGCGGGGTTGTTTACGGTGTATTTAGCACCATATGCGGCTGGATCAGGAATACCAGAGGTAAGTGTGCTTGTGTGTTTAATGTAACAAGCAGTATCACCATTAAGGGATGTGTCTGTTTGGACCAAATGTGAGGCACTGTATTTTACAGGTTTAGTTTTCAATCAGTAAAGAGTAAAGTCTCGGAAATGCAGCATGTAGTTCAATGAGGTGATATATGTTAAGTGATACTTTGTATCTATATTATTGTAGTCATTCACTTTTTAGTTTTAATGTAAACATATTAGTAGTCTATTAGTATATAATATATTATATGTATATATATATTAGTATATAGTATTATATAAAGTATAATATAATGTAAACATATTAGTAGTCTTGCTACTAGGAAACCGAGATTTTCCACTTAATTGATTTCTGTGTTCCCTCTAATTTTAGGATATGAAGGAATGTTTCTTTTACAGAATAAACTGTATGCATATCATTTTGTGTATATAGAATATAGTGAAGTGATAAGGGTTGTTTGTTGCGATCATGATTTAATCCAGAGGATGTTTGCTGATGAAGACCTACGGGTTGAAACGTCCTATTATCAATATTTTATGTTGCTGTTGCTCAATAATACCTCTGGATTATATAGAATATAGTGCAATTATGTTACCTACAAATATGTATGACTGAGTAGTGATATTGAGTGAGAGACAAATTATTGTATTATTCCTTGCTAAGTGATTTGCTCAACATTCAGCTAAATGTATTGTAGATATTGTTATGTTGCTATGAAAATATACCACATTACCAACTACAAATATGTCATTACTACATTTTTGATGCTGTTCAAGTACATGATATCTTTGGCCAAATCTTTTATCCCTTGCAACACACACCTCCCATCATGTGCCACTCCCCTTCCCACTTGACTTGCCTCCTCCCACTTAAGGGTACATCTTCCTCCCAAAGCTACACTCTCATACCGCATCTCTCTGTCCCCCACGTTAGGTGAAGACGATACTAAGTGGCTTTGTCATTAAAGGTTACTTTGGAGCTGTCACTCTTCTGGTCAAATCAGTTGGTGTGGTGCTTGCAGTCAGTGCTGGTCTGAGCCTGGGGAAGGAGGGCCCTCTAGTTCATGTGGCCTGTTGCTGTGGCAACCTCTTAGTGAGATTATTCCCAAAGTACAGAAAAAATGAAGCCAAAAAGAGGGAGGTACGCTATACCAGACAAACGTACTACCACATGGTGCACTATCCTGTCACAGACGTCTGCACACCTGTGTCATTTGCATAATCACTACTGTACCAAAACCAACAACGATATGCATGTAACTCCCTTTTATCTGCACACCTGCTATCAATTAGTATGCGACCAATTCTTGAACTCTATAAAAATTACTTTCTTAGACTGTGAGAACCTGCTAGGCTGTATTATGTAGCTTGTATGGTGTACCTATGTGTGTGTGTTCAAGTTCTGCTGTGAATGGTAGGTGCTGTCTGCTGCAGCTGCTGCAGGTGTGTCTGTAGCCTTTGGAGCCCCCATTGGTGGTGTTCTGTTCAGTTTGGAAGAAGTTAGTAGATATTTGAAGAATATATAATATGCACAACTTTGTGTAGGTTGGTAACTGCTAATATTTATTATGCTTGGCAACTGTTAAGTAGCCTGGTTACTAGACTTGTTGGTATTTTGTGATATCTTTGTGTAGGCATCTTATTACTTCCCACACAAGACCTTGTGGAGGTCTTTCTTTGCAGCCTTAGTGGCTTTTCTGACACTGGCTTTGCTCAATCCCTTCTACAATGGTAGTGTGGCTCTCTTCAACCTCAACCACGCCAACTCCTGGCACCTCTTTGAACTGATACCTTTTGCTGTACTTGGAGTAGTTGGGGTCAGCACCATTGTACTTGTATCTACGTACATGTAACAGATGTGTTGATTTACTTACATATAACACTATTATGTGAAATTGCTTGTATTGTTGATAACATAATGCGATTGCATTTTCAATTAATTTGATGGACTGTAATTAGCACATTCTAGTAACATCAAAAGCTGTAGATCATTCCCCTCCCTTATCACATATCAACACCTCAAAGGATGCTATACCAATGGGTTTTGACATTGTCTGTGTCTGCAGGGTATTACTGGGTCTGTGTTTATTGCTGCCAATGTCCGGTGGACCAAGTTCAAAAGAGGAAAACTTTCAAACCACATAATAACTGTTGCTGAAGTGAGCTTTGTGTGATGGGAGCCTTTAGAGCTTTTAATTGTTTACTGAATATGTTTAGATTAAGCTTTATGAAAGCTTTCTGAATTCTTTACATACAAACATACGAAGGAATTGCTCTTAATTTTATCTTACATTCATTAGCTTTGATTTGATGGGAATATAATTGCTTAACGATCTGAGATTACATTTAACTTCTAACAGTTCCATAGCTTCACCTGCTCTCTTTTTTAAACAACCTCTCTCTTTTTCACTCCCCGTACTCTCTCTCTCCCTCTCTCTCTCTCTCTCCCTCTCTCTCTCTCTCACTTCCCCTCCTCTCTCTCTCTCTCTTTCTCTCCCCCTCCTCTCTCTCTTTCTCACCCTCCCTTCTCTCTCTCTTTTTCATTGGTAGGTCATATTGGTGGCCTTTGTCACAGGAATAGTCAACTATCCAAATGTCTACACTAGAATGGGTTCCTCTGAGGCCATTCGGCTCCTCTTCTCCCAGTGTAGTGGTGAAGATAATAGTGCTCTCTGGTAGGTCATGCTTTGCTTCAGTCTCCTCTCTGACCACTCCTTCCTTGTATGTGTGCATGCTGTCACTCAAAACTTGTATTCATAGTCAATATAACAGAACAGATGTCCATCCAGATGAGCTGTATCACGACACTCAAGCTCTCGATCCAGTTTGGAATGCAATGTGGCAACTTCTCTTAGCCGGGTTGGCTAGAGGACTGTTGACAATATTCACTTATGGTATTAAGGTACGTACTCTCTTTAGCTAATACTACAGTAACCAATACATTGCTGTATATACAATGCAGGTTAGGCACCTAAGGTCTTTATTTTCAATGTATATGAAGTCCCACCAGACATCTGGTAGTTTGTAAGGACTGCCAATTGCATTATAGCTAACATTGTGAAATTGTGATAGACAAGTTCCAAAATGTTACGATTTGTCACCTACTACCTTTGATTGAGGAGAGAGATTGATCAAGTTACCAGACATAACCACTCTCTCTTTTGTGTAATTGATACAATATCTGTCATTTGAGCCAGAATACGTAAAGTATTTCTACATGCAAGAACATATTAATACCAGTGATTCCTTACCTCTTCCCATGTGAGTTATTTAAAGAGGCTTGCTTAGAGATTGAGATGCCTATGCACAGATATTGTATACAGTTAACTCCCATATTGTACTTGTCTAATGTATCCAGAAAGTACTAAATACTATTCAACTGTTGTGTGTCTCATCAATTAGCCCGACTGTTGCAGTATTCCATCTGACATTCCATTACACTTGGTTACATGCTGTATGTTTGCCTGTCCACATAGGTCCCTGCTGGTCTCTTCATTCCCTCAATGTTTGTTGGAGCCTGTTTTGGGAGATTTGTAGGAGTAATAACTGAACAGTTTGCATAGTGAGTGGAGCTACCTGATGTACTCTACTAGAAAATCCTAAACCCTTTCATCTTGAAAGAGCTCAATTAAACTTGTGAAGCAATAAGTACCCTATTATCAGAGAATGCTGGCCAATAGTCAATGTATATACATGTCACAATAGATAGTTAGCTTATTGGATGAATAAGAACCAATTGGTTTATAGTACGTATACATAAGAAGGTAGCATGTCAGACATCATTATGACAACTGTACAGTAGTTCAGTAGTAGAGATTAGGTTTGATGTTCCTTCCTAAGGATGTTTAACAGTCGGTACTTGTGGTTTGATTGGCACTGGAAGTATTGTTAGTGCATTTGCCTACAGTAATATATGAAATGTTGACAATTGGCTTGATGTTAAAGGCTAACTATATAATATTTTGAGTGATGAATTATTCAAATTGTGAATCTTTTTCCCACTCATGCAGTACTTATAGAAACATGTGGTTCATAGAGCTATTTTGTTCACCAAAGGCCACCTGTGTGACCCCGGGTCTCTATGCTATAGTGGGTGCCGCAGCCTCCCTGGGTGGAGTCACCAGAATGACAGGTAATTGGTACAAGGGAGTCAATCAGATTGGCTGTATAAGAGGGCCTATCAAATTAATCAGATAAGCAGGCCAATCAGATAATTTAATAGGCCAATCAGTTTGGTATAAAGTGGTAATCCACCCAGTAATGTCCATCTTTGGCTGAATTAAAGACAACCTTTTTAAGATAAGGTTTTAAGACTGTCTAAAGTGTGTTAATTTTTCTATTATTCTATGTTACATTAGTCATTGATATAATCCTGAGCTAGGCAACAATACTTTATACCTATTAGTATCATGTACACTTTGTGATTAATATACCCATACAGTTTCCCTGGTTGTGATCATGTTTGAGTTGACAGGAGGGCTGACGTATATAGTTCCTATTATGGTTGCCATAATGCTCAGCAAGTGGATTGGAGATGCTATCGTTTCTAAGGGAATGTATCCCTTTACTGCCAAGGCCAAGAGCATATACGTATATGTTACTTAATCACACACCACAAGATGTACATGTGTACAGATACAACTCAAACTGCACCTGTTTGATCAACCATCTAGAGGTGTAATGATGACCTCATGGTCAGATATTCTGCTCATGCAGTAGGTGTATACCTTATCAGACAGATCAGGTGGTTGTGTATTCTCAGGTTGAGTCCATTTAATAAAACTTGAGAAATAGTAGAGGCTGGTAAAGGGATAACAATACGGTGATTCCACTGAATAGGAAAGAAAGCTAGACCAGGTGGCTATTGCTTTAACATTCTTATGCAGTTATGTAGGCTGCTGCTATACAAGCTACACATTTTATTCATTTTTATGTCTTTCTGGGCTTGTGTAATTAATTGATTATGGTATCAAAGTTCCTAAGATAAACTGATATCACATTTATTAAGTTGAATACAATTCTTATCAGTTGTACTCCTTCATTTTAAGTTCTGTCTCCTTGACTACCAAGTTATGATGCACATATTATTTTGAATGGATTTCCCTTTATGGACAGTAAGAGGAGTACACTTTGGAATCTGTAGCAGCTGATGTGATGAAACCTCAGTTAGTGAAGTCATGTGACATTCACATACTAGTCACATGTTTAGTGAAAGTCTTATTTGTCTGCAGGAAAGGTGATCCTCATTTGACCTGTCTCTATATCGATGACTGCATGATTGGATACCTTGGTGCGTATGGACATAATAGGGTAGTCAGGGCCATTACACCTGATTGTGTATTCTTGTTATCCTACAGACCACCTCATCCGAGACACTGAATTCTTTGGCTTCCCCTGTGTCATGTCAAGGGAATCCATGCTCCTAGCAGGATACATAACAAGGAGAGACATTGTGAATGCTTTAGGTATAGTATAGTCAGTACTTTTTGAGTGATCTCCATCATCCTATTTACTTGTATTTATCTGTTTATAATGACAGACAACATGTACTGTATGTTTATCTGTGTATGTTTGCTCTTTCTTCAATTCATAATGTCAGACAAACTGAGAAAACTAAATGATGGCATAACGGTGGATTCTTTGGTCTACTTTGCTGAACAGCATGCATGTATAGAGGACACTGGAGCCAGTACAGCCATCAGTCTGTCGGGATACATCGACACTGTGAGTTTCCAAACTTTGTAAGGAGAAATTAGTTGCACAATACCTATCCAAGGGCTATGATGTAATATGGATAATCACTGGAAAATTTTTACGTATTTATCTAAATGTACTGGTAAACTTGTGTACTGTTGTGTTAACATGTTGGAAAACATGTAATTCAATACCATGTCAAATACATAACCAAAGTTTATCTGTATGTAGCAATGTACCACTTGTTAACATTCCTCCCTCCTATATGTTTAGCAGTTTATATGCAGTTTATAATATCAAGGGTACATTTAATCAGTTAGACAAAGCTACAAGGCTAGATAAGATAGGTAGAGTTCGATGGAGAAGAAACTTGTATCATATCAGGTCTAAATACAATCTTAGTTTTAAGGTGTCCTCTATTTGAAGTATTTGTATTGCAGCTATATGTATATAAACTGAGACACTCCTCCTTAAGATTCAAGTGCCATTAATCCCTCTGTTGGATCTCTTTTGGAGTAAAGATGCAGTTTTTGGCTTGAACATCTTGTTGTCAGATGTATTTAGATTTACAAGTATCCTTAATTTGTAGGTTGTACTATACACTGTAATCTCTTTATGTAGCAGTCCATTCACAGAGTTCCTTGAGTTGTGGTGTCCATACTTATAATATCTGTATCAATTCCAAACCTTTCCACCACATTCAGTGTAAAATGTGGGTTAAGAAGACTTTGACTTATTCAGCATCATGCGCACATATGTAGCATGGTAGTCATGTGATTGCGCACATATGTAGTATGGTAGTCATGTGATTGTGCACATATGTAGCATGGTAGTCATGTGATTGTGCACATATGTAGCATGGTTGTCATGTGATGTTTTGTTCTGTGTGTATGTTAGTGTCCGACTGCTGTATCAGAGGATATACCAATGGAAAGAGTTATTGAATTGTTTAGAAAGATGGGTCTTAGA
Organism: Chondrosia reniformis; assembly: GCA_947172415.1. Classification (NCBI taxonomy): domain Eukaryota; kingdom Metazoa; phylum Porifera; class Demospongiae; order Chondrillida; family Chondrillidae; genus Chondrosia; species Chondrosia reniformis. The sequence goes on from OX359196.1 coordinate 6,110,114, forward strand.
CAGATTCTGGTCACTAAAAATGGGTTAGTTGTAATAACATTGTTAGCTGAATCATATCTTATGTACACACATATGAAATGGTATTTTTATGTTCATATGGTAGGAAATTGATTTCTACACATGTATACGTATGTACATACATATTTCAGGAAACTTTTGGGGATCATAACAAAGAAGGATGTCATTCGTCACATAGCAACCACAGAGAAAAGGGACCCTGAGAACGTCAAGTTTCACTAGTGACACAATAATAATTTGTATACAATCCAAAGTAACTGTATATAAATGTATTATTTATTAGAATTGCAATTGGCCCAGCATTCTGAAAATGATAAAAATTCCAACTTTGAATTTGTATCGTATTAAGTAAACATGAAATTAGAAAAATCAAAGAATGGTTCCTGTGGCGTATATGTGTAAACTTTATGTGGTGTAAGTGCACTTACAAGTACATGGTATGTATGTACACATGCATACAGTACATGAGAAAACTGTCATACAACACGGTATGTATGTACATGCATACAGTACATGAGAAAACTGTCATACAACACTTAGATATTTGGTATAATTACTTGCAGTAGCGATCTGCTTTCATCTTAGCTCTCCTGCATGAACAAGGACAGGAAATACAGACTAATTAGCGTGTATTTATGTCTACAAACATACATTGCAAATTACCACCCACTATAGTAATATAATGCATGGGTCCATGGAGAGTATATATACGTACATTGCATCAGATTCAGATAGTACAGTATTACTCTCTAAGGACATATATATATAAATTATTGTACTGGAGTACTTACGTATATTTATACACAGAATTACTTTAGACTATTATGGAATAGTGCAACTTGAACTGTACCATTGTATTATTGCATTGAAAAATAGGAAAACTTCTAAGATCTTAAGCTGATCTTGAAGCATTGATATATCATCATCATTAATATAATATATATAAATAAATTGGATTTGGTACATATAGTCCATTTATTCACCTATCTAAAAGAGCTTCGTGTAACCCTCCTTCTTTCTTTGCTTGCTCTAGTGTTCTTCTGTCTTCCTTGTTCACCTTCAGCTTTTGATCTTGGAAACTCTGAAATTTCTTTCTACATGTGTTATGTGTATATATAAGGACACTATTCTGTCCATCTATTGCACCCTCGTACACTCAATATGTACAGTACGTAGAGTTACACTTTTATTGGATTTGAAATAAGTAGTAAGTTGCTTCAGCAGTTGTGAAGCAAACCTCCCATGTATACAGTCTGTTCCACGAACACTTTAGCAAGCCTAATGTGCACTATTTGTGGAGGCCAATACAGAAGCCATGGATTATCAGAATATAGCTTAATTTGTTATTATTACCATGTATGAAAAGTAAAAACTAATCTGTTTGATTATTAATAGTTATAATACATTATGGAAAGTTCAAATTTCCGAATTAAGACCATACAGACATTGTGTCTTTAGAGATTCCAATTAACTTTAATTATCCCTTAATAGTTAAACCTTAATTTATACTATTTCCAGTCCTCAACTGCTAGTCTTTAATACTATTGGTTAATTTTAATCTTGATCATTTTCAAATCCTTTCAGAATTGTGATAACTTACACGTAATTGATTTCAAATGCTCCAAAATCAGAAATATCTTCTTCTAAAGATTTACTTCTTTTTGCCTCGGCAGTGTGGCAACGTAACTAAGCAAGATTACACATGGAGAGGTAGCACATTAAATCAATACAGAAAGAGCCTCCAAGGGAAGATACATAACTGAGGATGGGTTTATCAAAATAAAAATATATGCATAAATTAACAAAGCAGATTCATGTAATCATGTTCAATTTACTGAGTTTCTAATATCCATCCATACACTGTACTACCACACCAAACAAATACTTCATATACGTATACCTACAGTATGTATGTTATAGATGAAAACTTGATGGAAATCTTTACCTTTATCATCTCCTTCTCCTTTGCCTTCTCACTGACTGCCATTGGCTGGTTCTTGGCTGTGACAGTAAGAAATCTATGGTTGCATGCAGAGAGAGCCATTTTACCCTATTAAGGGGTCAACACAGACTAAGCAACTCTTCAGGTTTAAATGTGACAGTTTTTATTCACCTCTTGGAATACAGGCTCCCACTGTTCTCTCAGCCCAACAGCTTCTGCCTTGCCAACTAGCTCCCCTCCTGTGTCAACCCCAATATAGCGTCCTACACAAACACAAACTGCATACACTAAAATATAACAAAGTGTATAGTTCAGCAATATTAACTGTGGAACTATACTATTCAACTGAAGGTGATGGATTTGAGGTAAGCTAAAATATAAATGGAAGCCTTACCATAGCCTGATTTAAAGGCAACTTTGGTGTCTGAAACTTTTAAGATTGCAAACACTTGTTCTGGTTCAGGTCCGTCTATCAAGCAGAATGAGAAGAACTAGAATGTCAGCACATGCACAATAAAAGCCATAATCTTTGGTGGATCAGACAATACACAAAAATCAATAAAACTGAACAGTGAATGCGAATTAAATCAAATTTGAATTAATGGAGTTGTGATATTAGTAAAATACATCAAAATAGCTATACCAGCCATTGTGTCAATACAAACTTACTCAACCCTAGTGGTTGAATGGAGAACCTTCCATTATCCTGAAGCAGAGATACAAGCATAGAAATTCACAACATTACTAAATGAAATTACTAAAGCGAGATTTACTTCAGCATATACACAATTTCCATCAAACACTTCAATATATCCTCTTTCCCTGATCCCTTCAAAGTCTAATGCTTTCCACCAATGTCCTACAGAGACCAAACACAACTTTCAAGATATGGTGACATTACTTTGACCACTCTATAAAATATCTATATATAATTTATTACTCACTAAATGCTACCACATCGGGATCGTGTGGGTCATGATCCACTTCAGATCTCTTACGTTTGTGTTTCATTCTGATCAGAGAAATGACAACATTAGACGATTAGTCTAAATATCTACAAACTCTGTAATAACATACAGAATCTTACTGTTTTAATGTCTTTGAACTGCCTTGTCCTTTGAGTTTCAGCTTTCCAGACTTAACGTTTGTGTATTCGGCCATTTTGTAATTATGGCCGAGAAGGGTAGGCGCTAAGCCGCCGCGGCCTAAATAAAGGGCCACTGCGCGAGTGTACTGTTTAAGATGTAGGTACGGGTGAAATTTTAATGAGGATCTCATTTCCTGAATTCCTGTTACCCAGAGACTATGACTGAACTGAATTTATTCCAAGCAAGTTTAGAGCATTGGCAGGAAAGATGGGAGAATAACGACACGCCTTGGCATGAGGACGAAGTTCAAAGGTGCATTACAACCCATTTATCCAGTGCTGTAGATTGTGTAGACAGGGATACAATACCACCTACGTAGGTGTAGGAAAGCTTCTCCCAAAATACTCTAGCTTCCTCCCCTAGAGTTTAATTAAATGCAATAAAAATAATCTCTTACCTGTCAGTAGTGATATACTGAATTATAGGTACGTATATATTCTAATTTTATATAATTTATAGGAAAAGCTCCTAAGTCATCTCCATGCAACTCCTCTCTTTCTTTCCTGGGTCTTTTTTACTGGATAAGTAATTTTTAACTACATCAATCATTACTGTTTCAAAAATATACCTCTCAGACTCAATCTCAGAGAGCCTAAAATCCAAATATCCTGGAGGCCATGCTTCCAGATCCCTTGAAAACATGTCTTTATACTTTATGTACTAGGACTTCCTCTTCAAAATCCTTTTCCTAGATAGAACCCTGTTAACATTCTCTTTTAAAAAGGTGCTAAACCTGACTAGACAGTTTCTAAGTCATGATCACATAGTCATCAAAATTGCAAAACTCATTGCTCAATCTGGGAAGAAATTGTAAACATTTACAAGGAAATAGAAAATTCCAGTGTGACCAGCTTTTTGCAGGCCACACTAGCCTGCATACATCACTGAACTGTTATTAACCTTGACAACCATTTTATTCACAATGCCATAACAATGCCATTTAGCTGAAGGATAATAGGCTTATCATATGATATCCCATGCAAGAAAATGTCTTGTTCTCTAATTATAAGTTACACAATTGAGTTAACTTTAGAATTCAGTGCAAACAAGTGATTTGAGTAAGACCACTTCAGGGTACTCATGCAGTTATTTTTAACTACAATTCATTTTTGTCATGATATTCGGTTGTGAATGCACTTAGTGTTCTCATCAGAAATTGGACAGCGGTGCTACAGCAACAGCAGGGCACTGGGGCTGGTAAGCTGAGGGTGTTGGTGCCTCTCTGTGGAAGGACAGTTGACATGAAATGGTAACTTAAACATTCTGTGATATGTAAAGCGTTAATCATGTATTTTTATTATTAAAACTCATACAGGCTAGCTAAAGGAGGAAATGATGTGGTTGGGGTTGAAATCTCTGATAAAGCCATTAAAGACTTTTACAATTCAGAGAAGCTTCCTTTTAATGTGACTAATGTGGAAACATTTGTGTGCTATCAGGTGAAACAGAGTACATGTAATGTCTATCTTCCCTGATGTGAAGGTCAGTACTGTGCTTTGCTCTCTATAGTGCTCTGATGAAAACTACAAAATTAAAGTTTACCAAGGGGATATGTTCAACAGTACAAGGTAGTGTCCATCTTGCATGCCTGTGCCATAGAATTGTGCTTGGTAAAGGTGAGTGAATGGCAGTGGATTAAGCAGCTGTGTTTTTTGCATGCAGTGAGATCCTGGGCCACTTTGATGTTATTTGGGATAGGGGCGGACTTGTTGCCATCAACGTGCCCGATAGAGAAAGGCAAGTGCTACGATGTTTACATAGTAGACAGCCAAGTCCAATATATGTGTGTGTCTAGGTGATTGATATGTACTTCACTCCACTCAAGGTACTGTAGCCTGCTGCTGTCACTTCTGAAGCCAAGAGGCTCCCTTTTGTTGTATACCTTTGACTTTAACCAGGAGGAGAGACTGGAACAGCCATACTCTATACCAGCTCCTTTGGTACAGCAGTTGTTTGGTATGGCAGACCACACTATGCAGTCATGCTAAGGGATACCTTTCTGCTACCACATAAATTATGTTTTCTATAAGATTTAATTACCATCATATGCATACTTATATATAAATGTATAAATGTACAATACATTCATGTGTGTGGAAATACATGTAAGTCATCATCCACCAGTTTTAACGACTAATAAGCCAGTCTTGCTGGTCAGTTTTCTGATTGTTACTTCAATAATTATCACCACCATCATCATCACTGTTATCATTGTTATCTTTTATTGTGAGAATGCACTGCTACCAATATAGTAGGAATGTCACCTTTACACTTTCTCTTCATCTCTAATAGGTAAGACTTGTGACATTCAGTTTTTGGAAACTGTAGATTTGATGATAGAAAATCCTCAAAGATACAAAGTTCAATTGAAGTTGACAAGAATGGACCAACTTGCTCATTTAATACAAAAATATGACATTTCCATCTAAACAGTCTCTTGTATGTTAATACAAATTGTTTAGTTAATAATTAGTTATATCTTTCACTAAATAATTAATTAAATGCTATATCTTTCACTCAATGATTATGCAATATATTAATATTATTGGTTAATTATAATCTTTATAGATGAAGACTTGATGAAAATCTTTACCTTTATCATCTCTTTCTCCTTTGCCTTCTCACTGACTGCCATTGGCTGGTTTTTGGCCGTGACAGTAAGAAATCTATGGTTGCATGCAGAGAGAGCCATTTTACCCTATTAAGGGGTCAACACAGACTAAGCAACTCTTCAGGTTTAAATGTGACAGTTTTATTCACCTCTTGAAATACAGGCTCCCACTGTTCTCTCAGCCCAACAGCTTCTGCCTTGCCAACTAGCTCCCCTCCTGTGTCAACCCCAATATAGCGTCCTACACAAACACAAACTGCATACACTAAAATATAACAAAGTGTATAGTTCAGCATTATTAACTGTGGAACTATACTATTCAGCTGAAGGTGACGGGTTTGAGGTAAGCTAAAATATAAATGGAAGCCTTACCATAGCCTGATTTAAAGGCAACTTTGGTGTCTGAAACTTTTAAGATTGGTGGTCTCGTCCTTTGAGTTCCAGACTTAAACGCGTTTGTGTTGCTATTCGGTCATTTTATAACAACTAAGAACGGGTATTCCCCTCTTAGCTTAGCCGGATACTGCAACCACAAGTACACAGAGACTATGGCTGAACTGAACTTATTCCAAGCAAGTTTAGACCACTGGCAGGAAAGATGGGAGAATGACAGTACGCCTTGGCATCGGGACAAAGTTCACAGGTGCATTACAACCCATTATCCAGTGATGTGGATTGTGTAGACAGGGATACAATACCACCTATGCTATTTGGAAATAATGATACATGTATTCGGTTGTGAATGTACTTAGTGTTCTCATCAGAAGCTGGACAGCGGTGCTACAGCAACAGCAGGACACTGGGGCTGGTAAGCTGAGGGTGTTGGTGCCTCTCTGTGGAAAGACAGTTGACATGAAATGGTAACTTAAACTTTCTGTGGTATGTAAAGCGTTAATCATATATTTTATATTATTAAAACTCATACAGGCTAGCTAAAGGAGGAAATGAGGTGGTCGGGGTTGAAGTCTCTGATAAAGCCATTAAAGACTTTTACAATTCAGAGAAGCTTCCTTTTAATGTGACTAAGGTGGAAACATTTGTGTGCTATCAGGTGAAACAGAGTACATGTAATGTCTATCTTCCCTGATATGAAGGTCAGTACTGTGCTTTGCTCTCTAGTGCTCTGATGAAAACTACAAAATTAAAGTTTACCAAGGGGATATGTTCAACAGTACAAGGTAGTGTCCATCTTGCATGCCTGTGCCATGGAATTGTGCTCAGTAAAAGTGAGTGCATGAATGGCAGTGGATTAAGTAGCTGTGTTCTTTGCATGCAGTGAGATCCTGGGCCACTTTGATGTTATTTGGGATAAGGGCGGACTTGTTGCCATCAACGTGCCCGATAGAGAAAGGCAAGTGCTACGATGTTTACGTAGTAGACAGCCAAGTCCAATATATGTGTGTGTCTAGGTGATTGATATGTACTTCACTCCACTCAAGGTATTGTAGCCTGCTGCTGTCACTTCTGAAGCCAAGAGGTTCCCTTTTGTTGTGTACCTATGACTATAACCAGGAGGAGAGACTGAAGCAGCCGTACTCTATACCAGCTCCTACGGTACAGCAGCTGTTTGGTATGGCAGACCACACTATGCAGTCATGCTAAGGGATACCTTGCTACCACATAAATTAGGCTTTCTATAAGATCTAATTACCTAATATGCATACTTATATATAAATGTATAAATGTAATACATTCATGTGTGTGTAAATACATGTAAGTCACCATCCACCAGTTTTAACGACTAATAAGCCAGTCTTGCTGGTCAGTTTTCTGATTGTTACTCCAATAATTATCACCATCATCATCACCGTTATCTTTGTTATCTTTTATTGTGAGAATGCACTGCTACCAATATAGTAGGAACGTCACCTTTACACTTTCTCTTCATCTCTAATAGGTAGGACTTGTGACATTCAGTTATTGGAAACTGTAGATTTGATGATAGAAAATCCTCAAAAATTCAAATTTGATTGGAAGTTGACAAGAATGGACCAACTTGCTCATTTAATACAAAAATATGACATTTCCAGCTAAACAGTCTCTAATTAGTTAATCATCATTTTGTTTCAGATGGTGCAATAACCCTCCCCAAATTTCGGGTGTGTGGTGCAAGAATTTGTTAGTACAGTCGTAAATCTTGTGACTGCGTGGGTTTACCGATATTCTACAGTAGGTAAGACTTGGCAGTACAAAACGAAGAGTAGCGATGGAAGTAGAAAAGAAGAATCTCCTTAACCCAGAGGTACCACTTAACGAGGCTGAAGCTCAAAAAAGCTACGGGGCTGCGCCTGAATACCAGTCCACTCAACCAACCATCGTCTACGCCCCAGCGCCTCAACAGGCGGTACGTTGTCTAGAAATACGAATGTTAGGGAAGTCCGTCAGTTGATAATCATAAATTTATAAATTACTTTATCAGAGAGTACGGTAGTTTAATATTTCTAGTAGATGTATTTTAATCGCTTATCCATCTTTATATCTAGCTAAGTATATATTTTCTATCTAGCCTTCAGGTCCACCACCAAACGACTACTTGGTATTGGCAGTTTTTACAATTTTATGCTGTTTCTGGCCTCTAGGATTGGTGGCCTTGATCAAGTCCATTGAGGTAGGTGATGGAATTTGAGTTATGGTGCTACATCCGTATATAGGCCCTACCTACATACCTTAACAAGCATAAAATGTCTTAGTTTTAAGTGGCTAAAAGTTTTAGTCTCGACAACATTAGCAGCGCTAGATCTTCCTAACAGGAGGTGTGCAGGTCGTGTGTAGGAGGAGAATTGCTTCAGCCCTCTCCTCGCAATAAACCTTTCAGTCTACATATATTAGGTGTTGGGTGTGATTATTGACTCCCTGATATAGATTAACCATTTCTATATTAACTATAAGTTCAGTATAACTGTTGTATGTGTTTCATGTTCCATGTAGACCAGAACTAAACTGAGAGAGGGAAGATATGATGATGCTGCAAAGGCATCCAAGGAATCTAAAATGTTCAGCCTTATTGGGATTGTTGTTGGAATTATTACACTCGTATTCTCACTTGTACTAGTTGCGATTGTAGCAGCTATTCAATTGGCTGTTGTCATCCCCAGCATCACTAGCCAAAGTCCCTAGAATTTCTAACTTTTGCGGACCACTTTGATATCATGTGACACTTACTATAATCGTGTTTACTATACTTTAACTGCTGAACTATACTCTTTAAGTATATGTACCAAACGGATATGCACACTTGTATGTATTAAAATTAATACAAAAACAAAAGAATGGTTTTGATTGGGTTACGAGGAGTTAAGGCAGAAGTAAATCCAGTCTGTGGCTCTTACAGCAAGGCAATGCTGCTTCAGTGAAGAGAACACACTAACTTGTGTATTATAGAATATATTTGAGTATAAAAAATAGTATTATAGCTGTACATGTTAAAAAATCTTGTTTGTCAATAGTATTGATCAGATCGTATTATGTTTTAGAACAGTTTCAAATAGATTCAGATGATTGGCTGGAGGTTGCATCACTAATGTTCACATCACTACTAAATGCTACACTCTCCTCCTCTGTAAAGTCTTCTCCCTCTTCCATCGGCTCTCGCAGCTCTACATATGCATATATATGAGAACCTTCATCTTCCAGTGATTCCAGTTCCATATTAGACACCTCAGTTGGGACAGATTCATTGTCGCCATGACAACCAGGCTGCAGATCCTGTGAAACACCCAGTGGTTTAACACTTATGTTCCTATCGGATACTCCAATAGCCTAACAAGAACAATGAGACCACACAATGTCAGATCCTCAAAAGCAGCTGTAGGAAAGGCTAATTGTTCTTCTATAGTCAAATATGCACTAAACCAATGCATGTCACATAGCTTAGATAGTGTATGATATCAACTATCATCACATGTATCATCACATGTATCATCACATGTATCATCACATGTATCATCACATGTATCATCACATGTATCATCACATGTGATGAACTGCAGGCGGACCTGTCCACCATTGTATGCAAGTATCTCTAGATGTCAGAGAAATAGTTCTACTTTGCTGTAGCAAGGCAAGAAGCTAGCCGTAAGAGTTGCTTACCCATTGATTGTAAGCATTCTCTTCCACTTCAGTGACCTTCATGTCTAAAAAGCTATCCTCTGTTCTTCTCCCTGGAAGAAACGCGGGAGGTAAATTGGGAAATCGAGAAGAGCTAACGGACATTTTTTTGTGATTGCGACACAATTAACGCCCCCTTTCCACCACGTTGCGAGTTTTGGTTGGAGGATCATTTGTGTGAGTTAGCTTGAATTTATCTTTAACTAATCATCTATAACTTCATTTGGTAAGGTTTTGAGCGCTTCAAGATTTTTTGTAAGGTTCTAAAACCTTATTATGTAGTGTCATTCATTTGCAGGCTGCATTTTCAAAGATGCGATTGTTTATTCTGTTTCATTGCGCACTAAAACTCTCTTATCAATTTTAGTTCACCTAAAGCACTTTCTTCATGATATTCCTCAACTTTGACAGATTGTAGTAATGGTAACCTTTCTCTTCTCAGCCATTGATATAGCAGCCATGTTGGTGTTCATAATGTTGGTTGCCATGATTACTAGTGTTATCTCGGATGAGGATGGACAAGTACCATTTCAACCTCCCACCATCCCCACGGGTGATTCTGTGTACTTTGCAGAAACATTCAATGATGAGGATCAATTTAGCCATAGGTATGCATGTAGGCATTGCTGTGGCAATTGTAGCTCAGTGGCAGAGCATCTGGTGGTAATAACCAGCTGTCTTGGGTTTAATTCCCAGCACTTCTTTCGTGTTTTCCCTCTTTATAATGTTTGAGACTGATTACAATGCTTGTGGTTTGTTTATCACTTTGAATCTTCATGTATATGTGTGTACTACATGCCTCAATGTCTCATCATTTGATTTGCAAGACTATTCCATCTGTATGCTGTTTGAGGGTGTGTGACCATTTCAAGACTCATTTGCTTCGCCTTATTGCTCTCATCTCTGTCTCTCCCTTTGAGATGTTAACTTCCTGAAGTCACTCTGTCATGATCAACCTTGAAATTAAGCCTTTTATGTCAGTTACCTCCATTTTCACTCCTAAATCAATTGTTTAACTCTCTTAATGGCATATTGTGTAACATGTGTATTCTACTGTGTGCATCATTTTCAATATTTGGTTTTCACTTTTAGTTTTCTTCTCAAAATGTTCCTCGTACTGTCACACTTACAGGTGGATCAAATCCAGTGCCAAGAAGGATGGTGTGGATGAAGACATCTCCAAATATGATGGAGAGTGGGCCCTGGAAGCTCCGAGGGAAGGTGGCTTTGAGGAGGATAGAGGCCTGGTAGTGAAGGTCAGTCTATAGTATGTCATGTGATTGTCATGTGACCAGTGGGCCCCCATTATTAGAGTCCTGGAAAACATCATGCGATTGCTGCCAAGCTAGACAAGCCGTTTGATTTCACTGGTGACTCAAGGGAGATGTTTGTTGTTCAGTAAGTCTGCAGTCTATTACTTTGTGTGTAAATATTGTAAATAGTGTCCATTGTTATTGGAACTTGAAATTGGAGACTTGTAGCCTTCTATTGATTGAGCATCATTCAACCAATGTCCACATTTTGAAGAATAAATAAGAATATTGCACTCTTTGCATCTTTAGGTTGAGATGCATATTTTATACGTAACTAAGAATGTTTTATAATTTGAAGGGTTTTACCATATTTCTAACTTGAATGAAGGTATGAAGTGAACTTTCAAAATGGAATGACCTGTGGGGGAGCTTACATGAAGTTGTTGACTCAGTCCGTTGACTTGGATCTAGTGAGGATTGCATACATACCTTTAGTAAAGGATATCTCATGTCAATAGCAATACCAGCTACCATACCTACGTACATACGTAGGTATGCTGTTTTCATTGCCTTGTGTGTATCTTTTCAGGCAAAGTTCAATGACAAAACTCCCTACACTATCATGTTTGGTCCTGATCGATGCGGACAGGACTCCAAGGTAAGTACGTACATGTACATATTCAATCACATTGCTCTGTCTCACTGGAAATGAGTGGTTCTGATTCAAGTTTTACTCTCTTCTGTTTAGCTACACTTCATTTTCCGACACAAAAATCCGATAACGGGAGAGTTTGAGGAGAAGCATGCCAAAAAGACAGCTGACTTTAAGTTCTTTGACGACAAGAAGACCCACCTCTTCACACTCAGTAAGTCCTTCAGATCAGACCCAAGTGTACGTATATCCTGTACAGGTTCGGTGACACATCTGACCAGTACTGAGAAATCACAGAGTTGCAGATGTGGCTTAGGAGCCAGAGATTAATATAAAATATACTGCTTGACCCGACTGCTGCTCTGAAAATCTGTAAAAAAAATATATGTAGTGTTTTGAAGTATGCTTCTTTCTCTTCTGCTGCAGTTGTAAGACCAGACAATAGTTACTCCATTTTAGTAGATCAATTCTCAGTCAATGATGGAAATCTCCTGCAGGATTTCACGTATGTCAATACATAGCTTTGATCAGTACATCTCCAGTCTATTGCTACTTTATAGTCTACTACTTGAAGGCTTTGGGAGAGTATGTGGTTCATTCCCATTTGATAGTTTGCATAGTTGGCTAATAGACACTAATAGTAGTAATAGTGGAAGTATTACACAATAACTTTGTATATACGTATTGTGTATTGTGTTTTCTTGATTTCGTGTTCTCCTCCTTCTATAGGCCACCTGTTAATCCTGCTAAGGAGATTGATGACCCAGATGATGAGAAGCCAGAGGATTGGGATGAGAGGGAAAAGATTCCTGAGCCAGGAGCCACCAAGCCAGATGACTGGGACGAAGACGCTCCAATGAAGATCCCCGACCCTGATGCTGTGAAGCCTGAGGGATGGTTGGACGAGGGGGCGGAGTACGTACCCGATCCAGAGGTGGAGAAACCTGCAGACTGGTGGGTCACTGGACTATAAATAGGGCAAACTGCACGTTTCATAAGGGAGAAGGTTTTATCTTCTTATGTAGTATTAACTTTAGAAGTGGGCTTTCCTTCACCGGTAATGTACTGACTTGCCTGTATGTATGTACAGTATTCATACGGAAAAGTATATATTCAAATGAGTTTCATGTTAATCCTGTTGATATATGTATATATATTGGTCATTAATGGTGTACTAGCTCTATACATGCGTGGTGCTCTACTCCCTAGGGATGACGACATGGATGGTGCTTGGGAACCACCTATGATTCGTGAGTCAAATACCATTGTAGCACCCATAACTTGCTGTATTATTTGCTGCCTTCAACAAGAAATATAAGTTGATTCAAAGGACTAAAACCTCTGCAGCCTAGTTTGTACGTACAAATACGTTCATGTACGTAATTCATAAACATTTAGAATGATAACATTGATCACCTCCTTAAGGTGAATTAAAGTGTACTTGTTTATTACAAATAGGTTCATACCTACATACGTACATCTCCCTCTCTTCTCCCTGTAGCTAACCCAGTCTGTGAGGAGGTTGGTTGTGGCGAGTGGAGCCCACCGCTGATATCCAACCCCAATTACAAAGGGAAGTGGTCCCCTCCTATGGTTGCCAATCCAGATTACAAGGTACAGTACGTACATTTGATTGATGGGTCTGTCTAGAGTACTAAAATATCACAGAGGACATTATTCTTGTGAACCTAAAGTGTACAATGAATCTCTTGTTACTTGCATGCATATACAGAATGTGTGCAGCCAATTTGCATGTAAGCCACACCCCTGCCACACCCTCTCCCTGTGGGTCCTAATCAGATACCCAGACATGTAGGACTGTACTGCTAGCCCATGCTTGCCCATGCTTGCCCTTGTACGTACTACGGTACTACATAGTGTGCACATTTTAATGTAGCATAATTACGTAGATGGCCTGTATATACATACGTATTTGATGTCTGTTCATGTATTCTGATTCATTTGCTTATGTATATGCCTGTATAAGTTTTATTGTGGGAATAAAGAATTTATCTATGAATATTATTAAAATACCACTTCAAAGTCATTTGTGGGGTCCGATTTCAGTGTGTGTGGTCCATTATTACACACCCACTATACACCTCTGTAATACACATAAGGGGATACAGTATTCATAGTAGTGCTATTACATTTAAAATAGACTGTTTCCTTGTAGTAGCAACAATTTAAATGTTTGACATAATATAGATACAAATCTAATAATATATTTCCCTGTCCATGTAGGGCATATGGAAGCCAAGACGCATTCCCAATCCAGACTACTTTGAGGATACAGAGCCTTACAAGATGACATCAATAGGTGCTATTGGGTTTGAGCTGTGGACAATGACTGAGGACGTTCACTTTGATAATGTGATAATCACTCGAGAGCTAGCAGTTGCCAATAACTTTGCATTTGAGGGGTACGTAGGTGGATCAGATCATGTTCATTGTGTAGTGTTGTAATTTTGTAGCGTTGTAGGCAAAAGTATCAGATTTACTTTATGTACTATTTCATACAGTTGGCTGAAGAAGTATGAATTACAGAGGAAGACTGATGGAACATATCTAGTTAGTGTGTACTAACTGCTGTCTACTAATTGGGTTCCTCTAAATGAAATTATTAATACAGAGTTACAAAGGGTAGCATTCAATTATTATTATTAGATTATTTTACACTCTAATGTAATTTGGGCTGCTGCTATGTGTATTCAGTTACATTCTAACTAGGCACTATTGGGTAGTGCTATAATTGTATTGTATGAACTGGTATGTAGTCTGAAATATGTATACTCATTCATGTATGCAGTCTAAATTATGAGATTCTCTTGAACTTGAAAATTACATCACCAGCTGCTACATGTTTACTGTCACCACCTGTATTGTGAAGCACCTGTATTGTGAAGCACCTGTATTGTGAAGCACCTGTATTGTGAAGCACCTGCATGTGTGGTTGCTTAGCAGTTCACTTCTACTACTTCTATTTTGTATCTTATCTTGTCTACAGCCTGGTTGGGTGACATATTTTACTGATATGGCCAATGATTATCCATATCTGTGGTTGCTGTATACCACCATCATTACCCTGCCCCTGATATTCCTGTTTTGCATCTGCTGTAGGACAAAGGTGAGTGGTTGAATGAGGTGGTCAGTTAAGTATCTAAGAACATGTAGTCTTGCATTAGTTGTGTGTATCCATGACAACCTAATAGTATAAGATTGTTGACAAGTGTCTTTTCCTAGCATGGTCAGAGTGAAGTATGTTTATAAAACTGCTACTTTGTGCCCTGTAGGACCGCTCATCACCCCCCAGAGATGAAACAGCTCAAAGGAAGAAGACAGATGAACCGTCTCCTGATGACCCACCTCAAGATACTGAAGAGAAGGAAGAAGTTGACAAAGGAGGTCCAACCATTGAAGAGAAGGAAGAAGTTGACAAAGGAGGACCAACCACTGAAGAGCCAGTAGAAGAATCAGAGTCTTTTGTAGCAGAAGATGAGAATGAAGATGCAGCTGTGAGTTGTGAAACAGACTTGTAACCTACGTATTGTGTTTGGTTATATTACACTCAAAGACTTGTGTGCCATCTGGTAAAGGTACACTCAAACTTACAAGGGACTAGATTTCCTCAATACAGAATACAATTTACATCGTAGATGGTCAGTTTTCTATTATTCCTGTACATCTAGGTCTCCCAAGAAACTGTTCAAAGGGAAACTGAAGCCGAAGAGGTATAATTTCTGCTGAAATGATGAGTCTTATGTGTTTCTAATGCATAATTAGTTCACTAATAATCAGTATATTATACAAGTTGTGTTTAAGCACATTTGCATGGTTATTCAGCCCCTTCTAATGTTGTCATGGCTCCTCCCCTTCTAATGTTGTCACATTTGCTTTATAGACTGCTAATGCATACGTATATAATGCATTTTCATTGGACCGATGGATTGTATTTTCATTTAATAGTGGCATTGTAGTGTAAGAAAACACCCCCAGTGCATTCTTCTGTTCTTCTGAGGGCTAATATTTAATCCTTATATTCACATATTGTATTCCAACAATGTATTGTTCCAAGTACAGCGTTTTGTGTAAACCATTCTTAGGAACCTTTGTTCTTAATTGTGTAGAGTACAAAGCCCACAAAGAGGAAACGTACTAGACCCAAGAAAGCAGAGCTTGAGGACTAAACATTTAACTTTTAGGTCTTTTGAGTATAGGAGTTTCTTTAAACACTGTTCTACAGTACGTCTGTTGCATTACCTCTTACATTATATGTATGTGAAAGTTGTGACAAGCTAATTTACACATGGGGATAAGAGTTCTCAGAAATTCCGCCAAATACAAGTGGGGAGTGTTCTTAGAAGTTGTACATAACTGGTAATCCAATTCCATTTAATGGCGTCAGTTTTATTAAAAAAAGTCTCAATGAGAAACTAAAAATCACGAGCGAACTCCATTCTAGATTGTTGCTAAAAAGAAACTGCACGCCACAAATCAACAACTATCAAGTTGTACAGCTTCATCAATGCTCCTCCTCAGATAGAAAATCGGAAAACTCTGCAAGGAGATTTATAGCAAGATGCTACTCAATCTAAGCTTTATTGCAAGTGCATACTAGGCGACTTACCTACTTCCTCAATTGGAACATCCTCGTATGCATCGACTCTATTCCTATTTCGCCTTCGTGATCCTCTCAGCATCAGTGATCGCATTTTACAAGAATTGTTTTTATTAACTGCCTTTACACACGACCGCACAAAGCATAAAGCCGTTATAACTGTTATACCAAGCATTACTACAGTTAGGCCGGCAGCAATTTCTCCAGCTAAGCTAGTATCGTTAGGAGTCCGTTCACCTCGTGCATTGCTTAAGGTATCAGTACTCGATGATACGTAAAATAGTTCTGTTGCGATTGGGGGGAAAGTGACAGTACCGTGATAATGGCTACCTTCTTGTTGTGTACACTGCATGTTAGGAGGTAGCCCCGCCAGTTCGCAATCTCTCATTCGAATGGCAAACGGATCATCGTCTGGACAGGCTGAACACGGTGCGCAATGAGTAGTATTATGTAGATAGAAATATTTCGGACAGTCTCCGCACTTTGCATCGTCGCCAGCCGAACAGTTGCGTACATAGCCTCTGTCACCGCACCGAGTGCAAGGTCGACAGGTAACTCCCCATATGGACCACGTTGGATAGATCCTGTACGAATCTGCTTTACAGCGACATGCCGTATTTCTTACGTTGGTGCAGTTGGTTACTAGTTCTTCCTCCTCCGGACAAGTGCCGCACTCGTTACAACTGCCATGCTCCTCCGAATAGTATTGGTTGTCTGCGCACTCCTTTGCGACTCCGAATGCTAATAATGTCTACAATTATGAAGGTGGAGATATCTGTTAAACTGCAAACTACCCTTTTCGAACGTTAAACGTGTATTTACAATTCTTACTTGTTGAACTATGAGAAACTGAACAAAAACGGACGGTAACATTTAACGACCGGACGGCCGTGGCAGCGACAAACCGTACTAGCAGACTAGCGACAACATTTATATAGCATAATAGGATAAAGACCTTGCGCGCGATGGCCACACCCCTTGTGCCACACCCAATATTAGTCATGCACTTTCGCACTTGATTATACATCAAGCTCAAGCTAGCTCCTTATATGATTGGAAAACAAATTTTAATTAGCATTTCAGTTTATACTAGAGTTACAAGTACATGTACTATACAGTAATTAATCCTTGTTACATTATGAAATCATTCGTTATTTTGTTCTTTTATTTCAGATGGCTGATATTCTAGCTCTTCTTCACTGTCTCTGCTAACTTCCTCTTGAGACACAGGAGCAGGAAGAAACTCTTCACCTGGACAGATCCTCTGGAAAACAGCCCTTGCCTAGAGAGCAAAAAAGTTATAATCAAAACAAATTGAATCCTACATAGAGAGGCTGCATAAAATGGCTGCATATTATTGTGGACTGTTATGTACTTGTGTACCTCTGAAACTGCAGCTTCATAGCCACTGGATAAGGTAGGATCAGAGACAAGATGGACATTAGCTGGAACCTCACTGTTTTCACTGTGACAATGTAACTGATCTATCTGTAACCATTCCTGATTGAAGAATATACTCCATAAGAGATGAGGCTTGCCATCAACTACAACAGAAGTGAAGAATTTTATATTTGTAGACAATATTGGACATGAATGTGTACGTACGTATATAGGTGGATTAAACATTTTAATGGAAGTTCCTTAACTTGCTTGACTAATTGAAGTAGTCCCAAAAGGTATATGCATGGTGTGTGCTAACCTTGCATATCTGGTGTTGCCAGGTAACGCTCCACAAAGCCTTTCAGATCCTCTTCAGCTGTCGAGTTGGTACTAGGACATAACAAGTGTATCAAGTCTAGCAGAAACAAC
The DNA here is from genome assembly GCA_947172415.1 of Chondrosia reniformis. Classification (NCBI taxonomy): domain Eukaryota; kingdom Metazoa; phylum Porifera; class Demospongiae; order Chondrillida; family Chondrillidae; genus Chondrosia; species Chondrosia reniformis. The sequence goes on from OX359196.1 coordinate 6,128,272, forward strand.
AAAATGTATATACACACACATACGTATGAAACATATTGGTAAAAGTCCAGGGATATACCTTGTCTATAACAAACAGCTGATAGAAAACCATAACATTGAAAATTGAAAGTGAATTATAGCAAATTCATTTTCAATCTATAACCACTACAACTACTAGTATACACAAATGCACCAAAGATACCCAGGTATATATAACCTCCACTACCTGATAAATAAAAATTCTAAATACTGCTTCTGATAAGGGCTTTTTAGAAAAACTGAAGACCAACATTAAAATATGGAAGCAATAAGGTCAGCCAAAACAAATAATTACAGGTCAAGGGAAGTCTATATGAACAGTATTGTATTACATGAACCATATACTCTCCATAGCTATATAAATCCAATCATCCGTTGTGTATGTCTACCCATGGTCTGCCATCCTTTGGTGTGCATTCTTATTTGAGGAGGAGTGGTGCTGTCTATCAAGTGATCCATCTAGTATTTAAGTGGTAGAGTACATACTTACATGTGTCTACTGGACAGCAGCAGGAAGAAGCATCCAGCTCTAGGCCCTTTACCAGCTGTGTCTGCCCATCCCCAAGAGAGCCAGGGAGGATTGACAGTTGAGATATCTATTGACATATATACACAAGAGGTTTAATAGCTATTCAGAATATGAGTAGGAGACTACTTTCAAATGGCCATGTTTGATTATTTTGAAGCTGAACTATTCAACAATAGCACTGAAAATACATTTGTGTACACCATTATTGATTCGTTTATTCCAAGAATTAGAATAACACAATGTACAAGTACATAGTAAACGACTCACTCCCTTGTTATCTGACTCCAAGAGAGAAGCGTCTGTCAGCAGTACAGCATGTGATACGTTGAGTGTCTTCACAAATGGGTCTGTTTGTAGAGCTCTTGTCAATAATCTGGGAGAAGCTACCACATGTGAACATTTAATGTTCTGCCCTGCTGTGCACACTATACTGGAGACCCTGCGTGTGAGAAAGGTGTTCTTAGTATAGCAACTTCAGGTATGTGCTGACTATTCCAAAGCAATGTATCAATTTAGTCTAAAATATTATGAATAACATACATATTATGTTTCCACAACACATCTACAGAGAGGACATATTGGGACATACTCAGTAAATCTGACTGCAACATTTACCTTTGATCTTCTGTGTTGACGATGAGTGAGTTGACTGTTCTGTTCAAGCAGTATATTCCACTGTACACGGCAGCGAACCTGCAAAAGGCTTGGGTTACATCACCTGAACCATACAATGGGAAGATAAAAGGAGTGTTGCCATAACGACCAAGTGACTTTAGAAAAGTCTGGGTTGCCTTCAATCCCTGGAAAGAGAAAACAGTGACAGTTAAGCAATGATGCAAAGCTGTGACTTGGTAGTACTGCATCATAAACACCAGGCCAATGGAGAGTGAGACATTGTTCAAATTGTGATGAAAGACAGCTAACTATGCACATAATTGAGACAAATTAGATATAGAATTTGAGAGGAATGATATACATTGTGGTGCAATACAATTGTATGCATGCAGGTGTCAAGATATGCATATAGCCATCTGAAATATGTTATGACAGCAGTAATTAGCTCATTTTCTGTTAGTTGACCCAGATTGATGAAGATCGGCCTCATCTCTCCTTTGTACACACACATACACATGCACAAAGGCACACTACAGGCAGGCATACCTCAAGAAGTGGAGCATCCAATGCTACACACGCTATTGAGTGTACTATATACTTGACAAGATTTGGCGTCAACTCTTTACTTTTGAGAAATTCAGCAAATGTCACATTCAACGAATCTAAACAAGTAATATTTAGAGTATCTTCAAAAAGCAACTAATTAAAGTATAGGACAATCAATATATATGACCATATCCAACTGTCCTCATGACCTCAAATACAAGTGAGTGGTACCAGGGGGAGCAATGTACTGGTGGAGTTGCCAGTAGCAACCATAACTGAGTGCAGCAGTCTCCCACTACACACCTGCATACTCTATGGAGTGCTGCTCATAGTCAACACAGAAGGTTAGGAATTTCATCATTTTTCTCTTTTCAGTCATAGACACAGTTTTAGTGCTAAAAAGGTCAGATCTGGAACAAGGGACCTACACAAAGGACAATTGCACAGTGGGTGGTGCACAGATTGAATGAAGTGCTGACCAAACAATTAGGAACGATAGAGGTCAGCAAACTGCTGGCCCCTAAATCATGTGCCATTCACACTGCATAAGTAGCTTAGTCACATGCTTAATGTTTGCTGACAATAATATTATCATGTGACTAGGTTGCATAATGGTTGCATAATGGTTGCATAATATGTGGAAGAAGCATTTGCTGGATATGGACCCAGGACAGCTGGTAATAACCTGCCACTGACCTACATTCGCCACAACATGTTTCCTCCTATACTAACAACTAACCTGAACTAAGTGAGTAATTAGTTCTCTATTTGTATGTTTATGTACTAATTATATAGGTATTTATCAGCTACAAAGTGATAATCAGAGACCCAGCCCATTTTCCAGTGGGAGGGGCCATCTTAACCAATTGGCCACCATCAACCCCTTCATGCATGTACGTATATACAGTATATCAATATAACTCCATTGTTACATTAGGCCTACACTAACATGTCATAATTGTCATTCCAGTCACCAAATACTGTATACAGTCCTACACAAATTCACATGCTAGGGGTGGGGATATGAGCCTCAAAAGGGGTGAGGTGGGTGAGGCCTTAAATGGGTGTTTAGGAATGCAGTGGTGACAATACTTGCTCAATCCTTTCATCCTCAATTGCTAGTAGTCTTCGTAGAACATGAAACTCTAAATAACGCCCAACATCAGATGTCATCAGAATATCCACCATAGGACCTCGTCCAAAGAGTAACTGAAATTAGATGCATTGCAAAGAATTCAATCATACTTGTTTACACATACCGGACAAATATTTACATACCGTTGGTGCAAAATCCATACATAAGCTTCTCATCTTTCGCTGCAATGCTTCCCATAAGAGAAAGCTTGAGGAAGATTTCACCTCACTTTCCAAATCTATCTTTTTCATTAGCTCCTTGTCCTGTTCCTGTTGAGGTGTCTCCAGAATACCTGCTTGCAGTTGAGATTCTTCACCGGGGGGCCCTTGTTCGGAGGGCTCTTGTTCGGAGGGCTCTTGTCTGGATGCTTCTTGTTCAGAGGGCTCTTCTTTCGAACTCAAGGGCTCTTTTTCGGAGGGCTCTTGTCTGGATGCTTCTTGTTTAGAGGGCTCTTCTTTCGAACTCAAGGGCTCTTGTTTGGAGGGCTCTTTTTGAGTAATTACTTCTGGTTGGTCTTCCTCAGACAGGTCTTGATGATCTGGCTGCACAGGTGCTGCTACTGGTTGATCTTGACTGGATCTCTGCTCATCACTGCACATCAAAATTAAACCTGTTAATTATTGACAGTACAAAATGCTGAATCAGACATATTTCTTGTGCCAACTGGTTCAATGACAACATTTTAGGAAATTATTCATATGGAAATGTGATTTACATTGTAGGAAACTGACTATTGATAGACTGTTCGTTTGATGTTACTAGTGTGAGGAGGGATGGTTGACACTCTAGTGTCAATCTTCTTCTGGCTCTCTTCCAACGGAACAGACCCCTCAAACACTCTGAGCTCCTCCATTTCTCCTTTCACCAATGACTCGACATCACGATACATCAGGTTGGCCCAGGTGTCGCCATAATAGGAGTTTCTACAGTACATACACATTATGTTCCAATAGTATGTAGATATATAAACTCAGAACACAATAAAAGTCAAAGAAGTACACTCAATCCTCCCTTATCCGGGACTGGGTACAATCTATACATGTACTAGACCTCTATATACGTATGTGAAACATACATCCCAAGATGCACATGTAAGACAACATATTTTGGATTATGTATATATAGGATAGACTTTCACTGTATATGTCATTTCAGCAATATATACGTACATAGACCCAACACTAAAGGCGTTTGGTGTCATGAATCATCTAATTAATGATGCAAAGACCTTACCTGTCGAGGTGGAGAATACTCTTTCCTGATCTAGCAAGAGCTGCTGCTAAAAGCGACTGAACTAGTCCAGTTCCATCTATAATTACATCAAACTCGCTAGGTAATTCATCGTTCGGCAAATGAGCCATTTGTCAATAGAGTTACAATCGAGTAGCCATTTAAAATGTAAATCACGTGATAGTCACATAATTAGATCATAAATTAAAAATGATCAAATGGGGGATAAAAAGAATCAAAAATTTAAAATGTCCATTAGGGAATCTTGATATTCCTTCAAATTTTTCTGCACAAATAAAACAGTAGACATAATTATTTCCCTCGTTGCTTTATAGACAGAACTTACAGGCAGTCTCTTCCTGAGGTCTCTAATGGCTTGTTGCAGGTATCCCTCCTTAGGGTTCTGGCTAAACACTGCAGTGTCTCCAGCCTGCAGGGACCCCTGGTGCACAACATGCTGCAAGTTTGTCACACTTACAACTGTGCCTGGTCTGACCAAATCATCACACCCAAGAGCCTAATGTAATAACATGTATAATTGAGGTCAGTCTGTCACTAAAGTACTGTTGGCTAGATTTTAACCTTTAATCCATCCCAGATTTTTATCTGTAACATAGACTGCTCTTCATCGGCTAGATACACACTATCCAAAAGGGATTCTCCCCTAAAATGGAAGGGACAGAAGATATAAGAGCTGGTAAAGAGGGAGGACGTCCGGACTCCACCAACCTTGCTGTTGGAACAGTGGAACTGACCACATGAACAACCAATCCAACAATGTCAACTTCTCCATATGCATGTTGAGTAAAATTTAGAGTTGACAGTGGAGATACTTTCCTAGGGATGAATAGCTCTTTCTTTGTCTCATCCAGGTCAATCCTTTCATAGCATGTCAGTTTTGTTGCAGAAAGCTATTGGAAGGGTATAGTATCATGGTCAATACAAAAGCAGGCAGTAGATTGATCAGAGGAGAGTGCTGTTATATAGTAAGTCCAACTACTTACCTGCAAACTAACACTTTTAGATCTACATACATAACAAAGTAAAGATGACTATGAATATAATTATAGAGTAACTATAACAACTGCAACACTGCTACATGGATGAATGTACGCATGTACATACGTATTCTAACATTACATAACACAGTATTGTTTCCATACCTTCCTTCTGAGGCTTGAAGATGGTACACTTTTAATGATGCACCTTCCCTTATCAGCTGTTTTACATGCTCCGTTGGCCTCCAAATACAAAATGTAGCTGCTACACATGTACAATACATAGAAAATACATCATACATGTTTCTATATGTTTGTACAACTAGCATACACGTACTCATTCTCTACTAGTCCAAGAATGATTATAGGATGCTACATAATATCATGTATATAGGCTATATCCAACTATGACTGGATTATTGACCACTTTGACTGATTCCTCTACAATATACAGGATTTGGATGCTGTGTGCGCTAACTTCTTATAGATGAGTGACTGGGGTCCCCTTGAACCACTCTGGCTCTCAACAGAGGCACAACATCTCTCTTGGGAGGGAGCTGGTGATTATAGTAAAAAAAACATAAACATGACCCACAGTGACATCATTTGCTGTACTCATGTTACATTGACCTTGTTAACATAAACCATTAACCCCAGTACACAATATTCAACCAAATTATGAAATAATAATTTAAGCCCTTCCCCATTTATATACCACCTCTCTCCCCTACCACCCCCTGTTGGGCAGGTTACCAAGCAACAACAATAGAGGAAGTAATAAACATCATGAAAAGGGTGTCCTTATCCACAATGACTGACTGAGAGGTATGGTTGTGTACATATTATGCACAATTGCAGAGTACCTGTCCATCTTCAGCTTCTTGAATTGCTAGCTGAATTCTCTTTTGCAGATCCTGCTTTCTCTTTCCCTCAACATTCTCCTTGTAGCTCATCAGCATGATCCTCTGAGTAGTGCTGAGACACTCCTGAACACACACACACACACACACACAAACATACCACATAGCATGCTGATGATGTCAGCTCTTTACTTGAAAAGACTGTGGATCAGTAGATTGTTGAAGAGCTTCATATATTTCTTCACCATCCTCTAAGTTCTTTATCTGCCTTTGAGTCAATCTTCTTCTTTTCCTAGCATGTGACAACCTCTCAACATCTGTTTAAGGGAGGAACAAACATTAAATAGACACAAAGTTAAGGTGACAGATAGGTGGTATGAACTTGGTTTACTCCTAGATCTTGATCAAATAAGACTAGATGAAATAAAGGAGTGGCCAACCTTCTTTTGCTAAATCTTCTTCAAATGATTTTCTTTCTTTTTCACAAATTTTATCAATAATCTTTTGTCTTAAGCATCGATGGTCCCTCTCCATTATCTCCTCTAACCTCTCCGTGTGAAACTTCTTTGAACCATCTGGCTTTTTTTCCATGAAGAGCAGGGGGTAGACCCTAGCAATTACCAGGGCGGTGGCACCCACCTTCCCACCATCTGGTAGAACAGTAGCTAGCGATATGTGAAATGGTTTTGTATTGCGCTGGAAACCTAGTTTGGTGTTCCAACGAGCCCGCCTTGTGCTGTTGGCATTCATCTTCAGATAAACACCAGACGGAGCCTAGAGAGAACAGCAGACAAGATAAGGTCAGTCTAGATAATATATGACTACAAAATGACTTACTTCTAGTGGTGGCGAAGGGTTTTCCAAACCAACTAGCTCTGCACCTGTTATATACAGTTTAGTGCCCACTAAAATAGTGTTCTGTCTCAGATAGTACTTCAGCACGTCATCAAACACTCCACCAATGCTGTACCACCCATCCGTCAACTCTACAGTCAGCTGCACACATAGAAACAATATAAGCTAAACACAGTATACAGAGAATTGTATGCAATTCACAGATTGACTAATGTTACAAAAGACTGCTACATGTACATAACATTCACTCTGGGAAATTCCCTTTATGACATCATGAAATTAATGGCACAACAGGCTGAAAGAGAATACACTTGTACAAAAGACTTACCAGTCTTCCTGTCTTCTCCTCCTCCTCTCCACATGGCTCCTTTGAGCGCTGATCTTCATGAGCAAAGACTTTAGAAACACACAGTACCATGGTCTTGGCGGGAGTGTCATCGTGCTCGAATATCTTGCGAAGGGCAGACCTATGACAGAGAGGTAACATGTAACTATAGCCTATTCCATGTCAATCAAGCATTACCTTTGGGATCGATCTATTTCTCTGTCATATCTGTACTTCATCTGAAGCAACAACCAATGTGGAGAAAGCATCCTGCATGCATACATACATACATACATACATACATACATACATACATACATACATACATACATACATACATACATACATACATACATACATACATACATACATACATACATACATACATACATACATACATACATACATACATACATACATACATACATACATACATACATACATACATACATACATACATACATACATACATACATACATACATACATACATACATACATACATACATACATACATACATACATACATACATATACATACATATATGTATGCTGACCTCCCAGACAGGTCATGTGGAAATGACACTTCCAAGGATGCCAGTTTCCAGACCAGCCACTTGTAGTGATTCCTGAACCATTCTGAAGATATCAGCCGGGGGTCCACTCCAGGTGTAGTGTAGAAGGCCCTAAACAATAATATATAGCACCGGCCCTCTTGCATAATCATCTGAAGTAGGCACACTTTGGTATATATCCCTCTGTACCTTTCCAATTCTGCAGCTCCGGCTGACCCATCTGGTCGAAGATGCAGTGTACCTCCATCTCCAACACGCACACCCTGTCCCTCTAGCACAGCCTTGCTGAAGTATGAGGAACCATCAAATGTAAACTTCTCTGCCGAGTCAACTGTCACGGCCAGAACTGAAGATTGCACACCAAACCTCCTCAGCTTAAAAGACGTGTGAGTGAGGAAGGTGAGGAAGACACAGAGATATTAACAAACAAGGAAGTGGCTGACATAAGACATAGTCTCACCTCTTGCACGGTATATTTCGGGGGTCTTGATTGAGAGCCCGGGAGAAGGGATTTTAATGGAACTAACTTTGTTCTATCTGTCTGCCTACTGGAGTACAGCACTCCTGGTGTTATCCTAATCTTCCCAGCACTAGCATCAGCAGCAGCACTTCTCAGGTCAAACATTGTGTTGTTGTGCAGTTCCATTGTGTTACTCTTCTGCCGCTTAACCCTCGGTTCAGAGGAATACTCAACTGCTAACCGTTTCTGTATCCTTTGGGATCTCCTTATCACCTGATTTTCAGTGGCCTCAATTGGGTTGCTCTGGTGTAAAACTGGGTTGCTCTGGTGTGAAACAGGGTTGCTCTGGTGTGAAACTGGGTTGCTCTGGTGTGAAACTGGGTTGCTCTGGTGTAAAAAAGGGTTGCTCTTGTGTGAAACAGGGTTGCTCTGGTGTGAAACTGGGTTGCTCTGGTGTGAAACTGGGTTGTTCTGGTGCGAAACTGGGTTGTTCTGGTGCGAAACAGGGTTGCTCTGGTGTGATGTGATAGCCTCATTCATAGTGGTACTAGCTGAGGTTGGCATTGTACTTATACCAGAGTCATCCAGGAGAGAACCTTGGACTGACAGAGAAGACAATGGCACAGTATCCTCACTCTTTCCACAACTGTGTGTGGGTGGAGGCGGAAGGTCAGAGACAGCAGCCATCTTGGACGAGGGGACTCCTACTGATGTACTCATTTCTGAGGAAACTTTGTTCATCTTACTGTTAGGACTGCTAGCAATCTGTTCTGTTTTTGGATGGTCAACCTTGCCCTCTTTCAGTTTATCTATTTCTTGCTTGCTTTCTTCCTTCCTATTTATCAGACTAATATTTGAATCCTCTAATTGTGTCAAATTCATGAATAGATGAAGTTGACTATCAGTCATGTCAACACTACCAGAAATCTTCAAAAGAATAAAAGTGAACAGGAGATATTAATAGTATATGCAGAGCTATTTCAATGTTTACAGAACTCATTCTGTATTACTGGATATGCACTCTCCTAAGGCACTGCCTACAAAGACTGTAACTACGTACATATAGCACATGCTTGTTTAATACATTACCTCAGCGTGTCCAGGCATACTGGTATTTGTCTCCTCAACAAATAACCTTTCTGGAGCTACTGTCCCAATTTTATTTTCATTTGTCCTGCAGGATACTTGGTGGGGAACTGCTGGGGATATCCCTACAAGAGGGTAACCCCCTTTTCCTACTCTATAATTATCTGAAAACGGTGGTTTTGCAGCAGACACAGTTGTCATACCTGTAGAACTAAGTCTCTGTTTGTCGTGGGATATAGAAGAGTGACTGTTCATGTAACAGCTTGGTGTACTGTGTGTCATTGGCCGGCCAATCCCACCCCTGGGTAGTGGTGTCACTAATTGGCCCATCCCACCCCTGGGTAGTGGTGTCACTGATTGGCCCATCCCACCCCTGGGTAGTGGTGTCACTGATTGGCCCATCCCACCCCTGGGTAGTGGTGTCACTGATTGGCCCATCCCACCCCTGGGTAGTGGTGTCACAACTTTAGCTTCTGGCTTTGAGCTCTTCTGTTTTGTGGTAGCTATAAAACTGGTCACTTTCTCTTCTTCTAGGGACCTAACTGGTTTTCCATGGGCAGGTCGTCGAAGGCCTAGAGATGATCCCTTAAAAGGAACAGTATAGACAAACTTCTTCTTCTTCTGTGTGACAGAACTACAAAGACATATGAACAAGACACACATAAAATGTGTCGCACAAGGACACAGGAATGAGTGTTTCAAGTTCTACAGCGATGAGGCACAATTTAGTTACTGTACCTTAATGCCTTAGCACGTGCAATACCCTCGTCTGGGCTGCACTTGGGAGAGATGACACCACCATACTGTCCTAATCTTCTTCTGTCAGACAAGCTACCTGCAGAGGCAGAACAACACATAGCTAGCCACAGAATGTACATATCTTGTAGTAAGGTTACATCAAATGTAATCCTGGGAATAGGTACCTTCTGGGGTAGAATGAAATGGAGGCTTGAACTTTGACCTCTTGGGCGCTATAGCAACATAAAAGGAAAATGGCTAAGTATGTGCACTATCACATTATAACAAACCCAACCAGTTTATGTCTAACTTTCATATGGGCCTGCCTGTTTGCTAGTATTAGCATTCTTTTGAGGGAGAAACTTGGGGGCATACTTTTCAGTGGACACCGGTGTTTGCTGTACTATCTGATCAGCAGCTGCCGGGTGGTCATGTGACTTCAAAGGACTGGTAGACTACATAAACAACACACATAAGAACAAGGGCTGGTCTATGTCTATATAAATGTATGTACGTAGCTATGTGCCTACATCTTGTGGCTGGTGCTTCCACGAATACTTCTGATTGACAGAGCTGCTTGTGTGCTGTGACTGTCTTGGTTGAGCTAGTAAATCTGTTCTATCACTTCTCTGCACACTGGCGCCTCTCACATGCTCTAAGGCACTCTCAGAGATGTTGACTGCTCCTCCTCCAGCCGTAGTAAGACCAGGAAAGGAGCTGACGGGAGGATCTCCTGGTTGAGTTCTACACTGCCCTCTGCTATCCCTAACATCCTGAAAGGTTTCTATGAACACGTTGGCCTGCTTTAGACTTGTAGTTTGCAGATCACTTGCACCCTTGGCACTTGCAGCTTCCTCGCAGTTTGACTCTTGAGGTACATGAGATGTTGGAGTGTCATCCAAGGCTAAACGAGCCTGGCAAAGAGCTTCTTCTGAGATGTGTACTTCCTTGCCGCCGGCAGTCTGAAGCAAAGGAAAAGTAGACTTTTTGGTGTCACTTGTGGAAAGAAGGAACTGGGCTTGCTTTAGAGCTTCACTGGATATTGCAACTTTCTTTCCACTGGCAGTTTGAAGACCACCATAACTAGTAATTTGATGAACAGGGGCTGACCCATCATTTGATATATTGGTACCATCTTGATGAGTAGGGGCTGACCCATCATCTGATATATTGGTACTACCTTGATGAGCAGGGACTGACCCATCATCTGATATATTGGTATGACCTTGTTGCCCTGTTTTCTCAGAACAGCTATGAAAATCTTTTACAGCTCTCACATGCTGCAAGGCTTCCTCAGACACTTGTACAGCTTTACCACTTGCTGTTTGAAGCCCTAGATATCTCTCCTTCATTCCTCCAGCCTTGTTAGTGCACTGTGGTGGAGGCTGACCATACTCCATCCATCCACAACAGTCTTGGGGGAGTGGCTGTGTGGGCGTGGTTTGTAGGCTTGATGAAGGCATTGGACCCCTATCCTCTCTCATCAGTCTCACCTTCTCTAAAGCCTCCATTGATATGGCAACAGCCTTTCCACTGGCTGTCTGCAAGCCACTAAATGGACGAACACTGCCTTCACAAGAAATGTTTACTGGACTGGTACTATCAAGGCTGTCAAAGTGGTTCTTTGCATTCTTAACAGCCATTTCAGAGGCCCTTATTCCACTGACTGTGCGAACAGTAGTTGGCACATTATCCTTCTGTGTTGATTTTGGTGTGTCCATTACTGGGTTGTCACAGGCACTTAATTGAAATGGAGGACTTTGCAGGATTTGTGTTTCATCTTCCTCAAACTGTTCTGGATTAGCTAGCGAAGTCTCTCTGGAGGTCTGTTCTCCCATCTTCTCTCCAAAGTCATCTCCTTCACTGGTCACTTGAGCCTCGGTCTCTCCGTCCTTGAGATCAGGCGAGTCACCTGAAGGAGAATAGGTCAACACTTCTCTGACCATTTGTGTATTTAGAAATGAAAGCTCTACAGAATGCATGTCACTTTCCTCATTAATGGAGAGGGTAGAGGAACTAGCATAAGTAATTGTTTCACTACTGTTGTTTCCATTGTGCGGAGGATTTTGATTGGACGGCTCTGGTTGCTGGGGTGATCTCAGCTGTGTGAATGCAGCAAAGTGATCAAAATCAATGTCTCCTGCTACATAGTCTTCAGTCTCACAGTCTGTGTGACCATATCTCAGTGAAGGCACTCCCAGTGGACCTGCATCTTTATTGGTTTCTGCAACAACAGCTACATGAATGTCTTCAGTGGCCAGTAAGAGGGCTTCCCCAATCACTTTAGGTGGGGCTTCCCCAATCACTTCAGGTGGGGCTTCCCCAATTATTGAGGGTGGGGCTTCCCTAATCACTGTGGGTGTGGCTTCCCTAATCAGAGTGGGTGGGGCTTCCCTAATCAGGGTGGGTGTGGCTTCCCTAATCAGGGTGGGTGTGGCTTCCCCAATCACTGTGGGTGGGTCTACTCCTGTGGGGTTGTTGTTACAAGGAAAGTCATGGACTGTTTCTAGGGCTATTTCCTCTTGACCCTCTTCCGACATGATAGCCTCTGCTTTCCTCATCGCTGCTGTTGAAACACTCAAACATTTCCCATTAGCAGTAGAAAACCCACAAAATGGAGCACCATCTGTTGCCATGTCCACTTTACTCTTACAATCCACATCAGCCTCATTACCTGATTGGTCCTCTATCACATATCTGGCTTTCAATAAGGCAGCTTCTGAAACCCTAATGCCCTTACCACTAGCTGTAGAAAATCCTACAGGTCCATCTGCTACTGTCTTTGTTGATGTACCTTCCGATTCAATCTTCTCAAACAAAGATTTGGCTTTCTTAATGGCCTCAGTAGAAACAGCCAGGGGACGTCCACTAGCTGTAGAAAAGCCATGACAGTTGGTAGGTTTTACACTCCCTGGTTCTTCCTTTGAGTCTTCTAAATCTTCTCTTAACAGTTGCTCTGCCTTCCTTAAGGTGTCTTCAGATATAGTTATTCTCTTACCACTAGCTGTAGAAAATCCTACAGGTCCATCTGCTACTGTCTTTGTTGATGTACCTTCCGATTCAATCTTCTCAAACAAAGATTTGGCTTTCTTAATGGCCTCAGTAGAAACAGCCAGGGGACGTCCACTAGCTGTAGAAAAGCCATGACAGTTGGTAGGTTTTACACTCCCTGGTTCTTCCTTTGAGTCTTCTAAATCTTCTCTTAACAGTTGCTCTGCCTTCCTTAAGGTGTCTTCAGATATAGTTATTCTCTTACCACTAGCTGTAGAAAATCCTACAGGTCCATCTGCTACTGTCTTTGTTGATGTACCTTCCGATTCAATCTTCTCAAACAAAGATTTGGCTTTCTTAATGGCCTCGGTAGAAGCAGCCAGGGGACGTCCACTAGCTGTAGAAAATCCTACAGGCCCTCTGCTTTTAGGGAATGAAAAGTCAGTTGCTGAGCCCGATAGAGAAACTGTTGTCTTTTTAGGTTCTAAGTCTCCAATGGAATTGAAACTGGAGAGAACTTCTTTTGAGATGTCTTTTGGGCTAGTTTGGATCCCAAAGCCCCTAAGGAGCCTTCTTCTGGCCGCTGCTTCTTCTCTCTGAGATACTTCATTAGCAAGTCGTGGAGCCCTAAATTTAGTCTTCCCTCTACAAGAAGGAAGACTTCTTCTAGTAATGACTTTATCAGTAAGCAAAGCCCTTTCATGCACCTTTCCTTCACTATCCTTGGTCTCTTGGTTCAATAAGGGGAACTCCCTTTCCAAGATAGAAGCAGTTGTGGTTTCTTGCACTGATGTTGGGATATTGGATGGTGTCATTTGGTTATTTGGTCTATGTGAAGCATCAAGATCCTTCTTAACTTCCTTCTTTCTTTTCTTACTTTTAGAAAACCTGCAATGAACAGATTTCTTTCTCTTCCGATTACTAGAGGTCCTTGTGGACATGGCTGCTGAATCTCCTGTCCTGTTGTCCTGGTTGCCAACATGTAGATCACTATTAACACTAACACAAGTGTGATTCTCCTTAGAAATACCTGGAGTACCTTGATGTTCATGTAAAGATAGGCTTGTAGCCTCAGTATTGAGCTCCACCGGACCTGTCCCATCCTCAGTATTGAGCTCCACCGGACCTGTCCCATCCTCAGTATTGAGCTCCACTAGACCTGTCCCATCCTCAGTATTGAGCTCCACTGGACCTGTCCCATCCTCAGTATTGAGGTCCACTGGACCTGTCCCATCCTCAGTATTGAGGCCCACCGGACCTGTCCCATCCTCAGTATTGAGCTCCACCGGACCTGTCCCATCCTCAGTATTGAGGCCCACTGGACCTGTCCCATCCTCAGTATTGAGGTCCACTGGACCTGTCCCATCCTCAGTATTGAGCTCCACTGGACCTGTCCCATCCTTATTACTGGGGTGGTATCCTGCTTCCACTTGGTGATCTAATCTCTGTATTTGAAATCTTCTGTGTCCAAGTGTGGGAAGGGATTTGCTGTGAGTCAAGTCCATTCTACTGGGTGTTTCACAGGCAGCATGAGGCTTGCGTGGCCTTCTTCTGAACCGCATGTTGGCAGGCAGTCTCCTTACAACATCTCTCTTGTTGAGATGAGGAGTTGATGGATGTTGAGTACTCAGAATGACATTTCTTGCCTTTGCTGATGCAAAACTGGCTCTTTTCAGAGTCTCCTTCATCTGTGGTGTCCTTTTCAATAAATGATTATTCTTACTAGAAACAGAATTGTTAAATTTAGGATAGGCAAACTTAATAACCATACTTTGGACACTTTTAGATTTTTTCTTTGGTGGAGAAAAGGAGGTACTAGTACCAGCATTACAAATGTTATTCAGTACATTGGAATGAAATTCTGCTCCCTTGTGATCATTCTCAAGGGAGTTGCTTCCAGGGAGGAGTGTCATTTCACTTGACAAAGTTGTTAAAGCAACACTAGATGATGGCTGTGGGAACTTCTCATGTTCTGTCTCAGTATTTTCACTTAATTCTGGGCACAAGATGGGGGCTGGTAACTTAAAAGGAGGAGTGCCTTCCAGGGGTTGTTGAGGCCCCAAGGGAGTGCCTTCCAGGGGTTGTTGAGGCCCCAAGGGAGTGCCTTCCAGGGGTTGTTGAGGCCCCAAGAGAACGCCTTCCAGGGGTTGTTGAGGCCCCAAGGGAGTGCCTTCCAGGGGTTGTTGAGGCCTCAAGGGAGTGCCTTCCAGGGGTTGTTGAGGCCCCAAGAGAACGTCTTCCAGGGGTTGTTGAGGCCCCAAGAGAACGCCTTCCAGGGGTTGTTGAGGCCTCAAGGGAGTGCCTTCCAGGGGTTGTTGAGGCCCCAAGAGAACGCCTTCCAGGGGCTGTTGAGGACTCTCTTGTTCCATAGTGTCCTGAAACAATTCTTGACTACTAGCAATAAAATTTTCAAACATGTCTGCACTGTCATTTCTAGAAGCTGCCCCTTTCTCTGTGGTGTGTACATCCCCCTTCTCTTTGCTGGTGCTATAACAAGGTACCTGCAAACAGGAGGAGTAGACATATTCATGAACTTAAGCCAGAAGAAATAAGGCAGCAGCATTAATTAGATTTTTGATCAGATAATTACTGCTGATTAAATTCAATGTACGTATGTATGTACATACAGTAACTTGTATCTGAGTCTCATTTGCCAATCAGTACCAAACTGGTAATGAAGGAAAGATACAGGAAACATCAGTTATAATTTGCTATAAGGTTTGTAAGGAAGCTAACAACATAGGTAATTGCTTCATGATGTCTGGCCTGCTGCAACTGATACTGTGTACAAAACACACTGAGGTGTACCATCTGCTTCCCCAAGGTATAGATACACAGAGCAGGCCTTATAAGGGCTGTATGGTAATCATGGTAGACCTATGTATGGCTACAATGCATACTCACAGGCAACGTAATGAGGTAAAATTCAATGAGGTTTTCAATCCCCACTCAAGTGGAATTATGTGTATTTACTCCAGGATATTGATTAAACTAGGTCATCCAATATATGTAAATATTTAAAATTCTCTAATAGAAACTATAATTACCTTTATTTAAGGTCTTCTGTTTTGTTTATGAAGCTTACCTACACTAGTGGCAGGTATTATAACCTGAGAAAGCCATATCTATTAAACCTCACTTTACTGACAGAAACAATAGTTATAGGCCAACACTCACTTTTAAAATTAGAGGTAGTTAAAGGCTTAGTTCTGCATATAAGAATCACATGCAATAACAGAGAAAGAGCTGAATCAGCATATTTCCAGATTCTTCTACAATAATCCATAGGTGCATATAGTTGGTTATTCCCATATACAGTGAGTTCACCTCAAGCTGATCGTGTTGTGAAGTGAATCTGAAGACATCCTCAACCAGCCTGCTGTGATCCAAGTCAAACATAGCTACAAGCTGCCTCCTTGTAGGTGACCCTCCGAGTGACAGTCTTCGAGGATTTATATCTTCTCCTTCTGCAGAATCTTCAGTAGCTTTGCTCCGATACAGTTCTGTCAAAACATCATTGTCTACATATTATAGAAACACAATGAATTAGGCCTACATACACACATATAAGTATGATATATGTGATGATGTTTGAAGATGCCCCCATAATTCACTACACACCATACTGTCAGTCATAAACAGACAAAACAGTTGCCAATGGGCTCAATCCTCCTTGAGTGGCAAAGGGGATACTCTGGTTACCAGTAGTGGATTTACGTAGGTTCTGGCCACTGTACTCAGGCATGATAGGTGGGGTAAATCCAGAACCAAATTATTTCTGATCAGCTTTAGATCATAAACTTCTCCATTTTATCATATAACTTGTAAGCTTTAATTCATAAAACATGCCTTATGCAAGATTCCTTGAAAGCATATAGCATTAGGAGCTAGATAGCAGATCTGATTAATAATGAGAAAGCTAGTTGTGGAAAACCACATTCCTCTCACACAATATCTCACCTAGTAGGGATTTCAACATCAGAGATACATCTGTCATGCTAGCTGATGATGCTGTTGCATTTAGAAATCTCTTTTCCGTGGCCTTTACATTCTCCAGTACATGATTGCGGGGAGGAGAGGGCGTGGCTAGGGACTTGCTCCAGAACACCTCCTCCTCCAGCCCAAGCAGCTCTGTGAGACTGCCACTCGGACCGGCCGGAGTGACGGACTGATGAGCACACATCAGAGCTCTGCAACTATACAAGAAAAGATTAGCAATATTATGGGTGAACTAAGAATGGAACAGACTCCTCATACTTACGTGGAGGGAGTGCTGTGGGCAATAAGGCAGGGGCTGGCGCATTCTAATGAAGGCCCATCTATTCCTTGGGAAGCCTCAGCTACTTGAGCTGCATGCTGAATTGAGCAACCGTCACGTGTCCCTTGGTTGATAGCACAGTTAAAGCAGAAGGCAGTTGACTTTGGTGTATCAACTAGAAAAACGTCAATGTTTTGTACAATAGAATGTATTGCAGGCATTGGTAACAGTATAAGGAATACTCACATGAAAACCAGCTGTTGGACGCCATACTTAATTGAAAATTACCGCTCATATAACGATGGCGTATTTTTCCGATCAAAGTAATGATGTAATAATACATATAGAGTTCGGCCATAGAGTATATAAAGACACACTATATAGTGGGAAGAGTCATTCAAAGCAGTAACCAAAAGTCTACAATTATATACGGCGCCAGTTGACTGCAATGCGTATTATCTTTCTAGTTGTCTTTTTACCGGCTGTACTGGTGTACGGGCAGAATGTCATTGACATTAGCACGGAGGACGTAGAAGGCGTACCACCAGATCAGGAATGCGGCTTTCAGAGGTTTTTACGCGAAACTGAAAAGAGACTACCAGATTATGGGTTAGAGATAGAGGATATAAAAATTACTGGTCACGTTACATTGCTTTGGTTCTTCCTTCATGTGCAGCCCGAATGTCTGCAGTAAGAAGGCAGTGTACCTCGAGTCTAGAACAGAATGCGTCTTCCGAAGAGTATGCAGGAGGCAGAATTTTCATTTCTACTGCTGGTAAGAATTTATCTTTATAATTATGGATACTAATTCTGCATACATTATTACATGACATGGACATTAATACCTAGACTAATCAGATTGGTGGGTTGCAGAGCATGTCCATTTTCCGTGAAATACTACTATACTATATGAAGTATTGAAGTATTGAGGCATGTATACTATAAATGTGTATATGGTCTATCCTAATTATGTGGTACATGTACGTAGGTATGTACCAATTTATGAATAATGAAAATTGGGTCATCTGTTTACTATCATAATTTAAGAAAATAATGCTTAATATATTAAAAACACACTTAATACTGTATATCATTTATTTGTGAACCCCTTTTATACACTTGTAACTGTACTCATAATGTACGTTCTAGTGTGTGTATGCGTTATAGGATTACAAATAGGCAACTATATGCACTCTAATAATAATATTGATTGATTGATTGATTGATATACCATATACCCGTTTCCTGCATTTCACCTGTCAACCGTTAAATGTGGATATAGAGAGGCAGAAAAATCTTTCTAATTTAAGTGGCTCTTTACAAAGTGTTAAAATAATCTACGCCTACTGATTAACGAGTGTGCAGACAAATTATACTGTGTACAGACATATACTTGCTTGATACATATGTGTAATAAATACATACATAATATAGATTTTGTTTGCTAGTGAGTCAGTTTTAAAGATGATCCATCTAATACACACACACACTTCACCTTGATAATCTACACCCATGAAAAATCTAAGATACCATTTTCCTACATGCTATATGCCTATTCTGTAAAAGAGCCTATAGGGGAACTAAACCTGAAGAGAGCTTTGGATGAGGATACAGGAGTCTTTTCTTCCTTCTTTTCCCTTCTTTCCTCTTCTTCTCCACTAGGTCAGACAGCCGTTTCTGGGAATTCCACCCTTCATCAGTGATCCTGCGAATCTTTGTCTTTTTCTTTATCTTGATCTTCTGTGAATCCTTGGCCATGTATGTATATACAGTTATATCACTGACAATTTTAACTGTAACAATAACCAGATTTTACCAGACAGTGGTTGATAGTGAGGGCTTATAAAGCAGGTTGGTATTGTCATCTGATAGGCCAGTAGTAGATGAGCTCTAATAACCTCATTATTCAAATGTCAGCCACAATCCCCTGCCCATAACTCTACCTCCTCATATTGTGTTACACTTTGGTGTTTGTTGTCAATATACAGTTATAATCTAATATATCACAATTATGTAATTCCTACAACATACTTATAGCAATTAAATATAA
The DNA here is from genome assembly GCA_947172415.1 of Chondrosia reniformis. Lineage (NCBI taxonomy): Eukaryota > Metazoa > Porifera > Demospongiae > Chondrillida > Chondrillidae > Chondrosia > Chondrosia reniformis. The sequence goes on from OX359196.1 coordinate 6,147,540, forward strand.
TTACATAGTTCACTTATAGTGCCTAGTCAAGTAAGAATAGTTGTTCCTGTTTAAACTTAGGAGGTATACAGAATACATATTGTTGTGGAACAGATATTTGTCATCAGAGGCAGCTCATGTTTACAGAGTTATTTTAGGGATGCGTATATATAATATACTATACACACATATGGCCTTGACAATCAAAATACCATGCTTAAGCCTATAGTAAGTAATGTACACCCTCAAATACTAGACAATATACAGTACTCTAACATATATGATAGGTAAGGCCCAGATCCTTGCTTATATATCAGCTCTAGGGTTGATGAGGTTTTTAGCTGTATAAATATATTAAAATATATGTAAATTCTGTCATGTACATGTTCATTACCTCATATACAGTACCACTCTCTGAATGTGCATGTACGTACATAGGTATGCCTGCAGAGGAACAAAACGTTGTATCACCCATGAGAATTCTTATACCTTTCAACCTTCTTGCTGTACTGGCTTTGCTAGTGCTGCAGATGCTGGTATATCCAACAGATCTGTTGATCTACTAAAGACCGAGGGATGTCCTATCGGTAATTTTTCTCCTGACAGTTCCCCATTTTACCCCTTCTCATAACATGTAATTGTTTTATTGTAGAGAAAACTGCTGTTAGCAAGGCGACATGTGTGATCCAAGGACCTGTCCAAGGAAACATCACTGTGACACAAGTTGTATGTTAATCTGCACATTCAATATTCCCTGTTTACTATTATTAACCCTCACATATAGATGCCTTTGTCGGACGTCCAAATCACTGGAATTTTGGAAGGTCTAACTCCTGGCAAGCACGGATTTCATGTTCATGAATATGGTAGCTTTTTAGGAGGTAAGTATGCATGTATATATCTAGTATAGATTTGTTTTGTCTGCATTCATAATATCATATGTATATGTGTGTATATATCCATATATATCATATGTATGTGTGTGTATATATCCATATAATAATATATCATATGTATATGTGTATATATACGTATCCATATATATCATATGTATATGTGTATATATACGTATCCATATATATCATATGTATATGTGTGTATATATCCATATCTGTTTGACACATTAATTACGTGTTTGTACATCTACAGGTTGTGGTGCAGCTGGAGGTCACTATAACCCATTTGACATGTCACATGGTGCACCAACTGATAGTATTAGGTGAGAGTTGACCAGTAATATAAGTGCTTCCATTATACTGCTTGCTCACTGTATTCAACTTACACACACATAGCTATGTTCATGCCTTGGCGTATTGTAAAGTAGTTATACATAAAAATTATTATTTCTTAGTATAAACCTGCAATGTGATTACCATATTTGTCTTTGTGTACATATATTACAGACACGTGGGAGATCTTGGAAATATTGTTGCAGATAGCTCTGGAGTTGCCATTATTAACATATCAGATAATCAAGTCAAATTGAATGGGCCAACTTCAGTTATAGGAAGATCCTTTGTGGTAAGTATACTTATTTAAACAAGCGAACCACATTTTATCAAATATCCTTGAAATTTCACTCCTTCAATGATGTTCTTACTTAACAATGGCCAAAATCTAATAGTGTACATGTAGTGTATACGTACTAACCCTATTATAGAGATATTCCTTTACCTCTCTAATCAGGACACTCCTGTGGCAGGGACACCTCCCTAATCAGTAGGGAAGCCTACTGACTAAACTACCATCATCACAGGAGTGTCCTGATTAGAGGAATATCCTCTTCACAGGAGTGTTCTGTAAATTAAATCAGTCTGTAATACATAATACTAGATACTCATGTTATCTAATTTAATTATTTAATTATGAACATAATGATGTACATCTGTAGTATCCATGCATACAATGACTTTTATGTTCTTACTATGACCTACTATGTCTGCAGGTTCATGCTGATACTGATGACCTTGGTCAAGGGGGTGTTCCTGCTAGCTTGACCACAGGGAATGCTGGGGCTAGAGTCGGCTGCTGTACCATTGCTATTGCCAGAGCCTAACTTACTTAAGCTCATGGTGTGTCAGTTAGCTCTTGGTAGTTATAAACATTTAGAATTATAATTTGCTAACACTTTCCCAGTTTTTGTATAAACATATATCATATATATTAATCATGATATAAACTTGTCTGTGTGTACCAAAAGTTTACATTTAAGTAATCTATCCTCATAAGTTGTCACTAAGAAAACTTCCTAAATAAACTGTTTAAAGTAGTAAAAGTGGCAATTACAAGCTACATTAAAACATGATGTTATAGAAATAGCTATAGAGGTGATCTATCAAGGAGATGGATAGTAGACAAGACGGTGATCATTTACAAGGCTACTCATACATAAGTGATATAGTGAAATTTACTAATTAGCCATGGATGAACGGATACATGCCTGCATCCATGGGGAAGATAAATGTGTAGTGTATACAGATGGTGGTTGCATTGACTCACATGCATTGTATAAACAAAAGATATATCACCTGCAATTTATATTCACTGTACATGTATATTATATATGCGTCTACGTATATTTCTTTTTCGTTCTTTTTTCTTTTTTTCTTTTACTTCTCCTTTTATCCTTTTTCGTTTCTTCCTTTTTCCTTTTTTTCTTCTTCGGTTTCTTGCTTCTTTTTCTTTTTTTCCTTACATAATTTCACTTTCTTGTATGAGTGACATGCACATGTCCCTACACCACATATATACATATATCGCTTCTATGTGGTTAGCCTTCCTTTCTCTCATTTCTATAAATTTTTAATCACTGTGGTAGCACTGCCATCCTTAATTCTTGAATCATTTTTGAATATTTTTAATATAAAATCATCATTCTTAATACAATGATAATGCTGTCCAGAAAATAGTCAAGCCCATTGAAAACCATGAAATAACTTTTGCACTTACAAAAATGAAAAAGTTATGGTAAATGTACAAGTTCTATAGTAAAATAATCAAAATATTCAAGAAATAATTTTTGCACTTACAAAAATGAAAAAGTTATGGTAAATGTACAAGGTCTATAGTAAATAACCAAAAATATTCAAGAGTTTACTAGTCCAGTATTACAGCAACATGTTCTTCTGATCTGTCCATAATTCAATCTTCAAGCTTTACTGTACTTCTTTTCGCATCATCTTAAAGATGACCCCAGGACACACCACGAGGAGGTAGAAGTACTTCATGCCCCAAAGGCCTCCGGTTTCTCAACTCTGTTTGACACTTCCACTACTTGCGTCGTAAGAGAAGTTGCACGGGAGCGATCCGGCGTACCTGACCGACCTCTGACCAGTTACTAGTCTTGCTCTGCCATGCTACGAACAGAACAAGCCCGACCCTGGCGGACCACAAACTCCCTCCAATGAGAATCATCATGTGCACACAACGTAGCTTGGGAACACTGCACACAGACTTTAGCTCATTGGGATCGGCCAGGCGCTTTAGAGTAGGGACCCATCAGTTCACTGAACTGCAAGAAAAGAATTGAAAATACATGATATAAAATGAAATACTGCATTGATGCATGGATATACGAAAACTGCATACAAATTCAAATGCAAATGCCTTTCAAACCAACCTGAAGCTGCAGCCTACAACAGGGGTTCCTGACCGACTACGTAGTGGCACTGGACCCACGCTCCTCCAGGTACGGGTCGTATAGTGAGAATTCGCACACTAGCAGAATTAATAGTGAGATCATCTCCAGGCACTAACCCATGATAGAGAGACCACCCCACTATACGAACACCGATGACCCTTTGTCGCATGGTACCATGGTCGTGCTCCTACCACGGTTGGCGCATCGATCCACACCAAAGTAGACCTCCAGAGTTGATAGCCCGGAGGCCAAAGACTGAAAATTTCCTTGTCTATTTATAAGAAATTGTCGGCGGGAAACATCGTAGACTTGGCGGAAAATCGTGGAATTAAAATTTTGCTTATTGTTTTCGAGGTCCTGTTCAAGAACAATAGACAACATGCAGAACATGACCCGGCCTATTCAGCAAGTTGTTATTGTTATTGAGTTTCGACTAGAAATCAATCATGGCTATCCAGCGAAGCAAATCATAAAATGTACAGTGACCCCGTGAATAGAAATGGTTAATTAATAAACAAGCTATCAATATCTTAATGAACCTGATTATTTTAGCAGTGATCTTTTATTTCACAAGCTCTTGCAAGCGCATGAATTGACATGTCAATCGGCATGTTTCATGCATAACACAGGAAACGTCACAAGGATGTGTGTTTCTTGAGCATACGTTTCTAATTTCTCGTGCTATATTACTCAATCAGTTTGTGAATCCAAAATGGCCGTTGCTCCAAATATTGCAATTGGCTAGTTTGAGGAACTTGGGCGTTGTCCACGCCTAAACTACAGTCATTGGTAGGTCATCTTGTTTGGAGAATCAGATAAACTCTATAGCTACTATAATGTTTCTTTTTCTTTTTAACATACATATTAAAAAGCTTTTTACTTGTCAGTTCAAAATGTAATTTGCACTTAACGTTTATACAAACTAACATTAAATTTTGATTAGACAAGTATATATCTTATTGTGCAGCCTATACTTGATTTGCTGTATATTCATCTATTTATAGAATTGTCATGGAAGTCAAATATCAGTTACCTAGCAACCTGTCCAATTAAGAAACAAGGAGGACTGAGTGCAATTATTATTGAAGTTATTGGCTTAACTCATTCAGGTGGAAAACATAGTGGAAGAAAGTGTTGGATCAAGTACAGTGAGTATAACAACTGTAAAGGTCCTGGATTACATCTGTTCAATGGGGCCACCAGATTTAGCATGTCTACCAGTCCCTAGTAACTAGTAACTCCCAGCTACTGTAGTTCAGTTAGGGGAGGTGTGTACATGTAGGCATTGTTCATGTTTCTCTTGCTATAAGTAAATGGCTGTTGTTACACGCTAAATTGCTGGTTTGAGGAAATTTGGCATTGTACTGTACATTGGTAGGTTTTCTTGTCTAAGGAATCAGACAAACTGCTAAATGAAGTGTAAATTAACATAACATAGATTCATTTGATCATACATGGTTAGTAAGTTTAAATCTAAAGTTTGTTTTCCTTTAAGTTACAATGTTAATATATATATATATATGCAAATATACATGAAGTTCCGATTGGAAATTAGATTTTGAACAGTCTCAAAAGTAAGCATTCTTAAATGAGTTACAGCTGCTAATCTTACAACCTAAACTTTATTTGTTGTATATTGGTTTATTTACAGAAGAATTGTCATGGAAATCAAATGTTGATTACCTAGCAACATGTCCAATTTATGGAACAAGAAGGAACGAGTGGTAAGGGATCATTAGTTATTGGCTTAAACCATTTAGGTGGGAAAAGATAGCAAGGAAAATATTAGATCAAATGAAACTGGAATCAGTTGTATGTATAGCAACAGGCTTATCAGGTTCTCTATATTTTATAGATCAGTTTGCCTCACTATCTGGCTATTAAATCTCTTTGATCAAGTTTATTGGCTTTGACAATGGTTAGAAATTAAATTGTAAAACTGTTTTAAAAGTTTCTGTATTCACTTGGATAATCTATTTGTTTTGCTCTCTTGAATATTCATGCTAACTAGATAGAAATACTTCAAATGCCTAGGTTAAATTTGCCCAATGGGTATGGCTCCCTTCCAGCTCCTAGTAGCTATGGCTGCACTCTTTTGGGGGAGTGGTTACAGTGCTGGCCCATTTGTGGTGTAAATGAAGCAATTTTAACTTTTCTAAGTGTGCTAAAATTGTACATCTTGTTTACTCTGTATATAACATACCTTCATTTCCAATTTATATATATAGAAATGTCTCCATAACAACCAGGTGCAGTTCCCTGGCAACCATTCAATTGGAAAAGTAATCAGTTGTTCATGTGGCTCTCATGTGTAGAACCAACTCCACACACAAGAAAGTCAAGCAGTATCTTCACCTAGTCAGCTGATACCAATTGAAATCAGGCAGTTTCTCCAAGTCAATTTAATGAATGTACATTGAAATAAACAAATATTAATTATTTGTACATAAATATGATGCAGTGTGTGCTATACTACACATGTGCATGTCTTTTTTGTGTGACTGTTATAGGTAGAGAATTACTTTGTAAATTATTGAGACTTTTTCTGTCTATCTGTTTCACTGCAACAGCACACGACAGTGATTGATTCAATAACATGTTTTGGAAAGATTTGTGTCTGAGCATGCACTAATTGAATATAAAACAATGCCTTCTTGTAATAAGTCTACTATATATTTCATATAAAATTCTCTTAATTCAATGCTTATCTAAAACGTTTTCACATGGAACTTTCCATGGGTTAATTCATACATTACTTTTAGATTAACTTCAAATCTTTTTATGTAACTTGTAACTTGTGTCTTTATATAAAATATAAAATTTACACATGTCAACATCAAAGCATGCATTCTGAAATATACAGACAAATACTTTGTTCACAATAAAATATATTATGTATTCATATTCATTAAATTAATAGAATTATAATAGTTCAAGAAAATGTTTGAAATAGTGTGTACTACATAAATATACATAAACTACTCTAAGTTAAGAACATAATAGATGCCTTGCACTGTGAATGATATTACTGGAAACCAAACGACGAGGTACCGCACAACATCTAACATTTGACCAAAGAGAATATGGGGTTTTTCCCAGCTAACCACAAGTCAAGGAACAACAAACTAGAAACATATTTATAAGGTAATTGTGTACAATTAAATCAAATATCAGCATAACAACAAAAATTACAATACAATATATATACAGATGGAACATATAATAGTTTACCTTAAAGAAAGTCACATTGCCAAATTTTAAATCAACAAACCTATTGACCTAGTTTTTCCCCTCAAATATTTATAAATATATTTTGTTCCCCATGTGGGTACTTTCTAAAAAAATGATGCATATGCAAAGAATATTTTGAAGGATACGGATTCTTGAAGATAGCCTTGAGATCCACCTTTTCTTTACAGTATGGACATATCTGCTTCTTCCCAACAATGCACCATCCTCTAATGCAAAACTCATGGAATCTGGAAAACAGTAAGCTAAGGAACAAATTCAGCCAAACTAAACAATCTTCTGTAACAGGCATACCAGCAATTGAAAAAGGAAAATGCTTATACATACAAAAGTTAACAAAGATAATGATTACAGATTGCTATGGAAACGTGGGCAGATGTTCTCTATAACTTTAGCGATATTATGCATATATATGTCTAATATTATGTTTGCTTTCATTGTTACTGCAAAATTATGTAATTTAGGGCTACATATATTTGCATGAACGGTTGCTAAACTGACCATTAATGTTGAAAAAAGGATACATATGTCCACAATTTAATCTGTATGTTTTCTCTCCTTGTTCATTCTCACTGATAATGCCTTCACAGACTGCACAAATACCACTTGCCATTGTTTCTTCTGAACTTTGTGAAGATGTATACTGAAATGTACAAAAGAAGACAACAGAATGTATACAATATCCAATATACTATACACAACAGATTATACAATATCCAATATACTATATACAACAGATTATATACAATATCCAATATACTATACACAACAGACTACACTACATACAACTATGCATGGTCCTGAATATTGGTTGACCTACGCACCTTCATTGCTGCTGCCATGTAATCTACACAGAGCTCGGCACAATCCCTACCCAGAACACCAAAATATATCCCATAGAAGAGCAACAGAAGTGACAGTTCCATGAAAAATTGGGCATTGGAACCCAACACAAATATTAGTCCTGAAAATATGAAAACTAGTAAAATGTAACCAGTTACTCCAACAACTAAAGTGACCCTATGAACCAGGAGAAACCATCTGTAGACCAACCTGCAGGTGAACAAAAGCAGATACAATTGAGTTTTAAAATGTCTCTCCATTTACAACTACTTGTCCCACCCTCAAGCTTCCCCTAATATCACCATGGAAACACCTACCTAGGGGTGTTTCCTGTTATTCTCCTCCTAGTAGCTTTGTACATTACAAAACATGTTACACACGTAAAGAAGGTCCATGCTATTAACATTCTATTGTAATAAGCCCCAATTGCTATGCCAGCTGGCATTATCCATAGGCCAAGAAGAGTAACGACCTGTACATAGGAAAAATAAACAAGTAATTTTGAGTTTAAAAAATGTGTTTTATTATAATTATAGCACCATTTACTTGGAAAGATTTCTTGTGTTTCAATTTCCAATAGACTATTAAAGCTTGGGCTACAATGATTGCCACAAAGAATATAAGCAACATCTCCAAATGCATCATCTCGTGACCTCTGTGTTTCTCTTGCATCATCCTATGCTTCAAACTGAAAGGGAAATTAACATGGATACCATTACTACTAGCCCTTGAAATACAAATTTATAATTCTAACATTATGGTCGCTGGTGTATACATATCATAACATTGGGTATAGCCTGTGACCCTAAATATAAATTAGTTGGCCATCTCATGTTTTATTCGCCTATTGTAAATTAATTGCAGGTGTTAGTATTCCTCATCTCACTAATTTATTGTATAATAATAATAATTATAATGGGATGATGATGATATTATATATACAAAATTAAAAGAAATTCTATCCGTACTGAATACTTAAAACTACCTAAACGTTGCAATAAATAATGTTTGACTGCAACTACCTAGTAACTGATGGTATGCACACGAGAAACAGTTCCAATCCGTCAACAACAAAAGACACACATACCATTCATCTTCTACTTACATGTGCTGTTCTTTCGGTGAAAACCTATCCCAATTAACATCATCCCACTGTATGGAAGGCTACATGTATGTATACAGGTTAAAGAAACTGTAAACAAACGATCCATCCAGTTTTACTCATATTCGCCTACCTGGACAATTAAGTTTTTAAAATCTGGTGCATTGGTAGACGGCGACTCGGCTAAATTTGCTATAGTCGTTTGCTCGTCAACAACCGCATCAGTAGCTTCTCCGTGCAGTGCCCCTGCGGCATCCATTTTCGTACAGGCCACTCAAGTATAAAAACTAGATTTAGTACAAATGTTCGCATTAAAGATCGCGGATATTTCCATATAAAATTTCTTTAACGTCCAATTTGGGGACGCGTTGTGACGTCATGAGACACATGGCAGACTAGGTTTCCCTCAAGTTGGTCGAGCTTACCGTATAAGACTTGTGGAGTGGCTGGATTTGCTAAGTTGTCCGACCATGTCAGAAAAGCTGCCCCAGAAGGAAGCAGGTCTCTTTAAGAAGATTGTGGTAAGAGATACAAGAACACAAGCATCGAATTATTGTACTACAGATTTTTGAAAAAATACTCTGTTAACGACAATACCTTACTAATTTTCGTGTGCTGTTGATGTGCTAATTAGTGTAATACTCATTATTATATGTCTTAGTGGAATAAACAGGAGACGACTGCTTTATGAATGTCGTCAACCTATAGCTCATGCAACAGCCATAATTTAACAAGTATACAATTTGTGTCTCACTTCAGAGGTGCTACGAGTGTAAGCAATATAAAAATGGACTCAAATTTTCCAAGACAATTCTAACAAATCCAAAGTTTGCAGAGCACGGAGGTAAGCTATGCTGGGTGGTTTATGATGCATTACTAGCTGTAGTCTCCATAGATTTGTAATTGTTAAATAATTGGTCATTTAGATATATTGCACTTTCCAGCAAAATGACCACTTAAATAATGTATTACACCATTAAGTGTGTTCACTGCTAAATTATGTTGTTAGTATTTTATCATCTATGAAGAGTCAACTGTTTGAAATTTAATATCCCTTGTTAACCTTGGTTAAATATCAATATATCTTTATTCATTCCTAAAGAGCTTTCTGCTGAAAGTAGTTGTATTTTTATTGATGTGTAAATGTTCCTCTTAATTTAGAGACTTTGGCAATGAAAGGTCTCATTCTTAACTGTATGGGGCGCAAGGATGAAGCATATGATTGTGTAAAGAAAGGGCTTAGAAATGATCTAAAGAGTCATGTTTGTATCCAACCAAAAATACATTGATCCCATTTCCATGTACCTGGTAGCCATTTTATATGATAGGGTATTGTGCAATAGTTCCTTGACTGCAGTCTAGGCTGGCATGTGTTTGGTCTGTTGCAGAGGTCAGACAAGAAGTATGATGAAGCAATCAGATGCTACAGAAATGCACTGAAATGGGACAAAGATAACATTCAGATACTCAGAGATATGTCGCTGCTTCAGCTTCAAATGAGAGACCTTGAAGGATTTAGAGTAAGTAACAAACCGCATACGGATTGAAACGATGTCGTAGTGTGAGATGCTAGACCCTCGTGTTTGTTTGTGTGTGTGTGTGTGAGTGTGTGTGCATGTGTGTGTGTGTGTGAGTGTGTGTGCGTGTGCGTGTGCATGTGTGTGTGTGTGTGAGTGTGTGTGCGTGTGCGTGTGCGTGTGCGTGTGCATGAGTGTGTGTGTGTGTGTGTGTGTGTGTACAACCCAAAATTCGTTATTAGTGAGTTTGTTGTTTGTTGAGTGAGTCGACTGTATTAGGTTAAGGATAGGTAAGGTGAATAGCATATGTATTGCAAATGTCTGATTGTTTGAGATGATAATGATGTTTAGTTTCCCTATCCCTGCCTCATTCATGGAATAATGTTGTGCCCATTCACCTAGGACACTCGCTACCAGCTGTTAAAGCTAAGGCCCACGCAGAGGGGATCCTGGATTGGCTATGCCGTCTCCTACCACCTCCTGAAGGACTACGACATGTCTCTGAAGGTGATGGCAGAGTACAGGAAGACACAGACCCCAAATGAAGATGTGAGTTCAAGTTGGGTAACTCTTGCTCTGGTACAGTCTGTCTTCTCGTGAACTAGTTCTAGAACTAAATTGCCCCCTCTGCCCCCCCCCCCCCCCCCCCCCAAGAAACCCTGACTGTGACTAGTTTTCAGGTTTCCAAGATGAAGCTACCGCTGTACTGTACTAGCTGTGAAAGGGTATTCTTGGAGCTTTTATGTACAATACTGTACTAGCTGTGAAAGGGTATTCTTGGAGCTTTTATGTACAATACTGTACTAGCTGTGAAAGGGTATTCTTGGAGCTTTTATGTACAATACTGTACTAGCTGTGAAAGGGTATTCTTGGAGCTTTTATGTACAATATAATTCAAATGATTTTACACTAGATGCTTTTATTTGAGAGGGTTTAGTAAAGTGAGGTTTACGTGATTCCTTTTTGAGTGATAAATAAAATATCCTTATGGTTTATCCTTTAATTTCAGAAACCAGATTTTGAATACAGTGAAATGATCCTCTATGAAGTACAGCTGTACAAGGAAGCTGGGAAAGTGGAGGATTCCATGAGACACATTTCAGAGTTTAAGGAGCACATTTGTGATGATCTTGCAATGACAGAGTATTTGGGTATGCTTTGATGAAGAACTACAGCGTGAATGTTTCTTCACCTCCTGGGTATTCTTGCAGCTGAACTGCAGGTTTTGAAAGGGAATTTAAGAGAAGCACAAAAATATTATTTAGAGTTGGTCAAAAGAAACACTGAAAATCTGGCGTACTACGAAGCTTTGGAAAGGTGTTGTGGGATAGGTAAGTTGCCTCTCTTTCAACTGTCCCACTCCCCCTCCTTAAATCCATCTATCATCTCTTTCTATGGCAACCGTTCATCAGACACTATTGAGAAGAAGATAAAATTTTATCATAAACTTCAAGAGAAGTTTCCTCGTTCTGCACTTTTGAAGAGAATTCCACTTAGTTTTTTAACAGGAGAGCAGTTTAGAAAGGCTGTTACAGACTACCTGAAGAGGGCACTTGTAAAAGGAGTGCCGTCAATATTTGTCAGATTAAAACATTTTTATGAAGATAAAGAAAAGGTATTTGCTTCATTTGGACATAAGGCTTATTGTTATCTGTGCAATATACATGTATCCTCATGTCTGTGTGTCTGTAATGTAGGCAGAGATACTGAGTGATGTAATACTGGGCTTTGAGAAGTGTCTGGAGGCTGAGAGGAAACTAACTTCAGAAGGTAAGCAGGCAGACAAAGGATTTGAAATAAATGACAGAGTATCAGTGTAATTGTGTCCAAAAGACTCATATTCTGACGCCGTAACTTAAAAGACTTCATTCCTAAAATGGCTGATTAGTTGTAGTATGTGCCACTACCCTAGGTTCACATATTCCAAGTTTGTATCATGGGAAGATTGTTTAATAGTGAATTCCATTTTCCCTGAGCTGCATGTATAGTTAGAAGATTGTTGCTAGGAAACCACCCAATGAAACCAAATTTAACAAACATTAAACTAGTTTCCCCTTTACAATTTCACTCTGTTGTGTCTGCCCAATTATGATATTTTCTACAAGGACAGGTTGGCTTTAGTTAATCTTTCCTACTTACTCAGATACCTCGGTAGCAGATCCATCTGTGTATCTATGGCTGAATCACTTTCTGTCTCAACACCACAACCGGTTTGGAAACACAGTTACAGCTCTGGAATACATCGACAAGGCAATAGACCACACGCCAACCTTGCCCGAGCTTTACATGACAAAAGCAAAAATTATAAAAGTGAGACCATTTCATTGCTTGCCATCTTTCATTGTTGACATTCATTCATCTGCTCACCTGTCGCTCATGGTCACCTACCTGTTCATCCTCCATCTACCTGCTCATTTGTCTAGAATGGAGGTGACTTGCACCAGGCCTGCCAGTGGATGGAAGAGGCACAGTCACTTGATACTGCAGACAGATTTGTAAACTGCAAATGCTGTAAATATTTACTCAGAATCAATGAGATTGATAGAGCAGTTGAGCTAGCAGCACTCTTTACAAGGGTAAGACCCTGCTTGTCTCCTTCAGTTAAACAGACCAATATCATGCAATATATGTATGTGTAACAGAGCTAATATTACAAAATACCAGTGTTACTAAATATAGAACATTTGGACTGCAGTATTCCCCTTGAACCAGACATCTTGGGGATTACTTAATGTGAATTTTACAGAGGCCATTAGAGGTTGATAAAATGAAAATTGTAAAAAACTTTGAAACTTGTAGTGTATCTTATCTTCTGCTGTTACTGCCTCATCCAGGAGGGTCTTCCCCCACTTGAGACACTGAATGACATGCAGTGTAACTGGTTTGAAACAGAACTAGCAAAGAGTTACTTTAGAATGGGAAGAATTGGAGATGCTTTGAAGAAGTGTCATCAGATTGATAAAGTTAGTTCTTCCAGCTCTCATCTGTCTCTGACAGAGCTTCACTTGCGACTTGGTAAGGACATTATCATTTGATATATTTATCTTTTTAGCACTTTTCAGACATTATAGACGATCAGTTTGACTTTCATTCCTACTGCATGAGAAAGATGGCATTAAAATCATACATACGGTAAGTAAGTACGTATGTATAGTGGAGTTCTTGTGAAAACTGTTATTAATGTATGACAATACACTTGGAGATATAGTGTTATACCAAAGTCATTGAGTATGCATTCTTGTAAAAGCCAACTTGCTGATTTAACATACAAATGTTGTGCACGAAGGAATGCTACAGTATTCCCCATATCACCCCTGCCATGATATGCTGTACCATCGTGACGGGTAGTCCCATTGGTGAACATGCACTATAATGTTTTAGAAGACAGTACCTTACAGACATCTCCCATCTTCCTCCCTCCATCTACCTCTCCCTCTTTTTACTTCCTCCATTTTTCCTGGCTTCCATTTTCCCTTTTCCCCTGTCACTCTCCCACTCTCTCTCTCTCTCTCTCTCTCTCTCTCTCTCTCTCTCTCTCTCTCTCTCTCTCTCTCTCTCTCTCTCTCTCTCTCTCTCTCTCTCTCCCCTTTTCTGTTCTAAAGGATGCTTCATTTGGAGGATACACTGAGAGGCCATGCACTTTACTTTGCTTGTGCTAAAGTGGCTATAGAGGTACGTAGATATTCAGAAGTTGGTTCCTGTCCTGTGCAGTGTTGACTGTATGTTCTGTTATGGCCACAGATATACCTTCATCTTTATGACAAACCAACAGAAATAGAACAGAAGAATGGTGCTAAAATACAAGACAGTGAGTCAACACTTTACACGTCTGTCCATATGTCAAGTTGATATATTTATATCTGAGAATCACTACCTACTACCGTGTCACTGTTCCTTGGTACGTGTACTTATGCTTATAGGGTAGCTATTTTTCTTTAACCACCAGACACTATGTCAGCTGCTGAGAAGAAGAAACTGAAAAAGAAACAAAGAAGAGCTGAATTAAGAGCACAGAATAAAGCAGCTTCACATGATGAAAAGAAAGGTGCTTAAATTAATCTTTTTCTCTTTTTGTATTCAAGATATTTTAAGTTTAATTTGCTGCAGATCAGGGTAAAGGTGAAACGGAGCAGAAGCCTAACCTATTGTCAGAGAAGAATGATGAATTTCATCCTCAGCAGTTAGCTATTGTTAGTTCCTTCTTGTACTTTTTCTGCAAGAAGGTTTCAGAATGTTATTTCCTTTACATTAAGACAAAACAGCCATTGGAGGATGCCTTGAAATTTTTGAAACCAATTCAAGAATTTTCTTCAAGTAGAATAGAGGTTCATCTGCTGGCATACAAGGTTCACTCGAGAAGAGGTTTGAGACACTCGTAAGATAAACCAGTCCCCTTAGCAATGTAGTTGTTTGTTTGTGCATGTGTTTAGGTAAATATTTATTGATGCTGCAAGCCATTAGGAGAGCTTTAAAAATTGATACAGATCATCCAGAGCTACATGAATATGTAGTTGACTTCTGTCGCAAAGGTGAGCCATTATGAACAGGAATCTCCTCTGTCCCTTCTAAATAGTGACAGCACCTTTTTAAATTAGGTACATGTACAAATATGTTGACATTTTCGTAGACATAATTTGACAAATTTTCAGTCATTCACAGTTTTGTGGGCCGGTACTATATTAATATTACATAACCATTCAATCTTTTATCCAGTTTCCTGTCGTTTAGATTATGCTTCCTTTGTTATACAGTTGAACAGGATAGAGGAGACCTTCCAGACTGTACAAAATCAGTTATTGATCTTACGTTACCAGACATTTTAGGAGGGAAGAGTTTGGTTGACTTTAACGAGCAATTTCTAGCTAGAAACAGCATGTCCTACTTGCATGCCATATCAGGTAAGTGATAAGAGTAACCACAAGTGTATGAGGTAATACTGTCACAATGTATTTCATATTCAGCTGGGAAAATGAGAGTGGTGTTAAAGTCACATGATTTGGACAGAGTTGTTAGCTTATTAATAGATTTGGATGCATATAAAATTGGCAAAACACCAAAGGTGAGGCAACTATAGTTGAATGAGTGTTTAGTGCTAGAGAATCCTTTATTTTGCAGAATGCTGTAGAAGTTTTAAAATTACTTCAAAGTGGCTTCTTTGGTGATGTCACAGAAGTCATAGGTGACTTTGAATTGAAATGTCGGAATGCATTTCCACTGGCAGTTGCCTTTAATCCAGAGGGGGCATTTGTGCAAGACCAAACTCCCAATGGAGAACCAGGGGAAGATCTCAAAGAGAACGTTAACCCCTCAGAATTTTGACTTTAGAGCTCGTGCATAGACTTAATATTTTGACCTTGTACTTAATGTTGTACGTACGTGAGGTGATGTCAAACACAGAACCCATGGCCATGAGAAGTGGGTGGATCACAAAGTTATGGCCTTAGAATTTCAGCACTAAATACACGATGGGGCAAATATTCCTTTTCTACAAAATGTCTAAAACTTTAGGGTAACTGTATAGTTGCAAACACTGACTCCAAGTCTTAGTTTTGTATCTCCATTTGGGAGAGAGTTTCAGCACAAAATGTATATCAAGTTCTATAATCCAAAAATTAATATATATACATAAAAATATGTACATGCAACTGTAATGTTGATAAGTAATTTGACTAAGTAAACAAAATGTATATCAAAATTAAATCATGCTAACAAGATGCAACTGTTTCACTCTGGATTAAGTTGGTGAATTTTGTCTCAGTTCCTTCATAAGGTGATGTCAAGAGTTTAATCAACTCATATGGAGACAAGAAGCTTTGCATAGAGGCCGCCCATTACTGGTCTGGCAGTGAAGCCTACTCGCCTAGCACTAATAGTGTCATACCAATCAGTAAAAGGTGTGCGATCAGGTGTGACGTTGGCAAAGGTGAACAATGCATCCACTAGCAATTTAAATTGAGTTTCGTTACCCATGGCAGCCACCCACATCATCCAGTCAGCTTTAGTAAAAGTTGCACGATCATCCAACGGAACTCCATACTTGTTCATCTTTTTCTGATAAAAGCTCTCTTCTTTCAAGAATACACTGTTTGGAAAAATATTGAGTTGGAGAACTTTCTGATAAAACAAATTATATTTCATAGACCAAGAGTTGGAAATATTAAACTGCAACCGAGAATGTGTTCCACTATCACTTTCTGCAACCCAGTAGGCAACAAAAAACTTACATAATCTAAAGTACTCGTCAGCTTCAGTTTGGTAACCATCCATTTCAAGGAGGTAAGCATAGGAGGCCAGCCCCAATATTCCTTTGGCTGCCAAATTGACATTGTGAGGAGATGGTCCCTCAAAATCATCAGTACAGAGCTGGTTTCCTGGATCTGGAAGTGTACTAACCAGATAGTTTGTCCACATTTTCAAGAGATCCCAGTAAGGTGATAATTTGGGTAGAAGGCTACTGTTCCTTTGGACTATCACAGCTAGCATTATTAACATATTACCAGTTTCTTCCATTGGCATTTGTTCCTGCTTATAAGGAGGCAGATCACATATAGGCCAGTGGCCCAAATGGTGGGGAGCCCACAACAGGTTGTAGGACACATCAAGCCCGTACTTAGCAGTGTTGTTGACGGCATATTCCAATATCGGCTTTAGTAGTTTAAAGAATCCTTCTGGGTCAACTAGCATGAAGAGTGGTGAGGCAGGGTATAGTACATCCACTGTACTCACATCTCCATCACTGGAAATCTCTTTCATGAACCTCCACTCTTCATTGGTAACATGATTCCATACATAAATAGTTCCTCCAACTGCCTGCCGCCATACAAGTGATGCTAAAGTACAGTAATTAGCCCCACCCACTTTGTTCAAAGCAACCATTATGGATGTATCAAAATCCTTGCTATATTTAATTATTTCATCAGCCTTTGTGTGAGTAAACATCAACATGTCTGCAACACTATCCTTAAATGTGTGTCTCCACAGTGGAGCCATAAATGTCCCAAAGTACTCGATTGAGATCACCTGGTCATAAGCCAAAATCATTCTTCTCTGAATTACAGCATCTTTCACTATTCCTAGGTCCCATGACACTGCCAGACACGGAGTATTATTAGCACAAGGTCTTGGTATGTCCAAGTCATCCAGAGGCAAGGAGGAACCATTCACAAAGGCCATCCTAGAATCATTGCAGTAGGATATTGAAGTTTCCATATCAGCTACCTTTTCAGTGCTGGCATAGAAGTACCCCCAGTCTATCCTATCTGATCCTTGCCCCGCGTACGTTTGATTCCGTGTTCCAGTCCGCATAGTTACCTTCCCAGTCACATCTGTACGGTCACATACAACGTATTCGGAAAGATCATAAACAGCGATTTCTGCAGAATTATCGTAATACAATCTAATTTTGTGCTCGTTTCCATCAATGCTTGACAGTTCGTAGTTCAAGATCGTCACAGGTAATGCACCAAAGGTGGTGTAGTGGGGAAAAGAAGGCGTTACAAACTGAAGAGAAAGACGAACTCCACCCTCTTCAAAAGTATAAACAGTGCGAGTTGGATACACTAGTACTGATGTCTGTTCCATAACACCTTTTACCTGCTCCGGTTCGCTGGACATGTATCTATAAACCTTGCCATCAATGGATATCATTCCAGTGAAAGGCATTCGTGAGCCAGTCCAATGGTTGGGGACAGTGTCGTACAAGTTATCACCGTTAGACCAGACACTGAAATAGGGGTTCACGACCATAAGAGGTACGGAAGGAGGTCTAAATCCGGGCGTAAGCTGTCCTAGTACGTGAGATGCACACACGATAAGTAGCAACTGCAAGAGAAGAACCCAGAGCTTGCATTGCTGTGCTATAGCTAGGGTCTTCATCTTAGCCACGTGATAATCACAAAACGGTACTAAAAACATGGCGGTAGCATAAAGCAGTTTTAATAACAGCATGCATATGGTCTATGTATTACACTGCATACATTTCTATTATTAATTCAGTTTATTAATTGAATTATAATTTAGTTGAAATGAAAAGCTAATCATTTTTTCTTTCGGTAATGTCTAATTTTTCTGTTTCCTTGATCACAACTTCATCTGATGACTTTTTGCTAGTAGATTGAGCTTGCTTCTTTGGTGGACCCTGAGGCTTTCTCTGTCAATTAGTAGGAAAAGTTATGGTCAATATTTAATAAAGATCTGAGATGCCTACAAGTCTTCAAACATGCTGACTGAAGTCAAATGAGGGGAAAGAAGCTCAATACAAAAGAAACATATTGTAGTGATATAGTTAGGTGCTCCAGAAAGGTGGACATTATGCTAGTGATTCACCAAGGTAATGAGATAAACGAATCTACTTAAATATTTGCAGTGCCTGACACCTTGTGTTATCTTTTGGACTTTGTCTTACCTCTTTGGGTGGAGGAATAGAGGGACTATCTATATCTAGGGTCACTGGTCCATCATTCTGTATGTGAACTTGCATGTATGCCTGAAACTGGCCTCCTGTAGTAAACAAAAATTTTAATTGGTTCTAAAAAGATTAGCATATGTGGTAGCAAACCTTTGATTTTTTCAGGTTTATATTGCTTGCTTAATAAATCTAAAAACTCCTGATACATTGGCCCCGATTTGTCTGCATCCATGGCTTGGTGGAAATCAGGTTTGTTTCCTTTCAGAACATGACAAAGAGTGAACTGACGAGAGACAGTAAAGTTACTCTGAAGTTAAGGGACAGTGATAAATAGTTCATATTCTCAACATACCTGGCTAACACAGAGAACTTCGAAGTCTTTCTCTATTACATTTTTACTCCAAGGCTTTTCAGAGTCATCGTCAAATATTCTCAAATTTAGTAGTTTTTTGGCCCTAAATTAAGAATGAAGACGATGAACACGTTACCATGCGCCATACCACTGATAAACCAGACACAGCCAACTTCATCTGCCTTACATCCATTCCATCTCTTTTTGGGTATCATTTCTGTTGATACCGAGAAGAATACACATACCCCGTCCTATTTCACTAATCACCTCATCCCCCACTGAAAGATCGATCGATAGGTGCGCGTAACAAGTCCACACAAAATAAGTTAAGTACAGTAAGAACTTATATTAAATTAAAGATGCCTACTACGTACGTACCTGTGACTTTGGCAGAAGTTACTCGTTGTACTAAGGCCTTCATTTTGGTACTTATTACGCAATCATTCTAACCGCATAGTACCAGGGAGTGCGGTCCCTCCCCCGGCCAAAGCGATTTTGCCATAATTAGGTGTACAAATTTAACACAACTAGTTATACTCAGTCGCATACACACCAACGAAAATATTATGCCACAGGACAAATGTGAAGTGATTCATGTCGTTGGAATCAGTAGTAGCTGTTTCTCCATTGCATCAGAAAGAGCTTGTCTAAATAGGGTTAAATAAAACGATAAAAAATATTTCAGTGTACACTCCTTATTAACTTACCTTATAATATTTTGCTTAAAAACTGCTCCAGCTATATGGCCTCCTTTTACAATGCGAACTTCTGAATCTAAAAAGGACATTAAATTCCCTTCACACAACCTTTACTATCAGCAGATATATTCATGAATGATACCTGGCCACACGCTAGAAATGTCATCCAATCTTGGGACATACTGATCATCCACCGCTTGTACAAAAACAGCTGATGTTCCGGACACTGGTTGCAGGAACCATTTGAGGTGAGTCGCATACTCCAGAATTGAATACATGAGATCAAAGGACTCTTTATATTGACAGAATAGCTGCAGCCAATTCTGCGACAAATGAGGGACTGATTTTAAAAATGGCTGCTGTTTTTCATTAGGTGACTGTCTTTCATTAACATTTGGACACATTGTTAACATTGGTACCTAAGAGAGAGTGAGAAGAAAGCACTGTTCCTAATTAAAATCTTTAAGACAGATTGGAACATTTTGTACAATTCAAGCATTAGAATGAAATAATACATTAAGTATATATGCATCTTCACTCTAGAAATGTGAATGCATAATAACAAATAGTAATTCAGTTGAGATATTGATTGACATGCAGACATAGATACATTTTGACTGATGATTTCCCACAGTTCACTTCCATTCTGCTTCATACTCATTAGCTGACTGTGAAGGGTGGCCCAATCGACAGCTTCAGTTAGCAATCCCTAAAGCAGTACAAATGGAATGATATTGGTGTGAAGGAAACCATTTGTGCAACCAAATGGACTTGCATGTGTAAACACTGTAGCAGCAGTGGTCCAGGAGAAACAGGGAACAATTGCGTGTGGAGAGGGTAAGATGGTAGCAGATAGAGCTGCATTCTTCACAAGAAAAGGAAAATGTCAAGATACATTACGACCACATGGCTGTTGACTTACATGTCCACCCATTGATATACCTGTGATGCCAAGAGGACCGTATCCCTCTCCTCTCAACCAGTGGCTCAGCACATAGCACTCGAGCATCAGGCCCAGCCCCATGACCAAGAGGTCAGAAACATGCAGCAGATATGAGCGCCTGCCAGCAGACAAAGGCTACACTCTAACATTCACACTTATGAGTATTCACATTCACTGCATTTTTTATTACTGATTTCAACATACAATACCAGACAGTGCATTAGATGTAAATCTGATCATATAGATGGTATAATAATTAACTGCAACTATCAAATGAAAGATAAGGAATATAGCCTGTATAGCTATATATATACCATATACTATATCTATATACCATGTACCTGCACTGCACTTACGTCTGGTTAGTAGGTTTTCTGGTCCCATCTGCCTAACAAGAAGGCAGAGAGGATAACACT
This sequence comes from Chondrosia reniformis, assembly GCA_947172415.1. NCBI lineage: Eukaryota > Metazoa > Porifera > Demospongiae > Chondrillida > Chondrillidae > Chondrosia > Chondrosia reniformis. The sequence goes on from OX359196.1 coordinate 6,168,686, forward strand.
ACTAAACTCTAACACAAGTCACTCACAAAATGGATTTTCCAATATAAGAGCTCCGACTCCCACTTTCCTCAGCAAAGGTTCGGCTGTAAGGGTGTACCTTCTCCAAAAGTACTACACGGACAAGGAACACAGAACTGGTGAACTGAGAAATAACTGGGCATTGAACTGAATTCATACCAACCCACATGGTCTCCTGTACCAGCTAAATGTATGTAAACAGGTTTGTGTCCCCTCTGCTGCCTCCACTGGGTCGGAATAATCAGCTGAAACCTAATGCATTCACAATTTGTATGGAACAGGACCAGTGTACTGTTAGTTGCTATGTGTACCTAGCTGTGTCGGCTGGTGCGGGGAGAACACCAGGCGCCAGGGTGGCCAGGGGCGAGGTAAAGTGGCCCGCATATATGATACTTCTCTTAGACCTCTCCACCTACAGAGGTAAGAATAAGAGTTCACACAATTATTAAAAGCGTATGTCCTCAAGAAGGTACTAAACAGTTACCTTTTGCAAGTGATATTCAGGCTTGTGAGTGTCCAGCAGGAGACGGGCGCATTCACTTCTTGATTTGAGCATACCCCTTAGTTTTAGGACTTCTCGGTACGTAAATGGATCTCCCCAGCCGTTAGCGTAAAACTTTGTCTTGATTAATGGTGAAATTAAAATCTTACGATATGCCTTATCCATCTGCAGTGCTGAAGCAACCAGCTTGAATGCTCCAAGAGACTTTGATTTCGCTAATGCATTGTCGCTCCAATCCGAAAACTATGATAAGGCTTACCACAATCGTTTATATTAGATTGCACAAAAGCAAAACGTTTATATATGTGTTTATATACTGAGAGGAGAAGAAAATAATAACTTTCAGCACTTCATGATAAATTGAGTATATATGCAGGGAGGGTTCACTGGGATTGAGGAGTGGGCGGGTCCCTGGTCAGTTGATTATGACAGGACTTCTGTCTTAGTGAGGGATCAACCAACTGGATCACCTTTCCTGTTGCAACAGCAGGAGATATATTTTCTGAAGTCAAAAGATACAGTTCACCTGCATAGCAAAAGTAAATGATTTTGAACCAATTGAGTCATCTCAAAAATAAACAGCATGAGACTAAGAGCTAGATCAATAATAAATTATGTTAATTGGCTTCAGTTTTTCTAGCAGTGAGTTAATCAAAGCGTATGCTGCATTTTGTGAATATTAGATTTGGCCTCAAGATCACTTGGCTTGGTTGCAGCTGATGTTTGTGTGGCTAATGTTCTGGACAGCCTGCAATATAAACTTACCATCTTCATCTTCTCCAAATGAGAGGATGAATGATACATCGTAGCGTCCCACAAGTCCACCATGACAGCGATCAAGGCCACCCAAACAGACAGGGCTGTTTATCCACTTCCCTGTGGTGGCATTCTGAGTCAGAGCAAACAGCTTACTAGAGAAGAAATAAATTCACTTTAATCACATCTACAGGAGTATACATTAGTGGTTATAATATACATTGGATAGGGCGGCCATGTTTTTCGGCCATCCCTACTTAGAGAGAGTGATAATAAACTACCAACCCTTTTGCATAGTCTGCATAAATATATTTTCCTCTTAACTTAGGGAACAAGCAACCTCGATATACATAGCCACCAGTCACTGAGAGACCTACTGCATGAGAGTAAACATGAATTGGCATCTTCAGGTTTGGAGAATTCCCTACAAAAATTTTGGTGAATTGAATGATACAAGCACAGTATATACCTATGATGCCACTCTTGAATATAAGATTTCTGATACATACGTATTATGTATTATTGCTAGCATGGTGCATTCAACTAACTATACTGAAGACACTGCTGAGTGTTGTAACATGCATTCCCTTCAAACGCTCTCCAGCCATAATTGCCACCCTTTTCAATGATGTCTATTTCTTCATATCTATTCTGTCCCACATCTCCACAAAAGATACGACCTCTTCCATTTCCATTTTCATCTCCCCTATCTACTGAACACCTCCAAGGATTACGTAATCCATAAGCAAATATTTCTGGTCTTACTGCACTATTGTTAACAAAAGGGTTATCCTCTGGAATTTCATAAGGCACACTCTCGTTAGATACATCTATTCTCAATATACATCCAAGCAAGTTACTAGTATCCAGGGAGTTTCCAATACGACCATGCCTGTCACCAGCACCACCACCGTCCCCAGTGGCAATGTACAAATAGCCCTCATGGAAGAAAATTTGACCTCCATTGTGATTGCCCTCCGGTTGGTCAACAGTTAGAATGACACGTTCAGAAGTAGCATTGGCTCTGTTTGCATTTCCTGTTAGTACCCTGAATTCTGAAATTTTACTGACATGGGAACTACGACCTCCTCCAGGAGGCCTATCGCGAGATGAGTAGTAAACAAAAAACCTTCTGTTCTCTGTATAATTTGGATGGAATGCCAGTCCGAGCAGACCCCTTTCGTCTCCTTTACGAGAGGAAGTCAAAACCTTACTGGCGATATTGAGGAAGGGCAGGTCAAGCAGTTTATTTTTCTTAGTGAGCACTCGCACCGTACCTCTCTGCTCAACAATGAACAGCGTTCCACTACCATCTCCAGGAGGAATGGCAGCAAGAGGATTTTTTAAGCCACTAGCTACCACAGTTCCGCAGAGACAGTCACTTGAGGTAGATGTGTCCTCGACGTTCGGAGGGAAAGTGGGTCCGTTAATGATGCCGGGGTAGCAATACCATGGATAGGTAGGACTGTGGGCCTTACAAAATCGGCTCGAGTCGGGTAGAGTATTTGAGTATCCTGTCGAGTTTAGACCAAAGAAATCAAATATTATATCGTAGCAAATGTTGTAAAACTGTCGACAATAACCATGGCACAGACTAGGAAACTGCCTCCCGTTGCTCGTCTCTGGGGTTCCATCGTATATGTGATTGGCCCATGGAGAGCACTCCGTACAGAGAACCCGCTTAAGCATGAACCTGCAAGCCTTTCTTTGATTTGATGAGCAGTAGTTTGCGGTAGCTTTTTTCGCATCTAAGCGTATACGCTTCTCGTCAGCAAAATAACAGCACGATTCACGGCCAGCTCTGTAATCTCTACAGACGTGATTCTTTCTTCGGAATGGTGCTAAGGAGTCCAAACACTGAGGATGGCCTTTGACTTGAAAGCCAAGAATGCATAATAACACACAGAGAAAGAGGTGTTGAACCATTATACGTCCAAAAGAAATAGTACTGAGACTTCGAATCGAACTGATGTGATCATATGACGTAATCAGAAGTCCTGGCCATGAAAGGGTCTACCTTGCTATAGCCACCTGATTGAATTACAGTCCTAATATTCCCACGTTCCTCCAGGTATATATATCTCTAGTCTATATAGTCCACCTAGCTCTAACTGATGCACAAATACATAGTAATAAACATTTAGATTTTCTGAAACTCATAGCTGTACAAATGAATACAAACAATGGTTTATCTTTATCAGTCTGGCACATCTAGGAAAAGTCTGTCTCCAACAGCTTCAATTGGCTTCTTCTCTACAGGCTTCTCAGTAGCCACATCTGATGAGGAGGGTGGTAGAAGATCCTCACCAATATAGGAAATGTTTACCAGTTCCTGTAATTTGGGACACTTTTGTAGTAAAATATCTCCATAGTGTTCTCCAAAGCCACACCATACTATAGAAAGGAGAATATAAAGTAGAAAAGTGTGTAGAATACATATATACTAGAAATACTGAAACACTTAGAGCTGTACAAATGAATACAAACAATGGTGCATCTTTATAGCAAGCATGACACACAATGTGTTTAATTGCATCACAGCACTCACATGGGTTACCAGGCCATCTTCTTGTGACATCATTAATCATGAGACAGAGGGCACACAAGTCAAGGGGGAGAAATATCACGCCAAATGGAATAGCCACCCTAGCATCAACTCGAACCATCAAAAGAATCTAAACAGTAGTGAATATGTGTAGAGGTTGAATGATAGGGATTTCTTCTAACTGTGTCAAACTACTTATCTTTCAGATAGCTCATCTTTCGGCCTTTAGGTGTCTAAAGACGAGAGGTGAACCGTCTGAAAGATATAAAGAGGTTGACTACACCAGCATAGAATAGAGGTAAAGTATGAGCAGCTAACACTGCACTACCCTCACTCACCAAAGAGAGGGTCCCTAAAAACAGAATACAGAGTGCTGTGATGATGCAGAAAGGAAAGACAGCTTTCTCTGTCTGCCTCTCTGGATCCAGCCACCTCTCTCTGCTGAGAATGGGGACACAGATGGAGTATAGAATCACAAATACCACTAAAACAACTATAGATATCCATGTTGGTATCAGGGTGACCTAAGGATGGACAATAGGAATCCATGGAACATGAATATCACATACCATTTTGCTATGTCATCAATAAAGCATACATATATATATATTGCTGAGTTATTTTATGAGAATGCATTTTTTCTTTTGTCATCTCAACTGTACTATCATGCACATTAACATTATTATACAGTCACTAAGACTTACTGTGTAAGATAGAGTGTTCAAGCCATCTAACCTAGTTCCTAGGACTATTGCTTGAATGAAAGCGAACACAGATAAGGTTTCCATCTGTAGAGAAAGAGTGAAAATAAAATGGCTCCACTACTAATATGCTACCTCTGTGATATTATACCTCACAACTTCTATTTTTCAGAATCGCCCAAAAACAAAAACTAGCTGACAAAATTGCTAAGAGGTACAGTGGTGTGAAGGCCGCCCGCCATGGAATTGCACCCGTATCAGCGGCTGCCACTATTAAGATCTCTCCTAAAAACAGCACTGACAGCAAAATGGAGGACAAAATCAATGAACAGCAGTGTGTTCTCTGTTCTGTGTCAAACCTAGATATATTTAATGTGTAACACAATATTATACTATATACACATACAGGCACCTTCCTATGTATATACTACTATTCATTGCTAAAGATTAATGATGATACATTTGTAAGTAGATGAAGAAGCGATAGACAGTGTTAATTGGGGAACATTGCAAGGTCAGTACCTCTGATATAGGTCACACAGTGAGCCCACCTGTTGATGTTTCTCTTCTTACACCAAACAGCTGATCCTACTATGAATCCTATTATGAAGACACAGTTCCAAATCCAAATGGGAATGAAAACCAGACCATAACTCCACAGTATCACATTATCCAAGCGTAAAGACAACAGAATGACGAATATCAGCAAACAGAAGAAGACAAACTGATTCCTTTGACAAAAAAGACACATAAATAATCTGTAGCATTGTATAAATGATATCTATAAATGCTCTGCTCCAAAAATCATAACACGAACTATCCTTGCGAAGATATAGACGATCAACTTTTATAATTCAATATAGTACGGTAGCTACAAAGCAGACCACGTATTACTACACTAACCCTAGGTTTATCTTTGTGAATATGTCTTTGCATTTGCATAACATTTCGACTTTGAGTTTATACTACGGAAAGACCTCAGTCCATAGCAGCAGTACTACTACCTGAAGTAGAAAATCGCCATTTTAATTTTTATACTCGACAATAATCGAGGCAATTATCGTCAACAACTTGGAGGAGACTGGGGGCCATATACGTACTTACACATTGTATAAAAATCATGTTTTATGTTTATTTTGTAAAAGTCCTTCTACAACATTTGCCGTTGCACTTTCAAAGCTCTCCCTCTCTTGTAAAAGCACTCCCCCATCCTCATCCTACAGGGAGACAGACCCATTCAATCCTCAAGCAACATCAGCTCAGCAACTAGCCACTCACCAAAGAGTCTGTTCTGTTTGTTAAATTTGACCCAGAATGGCTCTTTATTTTGACAGGTGGTGAGTACCCTTTGGCTGTGGTGGTATTTGTGGTGACCTGCTGTCTCAGCTCCTTCATTCCTGCTACATACTTGTCTGCCTGCGTCAACCTCAGCTGCTGATCCAAAAGAGACTGGCTCGTCTCCATCTGTTTCAGTTGTGTCTTGAGGTGCTTGATTTCAGTCTCTTTATCTTCACAGGATTGCTCACTTAGACACTCCTGTACAAGGTATCATCATACTGTGCACTAGGAGAGTATATTTAACATGTGTGTGGCTGAGTATCTCCTTACTTTAGCTCTTTCGGCTTGTAGCACGCACTCCAAGCTGTGAATGGTCGACTCCTGTCTCTCAAGCTAAACATGTGGGCATGTAGTGTTTATGTAGGTAGGTATGATTGTAACACACATAACTGTTGTACTGTGTGTAAGACTTGATGCACCGTGCATGTATGTATATACCTGATTCTTGTAATAGTCGCGTTCCGACTTTAGATTGTCAATTTCAATGAGCAACTGAGGATAAAATCATTTAATGAATAAAGGAAAAGTTAACAAATGTGGAATGATGCACAATGTAACCTTAGCAGTGTCCTTCTTCAGAAAAGCCATTTCTTTAGATAGACCATCTTTTGACTTGTTTAGCTGGTTAGTTAGGTCTCTCAGGGAGGACATATCATCGTGAAGAGCTTTCTAGAATACAAGAAGTAAACAAAACAACATACAGCATTATTATAAATATCTTTGATTGATTCTACAACAATTTTAAAATACAGAGGTAAGTGACACTGTAATACAGTTGATGTCTACCTTCTCATCCTGCTCTTGTCTGAGTGTGTGCTCCATCTTGGAGAGGGCACTACTCAAGCTGGACATTTGGACCTCATAAGAGTTCAGTGTGGCAACGTGCTACAGAAAGATGCACGCACCAAGAATATGACGACAGTACTTCTGACACTGAAGGTGGAGTTAGTACCTCTTCAATGGTCAGTGATTGGTGTTCGACCAGCTCCTTCAACTTGTCACATTCCTAAGACGGGTCAGTATTGAGATGATTCAAGGCTGAAGCGAGTGCAACATGAGCATACCTGGAGCAGAGCTACAAGTTGAAACTTGGCACTAGATGTCTCCTGCTGTGTGTGCTGTACATTGGCATCCAAGCGGTCTCTCTCATCATTCAAAGCTTGGAGAGAACTCAGCAAACTGATCTTCTCATCTTCCTATTGGATGTGAGCATTCAAAAAGCTTACCAGCAACAAAGGAAGATAAGTCTTACTTTTGCAGCAATAGCCTCTTCCAGTCTCTGTATGCTTTGGGCATACTCACGAAGCCTCTCGTGGCTTGTTTCCATCTCTTGTTTTGCCTGAACAAGTTGAGCATGCAAGCTCTACGTACGTAGAAAAGATGGAACAGACAGACAGATAGAATGGGATGCAAAGTTGGACAATGAATGGATGGATAAAATTGCAAAATTACTTGATTTTCCTTTGTCATTGTCATAAGATCTCCATTAAGATGATTAAACTGTTCTAGCACATCATCTTTTTCATGAGATATGGCATTGAGATTCTGCTCCACAGCCTGCAACTGTCTCTGAAGGCTGGCAATCTCTCTGTCCTTGCTAGCAACCCTCTGCTCCATAAGCCTAGTAAGGAAACCTCTCTCAGAGCAGTTCTACAAGTAAGTACATTCGGCTGGTGCTTACTCCCTTTCTTCCTGCAACTTTGTTAAGGTATTCTGTAAGTCTTGTTTCTCCTGACCCTAAATATTAACACAAACTAGTTAATGCTTACAATGAATGAAGGCCTTAGTAGACAAGTGAGAAGGCAAGGAGAACTCTGCCACTCACTGTGGTAAGTCATGGAAGGTACAGAGAAGGAATGACCAAATATAAGACCTGTGGTGCTATGTATGTACATACATACATACCAAAGCTGCCATTTCATTGGCTTGCTGCTCCAACTGCTCTGTAGTTTTATCTGCAGTTGCTTGGAGCTGGTCCCTCTCTGCATCCAACTCCTTCAGAGCTGTCTGAAGCACCTCAACCTTGCCCTGTGAACAAACATGCTGTATATATCACAACTGTACTAATATAAACTGTGTCTCACTATTCTCTTGACCCAAAGGTTGATCATGCAATGGCTCACTTCTTGTAGCTCCTTCTTTGCCCTTGCCATTTCCTTCTGAAGGTTTAATCTTGCTTCTTCAGATAACTAAGCACAAATATGAATACCAACACTACATTGTTGCAATGAAAGTCAAACCAATGAGGAATGTCCTTTAATTATGTATCAATATCAATATCAAATTATTATTATACTGGCACACTCCACTCCAAATTGCTATTTTTCAGGAGACCAGTGATAGAATTATCACAAATAAGTAGTGGTTGTACCTTCAATCTCTCCCTTATGGCATTATAATCAGATTCAGCTTGTTTGATAGCCTCATCTCTCTCCATCTTTATTCTCCTCAGCTGAACATTAGTAGGTTGGCTGGACATCTCAGCTCGCAGATGATTCAGGTCCTCGTGAGCCTAGGCCATGCATACGTACACATGTGAAGGCACATGGCTGAATGGTTGTGGGGAACTGAATATACCCTCAGACCTGTTCATAGAGTAGCTTGAAATTGTCTCTATCTTTGGCTAAGTCCTTGCCATCCTGTTGAATCTACGTGTACATACATACGTACATATTTATGTACAGTGACATGTCAGTCATTTCAACATCTTGGAGTGATAGGAAGTAGAGGTTACTTGCATACTTGTAGAAGTTGCACTTCAAACTCTTGGATAGCTGATCTCAATCTTTCTCTTTCCCCGCGCAGTGTTCTGTTCTCCTCAAGTAGAGCCTTAGTGGAGCCCTGGCTGGCTAGTCTGGTCTTTTGACCAAAGTCAACTATCTCCCTTTCTCTCTGCTGTAGGTCTCTCTTCAGCCTATCAATCTGTTGCTGCAGTTGTCTCACCTCCTCAGAGTGTTGCTGACTGTCCTCGCTCCTCACATTAAGTAGCTCTCGCAAGTGGTCTGAAGTGGTCTGCAGCTCCGCCTTCTCCTGGCAACCCAATAGAACAGGGAAGCAATTAAAAGTGAAGTTGGTAAATTAAGGATTAATGATATTCATAGATTTGAATTGAGGCTAAACAGAAGATTTGAGCTAGGCTGTTTAAGATGCAATGATGTACAAACACACACATACATATACAGGTTAATCAATATGATACATGTCTTACAGCTCTGAGGGTTATAAGCTCATCTTGGCACTGTTCCAGCAAAAGTGACACACTTTGCTTTTCACTCTACACATATATGTACGGTGAAATGAATCTCTTGAATATTAAACACATCACATCACAACATAATATAAGGAGAGACTAAATAGGGACTCATTATCAAATGACCCTCACTTCAAGTTGCTGAATGAGTCCTTGCTTGTTATTCAAGGCCATCTGTTTATCTTGTTCCATCTGTTCTGCCATTTGATCTATGTTTCTCAGTTCACTACATATAGTAGAGTTTTTCTTAGTCAACTCTTGAACACGGTCTTCTAAGCGTTGTGATTTGGTTTGTTCCGCTTCCAATCTGCTCTCCAGTTTCTCTTTTGCTTCTTGGAGAAAATCAATCTGCACATTAAGGTGGGCCACGGTCTTCTCTGCACTACCAGCCGAAGTGTGTTGGATCAATGCTTCTGGTGGGCGTCCTCCAGTTAAGGACTCTGTCAGCCGCTCTATTTCACCCTCTCTCAGCTCAACCTTGATAATATCAGACAGTACACCACACTAAAGCTACATTAGTACAGCCAGAGAGTATGTAGCACACAGAATATAAAGAAATTCTCGATTCAACCAAATGAATGCAGTATTGTGCAAGCTCTTTCACCACTTACTTGCTTCCTCAGCTCTTCAATGTTGGCTTCTAGTATTTTCTGATTCCTGTCTTTTTGTTGCAGCAGGTTCTGAAACTCTTCAATTCTGTCATCAGCTACCTTCAGTAAATCTGCCACAAATGGATCTGGTTCGGGCAATACTGTCCTATTAACACCTCCACTGGGTGGTACCATGCAACTTATATCCATCCTTTGGCGCCGAAATGGTAACTTTTTCTCCCTCCCCCCGGGAGTGTGAATGACAGCTTGAAAGTTCCTTTCCTGCAACTCTAGTATCTTTTCAGATCTAGTCTGAAGTTCTCTCTCTAGGGATCTCAATTTTTGCACATACTGAGAGTTGAGGAACTTCAAATCTGCATTCTCGTGCTCCATCTTGCGCAAGCCAGCTCTCAAATCCCTCGTCTTCTGATCATGCATCTCCTTGCTTTTCATCAGCTGCTGATGAAGCTCATTATTCTCCTTGACTAGTCGTGCATTGTCAGCTTTATAAGGTTCAACACTCTGATCCCAAATAACCTAAACTCACAAAAGTATGTGGTACAACTGACACACTATATAATACATATGATTTATATAAAAATATTTTCTTAGACTTATAACCTTAGCTGACATACTCATAAGTATTATCCATAGAGCTTGTAATGACGTTTAGATATGCTAACACTTAAAAAGATAGCTGCACTTTGGGAGTATTGTATGATATCTCAACAATGATATTAAGACAAAACAGTAGCATCTTAAACGTGTCAACAGAAATTCTCTCACTTTTTGTTCTGTATGTTTGCTAAGTTGCAGCTTTGCCTTCTTCAGACTCTCTGTGGTATGGAGCAAGTCGCCAAAGACTTTCTCAACTAGAGGAAGAGAGTCCACGCTCAATGGCTGCTTATAACCTAGCTGGTCAAGCCGTTTTCTCAAAGAAATAAATTTGGTTTCCGTCATCTTCCCGCCATTTTTATTACGAAGGTGGGGTGCCGTCGTTCGGCAGGCAGACTGAGGTGACAAGATGGATGCAGTAACGCCTACTATAGTGATTCAATCGGGATCGCCTGTGCCTGAGGAGGAAGGCCAACAAGAAATCGAGATACACGTTCCAGAATCTCCTAAGAAGGAAAATCGAGGCCAAGGAGAAAATGCTTTCGCAAAGCTTGTTCGAACCCTTCAGCTAATCAAGCAATGGACCGGCCGGACCGACCGAGAAATAGACCGTAAGGATTCATTTTTGCAACGTTTCAAGATGAATGCGCCCAATATAGATGATGCTTTTGTTTATCAAGTAGAAGACGGCCTTCAAAACGGCACAGATGGTCCACGCATTTTGAAAAGAAAATTTACTTGGGTCTTTAATCCAACTAGCAATTGGCTCTACCGATGGCTCCTTGTTATAACGCTGACCGTTCTGTATAATGCTTACGTTATTATAGCGAGAGAAACATTTGACCAGCTTCACACATATCCAGTTAACCTCTTGCCCCTTTGGTTAATTCTCGACTACCTTGCCGACTTGCTGTATGTCTTGGATATTGTGGTACAATTTTTTACAGGATACCTAGAACAAGGCTTGTTGGTTACCGACCGAAAAAAGTTGGCGCTGCATTATTTCAAGTCAAAATTTTTTTATTTGGATATTCTGTCTCTGGTGCCCACTGATATACTCTATGCTATTCCTGACATTGGTGTTGCCCATCCCATTGTCAGAATTAATAGACTCTTTCGTATACATCGGGTATTTCAGTTCTTTGATGCAACGGAAAGCAGAACAAATTTTCCAAATGTATTTCGTTTGTTAATCATAGTTCAATGGATCTGGTTGTTCATTCATTGGAATGCATGTTTTTTCTTTCTAATATCCCAAGCAATTGGTTTTGGGGCTGATGATTGGGTATACCCTAACCATACCGATCCCAACTCGGAATGGGCTTCACTAAATAGGCAATATGTATACTCACTATGGTGGTCTACCCTTACCCTTACTACAATTGGGGAAATACCCCCACCTGAACAAGATTGGGAATTTTTGGTTGTTATTATTGATTTTCTTGTTGGTGTGTTAATCTTTGCAACCATTGTTGGAAATGTTGGTGGAATTGTTACTAACATCAATGCAGCAAGAATAGAATTTCAAGCAAGATTGGACGGTATCAAGAGATATATGCAATATAGGAATGTAGACAAAGAACTACAGGGAAGGGTGAAAAAATGGTTTAACTACCTGTGGGTCAACAATCGAGCCATAGATGAACATGAGATACTTGAATCACTTCCAGACAAATTGAAAGCAGAATTAGCCATTCATGTTCATTTTGCAACACTGAAAAGAGTACAAATATTTGAGGAATGTGAGGCTGGTTTGCTGGAAGAGCTGGTTTTGAAGTTAAGACCACAAGTTTTTTCTCCTGGTGATTATGTATGTCGTAAAGGAGACATTGGTAAAGAAATGTATATTGTTAAGCATGGAAAGCTTGAGGTTGTGGGAGATGATGGAGTGACTATCTTGGCCACATTAACTGATGGAAGCTATTTTGGTGAAATTAGTGTCTTAAACCTTGGAGGCAGTGGAAATAGAAGGACAGCAAATGTCAGATCTGTAGGATATTCAGAACTATTCTGTCTTTCTAAAGATGATTTACTTGATGCACTAAAAGAGTATCCTGAAGCAAAGGCACTGCTGGAAGAAAAGGGGAGAATGACTTTGGTGAAGGATGGTACTTTGGACGAACACTGTGCAGTTATTAATGCAGAAAGACTAAGTACCCCTCAGCCCTCATCAGCTGTAGTCAGGAGGATTGATCAGCTGGAAGCCAACTTAGAGAGGCTGCAGAGCAGGTTCACAAGGTTGTACAATGAATATGATAGCAGCCTAAGGAAGCTGAAACAACGAATAACTCACTTGGAACGCTCAGGACACAAAGACTAACATTTTTTAAATACATATCACTTTTAATTTAATTTTTGTTTTGCTGTGTTTGTCCATTTACAGTAGACCCCCTCCTTGTGTTTATTTTAACTATGAATCTACTTATCACATCTTGTTGAGAAAATATATAGCATAAAAATGGCGGCAGATATTCCTTTGGAGCTATGTCCGTCTTTGGGATTATTTCTGGTGCCACAGACAAAATTGTTGATTGACGTCATCCTTCCAGAGATTAAAACTATAGGAGTATCCATTTCAAACTGGGATATGATGGAGAAACTGAGAATCGGTGCAAAACCCGAGGAGTTTCTCAATCTTAGGGTTCATCAAGGTACTCGTGAAAGAATTACTTTTAAAGGCGAACTAGAGTCGTTGCGAGCGTTAAGAAAGGTAATTTTACTTCTTAATGGCAAAACTATGCGAGTACCGGGTTACTTTGGTGCATTCAAGGTCAAGGCGTATACAGCCGATGTCTACTTTCCAACTAAAATTGAGTGGGAGGTGTACTTTAAGGGTAGAGGGGTAGACTCATTTGAAGAAGGTAGACCTGGTGAAAGAGCTGACACGGTTCTTATTTCAAATGCCCCCCGAAAATGGTTTCTTTTGAGAGATGAAGAGATTGAGGAGGAATCTGTATCAACAGATTTAATTAGCAGTGTTTTCTCCAAATTTGGCACCGTGAGGAACATTAGTACTTACCAAGAGAACGGCGGCATGAAACATGAAGATGATAGTAATAGTGCATTTAGATCATTTGGTCCTGTCCCTAGTAGCTCTGAGAGGGCAATGGAGATATATGTCCAATTTTCAGACTATGTAGGCTTTTGCAATGCAATGATGGGATTAAAGGGAATGAAGATGATGAGGAAGACTGATCAGTCACAGGAAGTAGCAGACATTGATGTTACCTTTGACAAGTATGTATGGAACTTTATAAAATGCTTTACCTCTTGTATACGTAATTGTATGACCACATTTAAACATTTGAAGGTGGGCAATAACTGGTCTATATGTACATGCATCACATGACCCAATCAGATTTGCATGAGATAAGAGTTGAAGGAGCTATGAAAGGATGTTTTAACAATGACTGGTGGTATATAACTGATCAATATACATAAGAACAATCGAGTGACCATTTCCTCGGCTTGTTATATGAATAGGAGAGAGAGGATACATGAATAGGTTATGGTTATGTATAAAACACTTTTTCCTAGATTTGGATGAAGACTTTTTGTCCTTCCTCATTAGGCAGCATGATGTTTAACTGTTAGTAGGTAGCTGTATATATAGGTGTGTTGTGTCATGATAATTTGGTTTGTGTCTTTATTTAGATCTGGTTACATGTCAACTGAGAATGTCAAAAAAAGACAAGCTGAATGGGCAAAGGAAAGAGAAATAAAGTGCCAGGAATGTCTAAGGAGGAAAGAAGAGAGGAAAAGAAAGGAAGAAGAAGAGGAGGAATTAAAGAGACAAAGGAAAGCAGAACGTACTCTAAGAAGACAGAAAAAAGCTGAACAGAAAGAGGCAATCATCACAAAACTAAAAGATATAAGTCAGCAGCGTCACAAGGAAGCCCAACGTTTACTGCGAGTTCTTCTAGCCGGAGCTGCTGAAGTGGCTTATCAAGAGCAGCAAAAACAAGAGATAGCTTACAAAAGGAATAAAATGAAGAAGTTGAAGCAAAGAGTGGAAGCATTGGAATCTAGTAGAAAAAATGTCGAGAGTGAATTGCATGCAAAAAGACACAGACATTAATCAGAACCTCCATTATGTAATTAATAGCAGTGAAATAGGTAGTAAAAATGCTAAGTTTGGAGAACAGTAATAAGTTATTCTTTCAGCAGTTTCCCCATAAGTTTATATTTTAGCTGGTATTTTTCTTCCCATTCCTGGAGGATCTTTTTCTCGTCTTGTTCCAAATCACTCAAATCGTCCCATTCATCTTGCAACGAGTTGGTTGAAAGGTCCATCTTAGCTAGAGCCCGACTGGCATCTCGCCCAGCAAACTGCTTGTATGAACCATCTTCCAATATCAATCATAAAGGAAAACAACCAGAAAACGCTACTTTAATTTCAATATTATTTATAATTGTCTAATCGATAATCAATTGTATCCATAATTGTACTAACCGGGTCCGTACATGGCCTTGGATACTGTAACATCGTACACATTGCCATTTAGAGCCACTAGAATAGGCTTGTTCGGATCTGACCCATCAAACTCCAGCAATTCCTTCAAAGTGAAATCTCGAGGTTCAATTTCAGGATTCTTGATCTCCACAACTTTTTCTTCCTTCGTAAAGAATATTTTCTTCAATAAAAGATATCCCAATAACAAGCAAGCTCCTAATAAAATAACATTGATTATTCCTTCGACCTCCATTTTTCTTTGTTAGCAGATAACTAACGTGACGTATTGTAAACGCCTCATTAATTATCTTCGCCTTATCCAAGTCTTGTCAAATTATATATCATAGATACAAAAAGTATAAACAGGCAACTGATGTACAGGGTATTGGTCACTACTGTACATGTTCTAGAGTAGCAGACTTCCACTCGTAACTACTGGCATCAGCAAAAGCCTGTGCTCCCATGACAACATAGACACCTCCCTGTGTGGACACATAGCAATGCTAGATAAATCTACAGTATTACATTGTGTACTAGCTAATTGGGGACTTCTGTTAATACTTATCAGTAGTAATAAAGGCTACATCTATATACAATATGAACAGTTTTATTGTCTCCAGCAACTAAATCTTGAGGTAATCATTGCAATTCACTTTTAGTTTTCTCCTTGCATTGGTTTCCTTCAATTTGTTTTGACAGTCTCCCAGGTGACTATCAGTGACTCCTTGACTCTATAATAGTACAACAATCACTCATTTTAAAGTACCTAGGGCCTTCTACCCTAAAGAATGCAGCTTCTGTTTTTATAATGCATTGTTGTAACACTATATATGTCTGGATTTGCAGTAAAAATGATAAATTTCTGTACCTGTATCCATGGGTGCTTAAGAGCTTCTTTGGCTGTCAATCTCTTAGTATAGTCCAGGAGGAGGAGCCTTTCCACTAGATCTTTTGCTTCATCAGATATGGTTTCCCAGTATTCTGGATCCATGTCATAATTAGCCTTCATTATTCTGTCAAAAATGAACTGGTCTCCCCTTTCATCTGCAAAGGGTTCGTATCCACCTAACCTGCAGGGAATAGAGCAAAATTAAAATTTTCGTTTACAAAATAGGTAAATAGAAATAATGGCTTACATTATAAATAAGATGACACCAAGTGACCACATATCCACAGGCGGGCCATAAGATTTTCCCAGCAGTACTTCCGGAGCTGCGGAATAATAGAAGTGGCTGTGAGAGTCTGACTTGGCTAATCCCCCATAGTGGCAAATAGAGATTGTAAGACTAACCCACATATCCAGGTGTACCACAACATGTCAGCTGGGTAATACTATCACCAAGGATACGAGACATGCCAAAGTCAGCCAGCTTCAGTGGAGCATCCTCACTCTCGTTAGCATATAGTAGGTTCTCAGGCTGTATACGTACATTATAATGCCACTGACACAAACATATATGCAGATCAAATTACAATTTATACAATCAAACGACACTGTTCATTTTGGGAAGAATTACATGCCTTGAGATCCCTGTGTATGATACCATTGTTGTGAAGATATTCAACAGCTAGTAACATCTGTTTCATTGCTTTCTGAGCTGTTTGTTCACTATAGGTACCTTGATCAATAAGCCTATATGCAAAGTGGTATCTAGTAAAAGGAAAGCTACAGAATTACAAATTTATTCTTCAAATACCTATCAAACATCTCTCCTCCAGTAACCAATTCTAAAACCAAGTATATATTTTCCTCTGATTCATAAATTTCTCTCATTTTTATCTGTAAAAAGTGAAATAATGTTATGCAATTGTCATCAGTTTATGATGAAATGGTACAGTTAGTGACCCAAAAATTCAACAACTTACGATATTTTCATGGCTGACTCGCAAAAGCACACTCACTTCTCTGTTCATAGTCTTCTGGCTGACGTGCTAAAAGAAAGAAGGGAGTGCTGTATGGATAATTGGCAATCGCCTTTCTATTTAGGTGTCCTTGGTTACAGGACATTGTTACCTTTTTCTGTATAATTTTAAGCGCATAGAACGCCTGTGTCTTGAGGTGTCTGCACTTTCGTACTACTGCCGTCGCGCCTCTGCAAATCGATATCAAATTAATTTTGTGTTTGTAAACCGGCAGTGTCCAGCTTGCATGAATAACACTTACTGTCCCAATATTTCCAATATGCTATAACTGTCTTCGATTGGCGTCTTCAAGGAGTTTTGGAGTAGGTGATCCATTCTAGATCTTCAGCTCGCAGATTTGGGGGCGTGTCACATAGCTACAAGTTAATAAGTTTTACCTCTAAAAATGGCCACCAAAATAATGCAAGACCCCAAACTGCAGCCGCAAGCTAGCAAAAGCGACACGCCTCTGACTGTATACGAAATGACATTGAGTAGAAGAGGGTTGACTGAAATTAAGGGACTGGAAAAATATAAAAAGCTGAGAGTTTTAGATGCTTCCTGCAATAAGCTCGCAGACACTCAGGGTATTCAGTTTAATCATGTAAGGGTCATGACAGCTGCATCTCTGAGGATGTCTGATGTTTATTTGTATTCAATATTTAATTAGGAATTACGAGAAATAAAACTGTATAGTAACTGCATAGCTGGCGAATTAAAAGGATTCCAGAGGTAACTTTATCGTGAATGTAGAATAGTGAACTGTACCTGAGTGTCGTTTGATTTACGTATTCTGCTCCTAAAAGGAGTTAGAAAATTCTAAGTACAATTCCTAAAATTTGGAAATGTGTAAGGTCCATCTTATTCTCTTTCAGACACGGACAGTTGGTGCATCTTCTGCTTCAGGACAATAAGATCAGTTCCATTGGTGAGCCAAAGGGCCCATGGTATTAATAAAAGGAATTAAAAATGCACACTGAACCAGTATTCTATACAAGTATACGTGAGAAATATAGATGTGTATTATTTATCAGCAGACTATCAATTTAGTTACACACTGTATGTTATACTGGATGTAGTACATGTTAGGCTGTTTTCTAAGTGCAGTTGTTTTTACTCAGGTGAAGGACTTAAAAACTTGAAAAGATTGCAACACTTGCGCTTGGATTACAACTTGTTGCTGAAAGTGTCTCCAAAGGAATTTATAGACTGTCAAAGTCTGCAATACCTTGATCTTAGCTATAACATATTGACCATGTTTCAGTGTGGTTATAGCCTGCCTTCCCTGGTACATTTGAATTTAGCAGGAAACAAACTGACCATGCCTCCATCAGATGTACAGAAATGTCAAAAGGTTAGTTTTGAGATAATGCATGATTCTTAAAGGAATTGGAGTACATGATACACAAAACTTCTGTCATTTGTTAAAAGTATCACTCATTAGGTTTGTTGACCTTTTATGTGTGTTTGTTTTTCTACAGTTGGAAGAACTAGACATTTCAGGTAACCCCATTAGGGCTTTTGATACTCTTAAGGGAATGCCACATTTACAGGTAGAGTGTGCAGAGCTCAATATTGAAGCACCTTGTTAGCATGCATGACCCATTTTTACAGGGAAATGGTGTGTTTAGATTGTTACTGGTTCAGTGTTGTTTCACTGTCACTGTCAGTAATTGTTCTTTTGGTTAGGTTCTAAAATTGGAAAGTTTAAATTTGGAATCACTTCCGAAAATTTCCACTTTAAAGACACTTCAACAATTACATTTGAGCAATAACAAATTTAAAGATTTAAATGGTATAGTACTCAGGTTTCCAAACTTGACAGTTTTGGATGTGAGTGGAAACCTGCTATCGTCACTGGAAGAACTATCACATACCCTGAGACAGTTACCAAAACTTCAGGAATTTATCATGACAGGCAATCCAATACAAGCATCTGTAGAGATTAGAACTCAACTTCCAGGAGTTCAGATTGTGGACCAGTGTGATAAAAGGGTAGGGCAGCGACCAGCCACGCCCAACCAACCATATATCAATGTTAAAAAGATGGAGTGTGATTTTGACAAGTCTCACGATGTCTTGGTTTCAGCTCAATCTGAACTGGGTGGCAAGTATGGTTTTTCCATGCATTGCTCAGTTTTTTTATCTATAATTATCTATAATTGTATTCTGTGCTATAGATTCACAGAGTTATTCCATGTTCTTGATGACCTGGATGATAAACACGATTCTGTGAGGCCACAAAGTTGCAGCAACAGCAGAGCAAGACTTCAACATGCAAGAAACTTTGCCACTTCTTCCATCCAACAAGAACCTGATCATGTGACTTCTACAGATACTTCACACAATGTTAATGCAGTATAATATCGTAGAGCATTCACAATGCTTTTAAACATATTCAAATTTATACACAGTACAATAAAATTGTAAACTTCTATGTTTGCCTCAGAGGGACCCGTTCAGATAGCTCATCTTCAGTACATGAGTCTTCGCCTCCTTGCAGACGATCTTCCTCCCTTTGACTTGCTGAGGGAGCTCCTCTGCTGGTTCTAGCTTCAGTCAGACCCATAACATCTTTATTCATGTGAAATATTACACCATCTCCTTGACTACGTACATGGATGATAATTACACAATGCATCATGCTTATATAGTAAATATGTCCTAACTATCCACCTAACTAAATAGTAAATCAGAATTCCCTAACTATCTTCAGCTGTATTTGTGGCTCCTGAGGTTCTATGGCAATTCTCTATGTGGATGTCCACCTCAAGGCATTGGTTTAGTAAAATGTATGGCTAATGTACTTACCTGGTAAATATGGGTAAAAAGGCAAGCAATATATTAGTTCCAAAGACTTGCTGTAGATTGGCAATACATCCCTGGTTATAAACCTTTCCATCGGGTCCATCACTGAAATGTGGAGGTTCCATATTCTCTACGTGAAAAAGTCAAATGAACAATATCAAGTCATTTTATGATCAGTTTAAAAAAATATTTACCAATTGTGGTCTTGTTGGAGGAGACCAAGTACAAGTGAAAGAGAAACAGGATGAGAGTGGCAAACCCAAAGGTCAAAGCCAAAATGTACATCACCATAGTATTAAACTTGGACCAGTAAAAGGAAAATTCTTCTGTGGCTGTTCCATTAGCAGGTGGAGCTAGTAAGTCAGTCTGTAGTGACACAAAAGGGCAAATATAACAAGACCTTGGCTACACCATTGGCATTTACCAAGTGTAAATGTTGTGCATACCTACCCATATAAAATAGAAGTCATATCCTGATGTTGCCATGACATAGAAACAAAGAAAAACAGTGTAGAACAGAAATAAAATAAAGAACTTGTAGTTTGCATATCCAACGCAGTTACAGACCCTATAAGAACACAATTATAATATTACAATTACTTTATTTCATTAGCTTTTCATAGCAAGGTAAATTCAAGTGAAAGTGTTACATGAAAGTCACACGACAATCACATGACAATCACATGATATGCCCAAGATATTCACATGATAATCACTAGAATATAGCTGCAAGGAAGACTTACCACGGACAATGATGATCCATTTTGAGAACACAATTTTCACATCTTGAGCAGTGATGGCATCGATCAGGCTTAATTATCTTGCAGTATTGACACCATCTGACACTTCCTTTACGAGACACATTGTGCACAGGCAGACCAGTGCTGACAGACAACAAAATGGCCTCCTCATCAGCCTAAAAATTAAAACAAAAATATCCATGTTGTGCATTGTGCAATACCAAGTAAGCGACAAATAGTAAAAATACCCCTTCTTGGGCTAATCTGTCCAGGGTTTCACTCCCTAGGTAGAAGTTGGATGGTACTGTAGCATGTTTTGCAAATATACTTCTGAAGTATGTTGAAAGCAGTAAGAACAGAAGCACGTGTGCTAGTATGAGTATTATTACTGTAGAACAAGAACAAATGCTGAGATAAAGTTATATAATATAATACACTAGTATACAAATATAATTAAGAAAAAGGAACTAATTGCACAATGTTGTCTGTGCAAAGCTAAGGTTAGGATGTAATAAATAAGATGTATGTATTCAAGTAATTGTCCTATTTCATCAAACACCAGAACAATACATACCTCTGGCTGCTAATGGTTTGTCCGCCAGACCTGCAGTAGATGAGAGGAATTTATTTTAATGTGTTAAAAATATTAATTTTATGTTTGGAACGATACATCTTCCAATAAGTTGGACTACCTGGCGTCCCAAAGGTAAGTTTGACAACCCTTGATCTGTTGGTAGAAAGTAATTGGTCAAGGACATACCTGGTCCCTGGAATATCATTACGATAAATACGTAGACATAGTATCCCCATAGGATAGCTAGGATAACGAAAATGACTGGAACTAGAGATACAATCCGAGAAAGTAGCCTTCCTGTCTTGTTCAACCTGGACGCCTCTTGTCCTCTCCTCAATCGAATCATCTCTCTTCTTCAGTGCAGTGACAATAGAGATTAAATGATTATCCTATATTACTTTGAGAACAATTTACCAAATTGAATTAGCAACATTTTAATAATAATATACACCTACATCAATTGGTAGCCATTTTCTCCTAGAATTGCGCAATGCCTCTCATTTGATGATCAAAAAATGGATGCAGGTAAAGATTTTTTTTCTTCATATGATCGCTTTATTTATACTAAATATTATATATCCTCTATACAACTTCATTAAATTGTGCCACTGTATGGACCCCATTATAGCTCTGTAAAGGCGTTTCTTCATATTAAGATTATCTATCACTTAATTTCACTTATTGCGTTTTTACTTTTGTAGAGGAAGTCTACTCAAATCCAATAGCGCCAGATTCGTAAGTCTATCAATTGCCACATATAGAAGTACCAAAATACGCAAGTGAACACGTATCCTCTCTCGTTCAGGGTCCAAAGACTGACAAATGCAGACTTTAGACAGATGCTGATGACTCCCAGAGCGGCACCAGCCAAGTCTAGTGCCAGCAAGTAGGTACCCGACTCCACCCCCTGGAGGAGACTGTTCTACGTGCATGTGGAATGTTCATATGGATTATTGTATTTTTGCTTCCACCAGAGAAGACAGGGAGAAGGCACTGACTGAAAAGAAGAATCAGCCAAAGAAAAGGTGAGGCCTGCATTAGGTCCCTGAGTCTGTATGAGGCAAACTGTGTCTTATGGTATTGCCGTTGCTGTTGAAGTTTCATAGCAAAACACAAAAAAGAGGAAAAGGAGAAACAAAATGAACTATTGAGTAAATACAGAGACAGGGTAAGACCAGTCCTGTGAATCTACGGGACAAGCTCTTACATTATCATCCTTTGCATCGTCTGGGATGTCATTAGCTACATCTTGACAGTATAGTTTAGCAGCTGACATAAAACTGAATCTCTGCACTCCCCCAGGCCAAGGAGAGGAGGGAAGGTACTAATCCAGACTATAAGGAGATCAGTGATTCATCTCTTAGTGTGCCAACTGGATACAGAGCTGTAGGCCCCGATACTAGTCTGTAAGCCAACCACATCATGGGTACATATCCGTACATTGAGAGTCATCTACTGCCCTCTGCAGTCACCAATTAGAAGAGCAAAGGAAGCGCGTGATTGACGAGAGCAAGTATTTGGGCGGTGATATGCAGCACACCCATTTGGTAAAGGGATTGGACTACGTGTTGAAACAGAAGGTAGGGGTACTTGTGTGGAGTGGAATCTGGCTCATTTAAGTGAGAACTGATATTATCACTTGACAGAGAATAGAAGCAATGCAAGCTGAAAAATTTACCGAGAAGAAGAAGATAACCCAGCAGAAACATGAAAAAGATAAGTGAGTCTTAATATCTTATTTCACGTAGTCACAGAAACAAATTAACCACTGGATACACTCAAACAGTGGAATTATTGTGTTAGATATGTAGCAACTGTGACCTTTGTTCCTCTAACTATTCCAGTCCATCTCCACTTTATATTCTCATTATGTTACTATGTGGGTATTGTAGTATTTGTTCTATATAATCTCTGTGACTGTTTGTAGGGAGGATGAAGTCAAGTTTAGCACTGTGATAGGTTGGTTGGAAACATGTTTAACCTGCATCACTATTAATCCTAGTTTTGGGAACTCTTTTCAGGTAAAAATATTTACCGAAGTGTGTTTGTCAATCGGCCTCCGCTGAGAAATGAGTTGTTTGCACCTGGTCGAATGGTAGGTCAAGACATACTACTTTATACCAGCACCATGACGCCTTAGGTGAATATGAGGTCATTCACTACAACGCCATGGTGGCAATTCTGAGCCTATACTTGTATATATGTTGGTATTTAGTATATGTACCCAGCTTTTCCATGCATTCAGTAATGAGATTCATATTATAATTAGATTCATATGTAATATTTTCGTGATACATTTAAACTGTTCGCATAGGCCTATGTATATGACCTGGAGGATGAGTACATGGGGGGAGACATACCAACCACTCTGATCAGGAGCAAGGCAGACTGTCCTCAGATTGAGGTGAGTGTGGTACTTATCTTATGTCACATCTCTTCCAAATCATCGGTGCCATCATACATTCAGATTGCCTGCTAATATTAATTGTATTCATACATTCCATAAATACATTATAAACAATAATCCTCCACTGGAATGTGTATATACATGTGTGTATAGGACCATTCTCTGATGAATACAAATGATATCGTTATCAATAAGTTAACCCAAATTCTCTCCTACCTGAGGACTGGAGTGAAGCCAAAGAAACCCAAGAAAAGGGACAGAGGTACCTAACATCTTAATAACGAGCACAATTTAGACTTGACCCATCGACCATCATTCCTGGATTTTAAGGACTTTCTGATCCATTCCTCCTGTAGGCAAAGTAGAGGAGGAACATAGGAAAGGCAGGCCACCTGAAGCAGACTTGAGGTACACTTTCTGTCTCCAACAAATGGGTACTAATAGGAGCCACCTTCATGTGCAATTGTACATTCTCTGCTCAACTTGCAGCATATTTGATGATGCTGGTGATTACAAGTTTGATGCAAAGTTGAAAGCCAGTGCTGGTAAGGTCAAAAAGGGAAGCTACTTCAATGAGCCAGATGCTATGGATAAAGAGGTATGTATGTATACTCAGGTGTTCACCTCTTGTGTCTTGTTCACAAGCATGCTGTGCCAACTCAGGATGAATTCCTCCCACCATCTGCTGAAAGTATAGTCAAACCATTGGCAAAGAAGTTTGATTACACTGTTGGAAAGGATTCTGTAAGTCTCCCATCAACTGGTGCTCATAAATGGGTGATTATATACTTCTTTGAAATCTCTTAATGATTAGAAGAATTCGGATAAAAAAGATGATTTGATCCAAGCAGGATGGTCAGAAGCAGATGTGTCGTATCCTTTTGTTTATCTGTACTGTCAGACACACCCCCTGGTGGGTATGCCCCTCCCTTACTTCTTCCATATCTTCACATTCACCAAGAGAGCAGGCTCTGTTTCCGTCTAATTCATGCAAGTACATGCACAGAGATGGGAGGTGTGGACTGGTGAGTGTGTCTAGTCATGACCATTCCCACTCTTCTGTCCCCCTTCACTATATATAACACAATTTAGAGTATATATGGATAAGTGTTATATGTCAGTGACCTTGACTTGTGATCAGGCTGCACCAGCAGTTGGCTGGAGGGGGTGGGGCTGGGGGTGTGGAAGGTGAGGGAAAAGGTAAAATGGGCCCTGAGGAGGAGAAGGGACAGCGACTAATTGGACTAGAGGGCTCCTCTAGCTTGTACATGGAGTGCTATCCAGGGTAGGTGTTAGCTTGTACATGGAGTGCTATCCAGGGTAGGTGTTATATGGAGTGCTATCCAGGGTAGGTGTTATATGGAGTGCTATCCAGGGTAGGTGTTATATGGAGTGCTATCCAGGGTAGGTGTTATATGGAGTGCTATCCAGGGTAGGTGTTAGCTTGTACATGGAGTGCTATCCAGGGTAGGTGTTAGCTTGTACATGGAGTGCTATCCAGGGTAGGTGTTAGCACTGAGTACGGTCTCGGCCTTAGAGAGCCATAGACATTTCTCAGGTTGCTAAGAAGTTACTGACCTTGCACATGTTCTTGGGGTAGTATGTTGCACTATGACCTCGAGTCTGCATGTGTGCACTGAATCTGCACCTGTTAACACTGCACTGTATACAACTCTTACAACACATTAACTTTATATATTAGAGATTATTTTTATTCTGCTACATTTTTACAGTGCTATGGAAGAGGTGGATAGTGACGAGGAAGCAGATTACACTAAGATGGATCTAGTGAGTATTGGTGGACTGTTTGGTTGCTATGCTATAATTTAATTGACTTGTATATTTGTGGGAGGAGACCAATGGACGTACAACTGTCTCCATTTTATTTGGTGCCATGCAGGGAAACAAGAAAGGACCAATCAAAAGATGGGATTTTGAGAATGAAGATGATTATGCAGCCTATCAATCTAACAGGGAGGCCTTACCAAAGTACGTGTATATAACACAATGTGTAAATACTAGCAACAATTATATTATATTACATGCAAGTTGTGAGATAAATTACAAAATGGTCTCAATGCATGTGTATAGAGCTGCATTTCAGTATGGTGTCAAAATGCACGAAGGACGCAAGACTAGAAGAAGCAAGGGAGGGGGAAAAGGCGATATGGCCAAATTGAACAAGCAGTGGCAACAAATTAGTGCTGTTAGCTGCATGAGTGAAATCACACACTATGCATTAGGGTTTCTTAGTTATTGGTATATATATATACCGTAAATGGCACCGACATGAGAATTCCCTGTCTTATTTTTGTAGTTGTTAGCGAAGAAGAAAGATGGCAATTCTGAAGCTCCGTATGTGTGCATAATTGAAATGATGTTGCTATGAATATGTTTATATGTAATATTACGTGGGTGAATGTTTCACTTGTATGATGAATAGGTTTCTATCTACTTATAGGCAGAGTAAACGAAGTCGAGAATAGTTTTATGAATTCGAAGATTGTGCATGCTAGTGACGTTAAACATTAAACAGTTCTCTTTTCATTTTGTTATGTACAAGGTCTCTAAGTAGATTTACAGATATAAAATTATGGTATAAAATTAGAAAAGTATGAAAAGTAATTAACATATATATTTAAAAATCTCCAGATTGCATGTATGTCTTCTTTCATTCCATGATTGTGATAGTAAAGATCCGTTGTGTAGGTCTTTCAGTCTCATGATCAGCCTTTTGAATTTCAATTGGTCTCAATTGAAGTTTAAGAAATAATCTTTCCATTAATCCAGTTGCTTTTATTATAAAATGCTGTCGAAATGTATACTATACATATTACAAAAAAGGTTGGTGGAATGAAAATTTACATATATTATAGAGATGCAAGAGGCAAACCTCAAATGTCCAAGTTATGTTAAATTGTCTTGATTCATATATTAATCTTTGTCTTCGAGCCATGCTGGTAACTTTAATTCTTGTATTCAGGAATGTGAGGATCATTTCTATTCGTTGAGTAACTGAATGAACAATTAAACAGCAAGTTACACTAACGTTCCTCAATTCAGTGCAGTTAATGTTGCTATTGCTGTGTTTAAAATTTAACACAGCTTCAGCTGCTATTAAAGACCTAATTGGCTGCAATCGGAATGAGAATCCAGAGGTGGTCCTATAAAATATACACACATGCATGCATATTCAATGACATGTAAAAGGGACCCTTAAAGTGATACGTACATATATTTATTTGATGCCAACTCACATGTGGTTGATATTCCTTAGTACACACATTGCAGGATTGCATGATATTGCAGTTTTGTTTGATCTGTATATATTATATAGCAAGAGTGAGGACAGCTTTAAAAAAAACTTTATTTTTCTGAGGACATTGTAATGCATGTAGATACGTAGCTGTAGATACGTATATACCACTGCAACAATATGAATGCGTGTGTCTAAAGAATGTGAGATTGGAAATTTTTCCCACATGCGCAATTTTGATGTGTATTGATTTTGACACCTCAGTAATTGTATACTAGTTCGTGCACCTTAAGATTCATCTTGCATTCTTTAAACCACAATTAATGTTTACTAATACCTGTAATTTGGATAAATTGCAATCTAGGGCATGGTATCCATTTTTGGACACCATCTAAAATTGGACGCTCTATCTCAGCCGTCTCATTTTTGTTGTAATTGTCCAAGTTTTTCTGAATGCATGAAGGCACAAAAAAGTAGGTCAATTGCTCTTTTAAGCATCATTATGTAGCCTTTTCAAAGAAACAATCCATACAAATTTTAAACATATAGGAGGGTAGGAGGGTTAAATACAAGCAGACAAGTTTTCACTTTGGATCCACAGTAGAATTGATTATATGTATGAAATGAATAATAATATGTGGTTGAGGTGAGCCAATCATCTTAGTATTTAAACTATCAACACCCATTGAGGTCTAATGATAGACAACCAAAGGTCATCATCACATGACTCATTTGATTAGCTAAGCCTTGATAATAGCATATAGCCAGACCCATTCTGCAGTATGTAGCTCGGAGTGTCTGTGATCATAGTTTCCCTGCAGGTCTACAGATTATGTATATATGGCTTTAGACTTACATTGTAATATTCTCCTCCTGATAAAAGCTGCAATTCTTCTGAAGTAAGCTATAAGAAGAGCACACAGCAATACATAGCAGTAGTCCAGGATGATATATATAGCTGACTTTTGTCCAAAAGGGTGCAATCCACTCCAACTGAGCCCTCCAGCACAATTATCTTGGTGAAAGTCGGAAGTGGCAGCTTGAAGCAAACCTAATAATAGAACCTGCCACATTTCAGTTTGATCCAAGCTCAATTGTCAGCTGTTTTACCTCAGCTGCTTAAGTAGCCAGAGTGTCTGCATGCCTCAGTGGTTGCCCAGAATGAAAACACATCCCCCATCTTCCACCCATTAATTAATTTGGCGTGTAAGCCTGGCCCTGGTTGGGGAGCCGGCAACTTGACTTGCTCCAAAGGTGCATGCACAAGAAGACTGCATCAAAACTGACAAGGATATGATTAACTGATTAACATGTAGCCTTATTCATATGATCTGTATATAAATCAATCTCCTAATCAAAATCCATGATAATTGATTTAAGATTAAGATGGCGGAAAATTGTAGTTCTAATATTTCAGAGGATACTCCTAAAATTCAGAGAGGGATTTCATATGAGTACGTTTTATTTGTACTTTATGTGTCCATTAATTAAACTACCCTTTCGCTACCATTATACCTCAATCACAGTCTTACGAAGAAGCAACAAGAAGAGGTACGATATGGCAATTATCTCAAACTTGATAAAATTCTCGGAAGTCAAGATTTATTGAGTCAGAAAATACTAAACAAAACCTCACACGATGAGCACTTATTTATTATCATCCATCAAGGTAAAGTCTTATGTATTCAGTTGAGCTAGATCTATTAGAGTTGTGAACTTAACATTGTCTCTTTACTGTATTACATTGCTACAGTTTATGAGTTGTGGTTTAAGCAGATACTCCATGAACTGGACTCTATTATTGAAATACTGTCGGCACATTTAGTGGATGAGAGGAATATGTTGGTTGTAGTATCCAGACTTAACAGAGTCATACAGATATATAAGGTACTGTATGTGTATGTGTACACTATCATATTGTATTACATACACTGTCTGACAAACTGTACAATACTGAGAGAATGGGCCAATCAGGTCACTTTCTCAGGATACAGGTTGGTATATAGCATTATCAACCAGATGTTGCAATACCTTCTATTTTGTGACACCTGCAAAGTGACGCACAACGCTTTAGTGACCATATATATATAATAGCAGAAATTCCTGTCAGGCTTAAGTTCAATTTGCTAATAAAATCAGCCAAGCCCTGTTTCTTCTCATGTAGATAATGATTCCCCAGTTTGGAGTTATTGAGACAATGACTAGTATTGATTTTATGGAGTTCAGGTGTGTAGGTATATCAGTATACATGTTGCCTCAGGTCCTATGTGCCTACCTAACTTCTCTTGCGTGTTGTGCAATGTGTAGAGATCTCCTAGCACCAGCCTCTGGTTTTCAGAGTGCCCAGTTCCGGATGTTAGAATTAAGATTGGGCATATCAGAGACAGGAAGAGTGCAGTACGCTCAATACAACTACAAAGAAGTCTTGTCGGAAAAGGAAGCAAAGGCCATTGAAGAAGTTGCAAAGAAACCATCACTGCTTCAAGTCGTGAATGTAAATAATGTATTACCTCTGTATTCATGGCTGACCAGTTCTTGTGTACTGGCCCATTATTATATATAGCTGGATTACCATAGGTTCCAATCATTGGTTATATTTTATTTGATAGCAAAGTAGACATCATTAGTTGTAGTATTCTACAGTCTACCAGCTGTTCAGTATGCATTTATAATCAGGGGGTGGGGCTAAGCATGTAGGATTGATTATTGTTCTTTTGTATAGAGTTGGCTGGAGAGAACACCAGGTTTGGAAAAGGATGGCTTTGACTTTTGGACAAGATATGAAGAAGCTGCACAAAGAATGCTACAGGATATGGAAGCAGAGGTTGAGGTAAGGTGACAGAGTGGTCTCATGGGATTAGCTTGTAATATTCTGTGGTCTACATATTCTCACAAGGAAAATTCATCCCATCTCACACCACATTGCAAAGAAAGGAGGGTAAAGGATTACAAGAAGCAGAAGGTAACAGTTGAGATCTGAGAACACTGTTACATACATGCAAGTCACTACGCCTCTTCTACCTCTTCCTAATGTCACACATTCAGGAGACATTTGATGCCTTGTTCAATGAGGAACTGTACAAAGAGAAACTGAAGTCCGGTGGTGGTAAACTTTCCTACAAAGCGTTCCAAGGAGCTCTGATGATTTTCCTATATCGTCAAGAGCCACGATTCCACCAACCATTCCAATTGCTATCCTATCTGATGGATGTAGATGCCTTGATGATCAAATGGAGACGTGAGTTGAAAATTTTAAGTGTAAAAGCTTCCTAGTTGCCCCCCTATTATACCATGTTTTAATGATCACATGACCTGCATGTGCTCACACCCTGTATGCATTACACCTGATGACACTCTTTTGATTCAGAGAGTCATGTCAGTATGGTCCAACGAATGATTGGAATCAAAGTAGGCACCGGAGGCTCCTCTGGGTACGACTACCTGAGGTCCACTGCAGGGTATGTTCTGTTATTGGTGCATCTCCTGCACTCCTCGGGAGCTCTCTTGTGTTTATTTGTTATATTTCCTTTAGAGACCGGTATAAGGTGTTTCTAGACCTCTGCATCATTTCCACGTATGTCCTACCAAGGGAATATATACCCAAACTGACCAATCAGATGCTGAGAAGGCTCAGTGTGCATATTTCTGCTGTGAATGACCTACATGTAGCCAATGAAGTGGATGATGGGTCGTCCGTTTAAACACTCGTATTGAGCTTTTGTAACTTTCATATATCTAATATTATTGAACTATCATGTAACTAAAGCTGATCTCATAAGGTCTGGGTGGGGAATAAAAATATTTGAAGCAGACCTCCACCTGGTGGTTTGCCTCCCCAAACACGATAAGCAGAAAGGTATGTGTAAACTTCAAGGTTGGTCTTCTTGGATACTCCCCTAATGTGACCACATACAAATAACATGCATCCATCAATTGCAAGCTATGGCCAGTTTATTACATAGTAAGACAAGTTGTAGGAAATAGTATGCCCCAAATTTGGCATTCTGTGGTCTACTACTTTTGTCCCCGTTCTGTGCCAAAGGTGTGTGCCTTAATTGTGCAAGTTTAACAATATTCTATCATATATATTCTATTGTAAGAATACAAACAGTGTAATTATCTGTGTACATATACACATTCTGCAATATCATTCCAATCTATATCACACATCCATCCTAATGTTCAACTGTACGGAATGTTAGGGAACTTCAGTTAAATTCATAAACTGTTTTGAAACCAAACCCATAACTTTGTTGTAATCTGTGAGAAGATCTTTGATGCCATTACTCGTTTCCTGGAGCGAGGCCTGTTGGTTGACGTGAACATGCACTATGGGAGGCATCCTCTGTTCAATTTCATCTAATCCACTCAGCTTCACTTCAGAAAACTTAGAGAGACGTTCAAGGTTCTCGATTCACTTGTTCTCTAATGCAACTTTCTTTAACCAGGAGGAATTTTAACTTTACAGATGAGAGAGAGTGATTACTTCTTTGACATCTCTTAATGATTAGAAGCATTTGGATAAAAAAGATGATTTGATCCAAGCAGGATGGTCAGAAGCAGATGTGTCGTATCCTTTTGTTTATCTGTACTGTCAGACACACCTCCTGGTGGTGTGCCTCCCCAAACATGAAAAGCATGAAAGATATGTGTAAACTTCAAGATTGGAGCATGCATATACTCCCCTAAAATGACCACATGCAGAAAAACATCCAGAATTTGGGGCATACTATTTCCTGCAACTTGTGTTACTATTTAATAAACTGGCCATAGCTTGCAATGGATGGATGCTATATATTCTGTGAGTAATTGACGGATGCTATTCTGTAGTGCCAAAGGTTGTGTGCCTTAATTGTGCAAGTTTAACATTCTACCTATCATAATCATATGAACATAGTGTAGTTATCTGTGTAGATATATACACATTCTTCGATATCAATCATTAGAAATCCACCAATCTACATCACACATCCATCCTAATGTTCAACTGTACAGAATGTTAGGGAACTTCAGTTAAATTCATAAACTGTTTTGAAACCAAACCCATAACTTTGTTGTAATCTGTGAGAAGATCTTTGACGCCATTACTCGTTTCCTGGAGTGAGGCCTGTTGGTTGACGTGAACATGCACTATGGGAGGCATCCTCTGTTCGCTTTCATCTAATCCACTCAGCTTCACTTCAGAAAACTTGGCCACTTTAGAGAGACGCTCAAGGTTCTCCGCTTGTTCTCTAATAGAACTTTCTTTAGCTAGAAGGAATTCTAACTTTACAGACTCCATAACTTCGTCATTCTCCTTCTCCTCCGAAATGTGTCGTTGTATGTCTTCTACATTCTTCCACGCCATCATTACATTCGAATTTTCTACTATTCCCAAACTCTTTAATATAGAATCAATTTCTTGTAGGCTCTCTCGAAAGGAAGGTTGTTCAAGGGTAGACTTTTCTATTCCGTAAACTTGTCTTTCTAATTGTTCCAATCTCTTCAAAAACGAGTCCATTTCCATGATGTGCAAGAAAAGTTGGCAAACCGTGGTCACTTTGGTACATAAGGAGCTTACTTTTCATCTTTTCCAAGGCAGGGGGTATAGCTCAGTGGTAGAGCATTCGACTGCAGATCGAGAGGTCCCTGGTTCAATCCCGGGTGCCCCCTTCTTTTTTCTCTTTTTTAACTGACATATACGTGTACATAGATACATAGACCAACGATACGTATATCAATTTTACATTATAATGAACTTACCCATTTCTTCTTAAATTACAAATAATTAAATTTACTGTATAGTACTACACAAAATTAATAACATGCATATTCACAAAAAGTACAGAAACATGTAGCTACTGCAAGTCCTCATTACGAAGGGTTCCTGAACTGCCTACAGAATCACTATATTGTCCATACTCTTGCATGTCACCTCTGCGATGTTTTTTAGACCTGTATAACAGCCACCATAAAACACTCATTACAAAATAGATCATGAATATAATAGACCAAACAGTTACACATACTTGTGACTTCTTTGATGTGGTCCAGAAACAGACCCTTGGTAAATGTCAGTTAAAAGTCTGTCCAGTGTTTGGGCATCATTGAATGTGTTAGTTGTAGGATGGGCCAGTCTAGGATCCAACCTATATCGCATTCAATTCCGGATATACGGTAATATGTAAACATGCCAAAATATATATCTGTAAGACTGAACTTGTCAAAAAGGTCCCTTACCCTAGAGAGTGTGTCATTCCTATCTTCATACGATCCAGTTTCTGGTGTAAACTCCTTCTTTCTTCCCTCAAGGCTTTTTCTCTTTCTAAAAGCTCGGACAGTTGTTCCACTGCCTCCTTTGCCCTTCCCTCAGCCTCTCCCAGCTCATGTTGACAAGCTGTAAAGTCACTTGATAGCTTGGCTATCTCTTCTTGTAGCTACATAACGTATTATAAGATAAATATAAGAAAATCATATTAGCATATGGGTTATATAAGGTGTTAGAGAATACAGAATTTTCTTCAACTATTAAGAATCTCTATTTTAATGTTAACTTCCATTAGATAATGTTTTTGAATGTAGCTATAAAACCCATTGAGTTGAAAAGGAAGAATCTCCCTTTAATATTTGATACAGATGTGTGTGTAAATGGAAAAACCTGCAATACATACATCATGCTTGTCTTGTCGCATCTTTCTGAGTTCCAACATAAGCTCCTGATTGATATGTTTGTGTCTGTCACTTTCATTTCTGTATCAAAGATGCAACAGGTAAACAGTCACAAAACAGTAAGCAGTAAAGGCATGCATTTTAGAAGCAATGGAAGAGTTGATTACAAAACATCTTTTACAGCTGAAAGGCCACTGATTATAGAGAATTGCTAAAAATCTAATGTTACCTACAAATGCCTTTGAAGGGCAGCTAAGGAGGAGGAATGGGATTCATTATTTACCTCAAATCACTGACTGTACTCTCAAACTTTTGAAGTAGCATTTTGGCCTCTGTTCTGTACCTAATCATTCAGCACATTGTTGGATAGTCAAAATGGTAAGAATTTCAAAGTAGCTAGTTAACAAACTTGGCATTTATTTTGTCCTGCTTTGAGAGTTCTTGCCTCAGTTTGTGAAGTCTTTCTCTCTGACTATGTTCCTTGTTTTCAATCTTTTGCCTAGTTTCTGACTCCTTCAATTCATGAGTCTTCATTAAACTAGTTACCTATCAACCCACATAAAATTGCACTCATAAAGATAACTAAACCACAACTTTTTTTACAACTCACCTCCCTCTGGTGCTTGTCCTGTATAGCTGTCTTTGCCTGATCAGATAACCTCAGCTGATGTCGAATGTCCTCAATTTGCTTAAGCAAGACAAGCTTTTCATTTCTCAAAGTATCAGCCTCTTCTTCTAGTTGGATTTTTAACTTTCTGAAACCCTCCTCTTCCTGGACCCTTTTCTTTCTTTCCTCTGTCAGCCTTCAAAAGGTTAAATGTACAGAGATTCCCAAATAAACACCATATTGTGATTGTGGTGTGTATGACTGGAATGCTATTGATTATACATGTATAGGACTAAACTGAGTTATTTATCTGATTTGATGGCAAACAACAAACACTTACTGTTCATCTGTCTGCTTTGCAAGACTTTCTACTCTTTGTTGCCTGAGAAGAGCATTGTTCTTTTGCCTTTCCGACGACAGCAACTTAGATTTCAAGTCTTGAATGACTGCTATAGATTGCTCTGCTTGACTGGGTGTCATATGTTGGATCTTAAGACAAATAAAACTCTCACATCACCCACATGGTGTCATATGAAATACTTTATGGATTGAAATATTGACGGAATATTAGTTAGGTGGTTTGTGTGCATAGTGAGCTAAACAGGCAATTAACAGACTATCAAACTGTTTAGGAGTACATCTAACCTCATCCATTTTTATGACCATAAAAACAAATTGAAGATTTTGTAAAATATGATTCCTGTCTGTACTTCTAGCTACTGTGACCATCTACTACTGAACATACAATAGTCCGAGCATGTTTACGTACCTTGTCAAGCTCCCTTTCAGCTGACTTCATTCCTCTCAGAGCTTTGTCCATTTCAGCTTGCTTCTTGCTGCAATCCTAAAGACATTTTAGGCCAGTTTTATTAGTTCAAGAGCCTCTAAATGAACTATCGGAAATTCTATATTTACTTAACTACTTAACATACGTACATAGTCTGGCTACGTGAGACTAACACAGCCTTACCAGTTCAAGGAGTCTTATTTCTTCAGCCATTTTAGTAATATTCATATTGTACTCTTCTTTAACCCGTTCCACCTGGTATAGAAGTACAAAACAGCATAACATGAATCCAGCCATCTGGCCACATCAAGATAGGTTGGTTGTTAGGGGTAAACAACATAGCGGACTTCCCAAAGGAATGCTGATGCATGCAGTGTCACACCTCCTCTCTCGCCCTCTCCCCAGCCTCCTTGACCACCTGGGAGAGAACAGACTTCAGGCGAGCTATCTCTTGCAACTTCTGCTGTTCCCTTATCTGAGCCTGTATCAGTGGATAACACAATGATTTACTTTCAATTACTTTAAGTACACCATTGGTAGGTAATGTGGTAAGGAGAATAGTGTCATCACAACTACATGCAGCACCTGCTCTTTCTCAACTATAGCATTCTCTGCCAGTTGAACACTCTCCTTAATGTGAGCTACAGTCTCAGACTCCTTCTCCTTCAGTGTAGCTCTATGCACAATATACAACACAGTCAGTACTACTACACCTGATACTATCAGTTGTGGATGGAACACAAGATGATATGCTGACATGGAGAGACATGTCTTGGGGAGAACCAGAACCTACACTTGAGCACTAAGGAGGTTTGAGGTGTCTTCAATCTCTGCTCTTTCTTCCCGCAATAGGACTAGTTCTCTCTCTGTTGCCATTAACCTGTGAGGTAGCTGTACATGTAAATCTGCAGCATAGTGGTACTCTCGTGCATGCCACTACCATATATAGCTGTACAGTTTGAACATACGTACATTATAATGTGACCTGCTACACAATAGCTACATGTACATGTATATGTATATGTATATGCATAGCTGCCAACTGTCCCGGAAAATAAGCTATGTCCTGTGTCCTGAATGAAAGCTACTTTGTCCAGGGTATTTAATCCCCAACAGAAAAATGATTTTTTATATGATGACGTCATGTATTATGTAATCGATTTCATGCCTACTGTAACTTTTGGGAAGTTAGCAACTATGTATATAAATGTGCATATGTACAAACAGTATCCTGTAGAGCTACATACGTATATAACCTGGTGCTAACTTTGATTCTAGCTCAGTATTTGCTAGTTCCAAATGATGTATCCTTTCATCTACTGCTTTCTCCTGGTCCATCCAAACAGCCCTATCCGCTTCCTGTACAGAGGTCAGAGGTCATTTGAGGTTAGCCCAGAAAACCACAAAACATCTCACCTTCTTCTGTAACCTTATTGCAATCTCATCTAGTGTCTTCTTCAGTTCAACATTCTTTGTCAGTTCTTTTTGAAGGTCACTTTTACAAGCACTAAACAGTCAAATAGAGGACCTTGTCATGATGCATGTACTGGTGCAGTCTCACTTGCAGCCCCTATCCTCCATGGGTGTCACTATTGTGGCAAATATGGGCTGGAAGAGAGACTGGCATGTGAAGGATTTGAACCAATCACACCCTACCTAAATGACTCATGCAGAGAAGTCAATTCCTTTTCCTGTGCCTGCGCTGTCAACAACAGCTTCTGTTTCTCCTTCCCATGGTATCAGAGACATAAGTAGTCATCCACACAACATTCCTAAACTACATACCTGATCCAGTACTTGGCACATGTTCCTCAACTCAACTGCAGTCACTGTAGTCTTCTTTTCTTTGGACTAGGTAAAGAAAAATCATTATATAAAGATTTCAGCTTTTCATTCAGGACAGTCTAGCAAGCCAGTCCCTATCTAACCAACTGTGTTACATCATTATCAATATGGAGGCAAGATAGTGTTATGGCTACGTAAGACTATACATGGCACATATAATTATGAAGTTGTACATATCACATGAGCTGTACTCTTTCATTTGGAAATAGTTGCCTTCTCATGATAAAGCATTGCAGTAATTGATTCACAGCCCAACTGAGTACCTTTGTCTTAGCTAGCTCCTCCTTCAGTCCTCTTGCGAGCTGATTCACCTCCTGATAGTTTTTCTTAAATTGCTTGAGTTCTTGTTCTGTCTTCTTTGAGAGTTCCTCATAACTGTTCTTCTCGCCGGTGAGGGATTCAACTTTCTGTTGAAGGTGTTCTACCAGGTCTAGGTCCAGCCCTAATCCTTTACCAGACAACCTCAGTGAATTAGCAGGAGACACTGACTGAATCTCCAACAATCTAGTCTTCTCCTTGTTCAACCTGGTAGATAGATGTATCACTACTGTATTACTGCAGCATGCATGCAGGATACTTTACTATACCCTACCTCGTATTCTCTTCAGTGGTGTGAGCAATGACTCCATTTAATCTCCTCACCTCTTCCTAGAGGTTACAATATAGCTCTGTACATATGCACACAACATGAAACTGTTTTCGTTTTCGTACCTTTAATTCTAATACCTGCTGTTCTTGCTGGCTTATTACGCGATCGTACTCAGTCAGGAGCGGAACTAGATAGCTACACGGGACAGTAATATGGTTCAGCATCTCTGCACGAACATAACACGCGCCATTTCAATACCTTTTCTCAAATAGCCATTCTGGCCTTGGCTTGTCTTTGGCAAATACCAAGTCCTGAGGAGGAGATGGAACATTACGTTTGGCGTAGTTATGTCATTGCTATCGTGCATGTTACTTCATCATTAGGCTGCGGAAGGAGGTGATATTTCTTTTGGTAAACTGCAAGTATTGAGCTTAACCGTTGGACTGTAGACAAGGCAGCAAAGAGAAGGAGGATGCAATCATAAATGTATTCAACAAGTTGTGTTAACATCATTATCACCTTGATCTTTTAGGAATTCAACATCAGATTCTGCAAAATTCAACCTTCCCCCGACTCCAGCTGCCATTTGTGAGCAATTAGATCTAATTGTATTCATGACAACATCTCCATAGAAACGAGCGCGGAGATAAATTGTTTTGAACAGCCTCAAGCTGCATAGAATTGATCTACCAATCTGCCTAGCTTAGTCAAAGGAAATGTTTTCAAAAGGAAAGCGTTTTGTAACATCGAGTAAGTATTAGAAATGTCTTGACAGCTGCAAATGTTTAAAGACCATTTTATTATCTGAATCTAGCCTCGAATGGTCCCCCAGTTGGGCTGTACAACCCAGTTTTGGACGGACTTAAGGGTAGAAGACCCGCTACGTTTTACAAATCTGAGAGATGGAATGGCAAGGAATCAAGTATGAGACACACATGTGCCATCTGTAAAGGTAGTTAGATCACTCATTTTTATTCTTTCATCATAGATGAAACTGACAGTTCCTTTAGTTTCAAGACGCCGGTATGTTTATGTTAGTATCTATTAAAAGTACTTGCTTATACACCGAATGATCGATTATTTGTGTAGCAAAAGGAATACTTTGCGACGTGTGGAAGTGTACCTGCTTCAAAGCGAGCTAGTGGAAGAGGTAGCGGTAAGTCACGCAACCCAGCCTGTGATGCGGCAGAGTTGACCGGAGCATTCAACAGACAGCTTGTACTAGAGTACGAGGAGACTATCACACGTCTCCAGCTTCAGCTGGAACAGTGCGAAGCAAGAGAGAGTGACGTCACCAGAGAATTAAGTATGAGTCTTAGAGATTTTACCATTAGCTCACGTTTACACTTTGTGTTACCTTCACACTTAGATGTAACTGTGGTTGAGTTGAGAGAACGCCTACAACAGACTAGAGATGTAAGCACGGCCCTT
Source organism: Chondrosia reniformis (assembly GCA_947172415.1). Lineage (NCBI taxonomy): Eukaryota > Metazoa > Porifera > Demospongiae > Chondrillida > Chondrillidae > Chondrosia > Chondrosia reniformis. The sequence goes on from OX359196.1 coordinate 6,207,048, forward strand.
TGACTGTCTTCAATGTACTTGTAACAATGCATTCCTTTACAGGAGTTTCGTGAGGTATCCAAGTATTGTGAGGAGTCTATTAAGGAAAAGTTGGAAGCTCTAATAGAAAATCTTAAAACTCTTACTAACGAGAGGTTTGTTAATATGGGCCCTAATAACATGGTATGTTATGTGAACATGATGTATGGATATTCATAGGGATGTGTTGGCAGAGAAGTATAGCCATGCTGAGCTGCTGTTAAAGACACAGAGTGATAAAGTGGACAGTTTACAAGATAAGATCTGGTATGTTAGATCCCAGCAATTTGAAGGTCAAGCAAACTTGGTGTAATCTCTTACACATGCAGTGATTTGGAAAGTCACCTCAGAGAGGTAGAGACACTTTGTTGCAAGCAGGCAGCAGATCTCAAATCAAGAGAAGTTGTCTTGCTTGACCAACTGGCAGATGCCAACAAGTAAGATTCTACATATTATTAGTCTAGAGGAAGTGACTCCTTACACTGTCACTTTTAATATCCATGTAGCATGAGTGATCAACACTACTCTGCACTCAAATCCATGACTACAAAGTGTATGGAATTTGAAGAGGAGTTAGGTGCTTTAAATATAAAGTAAACTAAAATTGAATGTTTTTCAAAATGTGTTGTATAATTACTCTTCAGAAACTGAAACAAAAATGTTTAAACAAAGCCAGAATGTATTAAAAGCAGAACTGAATTCTCTGAAAAATGGATTTAATCAAAAGTTAGTGCTTATTAAACCTTAAAAGATATGGATATGTACTCAGTAACTGGTGGTGATATCTGAATGTATAAACGTACTTAGGCTAGAAGAAATAGACATGTTGAAACAATCAAATAGAGACTTGAGGACAGAGCTTGCTGCTACTAAAAGTACCTCTGAAATGCAGTTGGAGCAGCTTCGCAAGAGGCTGCATGACAGTGAAGGTAATAAGCAGCTTGCAAGCCAGGTGAAGCAACTTGAACAGGAAAATAAAGAGTTACAAGAAAGCTCCAAAAAGTAACTTGATCATTCCTTGGTAGTTCTACGGCATTCGATCAGTGTACTCTGCTACTTATAGATGGGAGAATTCGTACATTTTGCTGAAGGAGAAATACCAACCCTTTGAACAACAGATTGAGCATCTGTCAGCCAGTAATCGAGGTCTAATGACTGAATCCCAATTTGCTAGTTCAGAGGTAATTTCTGTGACTCGATTTAACCAACATTGTGGTATCAGATAGTTGTGTCTATCTATGTCAGGTTGCACGGATAAGCAGTCAGTATGCTAGGCTGGTGGGCCATCAAAATCATAAGCAGAAGATTCATCATGTCCAGCGTCTGGTAGAAGAAAACCAGTCTCTTAAGAAGGAATTGATGAAGCTGAGAGAAGAAGTCTCAAGGTACCACAAATCTGGAAAATCAACAGCTGTCAGTAAAATGGGAGTAGATAAAAACAAGCCTCTTTCAGTCATCAATATTTAAAACAATTCCAACTTGTTAAACAGTATTTTTCTACAGTTTATCTGTTAGTATTATGTAACATTTTAGTAAACTCATTTTCCCAAATAGGATATATTATAGGTAAGATGATAAAATGTGACTAAATAAATATATTATTAAGGTCCAATACACTTAGTCAGGTCCATTTAGATGTTCCAACTCTGTCTCTGGGGATGAGTCTCAACTCTGTTCCATGCTTTAGGAATACATTACCTGCCATCAAGAATTCATACAAAATGATATTAGACTTATATACGTAGTTATAGTACCATATATACATAAATGCTCTAATGCCCCTAAACACAAGTATATTTTGACCAACCAGCTAGCATTTTATATTTAAACTGTGGAGACTTAATAATAATACGTACATAATGTAACTTACCAGCAGTTTGTGAGGGATTGATTCCTATGCCATCTAAAATGAAAGAATTACAGCTAGGAATTTTGACATAATTCATTTTTATTGCTATAATAGTAATAGATCATTTAACATTGTGGATACACTTGTGATGTATTCTCTGTTGAAGAATGTCACCATACAATGTAAAGAATCAGTAATTCATGAGTTGAAAACCACTTTCCTATTTCTGTGGTCTTCTTAAAGTTCATAAAATTCAAACATGAATCTCGACTAACCATTTGTAATAATAGCACTTGTTGCGGGAGGTACTTTAAACTAGACACGAATGTGCAGAACATTGTGAATTAAGGACAATTTCACACAAGTGGATGTGGATACTCACCTCTTCAGCCGCAAACTTCAAGACTGCTGTAAAAGGTGTGCTTTCTGGAACACTTAGACTAAATATTAAGAGCAACACTAGATCAAAGCAATGCACTTACTAAGATGGTATTATAATAGATCACAAGCCATGATTAAAACTTGACATTTATGCGTGGCATATTTACATAAATTCTGGCATTTTTATCACGACATGTTATATACCATTAAGCACAATCGTGTCATATAAAATTCCACTGTCTTGTGAAGATGAACTTACATTTTGTACGGGAGCTTGGGATCTGACGTGAGTGTTATTTTAAAAGTTACCTTACTAGCCCTTGAAGTAGAAAAATAAATATTTCATAAAGATACGCCTCAACAATTTAAAGTATAAAACCTACATCTTCGTTCAACCAATGTTGTTAGAACTATAGGCCGGATTTCCCCTTCAAGGGAATGCCACATCCGGAGTCATCATATGGGAGGCATTTCCTGAGGGCGTAGGTATGCAGGAAAATTTCTTACCAAAATACAACTAGTAGGTGAAGCTTAGAATTGTAAACGGCTATTCCTCAGTATGCGAGTCTTGTGCCAGTTAACACTTTTAACTTTGGCCGTCCACTTGGGAATTACAGAAGGTGAGTTTATGGGTTATAGGCGAAATCATTCGGAGGTAACGGTTTCATATCACACCTGGTTTTGTACTTAAAGGTATCCACGCGAGAGTTAGTTTCATTTAATGGAAATGCTCTACCTAGTAAGATGTGTACGGTTTGAGTGTTGTGTGTAGAAGGATCGCTTTGCCCTATTCGCCATCACTTACCTAGTTACTGCCTTACTGGTAATTATTCTTATCAGCTGTCGCGAAATGCCATACATTTTACATATAGTCGATATTAAAAGTATGATTCATTTCTATATGGGTTTCCTCAATGACACATATGATGAGCACGTATCCTGTCATGTGTCCAGCTCTACTATATAGACTGTCTATACTACAATAGCTATATGAATGAGTTTTATGATTCTAGTAACTAATCTGGTGTGTTACTTAAATATTTGGACATAAGTCTATATACTGAGTATGTTTTCTGGTGAAGTAGTTGACTTGTATGTAGAGTACATTACTGTGTGTACAACATTTCTGTGCCTGTGTGTCTTTGTATCTATTGGTAGGCCAGCAATATGATGAGTCAGGAGAGCTCTGTAGGAAGCATGGTCTAACCTGTCCAAGTTCATCCTCCAAGTCGTGGGAAAAGTATTGTTGTGTTGAGTATTATGCCAATACTGGCTATCCCGTCTGCTGCTCCCCATACTTTGGGTACGTTCATCTGTAACTATACAGCTAATATATTATACATTTTCAATCTCTTTATTTATAATTTCATTAACTTGATGTCATCTCTAGCGTTCATACTTATATATATACAGGTAAAATTGCCATACATTTTCGCTTCATTTCCTCTAGTTCATAAATGACAATATAATTTCTTTGTTACAATAGAATTGAAATAGGAGCTGGAGTGGGGATTCCCCTTGTGATAATATTAATCATTGCTATTGTTGGTGGATACTGTTGCTGTATTAAGCTGCAACACAGAAGATTAGCAAGACTGCGCAGTTTTGATGACAGTGATGATGAAACTGGTGGTGCTCAACTCTCAGAATATTCCCGAGCAGATGAGGAAAATAAACCTCCACCTTATACTGCTACTGACCCGTTTCCAAGTCAACCACCTCCTGAATATAATGAAGGTGGGAATGAAGACACTAATTCAAGGACTGTTGCCATGGAAAATGATCTGGAAGGATCTCCAGACACTGATGACAATGTACCATTAGTACATAATGAGCAACATTAATTTACATTATATATAAAATGGCGCTGTTAACATTTTATGGAGGAATATAATGTAATAATGTACATAATTTGTTATATTATTTCATTCATTGATCAATCTAAAGTGTTATTACATACCCTATATATGGTCACATGTCTTCCTCATATGCATGCCAATGTACCACTTGATCACGTCACCTTTACAAAGAAGAGTATACCTATTGGTTTGGTACTCTTTTATTACTTGGTTGGCTGGTTCAGTTGTGCAATCTCCTCTTTTGATTGTGAAATCTCTTCTTCCAATTGTGCAGCCTTCTCCAAGATAACACACCAGTTCTCGTGGTCAAAATAGTCTTCAATGATGGTGACATTGGATAAGTTTTGTCTGACCATTGCAGATAGCTCTCCTTCCTTGAACACATGGTAATACCTTTGAAAGGTAGTGTAACCTTGCTCAACCAAATCTGTTCGATCTTCCAGCTGAATCTGAGGTGGCTTGTTACTGTGCATTGGGTCAGCAGCGCTTTGAACATCTTTATACTTTGCCTGGAGGTGCCACGGAACCATCACATCCTGGCCCTCAAACTACAGCAATGTCAAGGAGGAAACCCCTATACGCATATGGTACTTTCACCCTACTAGTAAATAGGTACTGTAGGTGAACACTAACATCACACAGTCACGCAACCCTTCACATCCAGCAAGCCCCTTGACCTTGTATAGGTCAGCATTACCTTTCTCTTCTTCTGTTCAAAGGCCCATACATAGATTAATACCTTTCCACCAGGTTCAACAATTCTGACGAGTTCCTTCAAGGCTTTGATCCTTCTGTCCTCTGTGGCCAAATGGTGTATGACCGCAATACAGATGGCTGCATTAAATACATTGGATCTGAAGGGCAGCCGAAGACAATCTCCGACACATGCATCAAAGCCTTGCTGAACTGCTATTTGTACAAGCTTGGAACACGAGTCCAGTCCAATCTTAATTACCTTTGGATTTACCGCTATGTACTTTCCATTGCCACAACCTAGAGAATATAACAGGCATGTTGTAGAATAAGAATTACTAACTAAAAGGATTATGTTCACAGTTACACAAAGTATTCACTAACCTATATCAGCCAAAATGGAGCCATGCGGAAGGGAATTTATAAAATGGGCAACTAGAGGCCATGGCTTGTGTCTAGTATCGCTAAAGTGGCTCGCAATTTCATCATATACTTGTCGCACATGCTTCTTCTCCAAATCACCAGGACTTCTGGCTTCGGCCATTTTATTACCTGGAGTCTAGATTTGTTTTCTTTTGGTCACACCTAGAGTAACTTAAAATGGATATTGATTCGACGCGATCAACGGCGCCTCCTGAACCTCAGAAACCCGAAGCAGAAGGAAAAGGTGGACCAGATGAACAAAAAATGATCTTCGAAGATGAAAAATACTCCTCGAAATGTTTTGTTCTGATGTCCGAACTGAGAAACAACGGACACTTTTGTGACGTGACCCTCTGCGTCAAGGATATCGAGATACCAGCCCACCGCGTAATACTAGCATCGGCTAGTGTCTACTTTAAAAATATGCTTCTAAGTGGGATGAAGGAGAGTAGGATGTCTCGTATCGAGCTGAAGGATGTTGATCCGAAGGCGCTTGAACAGCTCATCAATTTCGCTTACAGCCATAAGCTTGACATTACCTCAGAAAACGTTCAATCCCTAATGACTGTAGCTTCGATGTTGTCCTTTACACCAGCATTTGAGGCTTGCGCCCAGTTCCTGGCGAGCAACCTGCACCCTAGTAATTGCCTTGGGATAAGAGACTTTGCAGAGCTGATGAATTGCCCCCAACTAATCAAAAAAGCTACTAAATACTTTATGCACAACTTTATGGATGTTATCCTAAAGGAAGAATATTTCAGTTTGTCTATCAATGTTCTTGAAGGGCTACTAAAAATGGACACCATTAATGTACCTTCAGAGGAGCATATTCTTACAGCCGTCCTGAGTTGGGTCAACCATGACAAAGCCGAGCGCCAGTCCTTCCTGCCAAGGTTGATAAAGTGTGTTCGCTTACCTCTTCTGTCTCCTGGGTACATTGTAGAGTACTTGGAAAAGAATCCATGCATCCTGTCATCAGTTGAGTGTAGAGATTGCATCAACTTTGCAAAGAATTATCATCTTGGTAAGAATATTATACTGAATACGTACATATGACTTTTGTAAAGCTATACTATATGTACTACAAACATATTATTGTTATTATGTTTGTCACATAATCAAATGTATGCATATACATATAATGTTATTATAATAAATGTACATGTATGTATGTAGTATATAGTGAGATGGAGGAGAGCTAAGGATAATGTTCCCCTTTATGGTACTGTGTTGCATTTTAACTGCCACTATATATTATTTCTGTAAGTAACCCTAAAATTAGTGAGAGCTAGAGATCAAAGGATTCCAAGAATGACTTTCAGAGTCACTGATGAAGGGTGGTTTTCCTGAAAACAGTTGTCTGGCCCAGTGGAGCAGAAGAATAAAGAGAAGACTCTTGTATCCTCATCCCAAGCTCTCTAAGCCTTCATTCTCAGTTATTGGTCAAGGTCATAGGTGCAGTGTTTTGATTGCTTATATAAACTTATGTACATGTGACTATATATATATACAGCTAATTTGGAATCTTTAATATGGTTATATTTAGGAGTCATCAAGTTTGAAAAACTTAATCTAACTACAGAATGCCAGTTACTTCGTCCACGCAAATCAGCATCTGGGCTCTTGTTTGCTGTGGGTGGGCGGGGCATGTCACACTCAGAGCAACCCTTTGATAATGTAGAAGTTTACAACTTCTATGCCAATGAATGGCAGGAGGTTGCCCCTCTCACGTCTCCTCGCCGACATGTGGGCGTGACTTCATTAAATGGTAAAGTATATGCAGTGGGTGGTGAAAACATGGGGAGACATTTGAAGACAGTTGAGTGCTACTGCATGGAGGAAAAGAAATGGAAAATGGTAGCCCATCTGAATGAAGGTAGGAGAGGAATAGCAGTGGGAGTGCTGGAAGGAGTTTTATATGCTGCTGGTTAGTATATAATGCTAGCTGAGTTGTGTACTGCATCAGAGTTACATTATAATGGATTGCAATATTTAGGAGGACTTGATGAAGAACGAAGCTACAACTTGGTAGAGCGCTATGATCCTGAGGCAAACAGCTGGTCTACAGTGGCGTCTATGATTGGCATGCGTTGTGGTGCTGGGGCTGCCTCAGTGGGCAGGTACCTTTATGTAGTAGGGGGCAACGATGGAGAGACGTCAACTAATACAGTGGAAAGGTATTTTAATACAACTGTGAAATTTTATACACACAGCTGAATCCCTTACTGCTTATAGCATACATGTGCATATGTGTGTAAGTTGAGATCTGTATGCCAAGTTGCTATACTATATAGTTAATCCCTTCAACAGGTACGATCCTCACTTGAACAAGTGGACTGAAGTGGCTCCCATGCAAAAGAAGAGAGCCGGGGGTGGAGTGGCCTCGCTAAATGGCTATATTTATGCTGTGGGAGGATTTGAAGATGTCTCACCTTTAAGTAGTGGTGAAAGGTGAGTTGCTTGAAAAGCAGCGACAATAGACTGTTCTTACTCAATATGATTGTAATGTAATAATGAGTGTTCACACTACACTAGGTACAACCCTGAGAGCAACTCCTGGGCTCCAATAGCAGACATGAGCTGTAAAAGAGGTGGATTGGGGCTTGCTGTCCTAGGAGGATACTTGTATGCTTTGGGTGGTCATAACGGAAGGGAGTACCTCACCTTAGCCGAGATATATGATTCATACACTGACAAGTGGACATCCCTGTCCAGTATGAAGATTGCCAGAGCTGGGGTGGGTATTGCAGTGAGCCAGATGCATCCTCAGGAAGAATCCTACCGCAGCTTAATAAACCTGTCTCCACCAATGTGACTGTTTGGGCTGTGTTGTGTGACTCAACTACTTATTAGGGGCTGCCGAAATACTTATTTTGATTTTAATTTATCTACTGCTCTGTGTTGCTAAGCATTTAATGTTGAACTTAGTACTGTAGATGGATGGATAAATTGTGAGCTTTTTATTATACAATTACGTGATACATGACGCAGTTTCTGGAGCTAGGCTGTACTTGTGGTTGCGACTGTTATCAGGAGAAAATGGTAGCTTGGCCAAGAGTAGCGGATTTCTCTCAGAAGGGTATAACTGCGGTGCTGTTCAGTTTGACCGTTTACGGTCTATATCTATTGTCCACTGGGGGGTACAGAGTGGTGAAGAGACACAAGGAGAGAAAGGCACTAGAGGTAATCCTCAGGTAGCGATGTAAAGTGTAAATCTTGCAAAAGTGTTTTTCTACTAATACAGGAATCACCCAGCAAATGAAGTATTTTTAACAACGTAACGACCTAATCTTTCACTTACATTTACCCTGTATATCTCTCACCATGCATTACGTTTGTATAATAGTATTTAATATGCATCCGTTATTCTTTTGGTTGAATGGTTACCCAATCTATCTATCCATATAATTCCATAGAGCCAATAATTCTCTGTTTGCAAACTTATTTATCAGTAACATTATTTGAAACTTGTACATAATTATGCAACAAATTCATATCTTATTGGTTCAACAAGTTCTGGCTTCATTCCTCTAGTCTTGACAAAATGGGCTTCTCTTGGTCGAGCAGGCTGCACATAAAAACATAAGAATGTTCTTTACTATCATCTTTAGCAAATATCAGCAGAGACAGCTAGCTAATGGGTACTTCTAGCTTCGTGCGTAAGGGTTACATGTGCCAACCTCAAAATCAGGAGGCCACCTTAGTGAGTGTCCTGCACTATTTTCCTTTTATCACAAGCACTGATAAGATAATTTACTTTAAATTATTTTAAAATTTGGCTTTACTGTCCAGATGATTTACATTTATAAGTCTATGGATATAAAACAGCATTACCAAAGAGAATTCGCGTATGTATATTTATTTCAAATGTCGGTCATCTCTTGGGTTAAAAGAAACCCAGTTTTGTAAGTAGCCAAATAGCTGTAAATAAATTGCAATCTGGGACAAATCAGTTGAAAGTTGGGAGGCAGTGGGGGAGGGGTAACGATAGGGAAATTGGCATTCCTGTGTGTGTGCATGTAATAAAAACCTGTCTCTTTAGGTCGACTTGCTGTCCCGTTTCCTTTGCCCTTTTCTTTAATTCTTCATTTTTCTTGACACGCTGAAGAAACTCATCTCGGCATTTGGAGTGTTTTATGTGTTCAATTCGAATGTTAATTCTCTTCCTTACTATTCGATTTCTACATAAACATAGCAAAAGCTAGTAATTCAAAATCTACGATCCATCTTGTGGCTCTACCGTACCTGACTTGTTTGTTGACAATGACACCTACAGCACGTTTCGTTACATTAAACACCTTTCCTGTCTTTCCATGGTAAAACTTGTGAGGCATACCCTTCTGAAAGGCACCGTTACCCTATACGTAGGAGAGTAGACCATCACCACATGCACGATAATTACGAAACATCGTAACAAGACAGACACGCTACAAAGACGGCCGTCGACTGGAGAGCGTAGTCCCGGTATCTTTGGTGCACAAACCAGTCCCTTACCTTGACATCCACTATATCCCCTCTCTTGTAGACCTTCATGTAAGTGGAGAGGTGTTCCACACCATGCTTCCTGAAGGGCCTCGAAAACAGGTATCTTGTACCTCTTCTATACCCTTTCGTCTTACCCATATTCTATGCTATAAGTTTTTCAGAACAAAGATTCTCGGATATGACAACAACTACGAATGAACACGTGCGTGATTGCATAAACGAGGAACTGAGCATGCGCATTGTTTGATTATGTTCAATCAAACCGGAAATCAAATTCATCACCATAGAAACGACCAAAATGGTCGCCCTTTAAAATGCACATTACCGACCATATATTATAGCACGTTTCGATTAATCAATATTGCTCTGCTCTGCACATGGAACTTTTAATGATAAGCAGTTATCTGAACCTTTCTAATACACACATGTAGGTGTAGTCTACCAATATATCAGTCACGTGGGATGGATCCATGGAAACAAATACTAAAATAAAATGGCCGCTGTTAGATAGAACTTCAGGAAATGCAGTTGAGGCATATAAAATCTGTTCTTCCATCTCAGGTCTGAGATACAGCGCATGATCTAGTATCCCATTTCATCATTTCTTTACTCTCATTTCAGGATGGCCCGCAAAAAGTAACTTCACTTGCGTGGTCTTCCAATAATAGTAAGCTTGCTGTAGCAACAATTGAAAGAAGTATTCTTCTCTTTGATGATCAGGGAGAGAGAAAGGATAAATTTTCTACTAAACCGGCTGATCCTAACGTGAGTACAAGCTTATTAACATCTCCCAATTACTCGAGAAGACGATAATCCCACAGTACAGATTAGGTTGTCTCCGGACGTAATAAATAAACGATATGGTTTACCCTCTCACACTGTAGCTTGGGAAGAAATGTTACATTGTGACAGCTCTAGCGTTTTCTCCGGATTCTACAAAAATAGCAGTTGGACAATCCGACAATATTGTGTTTGTGTATCGAATTGGAGAAACATGGTAAGTCTGCATGATCTCATAATAGCTCTGGTTGCCCGCCTCACAACTGGAGTGGTGCTGTGTGCAGGGGAGAGAAGAAGGCAATTGTTGCCAAGGTGTCTCTTACAAGTGCAGTCACTTGTCTAATGTGGCCGCCTTCCCAACAGTCGTTTGTGTTTGGACAGGCAGATGGCAAAGTAGGTTGTATTTGTTGGTGCAAAGTCATTTTAGTTTACCTTACTCCTATGCTTGTTTCAAGGTGCGTTTGGCTGGTTCAAAAGGCAGCAAATCTCAGATCCTCTACACCACAGACTCCTATGTCGTCTCTCTGGCATCAAAGTATGTTCTGTTGTAGTACTAGTGTACGTGTGCTCCAGAATCATTCATGATTTCTACTCTTTAACTTTCAGTCCATCTGGACAAGGTCTGATATCAGGACATGGAGATGGGGTAATTGTTAGGTACTTCTTTGATGATGAAGGAACAGGACTGTCTCAAGTATGTTAGTTATCTCCACATGAGTAGTCAAGGTGAAGGTCAAACAACAAGTGTATATGCACCCCATAGATCATTAAGGAAATGTTAATCATATTCTTATCTACCTTCACCCTCTCATACCTTAAGTTAATATACGTACACAGATCCATACATCTGTACACTGTATGCTCTCACTTCCACTTTATATTTGTATTATTTGTGTGGTTCAGGGACCCGTGTGTAAGCACTCGAGTGCTCCTTATGCCCTGGCTTGGGGCTCCACCATTGTGGCAGGGGGGTGTGACCAGAGAATCACAGCCTATGGGAATGATGGTAAGTACGTAGGTCTGTGTAGTGTAGACATGTACTAGTGCGGGCTTTCTTATGTCTGTCAACTATAGGGAAGGTAGTGCAGCACTTTGATTATTCCCAGGATGGGGAGGAGAAGGAGTTTACATGTGCCATTAGCAGTCCAAGTGGGCATACTGTAGTAGTTGGGAGCTTTGACAAGTTGAGGGTGTTCAACTGGCTGCCCAGGAGAGACATCTGGGAGGAGTCCCAACCAAAGGTCATACAGAATCTCTACACAGTGACCGCTATGAGTTGGAGAAAGGATGGATCAAGAATAGCTATCGTGAGTGCAGGATTGTCTTGAAGAAGCTAGCTTATTAGCTGTTGAACTTGTTATTGTGACATTGTGTTAGGGTACACTCTGTGGTGGAGTGGAGATGTTTGAGTATTGTCTGAAGAGGGTTGTATACAAGAACAAATTTGAGATGACATATGTAGGCCTAAGTCAGGTACGTATGTATAGAGTCAATATGGCTTAAATTGGGTTTGAATGTGTGATGCACCTGATATTGTAGGTTATATTGAAGGATTTGAGTACTTCCAAACGTGTGATCCTCCGTTCGCACTATGGCTATGAGATTGAGAAGGTCCAGATCATGGGACATGACAGGTTTGTGGTAGCTCGGACATCCAACACTTTGTTGCTAGGAGATCTGGCCACCTTCAAATTGAGTGAGATAGCGTGGCATGGATCAGGCAATGAGAAGTTTCATTTTGAAAATGAAAATGTGAGTCAAACTGTGTGTGTATGAACATAATGTTTCTTAGTTGTATATATACGTATACATGTACATACATATATGTATATGTATTAGGTGTGCATGATCTTCAATGCGGGAGAACTGTGTTTGCTAGAATATGGACAAAATGAGCTACTGGGATCAGTAAGAACTGAGTTTGTAAACCCTCACCTCATCAGGTACTTACCTACCTATATAGACCACAGTAGAAACACATACGTATGATACGTATGATACGTATGTACAGTGACCTCTTTTACATTGTATGTGTTGTGCATGTAGTGTGCGTATTAATGAAAGGAAACAGAAGAGTACCACAGAAAACAAGAAGATGGCATATCTGGTTGACCTTCACACAATCTCTGTCATTGATTTAATGTCAGGGATGGTTTTGTCAAATGTGACACATGACAGCAAGATAAATTGGTTGGAGGTACGTACGTAAGAAGCCATATACTATTTAGGGGTTCCTGTGTATTGCTCTTATCAACTTATGTACATTCCTCTGCAGCTTAACGAAACTGGTAAAAAGTTGCTCTTTAGAGACAAAAAACTGCGAGTTAGTACCTGACTGACTGTCTATTTCACCAAACTGTTTATTTATATCATTTTCTTTCATTAAGCTGTTTCTAGTTGACATTGACACTGGTGGAAAGGTATCCCTCCTCAGCTATTGTTCCTATGTGCAGGTATGTATATGCAAGTGAACTAATCATTTTGAGCACACATAATGTGTTTAATGGTGTCCCTATGCTGCCTGTCTGTAGTGGGTGCCACAGAGTGATGTGGTGGTGGCACAGAACCAGGGCACACTGTACATATGGTACACTATAGAGACGCCTGATAAGGTCACTACATTTTCAATAAAGGTACGTATAAGTGAATTTCATATGTGTGCCTTCTACATACATACATACATTAATTATGCTCCTTTTCATTTAGGGAGATATAGTGAGTTTGGAGAGGCAAGATGGTAAGACTGAGGTTATTGTACAGAGTGGCGTGGACACAATCTCCTATACCCTGGATGAGGGACTGGTAGAGTTTGGAACTGCTATTGGAGATGAGGACTACATCAGAGCACTTCTGTTTCTGGAAACACTACAAATTACCCCAGAATCAGAAGCCATGTGGAAGACACTGGCAAATCTTACTCTGCAAGCAAGACAGCTTAAAGTGGCACAGAGGTACTAGTCAGAAGCTACTACTTCACATAGTACCATGAGATAGTTTATGCTCATGCATATATGCATACGTACATACATATGTACACACACCTGGCTCCACTTGTCTACTAGGTGTTTTGCTGCATTGGGAGATGTATCAAAGGTTCGCTATCTTCAGGAGATAAATGATTTAGCTGACAGAGTGGAAATGGAGACTGTGAGTTCGTAATGCCTGCCTAGATAACCTCCCCTTACCACCACACACTTCCTGGATAACCTCCCCTTACCACCACACACTTTCTGGATAACCTCCCCTTACCACCACACACTGCCTGTTTTGTTGCAGGGTGTCCCAGGAATAGACCATTACATGGTACAGTGCAAGTTAGCTCTACTTGAGAAGGAGTTTAAGAATGCAGAGAGTCTTCTGCTGGAGCAGGGCAAGGTAGATGAAGTGATACAGATGTATCAAAAGTTTCACAAGTGGGACCAAGCCATTAGTGTTGCCAAGAATAAGGTATGTACCACCATAGTACATACTGTATCTCTAATTGGTCATCCATTGGCCATGTACTATTCCATGCTAACCTTGTGCACGTATGTACATGTATCCACATTCATTTATACTCATACGTACATACGTACATTTGAGTACATATTCAAGTGTATAGTTAAGTGCATATGTATTGTATATGCTTAGTTAGGACGTACGTATATGTACTTGTATTCTAATGTGTATCCTGTAGATGCACCCCAATGTGGCTGCTCTGGAGGAATCCTACCTCCAGTGGCTGATGGAGAGCGGACAGGAGGAGAGGGCTGGCGAACTGAAGGAACAGAATAGAGACTACTCTTCCGCTATCAACTTGTACATGAAGGCTGGTCTACCTGCCAAAGCAGCTCAAATATTAATGAATCACGAGGTGAACACACATCCATTGTACAGTTAATGTGCACTTGCGTGCATGTATACTTGGACGTGCCAGGAATGTTACTTGATTCCATCCTTGCTTAAGGTGTCATCTCAGCAGTCAATAGTCGAATCTGTTTCTTCAACACTGACCAAAACTGGACTTTTTGAAATGGTATCTTTTGAACTTACTGCTAATGTATAATATACTCACTTTGTGCATCCTTTTCCCATTCTAAAGGCAGGTGAGCTCTATGAGAAGACACGCCTCTTTCCTCAAGCTCTGGAGGCTTATAAGAAAGGAAAGGATTTTAGACGAGGTTGGTCCAACTAATATATGTACATACAAGATAGCTGGTAAATGTAACGTGCATACGTACATGGCCTATATACATGCTGTAAGGTCCATGTCATTATCACTGATTGTTGATGATTGAGAAACACTGTAAACGTTTTCACTCACTCCTCCTGTTGTAGCTGTTGAGCTGGCCAAGCAGGCTTTCCCAGGCAATGTTGTAGACCTTGAGGAGGATTGGGGTGACTACTTGATGCAGCAGAAACAGTATGACGCAGCCATTAAGCACTTCATTGAAGCAGGCAGCATTTCGAAGGCAATAGATGCTGCTATTCAAGCTCGACAGTGGACCAAGGCAATTCAAATAGTGGACATGCAGGACATGGATATTGAAGAAAAGTTCTGTAGACAGCTGGCAGAACACTATGCCACTACTAAGAACTATGAGGTTAGTGCCTTCACTCACTGCCGGAAGTATTTTAATAAAACCGACCACCACAGAGGAAATAGATTGCATGTCATCCACACTACTACATACGTACGTACCTCAGTCCCTACTTAGTGTATGTACTACATGACTACGTATGTACGTATGTATGTATATATATATATATAGCCATATAGATCATATCTATCAGATTTGAATACATGTGTATGTAGCTTGCTGAAAAGTACTTCATGAAGGCTGGTCTAGCTAAGGAGGCAGAGGAAATGTATTTTGAAGGTGGACAGTGGGAGACAGCTTATAGAGTAAGTCACTCAATACCCGTTCAAGCATTTCTGTACAAGTCAGCCTCATGTGGATACCATCTGTGTGCTGCTGTAGATAGCTGTGTCTTGTATGGTGGAGGAGGATGTGCAGCAAAAATACTGTGCTAAGGCAAGCCAGCTTGAAAAGAATGGACATCTTAGAGATGCCGAACGGTCAGTGTCTTATAATTACAGACATTTGTGTATATACGTACATACATACGTATATACACAATGCTGTATACTCCAAGGTGTACATACATTTGTGTTCAAACACATGTGCAGTTTATATGTTGTCAGTGGAGATCCTGACCAAGCCATTAATATGTACAAGAATACCCAACAATATGATCACATGATTCGCCTGGTCAAGCAGTACCATGAGGAGCTGCTACAAGAGACACACCTACATCTTGCTCAGGTGGGAGGCGGCCACACTATACTACAGTATTATCATGCATGCATATCATATTTTGTGTACATACGTATGTACATACATATACGTACGTATACATATAGTGTGGCTATACCCTTTATTTGATGCAGTGTGCTTGTGTGTTTGTAGGACCTGGAGTGGAAGGGTCAGTGGCACCCAGCGGAGCAGCACTACCTTGATGGTGGTGACTGGAAGGGAGCTGTGAACATGTACCGGGCCCAGGGTCTCTGGGACGATGCCTACCGTGTGGCTAAATCCAAAGGAGGGCAGGGAGCAGCCAATCAAGTGGCCTACCTCTGGGCCAAGAGCCTGGGAGGGGAGTCAGCTGTCAAGTTGCTCTCAAAGTTTGGGCTCCTGGAGGCAGCTGTAGATTATGCCACAGACAACTTGTAAGCTTCTATATTAGATCACCTCAGTATCACCTCAGTATATCTAATCTTATGATTACATTTTTAGCTCATTTGATTTTGCCTTTGAGATTGCGCGAGCCGCTTTAAAGTCTAAACTTCCTGATCTTCACTTGAAGTATGCTCTCTATTTGGAAGATGAGGTTAGAAAGCAGCCTCTACAAGATAAACAGCTTTAATGCTTAATGTTATGGATTGTTCATTAGGGCAAGTTTAAAGAAGCTGAGGGTGAGTTTGTAAAGAGTGGAAAATCCAAAGAGGCAGTCTTGATGTGGGTGCACCAACAAGATTGGGATGCTGCACAAGCCCTCGCTGAGAAGTACTGCCCAGACAGTGTGGCAGATGTGTTTGTTGGGCAAGCCAGATCAGCCTTTGACAAGAAGGAGTACCACAAGGCTGAAGGCTATCTCTTGAGGGCAGACCGTCCTGATCTTGTTGTCAAGTACTACAAGGAGGTCAACATGTGGGATGATGCATTGAGAATTGTCAAAGAATACATGCCTAATAAGGTATGCAATTTGTTATAATGTATACCTGGATTCTGTATATATATAGCTACGTATGTACATACATACATAGATCTTGTATGGTGCGCCTAAGTATGTAGCATGATGCATCTTCTCCTTTACACCATCTACAGTTGGATGAGTTTCAACATGAAATGTCCACTGCCTTTGGCACCAACACCGATGACATTGTATCCCAGGCCCACAGCTGGGAGCAGAGTGCAGAGTACACCAGAGCAGTGGAGACCTATCTCAAGCTGACTGTACAGGTCTGTGAAGATCATGACCTTCTTGTCAAAGTTTGGATGAAGGTGAGAAAGAGGAAGTTGAGAGCTACATGGTATTGTGTTTATCTGACAGTTATTGTCCATGCACATTCACATACATGTATGTACCTAAATTTCCTTTATTATTTTCTTTGAACTGTATAGGCTGTTGATTTGGCTTGCAAGTTTATTCAGGACAGAGCTATTGATGTAGTTACACTTGTTTGTGACCGACTAGCTAATATTGGCTATCATGAACAAGTAAAGCACAGAAATATCATATACGTACACATATATATGGACGTACATACGTATATCCTAAACATCTTACGATATACATATTGTAGGCTGGTGATCTGTACATGCGTGTGGACATGATGAAGGAAGCTCTCGACATGTTTATGGTTGGAGAGGCCTGGGACAAGGCTAGACACATATCAAAGAACACAGCTACCCAGTAAGCCATGTGTGCTTGAGTGTGTTGTGTGCCGTATTAATGTAGTAGATGCATAGATATATATCTACAATGTACGTGTGTCTAGATATGAAGATTACGTTGAAGAAGCCTATGTAGACTTTTTGAAAGCTAACAAGAAAACAGAAGAAGTAGGACCTCGTACAACACAATTAGTTTTGTTTTATGATATTATGGCTGAATGCGTATTTGACATAAACATGTGTACACACCACATCACACCAACTCAGTACTAGTATCTCTTCCATCAAATATGGACGTACATACATGTAATCTGTGTATTGCTAAGCCCTCACAGAGCAATATATCTATGATGAAAAATCTAATACACCATTTTCCTACATGCTGTGCTTATTCTGTAAAAAAGCCTGTAGGGGAGAGAGAGCTTTGGGTGAAGATACATGATGTAATGTATATTAAGTATCTGTGTATCTGCATTTGTGACTTAATGAGTGTCAATTAGATCTAATGTAACGATAAGCTAATGGTTAGTACCAAAGGTTACTTGTACATTATTGAACATTATAGATGAAGAGCATTGACCCAGATAGTGCCTTAAGGATGTATGCAGACAGTGGAGAATGGAAGAAATGTCTGGAACTTGCAGAAAAACAGGTGTGCACACACAGACACCTTTGCTGTGTAGGAGTGTGTAAGTTTTAACCCATCCACCTCCCTCATCCAGGGACCTAAAGTTATGGACAAATATGTTGCCAAGTATGCAGCCAGTTTGATCACATCTGGAGCTACTATGTCTGCTGTCCAGCTCTTCTTGAAATTTGGTGTACCCCCAAATTCACAAGTTCGTGCCTTCATTTCAGTAATATTATGATTCTGTTACTATTAGAATTTTGTTTCTTATTTTAGAACTTTAATATCTATAAGAAGCTATGTCGCGATGTCTTCTCCATGCATCTAGAAGGGCAGGCTGCTTACAAGACCTTTTCCCAGTTGCGTAATTTGTTACTTCAACTAGTTACAGGTCTCTCAAGATCTGCTCAGGAGAGGAGTGGTGCATTGGAGGAGTTTGAACACTACCTCCTGGCTGCCCACTACCTCGCTTTATTTTCAGTTTGTACTAAAGTCAAATCTTTAGGTCCACTGTCAGCCAAGCTCTCAATTGCTCTCCTGCGCTACACAGATGTGGTTCCTGCAGACAGAGCTTTCTATATAGCAGGGAGTAGGGCCAAGGTACCTGCATACGTACCTGCTAAAGTGTGCATGTGTATTGGTACATACGTACGTACATATGTGTCCTCATCCGTAGTTCTAGGTGTAGGCCTTCCTTATTGAATATGTCTGTAGGAAAATAGTCTTTTCTTTTGCCTGTTTCCTTGGCCTATTAACCATTTCTACAAGAAAATGCTTAGAATCTTAAATTGCTTGCATAATAGTGTTATATTACACCAACAAACAACTAGCTGTTGTACACAGTATAATGTGTTCGTACATATACGTAGGTAAATTGTATTGTAATTATGTTTTGTTATGTACATACATAGGAGCAAGGCTGGGAAAGCATGAGCTTTGTGTTTTTCAATAGATTCTTGGATCTGAGTGAGGTATAATATGGAAAATGTAAGACAGATTGTATAGAAGCAGACACTGTGATATTCTTCTTGCTTTTAGGCCATTGAAGAAGGCAACTTTGATATGTTGGACAACACTGACTTTGCTAACACAGATATACCAATGGAAGTGCCATTACCAGAAAAAGCATTTATGAATGTATGTACTATTCATGTCGTACTCTAGTTGACTTTAAAATGAAAGTAGTTTTATTTTCAGTACAGTGTATTGAACTCTGTGGTCTTGCTTGTTTGATTTATCATTAGGAAGATGAAAGAGAGGATATAAAGGAATGGATTCTGGCACTGTCCATGGACCAGCGGGTAGATCAGATACTTCCCCTTGACAAGAGGGGACTTTACCCTGCTGCCCTCACCACACCTCAGAGCAAAGCACGGGCTCTGCCTTGTGTTGTCTCAGGCTATCCTGTCCTTAAGAATAAGGTTGACTTCAAGAGGAGTGGATTTGTTGCCAACAAGGAAGACTGGAACAACTTTGTCATTGCTACAAAGGTGCAATATAGTAGTTGTTCTAATTTGATTTGCTGATATAACTGGAATAGTATGTGTGTATTACAATATGTGTTTCCTGTTCTGTTCATGTAGTCCTCATCAAACAATGAATTGCAAGATGTGCTCCAGTTTCTAAACAAGTGGTGCGGGGCTCCATCTAATCCATCATTAAAGTTTTAACAAGCAGATAGGCTTGGGTGACATTGGGTGACATTGGGTGACATTGGGTGTATGTTATGTAAACATAATATCCCGAAATTAATTATTGGCGCCATATTGATTTGACCGAAGGTCGTTATGAAGTCACATGATCCTCATGTGCTTCTGAGAGGATATGAAGCTAAACGAGAAGGAGCTCTTGTATATTGGTAACAAGGTAAATGGTGAGGCGCACAAAGAAGGAGCACTTTGGATTAAGGAAACTGAGAAGAAATTGAAGAAAAAAGAAGGTACCGCTATTGCGCATCGTCTCACAAGTAAGAAAACGTATAAGTCAGAATTCTCCCTGTGTAGTGTATACCAGACGGTACTTTAGACTGGTTGGGAATTTGCTCTTTTATTTGAGCGGTGATAACAAGGTAGGTCTTCTATAATACGTCGGAAGAGTCACCTCTTACCCACCCAATCACGACCGAGTTTGTGCTGGTAATGCGCGCACACCCCTTTAGAGCAGGCTATCGTCTCACTTTATTTTCCCATTTTCTCCAATCAGTCCGATTCCGTATATGGACTTATAATTCTGATAAAGACAGAGGTTGAACCAGAATGTCAGCGTTCGGAGACCCAGCACGCCTTCAAAATCACATTCCAGTACGACAGCAGTGTCTATAATTTGGCAGCCGAATCACCAGAAGAAATGGTATCGTGGATCATGGCAATCCGATCTGTCAAGTATGTACTACATGATGATGGCATGCACGTACATAAACAGATTGCTACGGTATATACCACTTACTACTCGTAGCTATGATTTCATGTTGACGGCACTGTCAGAACTGAGGACAAAGATATTCCAACTGGCTGGCAGAGATCCAATTCCTGCTGGAAATCCATACTACAAGCTCCCCTATAGGTCCATGGATGAGTTACCACTCAGTATGTCATTAGATAGAGGCTGCTAAGATATTTGTATAGGTCCTGTAAATGGAAGGTTTACTGGCTTGTATGGGAATCTCCATTCATGATTGTGCAATTGGATGTTGACAAACTGCATGCACCATCCTTTCTGTAAAAAATGTGGTGATTATTTAAATTATTTTCAATTTTACTATTTTCAAGAAGATATGTATGTTGCCACATTATGCTATTTTGTCTTTATTCTATTACAGCTACTGGGACGACCAATCAGTATGAACCAATATTGAATCTTTCATTAGGTACATATAAGTAGTCCGTTTTTAAGGAAATTACACTTCCATTTTTAGTAGTGAGGAATAAATGTGTACTGCAGTTATAAATCAAATTGTGTTTTGCTCATTTCCTTTGTTCAATAATACCCCTTTGAAAGGAACTGAAATTTGCTATTTCTGTTCAACTATACAATGCTAGTTAGCTTAGTTGCTAACTGCAATGGATTCTCTGAATTGAAATAACCTGAAACTGAAATATTTTTAAAGTGGTTTCTTTACCGTTTCCTCAGCCTGTAGTTCCCTTGTGTCCCTGTGTTCAAATTCTCAGCCATCTGCCTTTGTCATCACCAACATCAAGACACCACCTCAATTTTACTGGCTCAGACACTCACAGACAGAGGTCTTACCTGTAAGTATATCACATGACTTCCACATGACATCCACAGTAGCCTTCCTCCACAAATTGGTTCACATAGCATACCTCACCACATAGCAGCAACCTCTCAAAGCAACTCAGTAGATGGGCTGAATCTTAAAAATATTGACTTTCATATTTTACATTTAGAAACCCATTAGCTCAATAGCCAGATACTGGTAAGGCACAGATGTGCATAATTGAATTGTCATTTATTCAGAAAAGGATTACTTTGAAGTTTGGTGGTAATTAGCAGGGCTGCATAGAGGGGGGCAGGGGGTAGGGGCATTAATTTTTGCCCCCCTCCTAGACTTTTGGAAACCCCCTAAACTGCTTTGACACCCTCATACCAATGCTCCCCCCCCTAAATTTTGAAAATTTTCATTTCGCCCTTTTGGCCCCAAGTTCTGCATGCAGCCCTGATTTGGATTAAGATGTGAGCTCATTGATTAAATAGGTTGGAAATGCCTCTTTTCTCCAGGATACATGTGATCCTCACTATTTCACAACTGTTATACTAACAGCCAAGTATACCCTGCTATCAACGGAAATCAAGTTTGAAGTGTTTGATGTTTACGACAGAAAGCATCAGAAGGTCAGTCCTCCATTAGAAGAGCTCCCCTCACTCCACATGTCCTCCCCTCACTCCACATGTCCTTCCCTCACTCCACATGTCCTTCCCTCACTCCACGTGTCCTCCCCTCACTCCACGTGTCCTTCCCTCACTCCACGTGTCCTTCCCTCACTCCACGTGTCCTTCCCTCACTCCACGTGTCCTTCCCTCACTCCACATGTCCTCCCCTCACTCCACGTCTGTCCTCTACTCACTCCACCTGCGTCCTCCCCTTAGATGCTACCAATAGGAACTGCTGAATGCACTGTGAAGGACATCTTGGGTGCCCCTAACTACCAACTGAGAAAGGAAATAAAGTAACCACACCAAAATAGCTATCTCAACATGTAATCCTGTTTAATGTTGTATTTCAATGGCTTAGGCAAGGGGGTGATATCAGAGGGTACATCAATATCCTAGGCTGGAAGGTGAGGTCATATTTTCTAGGGTCAAATCATTTTGTCAATGAAATTTGTTCAAAGAGACTATAACAGTACTAAAAAGTACTGCTATAGGACTTTAATCTGTGCTAATAAAATCTTCATTTGTTTTGCAATTAATGCAAATTGGAATCTTCCGATTGTAAATGTGCCTCATCTCACCAATTAGGGTGTGACTTCCATAGGGCGTATCTCCCATTAGGGCGTGGCATGTCTCCCATTAGGGCGTGTCTCCCATTAGGGTGTCTCCCATTAGGGTGTGTCTCCCATTAGGGCATGTCTCCCATTAGGGCATGTCTCCCATTAGGGTGTCTCCCATTAGGGTGTGTCTCCCATTAGGGTGTCTCCCATTAGGGCATGTCTCCCATTAGGGCGTGTCTCCCATTAGGGTGTCTCCCATTAGGGTGTCTCCCATTAGGGTGTCTCCCATTAGGGCATGTCTCCCATTAGGGCATGTCTCCCATTAGGGCGTGTCTCCCATTAGGGCGTGTCTCCCATTAGGGCGTGTCTCCCATTAGGGCGTGTCTCCCATTAGGGCGTGTCTCCCATTAGGGCGTGTCTCCCATTAGGGCGTGTCTCCCGTTAGGGTGTCTCCCATTAGGGTGTCTCCCATTAGGGTGTGTCTCCCATTATTGGTTTGTTTCCTGTTTTAGGAAGCTCTTGAACCTCCGATGCAAACACCAGAGAATTCATCTCCAAAGTTGCCTCTATCTCCATTACAAGTTGGCTTTGATGTATGTGGGCTGTGACTACGTACATTAAGTAAACCACGTGTCCATTATGGATTGTTCAATGGCATATATGGTGTCTGTTGTAGGGCTGGAGACTGGAGAATGTCGAACGGTCAAAGTCTAAGCCATTAAAGTGGGTATTGTATGCACATTTCATTGTACTAAATTGTAATCATATCCATTTGTTTATGGGCAGGCTTGTTTGTGTATGAGGTGTATATAGGTTGCGTTGGAATGTTTAGCAGCAGTTCAAATTGTATGTGTATCATTCCATTCAGATTGCCATTCAACAAACTGTTGATGACCACCTTTCAATTTCCTATTGCCAAGTATGTGCATACATACATACATATACGTATGTAGCTCACGGACTGACAATGTACAAATGGTGCTAGATTATAAAGTTTATTATAGGTATTCCATTATTGTAAATTTTATATGTACGTAGGTCTTCAAAGGAAGACGTTCCCAAAGTGATGAAGGTATCAGAGGTGATGGGAGAAGGGCTATATAGCTGGTCCATCCCAACTCAGCTTATGTGAGTGTCTTGTAGCACCTCTTGGCGGTATATGATATCCGATCATGTTTGTTATCAACTGTATTCCAGGAAACTCTTTATCAAGGAGGACAATATTTGGCTGCAATACTACCATTCTCTTGGAGAGGTGTGCTTGTATATCTTTACAAGTGTTGTGTTATGCTTACTGTATTGTTCTCTTTATACTACACCACCCTCTATGCTACCTGTACAAATGTACTATGTATGTATTCAAGCTGCACTATATCATACGTATGTCTACATAATTATATGTACTTAATATCAGAATTACATTTATACCTATAAAGAGAGGAAGAAACTTGAATGTGAGACTTGTGGTTGTTAATCTCAGTGTTGGAGCACTGGTGAATGAAATTTGAAACTGCCACTTATCATTTCATTTCAGTATCCTTCTCACAGTGATTGCTTAAGTGACTAGGTGGAGATAGTTGTAGATGAAGTGCTATGTAGCACTATTTGTCATGTCCTATCTATATTTTGTACAAACGATTCACTTTGAAGCAAATGTACGTACATAGTTGGTTGAAGAATGGGAAATGATCAGACAGGAAGTGGTACTAGACCACTTCACCTCGATAACACACTATCGTGAAGTCCTGGTGGAGATGGAGAAACTCCAAGGCGAAGGAATCACCTTTAAAAAGAGCACAGACAAGAGCCAGACGCCATACGAGTTCATCCCCACCAATTTACACGTTCAGTATATGAGAGTTGAATTAGAGAAACAGAGCAGTCCAACCATCACATATGAAGTGATCTCTGTTGGAGCCCCAACTGCTTATAACCTGAAATTTAAAACTGGAGGCTTGATGAAATGGCACAATACAGCACCCTTCTCTATGGCAAAGTGAGTCATGTGATAATCATGTGATAGTCATGTTCCACACTGATTTGTCAATTGACCTCATATTGTGCAGCCATTATCTGGATAACGCAGCAAGTGACAACAAAACTCTTAGAGGAAAGATAATCTTAGGTAACTCAATCACACCATAAATGGATGTTTCTGAATAATTTGTTATGTTTGGGAGATCATTGAAAGTTACAATCTACATTTGCAGAAAAAATTGAGGAAGTAACTGAGAATATAAAGTTGTGTTTTGAAGCTTTTACTATGTAAGAATATCTGTGGATATATCTTATACATTAAGTGTATTGCTTCACTTACCTTCATTGTATGCTACATTCAACTAATATAATATGTAGGAGTAGCAGTAGCAGTGATCTTGGGAATATAAATGAGAAGTTTTACAATCTCCAAACTGAGGTGGGTTCAGATGTCCTCAGATCCAGCTTGTTCGCAAGCCATGTGTGATGGGTAAGTGTGTCACTATTCCCTGCAACTCATCACTCAGGTGTACAGATTGCAGAGTCACTGCAACATTAATCTGATGAATGAGGCTTTGGAAGGACTTCAAAAGGCAATGTCTCCCAAAGCCAGAGGACCTCTCTTCGGGCAGCATTGCACCACTGTAGTAAGGACATGCTTCACCATTTTCCCTTGCCACACCTCCTGCCACACCTCCTGCCACACCCTCATACTACAGCACTAGCCACACACTCCAATTGGCTGTCTTGCCACATCTCCTTTTGGTCCACTTATAGAGTCTACTGTTTGATCACATTGAATCAGCACTCTCCACTTTGGGTGGACATGTAACTGGGTTAGATCAGATTGACTTTGATGGTACTACCTCACTAACGAGGTCAAAGGTGAATTGGAAACAAATCCTTAAAGATCCCTCTCACACCTTTTTCAAGTACCTGGAAGATGTTGTTAGCATATTGAAGAAAGCAGTTTATTACATCTTTCTAAAAGTTAGTTGACAACTCTGTGTCTCAAGTCTCCTTTATAATGCCATTTCACTTACGTAACTCTTATGATTTCTCCAGGATGCATTTGACCTGGCCTATGAAAGGGTTCCTCTTGGGATACAAGGATACAGACACAGAAGGGACATCTGTTTTAGCCATGCAGTGAGTCGAGAACCACCTTTCTACTCAGCAAACCATGACTGCTTTCACTGCCTTGCAGGTCACCACGTTGGCAACTAGCTTTGCTACTAAACTGAGGCAGTGTGCTGTCGATCCTTCTTATAGTCTTCAGTTGGCTCAATTAGGGTTTCTTGTCTACTGGGAGAGCTTGTTGAGTACTCATGGTAAGTTGACAACTAGTTATCCTGAATTAGTTATCCTGGGTTTGATTCCCAGCAGATGCTGCTCTATTTATGTTCTCTCTAAAATGATGTAGAACAATTAGATACAGTTATAGTCTGATTATCACATTAATTAGCCATGTATCCTGTTCCATGTACCGACCTATGTACCTCACCCTCTTCTATCTACATCAACTTAAGGTGACGAATCTGGAATGCTTGAAGACTTCTTTGTAGCTGTGCAAGATCTAAATAATGTCAAACTAAAGATTACGTGTGGAGATGGCCAACATGGACCCATTATCACAGGCGCCCGGTGAGTTCAGCTAATCTACCTACATCCTTGCTATAATGTACAATTACTTTTATCAATAAGCACTTTTAATTATTTTGTCTATTGTAAATTTCTTTATCAATTTGCATACTTTTACAGCTATAAGGTCACTGTTGAAATGCCACTGGAGGATACATTGTTCCGCCTGCTTCCAATTGAACTACAAAAGGGTCAAGAAATTAGCGTGTGTGCTGTGATGTTTTCTCAAGGTATCAATGAGCAGCAGTCAATAGCTGATAGAATTGGAGACAATTCTCTTCAAGATGCCATCAATATTGAAAACTTTCGAACTTTAAAACAATATTTGTCACAACTTAGCAGCCACTTTGCACTGGCTGGTAAGCCTTTACTTGACAATAAAATGACGAGTGTTACCATATGTATATCTAAAAACCCGACTTCTTTCCATTAAGGTGAGGAATCAAAGAAGAAGGTAGCTCTGGCACTTACTTTAGCTGAAGAACTTCAAAATCATGTTCACAACACGAGAAAAAGAAAAAATATAGAAATTTTTGCAACCATGCAAGCTGTAAGCCTTTAATACATTCAATGTAGTCACATGCAGTGTCATTTGACCTACTCGCTATTCAGGTGTGCTGGACACACACTGCTTAGATTGATCATACAGTCCCAAGTTTTACCTAAATAATGTCTTATGGATGAGTGGATTGTAAATAGGAGGATTTACGATATTTATACTTCTTCACAGCTGTCAAGACTTTTGAATGCTGCTCGTGTTACAAGTTGTAAAAGCGCCAAAGATAGGACAGCAATGGCTGTAACCCTGGAACAGGTCCAGATCTTAATAAAGGACTTCAACATGGCACCCTCAGCCTTCCAACAAGCACTGGACAGCATGAGGAGGTATGTATACTAATTGGTTATTTGGTGGAACCTTTATGAATAGTTACACCTCTCTAGGACAGTTAGTTGCTACTTCAAGGGACCACATCAATGATTTGAGTCCTAAATATTCACACTATGTATACATGTTTTGATTTTACTGTATATGCAAGATGTCTCATTTTTTGTTTCTTCTTTATTCAGTCAAGGTACCCGTATTCACAACTCTCTGAAAAATGTGGGTCATCCACAGTATGCCTTCAATGTCATTCAGATCCCAGCTCTACCACGACACTATCGACCACCAGAAGGAACTTACAGAAAGCTGCCCACTTAATCATAATAATATTATTGCATGTCTTACTTAATCCACGGATCTGTAAATAAATACTGTATTTAAATTTTATGCTTGTACGTATCTGTTTGATGTTTTGTTTCCCTCAATCCCCAATGACCCTACATTATACTTTTTTGATTTTTTAATCTGGAAATGTATATTTTGCTATATATTATATATTATATTCATGCATATCAGCAATATTTGTTTCAATGCTTCAATCTGATATTATACTTCTTTCTTAATAAGTTATTTTGAATCAGTATAAATTTTATAATTACTATCCAAAAATGAAGAGTGTACATGCATATGTAGTACTCTTACGTGCATGTGTATGTACATATAATATGTGTTTAAAAGTCTGGTTGCATTATAGATATGTTAATACATGTACGTATATGGTTTTATAAAGTTGTCTTTTTGTTAGTAGCAGCTGAAAGTGGTTTTTTCTTTGTCTTAGTTGTTTTTCCAACTTGGCTACACTTCTGAGATAGTTCTCTTGCTGCCTTCTTTCTAGCCTCCTTTTGCTCCTGGGCTAATTCCATCCGTTTACGTAATCTCTCCGGTATCTGCTTGTCATTAGTGAGTGTGGAACTGCTGCTGTTAATGTCGAAAGCAAGACTGAAACACTTGTCTGTATTTTCAGTGTTTGGTAGAATGTAAGGCCGCAGTTGAGTTATAATATGACTATTCTCATCCTTTGTGGACATGCCAGTTCTTATAGCTTGATCAGAGACACTTGGACTATCTGGCTGCACTTGTGTCTCAACAGGGTAGGAAGAACGAAGATGAGGAAGAACTGTAGAATTTCGTTTCTGCAGCTCAGATATCCTTCTAGGGTCTTTCAGATCACATGTGACTATCTGTGTGCCAAATATATCATTAGATGTATGATGTAATGATCTACCTCTTGAAATAACAGATGTTGGACGGCTAGTCCCTACATGAAGGACCCGAGAATCCTTTCCCTCCTGCCACTCCCTCTCCAATTCTTCGTACATCTGATTAGCCTGAATGACTTCACTCTCCGTGGACTTGAATGACTCGGTTGCAATCTTGTCCGTGGACTTGAACGACTCGGTTGCAATCTTGTCCGTGGACTTGAACGACTCGGTTGCAATCTTGTCCGTGGACTTGAACGACTCGGTTGCAATCTTGGGTGTGCTAACCACATAAGTACATGTGCTATCATTGTGATCATCAGCATTAAGCTCATCCAAGATGTTGTCCAGATCTGTGTTCCGTTTGGAGGGCAATGGGACCTCAGGATTTGCAGACTTTAGATCTAGCTCCTTTTTCAGCTGCTTTAGCCGGGCATCTTTCTGAAGTGATTCCAGTTTCATTTCAGCAATAATATTTGTTTGATTCCGGCCAATTTCAGCCTTTTCAGCAAGCCTTGCTTTTAAATGGCTGTTATCCACTTCAAGTTGTCTCATTTTTGCAATAAGTGATATTATTTTCTCATTTTGTCTTGCTCCTTCAGTAGCTTGGGATTCTTTGCTTAAAGATTTGATTTGATTCCGCAAAGAATCTCTTTCATTAACCATCTCCTTCAGTGTAGCTTCAATTGTGACTAACTGAGAATTCAGTTCAGCAGTTTTGTCCTCAAGGGTCTCCTTAGCTATCTCAATTTCCGCTTTATCAGCCATTATGATTTCGACTTGTTTTTCAAGAATTGATCTCTCTTTTCTTTGTTCTTCATTCTCTTCCTCACTTTGTTTTAATAACAGAGAAAGATGATTGTTCAGTTCCTGCACACGAAGTGTTTCTGCTAGCTGGTTGGCATGAATTGCTTCCTGCTTTTCTAGTTCCTCATGCAATAGTTTTACCTTGGCCAAAAGACCACCAATTGTACTTTCTGAAGTCTGTCTCTCCGATACCAAGCTGTCAATCTTCCTTTTCAGTTCACAAATCTCTTCTTCTGCAGTTTGTTTCATTAGAGATATCATTTCTTCTTTTAATTTCAAGTTCTCCTTTAACTGTTTATAGAAGAAAATTTCAAAGTGAATTATAGTCTGGCTTGCTAGACCTTCCCCAAAGTGTAGGGACTGTCTAGCAAGCAAGACTAAATGGATGACAGAATATGTCGTACAGTACGTACATACATAATTATGTAGATGGACTGTACATACATATATAGATTCCTTACTTTTTGGTTTTCATTTAACTGTCTCTCTAATTCTGCCTTTGCATTTTTGGCAGCAAATGTTAACAATCTCTTTTCTCTCTCATTCTTCACAATGTCATTTGTCAGTCCAGTTAGCTGATCACTCTTCTTAGCATTGTCCTACAGCCAATGGTGACAGTATATGAGGAAATGCCTTACAGAACCTAAACTATAGCAACACCTTAGTACATACTTACTAATTGCAGTACTACTTGCAAGTATGTTACGTATGTATATAAACATACCAGCAAGAAGGCATGCACACATGCATCAATGTAACAGTACGTATATCAAAAAACTGAACTCCAACTACATACATACATACATACATTACTTGTTAATTTAAGTGTATACATACGTACATATACAACATATGTACCTTTTTTAGGTCTTCAAATTCACCTTCCAGTTGATTGTATCCCCTTAGCTTTAGCTGGCTGGCTTCTAGTTCATCACTCAGAGTGGTTGACTTTTGGAGATTTCTCTCCAATCTATAAAAGTACATACAACGTATGTAAACTATATAACCATACAATACATACATGCATGTACATACATACGTATATGCATTTCTTAGCAATTAACGTAAATTGGCACTTCAGAAACCTTGGCCTACCTCAACTTATCTCTCTCCAGTCTGGCTACTTGGTCACGAAGGCATTCTGCTTCATCTGCCTCGTCTTTGTAATGTTGGAGCTGAAGCAACTGATTTTGTATCACTTTGTTCTCTTGTTCTGAAGTACACAAAGCTGTAAAATAATAGTCGGCAAGAGGAATTTTACTCTCCTGGACTAACGTTGCATCTCTACTTGCTTGTCCTTCAAGTCAATCTCTATGTCAGCAGATTCCAATAGGGCAGCCTGGCGTTTCACTGCTTCTTCTAATGTTTTAATGTGTCTTTCCAGTTGTCTTGTCTTTGTAGTCTATATACGTATATGTACATATATACCCCTACCTCCGGCAATGAGCTGACAATGGGGGGGGGGATTATTTACCATAGACAGTGTGAATGGCAGATTAATAGGATGTGTGGTCTAAACAAGTTTATACAGAAAGTTTATACAGAAAGTGAAGTACGTAAATTCATTCATGTATTCATTTGCTCTTTGTTGTCGATAGCAATGGGATACAATTAAACATCAAATATACTACTCATCCTTGGTTCTCATAATGTGACATTAGTTATAACACCTCCAGGAGGGATAAGACCCATATCTCAACTGGAGGTGTTATAATCAATTTACTTCTGGTTGCTAGGTTTAGCTGTGGAAAGCTTTGACTGAATCAACATATTTGGTGATTCTTATATGCAGAAACACCCTGTATCTTGACCTTAGGCAATTATTAACTTGGATATAACCTTCAGTTCCACCTGTAGAGGTGATTTAGCACATTTATGAGTACACAATAAACAGCAACCATCTAGCAACAGGAAATTGGTTTCGGCTAAAGTCCTTGGTTTTGGGCTATAACTATTACATTTACATATATAGAATCAACAGTCAAGTAACCTTGTTGCTATATACGTTGCATTACATATTATGAACTCACTTCTGTGTTGGCTGGTGGGTGGCTGGTACCTGACTCGGCAGCTAACATTGCTGGAGAGCACAGCCAGCCGATGGCAGCTGGTGAGCATAATCCATTGTAGAACCTCTTCATCTTCCTCATTGGTGTGGCCATGCCACGTAACCCTGAAATGCTACTTTTTGGCGTCTCAGCTGCTATTGGTTTAGACGGAGGAGGAGTACCAATAGCAGCCTCCAGAGTGTGAGTAGACTCTACATCTGAACAAGAGCATATCCACCCTTCACTAATATGAACTATCTTTACATAAACATTTATTTGCAACATTAACTTATCTCTTTACATATGTACATATATACACTTTTACATCCACGGATAGGTACTTATAATAGCTTATATATAGATGTGCAATTACGTACTGCCAAGAAACGATGGATCATCTAAAGCATTTTCATGATCAATTTTTTGTGTTGCTAGTTCAATGAAGTACTTGATAT
Source organism: Chondrosia reniformis (assembly GCA_947172415.1). Lineage (NCBI taxonomy): Eukaryota > Metazoa > Porifera > Demospongiae > Chondrillida > Chondrillidae > Chondrosia > Chondrosia reniformis. The sequence continues at coordinate 6,238,560 of OX359196.1, forward strand.
CCTGTTGGACGCTACAGTCTAGCTCTTTGATCTTGTCCACAAAGAAGTTGTTCATTTCACATTGTACAGCCCAGTACAAAAGAAGAATGCACAATTTGGCAACTTCATGGTCCGTTTCCTTGATCAGTTCTGGAATGCAAATGCACTCACATGTGGACTCGTAAAAACCTATATAACGTGAAGAATTGTATCCTTTGAAGGCTCTATGAATTAGGAATCGTTTCTGTGTACGTACCTCTAATTCTAGAAAGGATAAATTGATATACGTCGGAATTTGATGTAAATGATGGCGACGGCGGCTCCTGGGATTCGCTATAGAGAGGAAATGGACGTGAAGCAGTAGCCAAGAATCATTATAGGACTTACATTTGATTCAGGATTTTCAGAAAACTCTTAGCAACGTCTTCACATTGTGACGTGTAGGTTGCCTGTGATATGAAATACAATAATTACATATACAGCAACATACTAGGGATGCAGATGAGAAATTTCTTACCCAAACAGTAAGAGATTCGAGTTTTACCATTCTGTGTACGCTTTTTCGTTTGAAAATCGGGCTGCCTGTATTCCTGCAATCTGATTGGTTAATAATGGACGTAAAGAAAATGGCGTCGATAGGGTACTTACAAAATTTAATGTTACAGTCAACGCGTTCTCTGTTTAGAAGGTATGCAAAGAAATATTACTCAACAGATACAAGAAAACAATTCAAGGTATGTTCCAAATGTTTAGATGGATGTATGACCAATATTAAGACATGTTTGTCTTCCAGGGTTGGATAAAATCGGTCAGAAAGCACAAAGATCTAGTTTTTGTGGATATTAGTGATGGCAGCTCCTTACATGTTCAGCAAGTTGTTATGAATGCTTTAGACTGTCCAAGGTATGCTATAACATGACTAAGTACAGTGTTCAGTAGATAGGGTCCCAGTACAGCGTTCAGTAGATAGGGTCCCAAGTGAAACAAGCACTGCATATATCAACCATGTTTCAACATAGCAATGTAACTCTTGGATCATCAATCCATGTTGAAGGTCAGATGGTAAAAAATCCTAGAGAAGCTGAATCATATGATCTGGAGGTTGAAAGTCTACGGATAGTTGGTCCTTGTCCATCAGAAGACTATCCTTTCAAACCGAGAAAACCCCACCCACTTGACTATGTGAGGCAGTACCCTCATTTGAGGGCAAGGACCAACGTATTCTCAGCTGTCACAAGAGTCCGCCAAGCTGCTACCATGTGCATACATCAATACCTTCAGGTAACCATGGTAACCTTTGATGACTGTATCAATTTTCCATATATGGTAGTATAATACAGTCTTCAGGCTATACACTAGTCCACACACCAATATTGACATCCAATGACTGCGAGGGAGCGGGAGAACTGTTCCTTGTACAGGTTAGTGCTAGTTACCTGCACACAGTCCCAGTAATAGACACACCTTAGTGACCTGTTGTTGTGGTTCAGACACAGGATGGACCAGAGCGTCTAGACACAGAGAAGAAAAGGGAAGAAAATGGTTTCTTTAACACCCCTGTCTACTTGACAGTGTCAGGGCAGCTTCATGCAGAAGCACTAGCATGGTAGGTGAGTCATACTATCTGTACGTACATATACTACCTTCATATCACTCATGACATACGTACATAGTCAGTAGTCGATGTGGCTAATGTACGTATATGTTGACAGTGTGTGTATATAATGTTGACAGGTATGTGTTTATCTGTTTAGATGGGATGGTGTATGTTATACCTTCTTCTAACATTTAGTGGTCTCTCCAAAGTGTATACCTTTGGACCAACATTCAGAGCTGATAAGTCTCACACTCGACGTCACTTGGCTGAATTCTACATGCTTGAAGTAGAAATGTGCTTCTTGGAAAGTCTGAATGATTTGTTGGTACTATTAGAAAATCTCTATAAATGTATCACTAGTGAATTGTTAGAAAAGTGTGCAGAAGACATAGGGTTCCTTCATAAGCAAGTAAAGATAGATTTAAAAGTAAGTCTTACTTTACAGATTCTTGGTAGATATGTACCTTATAGTAGTGCATGTATTCATCTACACCTCAATAGACAGAGTTAATGAAAAATGTGAATTCAGATTTTAGGAGGTACTATAATATATGCTAACTATTTACGTATATACTTTCATGGATTTCCCTTTGTCCAAAGACTAACATACACAGAAGCAGTTGACATCTTAAAAAACCACAAAGATATGTTTGAAATGGAGCCGCCTCAGGCAAGTGTGTGCATATGTTATGAGTTGAAGACCTTGAATGAATGCTTTTACTCGTATGTTGATAAATTACAGTGGGGTGAGGATTTGAAAAGTGAACACGAGCAGTTTATAGTCTGTCATCTTGGCAACAAACCTGTGTTTGTAGTAGACTATCCTGTATCACTTAAACCATTTTATGCCAGGCCAGTAGATGGAGATTCAACAGTTGTAAGGCTATCCATATTCCTCCCACAGCTAGCCCACTTAACCCTCCATATTTACCACTAGGTGTCAGCTGTGGACCTGCTGGTGCCGGGGCTGGGGGAGCTAGCTGGGGGCAGTGTTAGAGAAGAGAGATATGAGCCCCTCAAGACAAAGCTGTCTCAACTCGGACTAGAAGATAGCTATGAATGGTGAGCATATTATCAGGCAAACTGAGTAAACAAATTGTGAAATGTACATAGGGCAAATGTAAAGATTCATCAAAATTTCTAGACTCATTGGAAATGTTTCATTCCAACCAACCATTCCTAATTTTAATTTCATTTTTTAAATGTTTTCATATATACGTACGTACTTGGATTATTTGGATGAACTGTCTTGTCTATATGTATCCTAATATCGTACTACTGCCCTTGCTACACCCTCTTTATGTATGTGTAGGTATTTGGATCTGAGAAGATTTGGAACAGTGCCACATGGTGGATTTGGTTTAGGATTTGAAAGATACTTGCAACATATATTAGGTGTTGAACAAATTAGAGATGTTATACCCTTTCCGAGATACCTTGGCTCATGTCAAACTTAATACATTATAATTATAATACGTATTATACATTTTTTCTTTATAAAAGAATATATTATTGTTGATTATAGTTAAATAGGTGGAGCTGAAATATTGTCAAAACTGATTGATTTTGAGATCTTTCTTAAATCTTTTGGTGCATTGGAGAGAAGGTTTGAATAGCTAAGGCTTGATTTAAGATCTGTCGTCTCACCCCATGGATCATTCAACTTCTCTCTTTGGAATGTACTGTTTGAAGCTGCAACATTAGCCTGAGATGTGGTACTAGGTGGCTTTGTGAACTTTACTGTTGTAAGCGGGTGCTTCTGAAGAACTCCAGTACCTAGCTGACTCCCAGATCCACCTTGCTCTGACTGCCCCTCGATGGTTATGATGTATTCATCATAAGGAAGACTCCAAGCTGAAGCAGCAGTATAGTCACTCTCCTGATTGTCATCAGAGTAAAGAACTGCAGCTGAGAGCAACGGTCTCAAAGGTGTGGCAGGTTCTATTGTGGCCACAGGAGGATCAGTGAATACTGAGGATGCAGAAGAAGGTTGAAAGCCGCTGGCCACTTGAGGCCCAATAGAGAGAGTGTGAGGTTGGGAGGATTGTGATGGTGGAGTGTATCTTGCTGTGTTGACATACAATGGATAGGAGTCACTAGAGTTGTTAGATGAATTTGGTTTCAGCTTATCAGGAGATACACGTACAGTTTCTTTGAAAGCTTCTTGTGTATTTTTGGTTTCTTGTTTCTTTTGTGTTTCTCTCAACTTCAACTCCCATTTGACTGATTGCATCAAAAGGCTGTGAATGCTGCGAGAAATTTCAGTGAAAGTGGGTCTATTTTCTCTATCTGGGTGCCAGCATTCCCTCCATAATTGGTACCTGCAAGCATAAACATGCAGAATGATTTACACTTACGCTGAATAGTTTGAAGTAAATGTACTAACATTTCATCAGTACAGTTTGGAGGTTTCCTCAGTCTCTCTCCATCCTCTAACAGAGGTAGCACATCACTGATGAACTGGTTACGATAAGGTTCCAAAAGTGTGAAAATCTCCCAAGCAGTTATACCAAATGACCACTAAATATATGATGGAAAGGAATTTGTAGGGTAAATATTTAGTGTACGTATGTATAGTTATATAGCAGTTAAAGGACAAGTGATAGGCAGTTTATAAGACTATATACTGTATGTGGTGATCACTCATAATTCAGTACCACATCAGTCTTCTCAGAGAAGTAGTCTTTCTGAAGAGTTTCGATGTATGGAAGCACTTCAAAAGCCATCCATTTCCATTCATTCAACTGGTCAGCGGGAAGGGCATAGGTGCTGGCATTGTGAGGATTAGCAGCTGCTCCAAAGCCAGATATCTTTAGAGTCATGGAATGGTCCAGTCTGTACCACATGAGTGAGTAATATATAATGAGCAAGGTATTAGCAATAGTGTGCATGTTATATATATATATATATTGGAAATGCAATCTCAACTCTCAAGAAATTATAACTTTTGATAAAGCCGACAATAAAAGAATCCATATATGAAGCTTATAGGTACTGTATATATGTGCATGTAGGAATGTATTTGCAGTAACCAGTTAAACTTGGAAGTACATATATATATACATGAACTGTACACTACTACAGTATATGAGGAACCAATGGAATTCACTGCATCTCAGGCTTGCTATGTAGAATTATAGTGAGGTGATCTAACACCTATATTGGAAAGGTCTATGGTATGTCAATTATTGAGGTACTTTACTCACAAACAATGTGAAGCTGAGAGATTGCGATGGACAGTTCCATTTGCTGCCAGGAATTCCATACCAAGGGAAGCCTGAAATATCAAATTTGTTCTAAGCAGGTCCTATATTGAAGCAAGAACAATGACACTTCTGAATAAGATGGAAGTTACATTTGTATGGTCTAACAGATAATCACAAATATGAGGATCTTGAAATCTGAGCTATAGAGATAAGGATTATATTAAAAAGAGAATTAGAACATGTAAAGCCCCAGACTGTTCGGGTTGCCATTTTATTCCAGTATTAATACATTACACATTTACACAGACCTTTCCTTTTGAGTTGTACTTAAGGAAATTCTTTACATCTCCATTGGTCATGAAACTGTATACTATGTATATTGGCATCTCTCTCTGAATAGCTACTCCCATTGGTAGGAGTAGATGGGGATGGTTAAGATCAGCTACTTCAGCTATAGCCTTCACCATTCCAGCAGCATCACATTCAGTACTAACATCTATGTATGTATATATATATATATGTAAGTATACAAGATATGAAGTACTGTAGGTATAACATTGATTAGTATATGGTATACGTATACAATCAATCAATCCATCAAAGGCTTTTCTAGATATCAATCCTTTGCAGGAGGTATAGTCAGTACACATAACACATACAGTTATTATAGACAGAATGTATTAGCTTCTATTACACTGTACGTAAAACTTATTAGTTAAAATTGTTGTGCCAAAAAAAACTAGAGAAATGCTAAATTTGAACTGTATAGAATAGCCAATAGGTTTAGTTCCCTATAGGCCTTTACTCTAAAGTAGATGCATAGCATGTAAGATTGATTATTCATGTGTGGATGTATATATAAAAATATTTGAAATTGATGAATATATAAATAAGCTAACCATCTATGACTCGAACTGCAACTTTGATTGGTAGCTGTAGATTTCCACCTGTTAAATCTAACAGTGTACCAGCATAGAGCTCACCAACAGTTCCTACGTATATAAAAGTGAATGCATCCATATATATACATATATAGTCCATACATGTATCATATATACTGCATGTATACACACCCTTTGCTATTATCTCATCCAATGTGATCTTTCTATGTTGGAGTACAAGTTGCTTTTTGTCCTGTAGAATTGTTTTGTAAGGTTCTGGGAGCTCGCTGTGGTTTACATAGTGACCTGCACAAGTACACAGGAAATAGCTAACAATGAAGTGATCATATTGCATATATACAATTATACTATAGGTACATATGTATATATGGGAGGAGCTATATTCACGTACAAAGTAGTATTGTGTATTGCTTAAAAATGTGATTGTACCTTGGAAACGTGTCTTCCTGAATTTTTGTAGAAACTTGGAAGATATGGATGACATGCGTGATCTCCTGTGAATGTAGATCACATATATGTTTATAAAGGTATAGATATGCACTGCATGGTAGGCAACATAGAACATATCAATGCTGTAAAGATCCATACTCTGACATATGTAACTGAGATTTTATCACTAAAGGAATATTGAATTCGCTGAAACATTCCATTTCTTCATAGATGCAGTAGCAATCTTAATGTGTTTATAGGATTTCCCAGTGGCCACATTATCAGGGCTATATTATGATATACACACATAGCTATTAATGTTGAGTTACCTAATTAAATCAAACACCCTCAAAGGTACTATATATATAGATGCTGACTTACATTCGCTCTCTCATTAGTGTCTTGTAGCTGATATCCTTAATGCTGTCCAGGACCAGTTCTAAATCATCCATGGGGACTTCCCTTGGGACACAACAGTGATAAAAACAGCAACATCCACACACATTTATAATAATCAATCCCATGAGTAATGCAACGCTAGAATAGATGAGCAGAAATTTGCATTCCTTCAGCTCTACACAAAAAGACATAGACAGCAGCTAAGGCTATATTTATATGTACATAGCACTGTACATGTGGTCACATGATCACATACGGTCCAGTTTACTGGATGATGAGTCATCAGAAGGGGTGCATAGGTCATCCATATCTAGGTATACACCACTGCAATTATTGAGAAGACTTTTGTAGAGTTTTGCCTCACTGCAAGTACCATTTACATCAAGTGCTTCCAGGTACATCTGAAAGGTGCTGTTTGCACAGCTGCAGTATACTGTGTTATTAACAAACTGGTTGCTGGAGTCGTCACACAGAGGATATGCAGAGCTACAGAACCAAGCAGTGATCTCACTTGCGCAGTCACCTACCCTACTGGAGCTCTGAAGGCCAAGGAAGTTGTGGCATTCCAAATTGGTAGCATTATTCCTAGTAGAGACACATAATATTTGAAACTGAATTAGTATCTGTGTCATTTATTGCAATCAATTGCAAAAAGATAATTACGATGCAACTTACTCTACAGCGAGATTGAAAGTAGGAAGTGTTACTGCAACAATCACCACTGCCAAAATTGTTCTCATTGCTAAATTTCACTCTCATCTCTTCACCTATACGGAGCTCTTTTATAAACAACAGAAAATGAAATTCATTAACATAGCACGTGACTTCCAGTACACGTGACGTATAAAAGGTGGGAATCGTTATGGCAACTCTGGACGACTATCTTACACCCGATACTGCTAGGAATAAAGATCATTCTAATTATTACGTGAGCAGTAATTCTACACAATAAATTGTAATGATACTACACTAATAATTGCACCATGCAGGATGGGGAACGATTTTTACACTCAAAATCCTATTCATGTCCTGACGAAGCCGCTAATGCGGGTCTGACGGAAGAAGCAGTGTCACATATCTATCACGAGCTGGAATCCATTAGAAAGCAGGTTAAGGTAAAGGAAACCGCACAACGCCGCTTGCTTCCGACTTAATTGAATGGAATAGAATAATGTGTTTTGTCCAGATATTTCAAGTTGATACAACATTAACCGAATAGGAACTGATAGTATTGCAATAACCTTTATCACTTTTAGAGACAATGAACTTAAAGTCTAGCAATTTACAGCTGCAGTACACTACTGTACATTAGGCATCCACATAGGCGAAGGAAAGGCATCTAGTAAGGGGGACAGTATACGTATATGGCTATAGGGATCATAATATATGACAGTATACATATATGAGTGTTGGCAATCATTTTGATCTGTAAGTAGTGCCCCTTGTGTCCCCATGTCTATAAAAGTGAGGAGGGTAGGCACTTGCCTCCTGCTTCTGTTGCCTATGACCCATGAAGAAACAATTGTAATGCCTACTCATATATACGTATGTACATAACACATTCTGAGTTGTATGATTATTAAATATATAGCTAACTGATGATTCTTTAACTGTCAGCACAGTCTGTTGATCACCTTACTTGATGAGGTGTTTCACGTGTTGTTTGAACTAATAAACATAGGAGGAGAATGCAAAGTTAAGTATACGTGAGACTCACATAATGAAACGGGAGAAACAAGTAAGAAACTTGACCCTTTCTAAGTATCTCTAAACCTCACCAAATGGGTGCAAAGTTAGGTCGTTGAGGTTGAACGTCTTCTGAGAGATGCATATGAAACTCTGGTACAATATACAGAAGAGGAAATGTTCTTGAAGTGGCAGAAGTTTCAAGAGGTTGGCTAAATAGTCATTCTCATTTACAATAAATATTGATTGATACCTCTATATATAGTCACTGTCTCTCTATTCATACCATATCTTGTTGTCATAGGAGGCATCGGAAGCCTCTCAGAGACTTGATAAGACCATGAAAGAGAGGGAGAGAGAGAACAAGAGATTAAAAGACTCTTTTGAAACCATTAGACAGCAAAACGAATCCTTAAAGAAACATGTATGAATGGGAAGATGTTGTTTTCTTTTTAAAGCTGATTTTGTTTTGACTTCCTAATTTACATATTTAAGAGTTCATTGAATGTTTTGTGGGAGGGTATAGGAGATATTTGGAGATATATATAAGAGATATAGACATAAGCAGACATCTCTATCTTGACAAAGTATACCTGGCTATTTATCTTTGACATTCAGGTAACATATTTGCAGCAGAAGAATGTACATTTAGAAGGACAGATAAGCCAGATACAAGGGAGACTTACAAATCTTCAGGTAATTTTTGATTATTCAATGTATTATGTATACATGTGAAAGATTTGTACATTTTACCAGCAGTTCCATTCAGTGTAAATTTTAATGATTTAAATGGTTGTGGTTTAATAATACTGATATATTGTGTTAGGTAATGTGATATAGTATAGAAAATGTATATACCTCAAGGATTTATGTACACATATACATACTTACTGTATAATATGGCTACCACATATGTTGTCATGCGTACATAATTGTCACATAACCATGAAGTCTCTTATCTGCTAATTTAGAGACTACAGAAAAAGGTAGATAAAGAATCCCAGTCTTGTCAGCCACCCTCCGTATTACAGCACCCTTCCTTACATAGTGAACAGAAGCAAGCTGTAAGTCCATATAGCTAATGATAAGTATAACAAGTATCAGAAAATCAGAAAGTAGTTTTAATATATTATAGTGATTTACATGTATATATGCATATTAGTTAGACTTAGTGATAGATTTGCTGTGTGTACACAATTTAAGGGAAAATTTTCAATGAAAGTGTTCTACTTCTATGCATTGTCTATAATTGTGTCTTCAGTTTTCATTAGTTTTCATTGACAATTGAATGATTTTCATTCAACCAGGTACCTTCACTTTCTCCCAGTGGTGAAGCCTTTAAGGAGCCAGCTGTATTAACATGCTGAGCACGTGAAATGGTATCTTCTTTGGAAATACTCTGTTGAATCACCTCCAGTTCATTAAAGTTCATGTAAACAGGTAGAGGTCCCTCTACTGTCTTGGTCACATGTTGGTCTTGTTGTTGGGTCATATCCACTTCTCTTTCTTCTTCAGGCTGTTCCTTAATTGACTCGAGTACAGTTGTTTCCTTGTTCTTACATTTCTCAGTACCTGAGCCACTTTCATTTAGAATTTCATCATATTCTTCAGTTTTACTTGATTCGGTTACACTCATGTCCTCCTGGGCTTCTGTTATGTTGATGTAGCGCTTGCCATCTAGGGTCTCTTCCTTCTCTCTTTCCCCTACGGCTGAATATAAGACTGCATAGGTGCTGGTACAGGTCCTGTTTGTATCCTGATCGACTGCACTATCCATACTCAGGCCCTCGACCCTTGATTGTCGTACTGATGCATACTGGTGATCCATCAGCTCACTGGGGTTACAGTAGGGATGAGTATTAGGGTTGTTTCCTCTCCTCCGTCTCCTCCTTTTACAAACTATCCATGTCAGCAGTATTATGTGTACCCCAACACATGTCAGCAGCCCAAAGAAGGCAGCAGTACCAGTTGGGAGGGCTATTATCAGTATGTCTATTGGGAATGTATATGTTGGTGAGGGGGTAGATGTAGGGGATGATGTTGGGTTAGAACTTGAAATAGATGATCCAAAGCCTTCAAACAAATAGTAACCAATTACATATCACTTACAGTACAATTATATAACATACACGTAACCTACTCATTACAGAAGACATACTCTCATTCATGGGAATTGTAGTGCTATTGCTTCTGCAACAATTACTAAGGGTTAAAAGAATTGCCCCCAATCGCACCACTCCCATAAACACTTCTGTCATTCTTCTCTTCTAAAGGAGATATTGGGATCCTATCAGTCCCTATATATTTAAAGGTATATATTAAGTCTTATGTCTATATTGACTTTCTATAACTATTGTTGCTTTGTTACCATCTAAATAAGAATATCCAGTTATAGTTTCATAATTCTACTTTGCAGACATCAAGTGGTAGAAAGGCAGGTCATCAACTAAAAGCACACACCCACCATGTGAGTTATGGCAATATGGCAGACTTCAACTGAAATCATATGCACATGCATTACGTACATATATTAGCAAGTAAATTACATACCTAATTCCACTGTAGATGGCGACATCTGAGATGTATTTATACATGAATGTATATCCTTGTATCATTCATATATTGGAGGATTAATGCTTTACCTAAGTGCTTTAATAACTAAATAATGTACAATTAGTTATCTTAGTGTCTGTTCCACAAATTAACAACTTACAAGTGATGAAATGAGGTTCACTGTAATCAGCTAGTAACTCTCAGATACCTCTTTGGTGTTAACTATAATAAAGCACAAAGACCTCTTTCCATGAGATCTCCTCAAATGATACTACTTCTAGAAATGTGTGAATATACTGTACATGAATACGTACATACTATAGCTTTGATCGGCTAGCAATAAGACCTTGATGTATACACGTACATACTTAAGCTTTGATCGGCTAGTTTTACGACCTTGATGTATACACGTACATACTTAAGCTTTGATCGGCTAGTTTTACGACCTTGATGTATACACGTACATACTTAAGCTTTGATCGGCTAGTTTTACGACCTTGATGTATAAGCTACTTTTGTACTTTGACAAATCTAAAATGACTGATTTATCAAACATGCAGACCTATTTTTTACCAAAAAAGTGATACACATGTATGTACGTATATAGAAATCATAAGTTCATATACGTATGTATGTATATGAGACTAGGCACTAAATATAACTCTGTCAGTTGTACCCTATACAGTATGAATTTAAAGGTGTAGGTATATAATAATATTTGCTCATAATATATATGTACCAGGTATACAAAACTAACTTGTTCAGGAAAACATCTAAAGAGCTTAGTGTTACAATTTATACACTGTGTAATATTATATACATTCTGTTCTACAAAAGTGTCTAATACGTCTGTTCAAATACAAAGTAAGGAATGATTTAGTTTAGAAGTCAACTGCGTCATATCCAAAATCAAAGTTTGGTTCACTCTTAGGAGCAGTCTCTTTCCCCTTCACTTCAGGCTCAGTATATATCTCATCATTGTTAGAAATGGGTTGTACATCATCTTCAATAGTCTCGTAGGGATGTTCCTTGCGAGCGAAGGCTCTTGGCTCCTGTGGTTTTCCACTAGTCTTAGCGTCAGAGACTGGTACAACAGAAATCTTATTTGCACTGTCTGAGCCATCTATTGTTTCATAAAGTGAGTCCATCTTGCTATGCAATGTCTCCTCCTTGTGGAGCATCTCAGGATCAAAGGGAGGTACCTGTGGGGCTGTGCATTCATAGGTTGGGTCTGTTGGTGCTCCAGTACTACCGAAAAGAGAATCTTCAGCGTCCTGTTTTAGAGTCTTGCTTGTCTTTGCTGTCATGTCTGGTGCTGTATAAAGTATCTCTGGGTCAAAGGAGGGTACTTGAGGAGTCACGCCCTCATAATCCGGATCATTTTCATGTTGATCAATGCTTTCTTCCTTTGTTACAGTAGTAGGATTTTGGCTTTTCTGTGTCTTTGCTGACATGTCTGGTGCTGTATAAAGTATCTCTGGGTCAAAGGAGGGTACTTGAGGAGTCACGCCCTCATAATCCGGATCATTTTCATGTTGATCAATGCTTTCTTCCTTTGTTACAGTAGTAGGATTTTGGCTTTTTTGTGTCTTTGCTGTCATGTCTGGTGCAGTATAAAGTATCTCTGTATCAACGGGGGGCTCTTGAGGAGCCAGGTCTGCTGTGTTGTAAGTAGGTTCTGTTGGCTGTTGAGCCTTCTGTGTCTTGTCTGGTGCTGTGTACAGTGCATCAGGAGTGAGTGGAGGTAGTGAAGGCGGATCATCTGCTGTGTCATATATTGTGTTATCCACACCTTCACACAATCCCTTTCCATTTCTCTGCTTGTCAGGCTTAGTGTACAACACCTCAGAAGTGATTACGGCAGCTCCTCCGACCTTATCACGTGGTGTAGTCTTGTTTGGCTGACTGTACAGATCCTTTTGATCCTCTTTCAAGCTACTATTAACTACACTGTATTCTCCATCCAGCTGTTCAGGCCCAGGAACCTCAGTGGTGTTGTGAATTCTACTGTAACCAGATGAGCTAGTGGGTGGTGGAGGGAGTACAGCATCATTGGATATGTATTCATACTCAGCCTGTCCTTTGTCATTTGAAGGTGGACTTGTCTGGTTGGCATCTTTGATAGTGGAATACTCATTAGATGTGTCTCCCTTCTCGGCTATAGTCTGGTAACCTGCATCATCTTGAGATGATAGTGGTTTTGTTGGAGATTTAGATATAGCAGCATATTCAGAGCCAGTGTGGTTTTCAGCATGTTCATTTTCAACTGTAACACCAGGTCCTTCCTCGTTTGTATGAAAGTCAACTGTTTTCTCAATTTTACTTTCTACATTATTATTTTCAACGAGTTGAGTCTTGTCGTCCTTCTTCCCCTCAGTATAGATATACTGTCCATCTTCTCCTCTTCCTGAGACATATCCAACAGAAGCAGAGTAATAGGTTTCATCTTTAGTCTTCCTTCTCTTTGTTCTTATCACCATGCAAACCACAAGTATTAGTATTACTAGTACCAGGAGCACTAACAGTACTGCACCTCCAACTGATGCACCTATGATGATGACTGTGGTATCTGCAAGGGGATAGAAATGGGCGTATTTACTGTAGGATGAATCATTGTACAATATATACCTAGGTGTATTTAACTGTTAGCAATTTTGTAGTAAAACTCATATATAGTGAGTTTTTACTACAAGGATTAATATAGATTGCTTTAAAGATTTACTTAATCTTGTAGATATAATAAGGTATTATTGAGAACATGAACATGTGTATTTCTGTGTTTACACACATACATACCTGTAGTACTTGATTGTGGTATACTGATAGTATTAGATGTTGATAGTTCTGTGATTAAAGAGAATGAAGACTGTGACAATGACATATAGAAAGCAGTAGTGGATAAATGAAAGTACGTATGTACAGTACATATACGTACGTATAGGTATAAATGGTATGACATACAGTACATAGATGGTGTATAAAACTGATGAATTCTCAGTTAATAAACTAAAGGCTTTAATCTTAGATCAAATAGTTGTATGAAAATAGTATTTTAGCTTTTAGCTGTATATTTCTCATATTTATGTGTAATATATACATATGTATTATTTGTAACTGATGACTGTGTTGTCTGAAAGAGTATAAGATAGCCAAATAAAAGACAATTTGGATTATATGAACAGAACAAATACACATACTGTATATACCTGCAGTGTCCTGAAGTGTACTAACAAAATTTGTAGTAACTGCAGGAGATTGCAATATTTCTATAAAAACATAAGTATTCAAATAAAAAGCGGTGTTTATACTGTATACATACATATCTATACGTACATGTGTTATGTACGTAGTAGTGTTGGTTCACATTTATCTTTACTACTTGCTTGTGGTAAACAACTAGTGGTAGTACCTATTGGTTCTATTAAACATACGTATGTCAATATCATGCTAAGATTGTAACATTTATCACAGCAGCTATTCATTTGGTTATTGTGTAGCCAATAGCCTATGAATATACTCATGTATCTGTACCTGTATTACGTGATGGTTGAACACCAGTTGTAACTGTAAGAGATACGTAAAGCTGAGTTTATAATAATAAATGTAATCATGCAGACCTGTAACATTTATGTACTACTATTGTGGAAATGCTGTACAATATACTTTTGATATTTGTAGCCAGTTTATATATATGTATGTATGCATATGAATATATACGTACCTATAATTACTACAGATGTTGGTGTTATCTCTTTGGGACATGAATCTGTAGGAAAAAGTTTAAAATGTACCTTAAAATTATATACATATGCAAATTTGGCTCTACCTACATACATTGTATCTCATCACTCTCATTCCTTTCTCTGCCTGTGATAAATCTTGTACTCACTACCACAACTTTAATGTAGTATGTAGTTCCTTCCTCAAGTCCTGTTAAGTTGAAGTATGTTAGTTTAGTTATAGTAGTCAAGTCAAGTCAAGTCAAGTATCTTATTTAGACTGGGGAGGCCTTTAGCCATTGGCTACTATACTAGGCACCCAGTATTAAGAATGGGGGATGACAAAAATAGGGTAAGATGGGAATAAGAACATGAGGGGGGAAAAGCTGGTCGAAAATAAAAGGCCTAATTGTCATGTACAAGAAATAACTAGGGTGATATAATACAGGAAATAATAAATACCAAATTTACAGGAAATGGGAGTGGGTATAATACATAAAAAAAATAAAAATAAAAATGAAAAAAATTTAGTCAAATTAAGAACAATAATAGGTTAATTGTTTATATAGTGTTAATTAAAGTGTCATTTCCCTCAGTTCTGTATTGAATGAAGTATTGTACATCTCCATTGGGTTCCCTAGGAGGTATCCAGTTGAGTTCAATACCATCTGTGAGTACTTTAGTGACTGTTAGATTTCTTGGTTTACTGGGACCTTTTGCTAGTTCAAATGATCATATACGTAAGTTTCACATAAAAAGAAGTATGGTATATAAGTACTTATCTGTTAAATATAACTAACTTGAACCAGAGTCCAAATTTAGCATATTCACAGTAATTGGATTAGAGCTATAATTGCCTCCATTGACACTCCACACAGTAACACTATAATCTGCACCAGGTATAGCTATATCTTTCTCTATAGTGCCCACAGTACGTCCATTGTAGACTTGATATTCCACTTCCAAAGGTACTCCTAAATCACTTCTACCAAATCTAGCAATGTAATATTGATATTGTTTATTAATTGTACTCTGGTCAACAGTTAATATACTTCTAAAGGATTGACTTGTGACTGTTATAATCGGTGCTTCTAAATGACCTACAATGAAGATACAATAGTTAACAGATGTACACTCAATATCTAACCATTCTCCTCACCACTGCCTCCTAAATATAAGAAGATCCTTTTGCTGCCCTCACCTGCAGCATTACTACACCTAAATCTTGTGTTCTGATAGCTATCAGTGCTAACTAGGAGGACCCTGTTTGAAGTATTTATTGTTCCATTAGGATATTGATATACTGGACTGCTTGAGTTATAGGAAACAATTTCATCAGTTTCAGTCCTCCATAAAGTATTAGCATTACTCTGTGCCATGGCAGTACATGAAAGATTAACATTTCCATCAGTATCAATTGCAAGGTCCCCAACATCAGTGACAATGACATCATTTGGAAGTAGATTTCCATTACTGTGTATAACAGTTCCACCTGTATATAAGTACATTAGTACATCTTAAGTCATTGTGTTACTGTGAAGAAGGTATTTAGTACCTTGAACAGTGAGTGTAAAGGTAGAAGTTGTCACTTGATCTCCACCTCCCTCCACCTGACAAGTGTAGTCCCCTCCATCCTGTGGAGACAAGATGTTGATCAAGAGTCTGTCATGGTAGGTCCTTCTGTTGGGATTGTCTCCCTGTCCAATGTTACAGTGTCCGTTGGGACATGTCCAGGTGTAGTTGTAGTGTGTTCCATGAGGTAGTCCAACTGCTCTGGCAACCAAGACTAGAGTTGATCCCAGAAGCAGAGTAGCAGGAGAGTCTACTACTGATACAAGAGTGTAGCCATCTATCAGAAGTGAGACTGTAGTAGGAACAGGACAGGTGATTAGTAACACAGTACCAGTCTTGAGTTGATTAAAAGCATTTTTAGTTATAAACTGTTTAGTTACTCACTTGCGTTAGTACCCGGTCTAAGAGCAGTACCTATTTGTGATGGAAGGATTGGAGTTATGTTATATTTAATTCACATATTCTCTGTGTTCATTGACCTACCAACACAGAATAGTAAGATGACAACTATAAGACTCAGTTCTCCTCTTCTCCCTGTTGGATCAGCCATTCTGATGTTGCTCAACCTGTTTACTGTTTACTTAGCAGCCAGTATAACTATATTCATTGGTCACATCCCACCTTAGAGTTTTATATGCTGCCTTCTTATATGGTATTTACAATGGGAAATGGAATTTGAATTTGAATTTCATAACTGACATTGAAATCTACAGATGCAAACAATGTCTATTTTACAGTTGTTTAAATTATTTTACAGATTCATTTAATGATGTATAAAGATGACTTTCAGTATTGGCTCCTTGTAAAGGTGTATACACTGTATCTTGTATGTTCTGATAAGCCCCATCTTTCTCCTCCTTCTGATTAGTTGGAACAGTGTATGTTGCCTTGTTGACACCATCTTGCAGTAGCTCTTGATAGTCACAACTTGTACTTTGACCTTTACTACTTTCCTCATCCACTGGTTCATAGACAGCCATGTTATTTTGTTTCATTTCAATTTCATCATACTCTGGTCCCCCTACAGTGGCATACTGGTGTGACTGGGCAGCCTTCTCTGCAGCTTTGTACACAGCTCTTCTCTTCTTTGTTATAAATATCCCACACAGCACTGTGCTTAGGACTGTTATCACAACCAGTAAGCCACAACTGACTGATATCCCTACTATGAGAGGCGTTGCGTTACCTGCAATGGAAGGAGAACAGATCACACTTGAGTGTGCTATTATTTCAAAAGCAATATTATATTTGTGAACATACAGTACATACATACCTGTGTTGCCCTGTGGTGTATTGTCAGTGTTAACAACAGCAGTATACACAGATATGGATATATCTGTGTAATATAAACAAACCAGACAATCATCATTTGTACAGGTACAGTCACACATGATTATCTTATAATGTACCTGAACTACCTAATGGCTGAATACTGATAGCTGTAACAAAAGTCGATAAAGTTGATCCTGTAAGGATAAAGGTAAAGTATGGACTAACTTTATATGATTTTTGGAAACGTTTGCATGCAGTTCATATATGAATTATCTAAGATACCATGCTCCAAAAATTATGGTTATCATGCCAATGAAGTTAAGGAAACATTATAGACTAAAAACAATTTTCTAGAGTAATAACCTAGGGCAAACCTATAGAGTTTGGATGAGAATACAGTTAGGCTTCTACTTATGTCTTTAAGCGTATGCAAATAATAGCTCAGGTACGTGTCAGCAGTATAATGTGTACCCCAACACATGTCAGTAGCCCAAAGAAGGCGGCAGTACCAGTTGGGAGGGCTATTATCAGTATGTCTGTTGGGAATGTAGATGTTGGTGAGGGGGTAGATGAAGAGGATGATGTTGGGCTAGAACTTGAAATAGATGATCCTAAGCCTTCAAACAAATAGTAACCAATTACATATCACTTACAGTACAATTATATAACATGCACGTAACTTACTCATTACAGAAGTCATATCCACATTCATGGAAAATGTAGTGCTATTGCTTCTGCAACAATTACTAAGGGTTAAAAGAATTGCCCCCAATCGCACCACTCCCATAAACACTTCTGTCATTCTTCTCTTCTAAAGGAGATATTGGGATCCTATCAGTCCCTATATATTTAAAGGTATATATTAAGTCTTATGTCTATATTGACTTTCTATAACTATTGTTGCTTTGTTACCATCTAAATAAGAATATCCAGTTATAGTTTCATAATTCTACTTTGCAGACATCAAGTGGTAGAAAGGCAGGTCATCAACTAAAAGCACACACCCACCATGTGAGTTATGGCAATATGGCAGACTTCAACTGAAATCATATGCACATGCATTACGTACATATATTAGCAAGTAAATTACATACCTAATTCCACTGTAGATGGCGACATCTGAGATGTATTTATACATGAATGTATATCCTTGTATCATTCATATATTGGAGGATTAATGCTTTACCTAAGTGCTTTAATAACTAAATAATGTACAATTAGTTATCTTAGTGTCTGTTCCACAAATTAACAACTTACAAGTGATGAAATGAGGTTCACTGTAATCAGCTAGTAACTCTCAGATACCTCTTTGGTGTTAACTATAATAAAGCACAAAGACCTCTTTCCATGAGATCTCCTCAAATGATACTACTTCTAGAAATGTGTGAATATACTGTACATGAATACGTACATACTTTAGCTTTGATCGGCTAGCAATAAGACCTTGATGTATACACGTACATACTTAAGCTTTGATCGGCTAGTTTTACGACCTTGATGTATACACGTACATACTTAAGCTTTGATCGGCTAGTTTTACGACCTTGATGTATAAGCTACTTTTGTACTTTGACAAATCTAAAATGACTGATTTATCAAACATGCAGACCTATTTTTTACCAAAAAAGTGATACACATGTATGTACGTATATAGAAATCATAAGTTCATATACGTATGTATGTATATGAGACTAGGCACTAAATATAACTCTGTCAGTTGTACCCTATACAGTATGAATTTAAAGGCGTAGGTATATAATAATATTTGCTCATAATATATATATGTACCAGGTTTACAAAACTAACTTGTTCAGGAAAACATCTAAAGAGCTTAGTGTCACAATTTATACACTGTGTAATATTATATACATTCTGTTCTACAAAAGTGACTAATACGTCTGTTCAAATACAAAGTAAGGAATGATTTAGTTTAGAAGTCAACTGCGTCATATCCAAAATCAAAGTTTGGTTCACTCTTAGGAGCAGTCTCTTTCCCCTTCACTTCAGGCTCAGTATATATCTCATCATTGTTAGAAATGGGTTGTACATCATCTTCAATAGTCTCATAGGGATGTTCCTTGCGAGCGAAGGCTCTTGGCTCCTGTGGTTTTCCACTAGTCTTAGCGTCAGAGACTGGTACAACAGAAATCTTATTTGCACTGTCTGAACCATCTATTGTTTCATAAAGTGAGTCCATCTTGCTATGTGATGTCTCCTCCTTGTGGAGCATCTCAGGATCAAAGGGAGGTACCTGTGGGGCTGTGCATTCATAGGTTGGGTCTGTTGGCGCTCCAGTACTACCGAAAAGAGAATCTTCAGCGTCCTGTTTTAGAGTCTTGCTTGTCTTTGCTGTCATGTCTGGTGCAGTATAAAGTATCTCTGGGTCAAAGGAGGGTACTTGAGGAGTCACGCCCCCATAATCCGGATCATTTTCATGTTGATCAATGCTTTCTTCCTTTGTTACAGTAGTAGGATTTTGGCTTTTTTGTGTCTTTGCTGTCATGTCAGGAGCTGTATAAAGTATCTCTGGGTCAAAGGAGGGTACTTGAGGAGTCACGCCCTCGTAATCCGGATCATTTTCATGTTGATCAATGTTTTCTTCCTTTGTTACAGTAGTAGGATTTTGGCTTTTTTGTGTCTTTGCTGTCATGTTGGGAGCTGTATAAAGGATCTCTGGGTCAACGGGGGGCTCTTGAGGAGCCAGGTCTGCTGTGTTGTAAGTAGGTTCTGTTGGCTGTTGAGCCTTCTGTGTCTTGTCTGGTGCTGTGTACAGCGGATCAGGAGTGAGTGGAGGTAGTGAAGGCGGATCATCTGCTGTGTCATATATTGTATTATCTACACCTTCACACATTCCCTTTCCATTTCTCTGCTTGTCAGGCTTAGTGTACAACACCTCAGAAGTGATTACGGCAGCTCCTCCGACCTTATCACATGGTGTAGTCTTGTTTGGCTGACTGTACAGATCCTTTTGATCCTCTTTCAAGCTACTATTAACTACACTGTATTCTCCATCCAGCTGTTCAGGCCCAGGAACCTCAGTTGTGTTGTGAATTCTACTGTAACCCAATGAGCTAGTGGGTGGTGGAGGGAGTACAGCATCATTGGATATGTATTCATACTCAGCCTGTCCTTTGTCATTTGAAGGTGGACTTGTCTGGTTGGCATCTTTGATAGTGGAATACTCATTAGATGTGTCTCCCTTCTCGGCTATAGTCTGGTAACCTGGATCATCTTGAGACGATAGTGGTTTTGTGTGAGATTTAGATATAGCAGCATATTCAGAGCCAGTGTGGTTTTCAGCATGTTCATTTTCAACTGTAACACCAGGTCCTTCCTCGTTTGTATGAAAGTCAACTGTTTTCTCAATTTTACTTTCTGCATAATTATTTTCAACGAGTTGAGTCTTGTCGTCCTTCTTCCCCTCAGTATAGATATACTGTCCATCTTCTCCTCTTCCTGAGACATATCCAACAGAAGTAGAGTAATAGGTTTCATCTTTAGTCTTTCTTCTCTTTGTTCTTATCACCATGCAAACCACAAGTATTAGTATTACTAGTACCAGGAGCACTAACAGTACTGCACCTCCAACTGATGCACCTATGATGATGACTGTGGCGTCTGCAAGGGGATAGAAATGGGCGTATTTACTGTAGGATGAATCATTGTACAATATATACCTAAGTGTATTTAACTTTGGAAAGGGTCATCTTTCGACTTTGGGAGCGTCTAGAGACGTAGTTTTTTGGTTCTTTCTGCCAAACATTTCGACTGGGGGTCTTCTTCAGTCACGCTCCCAAAGTCAAAAGATGACCCTTTCCAAAGATAGTTAGAAGAAATCCTTATTCTATTGTGTATTTAACTGTTAGCAATTTTGTAGTAAAACTCATATATAGTGAGTTTTTACTACAAGGATTAATATAGATTGCTTTAAAGATTTACTTAATCTTGTAGATATAATAAGGTGTTACTGAGAACATAAACATGTGTATTTCTGTGTTTACATACTTACCTGGACTACTTGATTGTGGTATACTGATAGTATTAGATGTTGATGGTTCTGTGATTAAAGAGAATAAAGACTGTGACAATGACATATAGAAAGCAGTAGTGGATAAATGAAAGTACATGTATACGTATGTACATATATATATGTAGGTATAAATGGTGTGACATACAGTACATAGATGGTATATAAAACTGATGAATTCTCAGTTAATAACTAAAGGCTTTAGTCTTTGGTCAAATAGTTGTATGAAAATAGTATTTTAGCTTTTAGCTGTAGATTTCTCATACTTGTGTGTAATATGCACATGTATTATTTGTAACTGATGACTGTGTTGTCTGAAAGAGTATAAGATACGTAAAAAAACAATTTGGATTTTATGAACAGAACAAATACACATACTGTATATTGTACCTGCAGTGTCCTGAAGTGTACTAACAAAATTTGTAGATTCCAATATTTCTATAAGCATTCAAATAAAAAGCAGTGCTTATACTGTATACATATCTATACGTACATGTGTTATGTACATAGTAGTGTTGGTTCACATTTATCTTTACTACTTGCTTGTGGTAAACAACTAGTAGTAGTACCTATTGGTTCTATTAAACATACGTATGTCAATATCATGCTAAGATTGTAACATTTATCACAGCAGCTTTGGTTATTGTGTAACAGTAGCCTATAACATTGCAATTTTAACAAAATATCATATCATATGTATGCACCTACATGACCCTTTAGTACAAATGTGTGCATATTTAAGTGTATAAATATTCTCATATATCTGTATATACCTGTATTACTTGATAGCTGAACACTGACAGTTGTAACTGTAAGAGATAAAGCTGACTTTGTAATAATAAATGTAATCATGCAGACCTGTAACATTTATGTACTATTGTATGATTGGTGGAAATGCTGTACAATAAAGTTATAAGCTAATTTTGATATTTGTAGCCAGTTTATATATGTGTGTGTATGCATATGAATACAAACGTACCTATAATTACTACAGATGTTGGTGTTATCTCTTTGGGACATGAATCTGTAGAAAAAGTTTAAAATGTACCCTAAAATTATGTACCTCTGTAAATTTCGCTCTACCTACATACATTGTATCTCATCACTCTCATTCCTTTCTGTGCCTGTGATAAATCTTGTAATCACTACCACAACTTTAATGTAGTATGTAGTTCCTTCCTCAAGTCCTGTTAAGTTGAAGTATGTTAGTTGAGTTATAGTAGTGTTAATTAAAGTGTCATTTCCCTCAGTTCTGTATTGAATAAAGTATTGTACACCTCCATTGGGTTCCTTAGGAGGTATCCAGTTTAGTTCAATACCATCTGTTAGTACTTTAGTGACTGTTAGATTTCTTGGTCTACTGGGACCTGGTGCTAGTTCAAATGATCATATACATAAAAGTCACATAAAAACAAATATGGTATATAAGTACTTATCTGTTAAATATAACTAACTTGAACCAGAGTCCAAATTTAGTGTATTCACAGTATATGGATCAGAGCTATAATTGTCTCCATTGATACTCCACACAGTAACACTATAATCCACTCCAGGTATAGCTGTATCTTTCTCTATAGTGTCCATAGTACGTCCATTGTAGACTTGATATTCCACTTCCAAAGGTACTCCTAAATCACTTCTACCAAATCTAGCAATGTAATATTGATATTGTTTATCGATTGTTCTCTGGTCAACATTTAATATACTTCTAAAGGATTGACTTGTGACTGTTAACATTGGTGCTTCTAAATGACCTATAATAAGGATACAATAGTTAACAGATGTACACTCAATATCTAACCATTCTCCTCACCACTGCCTCCTAAATATAAGAAGATCCTTTTGCTGTCATCTCCTGCAGCAGTACACCTAAATCTTGTGTTCTGATAGCTAGCCATGTTAACAATGAGAAACCTGGTTGAAGTGCTTATTCCACCATCAGGATACTGATACACTGGATTGGTTGAGTTATATGAAACACTTTCATCTGTTTCAGTCCTCCATAAAGCAATAGTACTACTCTGTGTCATGGCAGTACATGAAATATTAACATTTCCATCAGTATCAATTGCAAGGTCCTTAGTATCAGTGACAATGGCATCATTTGGAAGTAGATTTCCATTACTGTGTATAACAGTTCCACCTGTACATAAGTACATTAGTACATCTTAAGTCATTGTGTTACTGTGAAGAGGTATAAGTACCTTGAACAGTGAGTGTAAAGGTAGAAGTTGTCACTTGATCTCCACCTCCCTCCACCTGACAAGTGTAGTTCCCTCCATCCTGGGGAGACAAGATGTTGATCAGGAGTCTGTCATGGTAGGTCCTTCTGTTGGGATTGTCTCCCTGTCCAATGTTACAGTGTCCGTTGGGACATGTCCAGGTGTAGTTGTAGTGTGTTCCATGAGGTAGTCCAACTGCTCTGGCAACCAAGACTAGAGTTGATCCCAGAGACAGAGTAGCAGGAGAGTCCACTACTGATACAGGAGTGTAGCCATCTATTAGAAGTGAGACTGTAGCAGGGACAGGACAGGTGATTAGTAACACAGTACCAGTCTTGAGTTGATTAAAAGCATATTTAGTTATAAACTGTTTAGTTACTCACTTGAGTTAGTGCCCGGTCTAAGAGCAGTACCTATTTGTGATGGAAGGATTGGAGTTATGTTCTATTTAATTCACATATTCTCTCTGTTCATTGACCTACCAACACAGAATAGTAATATGACAACTATAAGACTCAGTTCTCCTCTTCTCCCTGTTGGATCAGCCATTCTGGTGTTGCTCAACCTGTTTACTGTTTACTTAGCAGCCAGTATAACTATATTCATTGGTCACATCCCACCTTAGAGTTTTATATGCTGCCTTCTTATATGGTATATACAATGGGAAATGGAATGTGAATTTCAATTTCATAACTGACATTGAAATCTACAAATATAAACAATGTTTATTTTACAGTTGTTTAAATTATTTTACAGGTTCATTTAATGATGTATAAAGATGACTTTCAGTATTGGTTCCTTGTAAAGGTATATACACTATATCTTGTATGTTCTGATAAGCCCCATCTTTCCCCTCCTTCTGATTAGTTGGTACAGTGTATATTGCCTTGTTGACACCATCTTGCAGTAGCTCTTGATAGTCACAATTTGTACTTTGACCTTTACTACTTTCCTCATCCACTGGTTCATAGTCAGCCATGTTATTTTGTTTCATTTCAATTTCATCATACTCTGGTCCTCCTACAGTGGCATACTGGTGTGACTGGACAGCCTTCTCTGCAGCTTTGTATACAGCTCTTCTCTTCTTTGTTATAAATATCCCACACAGCACTATGCTTAGGACTGTTATCACAACCAGTAAACCACAACTGACTGATATCCCTATTATGAGAGGCGTTGTGTTACCTGCAATGGAAGGAGGACAGATCACACTTGAGTGTGCTGTTGTTTCAAAAGGAATATTATAATTGTGAACATACAGTACAGTACATACCTGTGTTGCCCTGTGGTGTATTGTCAGTGTTAACAACAACAGCAGTATACACAGATATGGATATATCTGTGTAATGTAAACAAACCAGACAATCATCATTTGTACAGGTACAGTCACACATGATTATCTTATAATGTACCTGAACTACCTAATGGCTGAATACTGATAGCTGTAACAAAAGTCGATAAAGTTGATCCTGTAAGGATAAAGGTAAAGTATGGACCAGTTTTATAATTTTATGTTCTATATTAGATGACTGAAATATACAGTGACAATGATAGTCTTGTTTAATCTCTATTCATGTCTTTAAGCATATTCCTTATCACACGTGCACCTTATTACAGTTTGTATGAATGCAAATACCTGATAATAAATAGTTCAGGTAATTGTATGATTGGTGGAAATGCTGTACAATAAAGTTATAAGCTACTTTTGTTATTCGTAGCCAGTTTATATATGTGTGTGTATGCATATGAATACAAACGTACCTATAATTACTACAGATGTTGGTGTTATCTCTTTGGGACATGAATCTGTAGAAAAAAGTTTAAAATGTACCTTAAAATTATGTGGCTCTGTAAACTTGGCTCTACCTACGTACATACATTGTATTTCATCACTCTCATTCCTTTCTCTGCCTGTGATAAAGGTCTGACTCACAACCACAACTTTAATGTAGTATGTAGTTCCTTCCTCAAGTCCTGTTAAGTTGAAGTATGTTAGTTGAGTTATAGTAGTGTTGATTAAAGTGTCATTTCCCTCAGTTCTGTATTGAATGAAGTATCTTACATCTCCATTGGGTTCCCTAGGAGGTATCCAGTTTAGTTCAATACCATCTGTTAGTACTTTAGTGACTGTTAGGTTTCTTGGTTTACTGGGACCTGGTGGAGTTAATAGTATAAGTGTACCATAAGAACAATTGAGTATATACACCTGTCAAGCAACGAACTTGAGTCTAAGTATAATTTCAATTCATTCACAGTATATGGATCAGAGCTATAATTGCCTCCATTGACACTCAACACAGTAACACTATAATCCACTCCAGGTATAACTGTATCTTTCTCTATAGTGTCCATAGTATGTCCATTGTAGACTTGATATTCCACTTCCAAAGGTACTCCTAAATCACTTCTACCAAATCTAGCAATGTAATATTGATATTGTTTATTAATTGTATGCTGGTCAACAGTTAATACACTTCCCAAGGATTGACTTGTGACTGTTAGAATCGGTGCTTCTAAATGACCTACAATGAAGATACAATAGTTAACAGATGTACACTCAATACTCTACTATTCTTCTCACCATTGCCTCCTAAATATAAGAAGATCCTTTTGCTGTCCTGCCCTGCAGCAGTACTGCACCTAAATCTTGTGTTCTGATAGCTAGCCATGTTAACAATGAGAAACCTGGTTGAAGTGCTTATTGTTCCATCAGGATACTGATACACTGGACTACTTGAGTTAAATGTAACAGTTTCGTCTGTTTCAGTCCTCCATAAAGCATTACCCTGTGACATGGCAGTGCATGAAATAACATTTCCATCATTATCAATTGCAAGGTCCTCAGTATCAGTGACAATGACATCATTTGGAAGTAGATGTCCATTACTGTGTATAACAGTTCCACCTGTATATTAGTACATCTTATGTCATTGTGTGACTGTTATACATGTATTAAGTACCTTGAACAGTGAGTGTAAAGGTAGAAGTTGTCACTTGATCTCCACCTCCCTCCACCTGACAAGTGTACTCCCCTCCATCCTGTGGAGACAAGATGTTGATCAAGAGTCTGTCATGGTAGGTCCTTCTGTTGGGATTGTCTCCCTGTCCAATGTTACAGAGTCCGTTGGGACATGTCCAGGTGTAGTTGTAGTGTGTTCCATGAGGTAGTCCAACTGCTCTGGCAACCAAGACTAGAGTTGATCCCAGAGGCAGAGTAGCAGGAGAGTCCACTACTGATACAGGAGTGTAGCCATCTATCAGAAGTAAGACTGTAGCAGGGACAGGACAAGTGATTAATAACAGTCTCAGTCTTGAGTTGATTAATAGCATATTTAGTTATAAACTGTTTAGTTACTCACTCGAGTTAGTGCCTAGTCTAAGAGCAGTACCTATTTGTGATGGAAGGATTGGAGTTATGTTATATTTAATTCACATATTCTCTATGTTCATTGACCTACCAACACAGAATAGTAAGATGACAACTATAAGACTCAGTTCTCCTCTTCTCCCTGTTGGATCAGCCATATTGCATTCTGGTGTTGCTCAACCTGTTTACTGTTTACTTAGCAGCCAGTATAACTATACTATATTCATTGACCATGCCTCGCCTTAGAGTTTGTTGTATAAATGTATTTGGTATTCATAAATGAAAAATGGAATGTAAACTTAAATTTCATAAAGCTATATTTACACATACATATATATGTACATGTAATTGAACATGAACATATGAAAATACTTTAGCAGCTAGACCATGTAACACATGCAAGTGGATAAAAATAAAAACTGTCAATATGTTGAATGAAGGAAAATGGAATGATTAGTTGGAGAAGTTAATGAGTTACACATCCTGGATGTCAGGATCAACAATATCACCAACTGTATCATACTGATTTTCATCAGGACTTCCTCCTTCAAGCTCATTCTCTAGTTTGGTAGTAGAGGAGGCTCTATTCTCCACATTCTCATACTGGTGGTTGGGTAGAAGTCTGCTGTACAGATGGGTATAGGTGGAGTCATCCCTCTCTTTAGTGTGAATTGGTGTATATTCCACCTCATCCTCCTCTGAGCCATGCTTCAAGTCCTCATCAGAGGTAGCCAGATGGTCAGAGTGAAGTGATGAGCCTGTATTGTGGGAGGCTTGATCAGAAGCATTTTCAAGAGGAGCATGATACACTGGATTGTTAACTTTATCTGTAATTTGCTTCTCTAGTGTGTTGGCCTTTGGTGTGTTTGCCTCCGTGATGGAATCATCGTCTATCTCGTCATACTGGTTGGTTGCCATGGATAACCTACTTCCATCAATGTCCTTGATAATGATACCCTCAGGAGTGTCGTAGATCCTGTGACTGACTGTACTCTCGTAGTCGCTGTTGTCAACCTCTTTCTTTGTGACATACACAACAGATAAGCATCTTTGTCGGACTACAATACACACTATGAGCAGACTAAATGCAGCTGCCATGACAATTATTAGTGTCACAACTACTACTGCAATCACTGTACCAGGAATTTTATCTGTAGTAAGAGACATACAGTTGAAAGGTTTTGCACTTATGCTTCTACATGTATGTATGTATGTACATATATAGCTACATATAAAAAGGGGAGGTCTTATCTTGATTGGGGGACCAAAGTTCTATTAGATAAGACTATCACTTGGCTGGTTCATCATAACATTTACAGTGATTATCCCTAAAAATGTGTGTATACAGATGTATATCAAAATTATTTCACTATACCTGATTCAAAGCTGGAGTTAGTTTGAGGTATTTGTGCCTGTTGGCAAGCTGTTTCATTGGTTATAACAGTTAACCCTAATCCATCCTTCTCCCTAATAACACAAAACTCTATTGTGGCATTGGATGAGTAGTTTGCACTCTCCTTAGAAGATCCCACTGCCACCCAAAGCTCATAAACGTTGCCTTCCTTGAGCTGTGTTATATTTGAGAAAGTACTAATAGTATTCACTATTTGTGGTTGTGATTCTTGAGTGTTCCTCAGATATAATGAATATTCCTTAACTCCATTGGGTAGCCTGGGAGGTAGCCAATCCACTTCAAAACCGTCTGCAAAATATCGACTAATCTTTAAACATCGTGGAGATCTACTTATAGCTACAGGAGTATGGACATAACAACCATTAATACGTATATACACACTATACATACTGTATATTAATGTTTGACATACTGTATATGGTTACCTAATAGTTTTAAACTGACCTGGTTGTACTCTAAATTTTATTTTTTTGTTCCCAAAAGCAGTAAATGGATTGTAGCTGTAATTGCCTCCATTGATACTCCACACAGTAACATTATAAGCCACTCCAGGTATAGCTGTAGGTTTATAAATAGTGTCTATAGTACGTCCATTGTATCCTTGATATTCCACTTCCAAAGGTACTCCTAAATCACTTCTACCAAATCTAGCAATGTAATATTGATATTGTTTATTGATTGTACTCTGGTCAACGGTTAATATATTTCTAAAGGATTGACTTGTGACTGTTAGCATTGGTGCTTCTAAATGACCTACAATAAAGATATGATAGTTAACAGATGTACACTCAATATCTAACCATTCTCCTCACCACTGCCTCCTAAATATAAGAAGATCCATTTGCTATCCTGCCCTGCAGCAGTACTACACCTAAATCTTGTGTTCTGATAGCTAGCCATGTTAACAATGAGAAACCTGGTTGAAGTGCTTATTGTTCCATCAGGATACTGATACACTGGACTACTTGAGTTATATGTAACATCTTCAGATACAGTTGTTTCAAGCCTCCACAAAGCAGCAATATTAGTAGTTCCCATAACAGTGCATGAAATATTAACATTTCCATCATTATCAATTGCAGTATCAGTGACAATAATGGCATTATTTGGAAGTAGATTTCCATTACTGTGTATAACAGTTCCACCTGTATATACGTAAGTACATTAGTACATCTTAAGTCATAGTGTTACTGTAAAGAAGGCATTAAGTACCTTGAACAGTGAGTGTAAAGGTAGAAGTTGTCACTTGATCTCCACCTCCCTCCACCTGACAAGTGTACTCCCCTCCATCCTGTGGAGACAAGATGTTGATCAAGAGTCTGTCATGGTAGGTCCTTCTGTTGGGATTGTCTCCCTGTCCAATGTTACAGGGTCCATTGGGACATGTCCAGGTGTAGTTGTAGTGTGTTCCGTGAGGTAGTCCAACTGCTCTGGCAACCAAGACTAGAGTTGATCCCAGAGGCAGAGTAGCAGGAGAGTCCACTACTGATACAGGAGTGTAGCCATCTATTATAATTTCAGCTACACAAGGAATGGTACAGATATAGATAGTTGCTACAATTGCCTACTTTACTGGGTAACTTGAAAAGGTAGCAGATAAACCCAGATCAATCAATATCAGCTTGCCTAATATAGCTATGCCCTTTCACATAATAGATATCCTGGCCTATATTCTTTCATATATAGCTAGTAAGCCAATAGGTACATTTGGTAGGGGCCAAAAGTCCTCTTAAGTAGATAAACAGTTATTGTAAGACCAACCTGAAAAAGCTGTTTTGCAATCACTACTTGTAGCTGTAGAAGGTAATTAAATTATCTGTAATCATATGGTCAGCTTATGTAGATCAGCCCTTACCTCTAGCCACCTCAAAAAGTAGAATCACTATCATGTATAATCTTTCCATCTTCTTCCTTCTTCTTAACCACTAAGGACATGTATGCTGCTATAAGACTAGTGTAGAAGATTAGTCAAATCAGCAATTTAAACAGGTGATGTCATAGTGTGGGCAGGCCACCAGCCCCCTTTTACCTAGCTACTGTAAGTGTAAGCAATCTAGCCTTTGATTTAATATTTTTTCAAATCCCTAGAGACATAGCTATGAATTTCATTATTACAATGAATATCATTATCTTGTGCTATATAGCTACTTGGAAAGTGATAGAAAGAGTCATGTTTGCTTTTATCCTTAAAACATAAAATTGGTTGTGGTTGAGGACTATGTTCTATATGGCCTCTGCAAGCACTGACTCTCAAGTTTGTGGAAACATAAATACATGTGAATCCCCATAATGACAGGGGACTGTAGCCTTATGCCCAAAGGGTTCATAAAAACATCCTTTTTGTTGTATTGGTTTAGTAGAGATACCCTTTAAAGCACTAACTTAGACTTTTTCCTTCTGCTCCCTTTCTGGGATAGTTAATAATATTATAAGCGCTGTATATGTGTATGTGCTGTACATAGGTAAGATATACAAGTAGGTACAGTATATACGTACAGATATGTACCCCTCAGTGAGCTGAGTAGCACTCATGCATATACTGTATATTGAATATTGTCTATGGAGAAGTACAGTGGTGTGCCTTATAAACAGATGTTTTAATACAAATGTATTTGCACATATACGTACATACTATATATAAATTAATTAAGATCCGGACTTTAGTACAGTATGCAGTAGTTCCCTAATTATACTGTAAATGGATGTAAAATGGTGTTTTAGCTTACTGTATATATGAGATTTAGCTAAGATATACCTTATCTGTGTACAGTCTGATATCTCACAATCTCTATACGGTCAGCCAAAGCATAGTATGGGTTCACATGTAGCAATTCATTTCTTGTTTTGTTACTATATGCAGTGTGTTCCTGCTCCAGCCAGTCTAGTGAACCTGGAGAATGTGGGTCTTCTCTTGGAATGGATTACTACTCTAAAAGGTCACACAACTGGAAGCAAACATCAATGTGACACACCCACAAAAGTAAGACATGGAGACATAGATAATCCTGTTATCTCGAGCCATCTAAGGTGTACAGTCCTGCAGTCATACTCCTTCTACATATACTGTATCATAATACTATAGGTATACTGGCATGAAGCAACTGTATGAGATATGATACATAGACAACTATTTTGCTTGATTGCTAAACTTAATGAACTGAAATTACCCATCAAAGTGTTTCATGACATTTTGGTTCAACTTGACTTTCTTGTACTTATATAAAATAACCACTCATTAGAGCTGAGTCTGACATTAGATTCTGTCCTTTCACCCAAGGTTATGCCCTATATCACTGAAATTTTATCGGAAGTGTCCTCAAGGGAAGATTTTACTCTGCAGAGACAGTACCTGGAATTCACTCGCTGGTGTCTGCTAGATCAGCAGCTCAAGGTGTCTGTGAGCTCTGAGCAGGTAAGACCCTCACCCAAAGTCTTCCTAGAGGATCAGTTAAAAGACATGACAAACTTGTGATGTTTCCCTGCAGTGGCTTGTATAACAGTTTCATGTGCTAGTATATATCATGTTTTTTGTGTCTTTGTCTGCATGAGACCATTGCCTACTGTGCAACTGCCTGGCAATTAATTGTAAATAAAGTTATGCAATTATGGACCAGCATCATTACTTCATTACGTGACATATTCATGTTAGAAGCCATCCGCATTGAGTTCTACCATGAGACGCCTGGGAGCTCTGATGCTGGGTATGAAGCATGTCAGTGGTACAAGTGGAACTGAGAAGAAGGTTACAGTAGAAGGATACTGTAACAGTCAAGATAGACAAGTCCGATTACTAGCATCACTTATTGCCTTGAAAACTGTGTCACAAGGTAAGATACGTACTTGCTAGCAATTAATTAAAGTCAAAGGTCTAGCTTTTGCTTGAATAAAAGATATCACTTGGAATGAATATCTACACATTCTTTTAGCTGATATTTTGGCGCAAGTGTTTGATGTTCTTCATCAAGATCTTGCTAATGAATTTGTAAGTTTTAAATATTTGAATATCTGGTATAAGTCTCAGTGACCATGGAAATCCTGTCACAGAATATCACTTTAATTGAATTTTTTTGCTTTAGAGTAAAGTACTCTTTTTGAAGTATTGTGGTGTTGAAGTCCTTCAATCCTTATTGAAGCCCACCAAGGTAATTATAAGTAATTGTATTACTCTCATCTGCTAGTCCCTTGTCTCATAATTATAACCATACATGGTATTTATTTTTATAGCAAGCCTGTAACAAAGCAATTGATATATTTCTACTAATGTCTGTAGAATCTGGTAAGTGGGTGGAAGTACAGTAGGTTGTGTCTTGTAGTTAGAGAAGATATGGTATACATAATCTATAATCAGTGTCTTGTAGTAATATGTGTACAGCACATAACTAGAGCTTCCTGGGGTTATCTGCTGGCAATTATATAGGAATGCAATTTAATTATTTGTCATGCACAGTAGTGAGGATTAGGAGAAAGTTGGTTTGTCAAAGGGTACTTGGTATCACATTGTTATTCTCTGCCACTGAATGATTTCATTGGGTTTGAATGTCCTTCTATAGCTTCACTCCACTCCTTTCTGCTTGCATTGTGTGATCCCAACTGGTTTAGAGCTGTGTACAGTATTCTGAAGCACCCACAGACAGATGTCATGTGTGTGGAGAAGTTGTGTGTTATCCTTCAGAGGTTATCCAAACTCCAGTGAGACTGCACAGACGTATATACCTAAACACTTACATGTGCCAGATATCTACGTATATATTCTGTAATATGCACATATATACATGTGTGCATGTTGTACAACTATAATACTTAATGGTATGTTCTTATATATAGTGAGAGTCACAAGCTGTTTGAAAGCCATCACTTGGTGTCCATCTTAAGAGACCTGCAAGTCACCTTTAGAGGATCAAGTCAAAGTTTTCTATCACTGAATCTACAGTCCATTCTCAACAACGTCAGGAAGCAGGATCTGTAACTTCCTTGCATCCAAAGTTACACACAGTAGATCAAGATAACACTAATGTGCTATTGTATATCACACTTCTGCACACTTTAATTACTAAAGATTACTTTTAAAATTTCATGTGCATATAATTTATATGTGTATAAAAGAGATGTAATATATAATGTGATGTTATTTAATCCATTCTTTAATCCTATGGATGCCTCATTCCCAGTGCCTGCTCCAACTCTGATCTTCTCTGGCTCACCTATAGCATAATACAATCATATAACAGCTGCACGTTTTAAACTGAATGCACATTTTCAGAGGATATGAAATGAGTTGTCCCAGAGATCTACACCTTGCTACATATATTATATGTTATATGCCTGGTCTGTAGCTTAAATGAATAGAAAGGGTTTCAGTTTAGGGACAAACCTTTTGATAAAAATATCTTGTTACTCCATCGTTGACCCATTTCTCTTGGTAATAGGCAGCTTTCCTCTCTGCTTCCTTGTTTCCAACTTTGTTCCCACTCAACAGCTGCAGGGACAACCAGAACATAATCCACAACACTGGTTGCACAATCAACAGCATTGGTTGCACAATCAACAGTACTGGTTGCTCAAGAGAATAATGCACACACCTTTAGGTCCCTGCTTTGTGAAGCTAACCATTCATTGATAAACTTTTGGGGATTCTGTGAAAATCCCAGATAGAATTCACGCTGCAGCTTCAAGGTATTGATTTGTTCAACTGTTTCTAGAATCTTGAACAAACATATGAAGTGGTCACCTCTTAGTTGCTGTAACTTTAGAAGGTACACGTGTAAGCAAGACATACTGTACCACTCACCTTTTGGTCAAGAGACGAAATCTCCTGTTGATTGGAAGGAGTTCCAACAAATGTTTGCATCTTTGACTTTACTGGGTCATCCACCTCAACATCAATGTCGTAGCAAACCAGCTTCTTAGAGTCTGGGGCATCTGGGCTGGTTACATGAGTCATAGAAACAGTGGCAAGCTTAAAAGCAATACAACAGAGGTCTTGTATCATTATCATTATGTGTTTATAATGATGGAACAGAATTTTTGATTTTTTTTCTTTTTAAAATTTTTCATTTCTTGTACATATAGTGCAGTACGGGCATGCAAGTAGCCCTAGTGTGAAGTTTGCACACAATGCACTTAAATATAATAATAATATAATATACGTATATACATCAGTGACCACATCAGAATGGCCCTATCTACATCAACAAGAGTAGTAACTTACTTTAGCTGGTGATGGATCACTATGGGGTCCGGAGGTCCTAATAAGGGGTATAATCTTTTTGGTAATTCTGTGAATTTCATTCTTGGCACTTCAAATATCTGTTCAAAGTACTTGTCACAGTTGATGTATTCCCTCTCATTTGGATCCTGTAGACTGTTTGTCTAGTTATGGGAATGGCACGACCAGTTTGACAAGTCAACATGTACCACACATACACACAGCAGTTTGACAAGTCAACATGTACCACACATACACACAGCAGTTTGACAAGTCAACATGTACCACACATACACACAGCAGTTTGACAAGTCAACATGTACCACACATACACACAGCAGTTTGACAAGTCAACATGTACCACGCATACACACAGCAGTTTGACAAGTTGATGTATGTACGTATGTACATGATAGGGAAGGCTTACTGTAATGTACTGCCATATTGCTCTGATAATGATGGGTCTGGTTGCAGTGTGCACACCCAGGAGCTTGCTAAGCTTGCTAGGCAGCTTGTACTGAATAGGCTCAGGATGGAGGGTCAGAATAATTGTGGCCTTTGTACTGCAGTCACCAATCCGCCGTATCTGAGTGAGAAGAGTTGAGCATATGTATGTACCTTCAGAAGTGCCAATAGCCCTTCAGTCTATCTATTAGTGCCTCTCTATCCCCCTCTCCCCCCCACACCCTGAGTGTATTTGTTAACGAGTTACTCTTCTCATTTGGTGTGCTATCTCACCTGGAACCCATCTGAGTCAGCTGCCTGACCCTCTTTGGACCACTGCAAGGAGGGAGATAGGTCACCATTGCTGTACTACCATATTAGGACATGCATACTGACCTCAATTATGTGCTGGTCAGGTCCATATAAGTTGGGATCCAATTCAACAATAACAGACTTCAGGAAACTAGAGAACTTGCCCTTAATTCTGGTCTCTGGTCGAGCTCCACTCTAAAGTACAAGTTACATGGTCAATATTTATGAATCAGTGCATTGTGCTGTATATTAAACCTCATCAAGTAGTCTGCCTTCAATTTTCAGTTCCCATTCTGGAGTTGGTTTGGAATCTTGGTCCATAGATATGTCTGTCTCGTTTGGTTTTGGCAAATTGAAAAAATTGTGTGAAACAAACAAACGTAGCTTTCTCTTTTGCTAAACAGTGAACAACAAATTCATAAGAATCCAATTTCACTAAACAGCTTTACTTGACTCTGGTCACCTTTAGAGGTCGTTTCAGTGTTTCCTGGATTTCCAACTTTTTTCTTGTCAAAGTGGCATCTAGCTTCTGCTCAAATGTTAGCAGGTCTGTATAAGTCTTTGACTCTGGCACCAAATCACGTATCTGCAGAATTAACAGTGTTTATCAGCACACTAAGACAAGGTATCAATACCACATAAGTCTACAGATGGAGAGATGTGCATATAATTTTATAGCACACCCTTTGAGACAGCATCTTGTCTCCAAGTCTTTTCGGTTTTGGTCTCAATTTCGCTTTAGAATCTGCTACCTTCTTCTTGGCTAAATCTGTGACCCTTCCCTGATAGATGCCTTGAAATCTCTGACCAACGTTAGCATGTCCTCTTCCTGGATAAGCCTAGGAAACGAGGATAAAGATGGAACAAGACTGATACCTCAACATAGCCACATTAATAAATCTTACTGATCTCATCATTCGCTGAGCCATAGCTTGATTCTGGTAGGCTCCGCTTGGAGGCATTCCAGTGGAATAGGCTGGAGGAAAATTGGGTCTGGCGGCCATTTTACCACAACCACAACTAGGGCCACGCCTTCAAAATGTCCGTCATGCTGTTGATTTTGTTGCTGGCCATCTGCTGTATAGCGGTATTTATGATGCCGAAGAAAGTTAGGGTAAAAGTACTGTTTTTAGCATTGTGAGTATACTATAACGAAGGATCGGAAAGATATATCATGCGATTATCATGTTAATACAGATACAAATTGTATACAAAGACAAGAGTCGGTTTACTGTGGCACAAGTGGTCACTTAAAAGGCATAGAAGATTCGTTTCTACTGGAAAGCGAAGTCCTTTAAAGGATAAAACGGTCATTTTCAAGGACGTGGCCATTCATATTGTACCATTTCTGAAGGACAACCTAGCTTATGTTGTTGTAGACAAGATGTCCTCCTCAGCAGCTGTCATTGACCCAGCCCATCCAGAGCCTGTTATAGTAGGTGCTCGTATGTATTTACTGTATTATATAGGTTTATGGACTTTTTGAAGGCTTTACATATTCACATAATTGTTTTTTTGTTGTAGAAATGTTTAAAGTCTTTAGATAATGTCAACTTGACTGCAATATTCTGTACACACAAGCACTGGTAGGTCTGGCTGCACAAGAATCTCTCATGAGAGGCTATACGTACTGTATATGCTTCCAACCTCCAGGGATCACTGTGGAGGAAATAGCATTATGAAGGAGACATTTCCTGGTACACCTCTTTACAGTACTTCAATTGATGCAGGTTACAGCTACACAAAGTATGCCTTAATAGTACAGCCACAATATCCTATGTTTTACTATAGTCTAGTATAACTCTGTATACTTAATCCTACATGTAGTGCCCTTTATGATGGTGATGTCATCAAAGTGGGTGCGGCTTCATTTAAAATTCTGTGTACTCCTGGACACACTCTAGGTTTGCCAATTTCCAGCACTCCTTCCCAGACTAGGCATGTCATCTGTTTGTCATGTGCTCTCAGGTCATGTGACATACATACTGGAAGGCACAGATCATCATCCTCCATTTTTGTTCACAGGAGACCATCTGTTTGTTGGAGGATGTGGTATGCAATGTAGTATACAAATACATTCACACATGTTCACATTTGTGCATACGTATAATCAAATCTTAAAATTCACAGAAACAATTGGAAAACATATTTGTTATTACAACTAGAATTACTTTTGTGTATACTATATGGTCATATCAGAGATGATTAAGTTTAGACTAGTACACTTACGTATGTACTTGTAAGCCTTATATATATTATATTATACTTATATAATGTGTATATAATATATCTTGTATATATACAGGTCAGTTGTTTGAAGGAAAGGGTACTGTGATGGTAGACTCATTAAATCTGATTAAAAAGCAAAACAGACAAGCCCTAATCTTTCCTGGACACGACTATGCACTGGAGAACCTTAAATTCATAACCAGGCTGGCTGAACCAGACAATGAGAGTGCAAAGCAGAAACTGAAGGATGTCATGAGATTAGCAAGTAGTAGAGATGTTGCAGTAGGTCCAGTGATAGTATGGCTATGTACGTACCACATGTCAGGTACCAGCTAGGGCACTCTATGTCACATGTATATTTAGGTACCATCTGTTTTGAGTGAAGAGTTGGAGTATAATCCTTTTTTACGCCTGAAGGAACCTAAAGTCATTGCATCAACTGGTCTTAAAGAAAGCAGTATATCTGATAATGAAGTGTTCTTAGAAGTACGCAGAAT
This sequence comes from Chondrosia reniformis, assembly GCA_947172415.1. Taxonomy (NCBI): domain Eukaryota; kingdom Metazoa; phylum Porifera; class Demospongiae; order Chondrillida; family Chondrillidae; genus Chondrosia; species Chondrosia reniformis. The sequence goes on from OX359196.1 coordinate 6,276,591, forward strand.
GAAAAACTACTCAACAGGAGCACCCATCTGGTTTTGAGGAAATGTGTACATACCCATTAATTTTGGTTACAGTCAACAAGTGAAATTTTAAAAGCACTTTTCTATTTAAAAGAAAATGCATAACTTATGCACATATATGAAAAAAGTATCCTTACTTTAATAAATAATAGCACCATATTTAACTTAGTTAGTTCACAAGACACATCTATCACATTGAAGTCAGATACATAAACAGATAAAATTTGATTTGAGGGAGGAAACATAAAATTGTACATACATACATTATATATCTTTAGACAATATCTGCTGAAAAGCTAATTACAAAATTAATGATCTTCAATGTCACTCTGTACACAAAGTGGTGCTGTACACCAAATGGTTAAGTACCTACAAAAGAATATCAATAAGTGAATACTCTACTTATGAGGACCTCTTACTAAGAGGATCCTAATGGTTAAGTACCTACAAAAGAATATCAATAAGTGAATACTCTACTCATGAGGACCTCTTACTAAGAGATCCTAATGGTTAAGTACCTACAAAAGAATATCAATAAGTGAATACTCTACTCATGAGGACCTCTTACTAAGAGATCCTAATGGTTAAGGACCTCTTACTAAGAGGATCCAAGGTCAACATCTATATAAAGTATGAAGGTTATTGAAGGTGTACGTGTATCTAGAGGAGGCCCTTATTGAAGGTGTACGTGTACCTAGAGGAGGCCCTTATTGAAGGTGTACGTGTACCTAGAGGAGGCCCTTATTGAAGGTGTACGTGTACCTAGAGGAGGCCCTTATTGAAGGTGTACGTGTACCTAGAGGAGGCCCTTATTGAAGGTGTACGTGTACCTAGAGGAGGCCCTTATTGAAGGTGTACGTGTACCTAGAGGAGGCCCTTATTGAAGGTGTATGTGTACCTAGAGGAGGCCCTTATTGAAGGTGTATGTGTACCTAGAGGAGGCCCTTATTGAAGGTGTATGTGTACCTAGAGGAGGCCCTTATTGAAGGTGTACGTGTACCTAGAGGAGGCCCTTATTGAAGGTGTACGTGTACCTAGAGGAGGCCCTTATTGAAGGTGTACGTGTACCTAGAGGAGGCCCTTATTGAAGGTGTACGTGTACCTAGAGGAGGCCCTTATTGAAGGTGTATGTGTACCTAGAGGAGGCCCTTATTGAAGGTGTATGTGTACCTAGAGGAGGCCCTTATTGAAGGTGTACGTGTACCTAGAGGAGGCCCTTATTGAAGGTGTACAACTAACTTGGGTTCCCACTTTCTTGTAGCTGTTGTGGTACAACCACTATCTCTTCTCCAGTAACCACTGCCACTGAAATTGACTGATTACTCATGTTCACAGTCACAGCATCCTCTGATCTACTTCTGTGAGAAGAACTCCTTGAATTATTCTGAGTTGACAGGAGAGAAGGAGAGAATCACAAAGGAGCAACCTTAATAAACCAACACAAACCCCATGTACATATCTACGTACATAGGTACAGGTGTGTATGGTTAGTGTGTCAATACTCTGCTACAATACTGTCTGCCTATCACAGCGATTAACACAATTATCATCACACCTTACAATTAATTGCATTCAAACAGTTGTAAAGCTTGAAGGAATGGTGCAGACATAAGCAGTGAATATGCCCCACCTTGTCTTCATATGCTGTCACTATGTCAACTTTGCAGAGGGGACAAGTACGCTTGTCATACAACCATGGATCAACACAGCTCTTGTGAAATTCATGACTGTTATTGGGCAAGCAAAATACATACATATATACGTATGTACGTACTTACATGACATGTATATACGTACGTATATATGTGGCTGTTGAGAAAATATACATACGTACAAACCATATAGCATAAATATAGTTATATAGTCACTAATGCAGAAGAGGTATACAGTATTCCTTATGACCACCAACTTGCGACCATTAAGAAATTGGCACGATAAAAGAGTTTAACTGGCATGTACACATAATGACAGGAAATTTGATTTAATGCTTTGGTTAGTGAAATTGATGATTCATTGATATTAAGAAAGGAATAGAGAAAAATGTTACAAGTTTACCAGTAAGATGTTTTTATTAAAAGTGAAAGATGGGTTTGCTTTGAAACTATCAGGGTGACTTTCACAGATCAATTATTTTTAGATTTCATTATTTTGATTAGTGTGCATAACCACAGACAGACTAATTAGTGATCTTACTTGCAGTACAGCTGTCTGATGACATCTCTAGGCTTGTAGTCCTCAAGGCAGATTGCACATCTGTCCTCCTCATTCACTCCTTCCGGGTCCTCTTCAGCCAGCTAATACACCAGTGGGGGGAGAATAGTGAAGACCAATACTGGATAAGATGTCACACAGGTAGGACTTAAGAATGTGATTTATGTATGTACACACCTTGGTCTTCTTATAGGTCTTCAAATTGCAATGATTGATTGCTTTCCGGGTCTGTGTCTGAACTTGTTCCTGGAAAGGAAAAGAGGCCAATCAAATCAAAGGTCTCACTGAGAATGTAGGAGGCATAGAATCAACATTAGAAAGAGATCAATTTGAAAGACCTCGGCTATGTACGTAAGTGACATTAAAAGTTAATACCTCAGAACGACAGGAAGAAGTCACAGTCTTTTCAATAGAAGATAGAAGTAGTAGTAGTAGTAGTAAGATAAAAGTATACATGTAGATAAATAGGAATTCACACTTATTAAATCATGTCCATATTCAGACTATAACACAGGATAGTCAGGCCACAACGCACACACATAATTCCACCTCACACAAAATCATTCATGTCTATGCCTATAATAATAATAATAATCCAGCAAAGCCACGCTTTATAGATGGAAGACATTTGGTAAATATATAATTACTTATGTAACACACCTGGACACATGTACTAGGCGGGGACATCACTGCACATACAACAAATACTGTACCTGATTCCTTCTGTTCCTCAATATTGTGTGACAGCGCTTGACATAGTTAAATATAAACCAGACTATTGCCAAGAGAAGCAATAGACAGAACGCAAACATTACAAAAGTGAACGTCCAGTTATTTGGAATAAATGGTTGGGGATCACTTGTGTCCGGATCAAAGGAGTCAGTGATTTCGCCATTTCCAATGTAAAATACTGACAGCTTCACATCGTGTGTTTGTGATTGAAACCAACTTTGGAGAGGACAGTTACGTTCGTCTTTAGTGACTAGTATAACTGTCTTTTGAATACCTAATGTTTTTCGTAATAAACTTTCTTCAATATCTTTATCGATACAAATAATAGTCACACTTGCCCTGCTGCTACAGTTGATTATTTCCCGCTCCACAAAGGATATCTGATCAATAAGACTATTATCACAAACGTAAGTATAAACTGCACTTGTTATGTTCTCCATAGATTTACAATTCGATCGGTGTTTCCTCATACATTCTTTTTCAACGAAATTGTCCGCTTCCCAAGATAGTTCTAAATCGGTGTAGTTTCTTGCCTCAATACTGGATTTCATATACTTTCCATCAATACATTCAGAATCGTTCGACGGAGAAGTCTGCGTAAACACAAGTTTGGCCTTGCTGTAAGACACTGGAGATTTTACACTACTAGCGGTTGATGTAATAATAAAATAAAAGAAGAAAACTCCAACCATCTCTACGACCCTCATTATTGTTTACGAGACTATTACGCAATTACCGTGAACGGATTACTGCGCATGCTCAGTAGTACATGTATACTTAGCTTCAATTCTTAAGAGGATACGTTTTTGAAGCGGCTTGAAAATAAAGTAGGATACGTTAGGTTAAACTGTAAATCAGTAAATTAATATGTGAAGTACCATTATTGTGCTTTAGTGATTACTTTAGTCGTCGTACCATTTTCTTGTAATAAAAAGTGCCTTTCCTGACCACGTGGTCAAGTGTAACGTACTATTCTCTTTTAGACAATGAAGACGATCCAGACTAGCAAAATTGTGACCATTCCGGACAAAGGTAGGTGTATCTCCTTGTCAGCGGATCATTCACAAGGTTGTTGCCAGCCGCTTTGCTGCATTAAACCATTTTTCTGTCTCGTTCACAGTCGTAGTCACTTTAAAAGGCAGAAAAATTGAAGTAAATGGACCTCGAGGAAAATTAGAAAAAGATTTTGGTCATGCGGACTTAGAGTTGATACGAGTTGATAAGAAGAGAATCAAGATCCAAGTGTGGTACGCAAACAGAAAACAGATAGCAGGGGTCAACACAATAAGTAGCCATATTGAGAACATGTTCAAGGGAGTGTTATATGTAAGCAGTAGTTATGACTAAAGTGTTGCTGCAGTCATGAAAATTTTAACATCTGTGTATGTAGGGGTACAGATACAAGCTAAAGGCTGCTTATGCGCATTTTCCAATCAATGTTGTCACATCAGAAGGAAATACATTGGTGGAGATAAGAAACTTTCTTGGGCAGAAAAACTTGCGAACTGTAAGGTGGTTAAATCCTTGCAATAAATGTATCTTCACTACAGCCACTTTCACAGGTGAGAATGAGAAAAGGGGTTACCTGCAAATCAACTGGCAATAAAGATGAATTTCAGGTTGATGGAAACGATATTGAACTTGTTTCTCTATCAGGTTAGTTACTATTGTATTTACACCTCAAAAGTACCCGACCATGCAGATGTGTTATACTTGTTTCTGTTCACAGCGGCTCTAATTCACCAGTCCTGTCTTGTAAGAAATAAGGACATCCGCAAGTTCTTGGACGGTATTTATGTGTCAGAGAAGACCACAGTAGACCCCATTGAGTAACATTTGAACTGTATTACATTGTGCTTTTGAAATTATTGTTGAATTGGTGACAAATGGTTTAAATACTGTGTTAGATGCATACAGGATGGCAAAGGTCATAGTTCAACATGGGCACCTCTTAGCTTTGGGCCTCTCTTTGTCTTTTTCTCATGTCTTTTCTTGTTTCTCTTGTCTGTTGTGCTTATGGGTGGGGCCTATTTCAGGATCAATAAAAGTTTAAGAATTTACACTGACATGTTATTGTGGCAAAGTACTCACTGTAGTAGTCTTATAGGGATTCTGTAACAGCGGGTCTCTAGCTATGAGACCCAACTCCTGTGCCATCTACATAATAAGGGGTACAATATATGATATAAGTGAGAATACGAGATGGTTGGACACAAATGTTCTGTAGGGGGGCAAATGCCTCCCCCTTCTATGTAGTCCTGGTATGTATATAAACTATTTAGTTCAGTTGGCTTACAAGTTTTAAATGCAACACATGAGCAGAGTAGTCCTGGTATGTATATAAACTATTTAGTTCAGTTGGCTTACAAGTTTTAAATGCAACACATGAGCAGAGTAGTCCTGATAAACACTGCTTCTGTTGCAGAAATCTAAGGCCCACTTTACGATTGGTTTCCAACCTTTGTGTCTACGATAGATCTACAAGAACAAAGAGTCTGTTGCATTTCATAAAACTTTAAAAGTCACTATAACCAGTAGTCTCACATCTTTAGTCATTTCTGGCAGTTGAATGGCCATGTCACCGAGGAGGGCAGTATTCTCTAGAATGGCAGTAAGAACTACAACACAATACATAAAGTTATAAGTACATACGTGTCACACATGTCTCTGAGATTGGTTATGTTGTACCATCTTTCAGTCCTTCATTATCTGGTAGCTGATTCTGTGGAGGTAACAGATTGCTATCATTTGCCTTCAACCAGGACTCTGATAACACCTATTGTTCACAGGAAAAATAACAAGATGCCACCATATGATAGGAGCCCATATACATTCAGCACTGAACATTGCCAAGAGAATTAATAGATATACATTATTCACTAGTAATATAAGTCAATTAATAGTGGTACAAAGTACTGTACTTACCTTGATGATATTATGCAGTGTCACTTTCAGGAGGTCATATCTCTTGGCATAGTCGTCCTTCTGTCTCATGCTAGCAACCGCTTGTAATTGCATCTTTCGCGTATCCAAAAATAATCTTGTATCTTTTCAAAGTCAATTAAAGATTAATTAACAAATAAATCCCTGTTAGCCTGTGCGACAATATACACGTATTTATACATTGCAGCTTTACCCATATTATTGAAGTGAAAGTGAAGGATACAAATGCTATAAGCCTTATCAGTACTTGTTACATTGGATTTATACTGTTCGCCGACCTTTTCCGGTTCGTCTTCTGTCAGCACATGTACAACTGTGGATAAAAGGACTACGAGCAGACATGTTTTTAGCATTTTGTGGGGGAAATCCCTAGTTTGAACTACTAACCCAAGTTTGATTTCCTTCTGATCCTTCAAGTACAGTACATGTGAAGAAACCACGTTGAACGAATACGCAACGTAATCTAGTTTTAAAGATAGCAATAGCTCAATCAGTATTCATATATTTTGGTACAGACTAGACTGTTTGGCCATTTCCGTAGCATGCCAGTACGAGTATTCTCTTATTTCTTAGATACTGCAGTCTTTTGCGATGGCACACACCTATTTGAGTGACGAGGATCTTCGGAAGAAGTTGAAAGAATATGGTATTCAGGCTGGTCCTATCAATCACTCCACGAGAGCAATTTATGAAAAGAAGCTACGTTCACTTTTGCAAGAAAGAAAGCGAGACAACGAGGCTGACAGTAATGTTGAACCAGAGCCAAAGAAGCCGCGATATGGAGGCAATGGGAATAAGAAACAGCCGAAAAAGTCTAAAGTCATTAAAACACCTAATTCTGCAAGAAACAGAGCAATAAGTGCAACTCTAAGGAAGAATGACTGCTCCAAGGAAAAGAGGAGGGGAAAACCCGTTGCTAGCATGGAGGCGACAATTGTAGCTGATACAGGAGATCCATCTGTATTGTACCCCAGGCGGGCAAACAATGAACTATCAGACACTGACTTAACCATTGGAGAGGATACTAGACCCCAAGCTGCTTCTCCTGGAAGTGCCTCCTTCAAGTTTCCAAAGGTTGACACTGACAGTATTCAGAATGCTGTTAAGAAAGGGCTTGGCTTTGTGAAGGATTTAGTGGGTCTTGGGAAGAGCCCCTCCAGAGCAGCTGTGGGGTCAGCCAAGCTAGAGCCAGTAGCTAAGAGTGCCTCCTTAACAGCACTTAAGCAAGAGATTAGACAAGATATGTTTCGTCAGTCTCCTGAAGCGATGGACTTGATGGAAAAGCCAGTCTCTGATCTACCAAGCTCCTCACGTAAGCCTTCGGGAGAGAAGTATGACTGGGAGCTGCAGCCAGGAGATGTCCATGTGTGTCGGAGGCAGGATGGGAGCCTCTGGAGCCTTGGAAAAGGTGGATTTGGTGTTGTCTACAAAGGTATCATGGGAGGAGTAGACGAGGTAGCCGTTAAAGTAGTCCACGTCAATTCTCCTATTTTAATTCAGCAACTGAAGCAGGAGATTGATATGATCAGTAAAATGAGGCACAAGCACATTTTACAGTTTTACGGAGCATGTGTGGATCCTTCCACTGTGTACATGGTCACTGAGTTGATGCAGCGAGATCTCTTCTCTGCTCTCAGAAGCATGCCAAACCAGTACAAGTGGAGTGGTGTGTACGGACCACAGGTTTCCATTGGGATTGCTTCAGGAATTCACTATCTCCACACCCGTAGACCTCCAGTGGTCCACCGAGACATTAAAAGTCCAAACATACTGTTAACTGACTCCCTGGCCAAGATAGCCGATGTAGGATTGGCTCGTACTAAAGCTGAATCTGATATGACTGCACAGAAGGGTTTCACAGTGGCCTGGGCTGCTCCCGAGGTAGTGTACCGGAGGAGAGCTACAGAGAAGATTGACATATGGAGCTTTGGGATCATCCTTTGGGAGATAGTGACTGGTCAACTCCCCAGGTCTGGTCACCTAAGTTTGCCTTACTCAGCTCCTCCTTCAGTGCGCCAGATCTACCAGGCCTGCACCATGGATGATGCTACTCAGAGACCAAACTCTTTAGAGCTTGTTGTCAGTTTAAAATCTTGTGCAGAACAACCCTGACACAGTATATATTTACAATGTTTTAAAGGTTGTTTTGCAGTATGAAACTGGATATATAAATAGTTGTGCATGTTATGTCACATTTTAAAAACTATACAACAATATCTAAATGTACAATTCAATTTACCTTATATATGTAATTAATACAAGTTGTTACACATTTACAAATGATACTCAGTGGAGGATCATCTCTCTAGGATATAATTACCTATATATAAAGTGGTCACTTCAATTGAGACCCAGAAATTCATCTATGTACATTATATATATACTTTTAAAAACACTAGGTCCCATATCCTATGCATTTTTGATGAAACTTAAAATTTGCCTAATCTTTCACCATACATTAACTTTGTATACCATGATTTAATGGTTGTAATTAAATCAAATGGAAAGATCTATCTCTCATCATACATTAAAATCAATAAGAAAAATAAAAACTCCAACACAAATTATACAAGGTCCAGGTAAACTTGTGTTCTTTATTTATGTAAAATACAACTTCCATGTTTAACTACCAAATGTATAATACATCATCAGTCCCAAAGAAATTGGTTACAAAAGGGAATACATTTTATCACAGCGTTTAAGATGGTCACACTGACACCTGATTGGACAGGCTAATGTTCCCCTGGAGAGTAGATTCTGCAGGAAAACAACAATTCCAATCTGACATGTATATACATATAGCAGCAAAGTTGTGAAGATGGAAAATCTGTGAAAAAAATATTTTATGCTAAACCAACGGACAACCATCTTTATATTATAATAAAAAGGGCAATGAATAAATATTTTCAGCATAAAATCTAAGTGAGTTAGCATAGGCTGTATGACTACTAAGAAACTGACCACTAGGTGATGTCTAATTCTCTTCTGCAACTCTTTCTTTGGAATGGTGCTATTGTAGTTCCACAAAGAACCAGCTACTGCAATTCCTTTAGGCCAGAGCTGAGGAAAATAGCATTGTAAATTACTTTGGACAAAGGGCAATTCCTGCAGTACATTCAACAACAGTGGTATGGTGCCACTTTTGGTAAATTGTTGTAATCTCTTATTCTAAAAGCAGTAACTACATTTGCCATGACCAAATAAAGCCTTACCAAACCAGATGCTGACTTCACAAATGTCTCATCCATTGTCTGGTCATGCATCCATGAGGCCAATGGGTCCTTCACATGATGACTAGCACACTCTTTTGGAGCCCAACTGGATGTCCACAGCAATCCTTCTCCTCCCATGATCCTCTTGTTGAGATAAGACTGGACAGCAATAATACAAAAATGCAGATTGCTTAGGTATTGTATATTACTCTTTTGATACATATGGAACAAATTGAGAGTGGAATTCAAATAAAAACTTTTTTATATATACACACAAACCCACACCTACACACACCTTGCTTCCCTTTCCAACAAAGGAGTCTGTCCATGCATCCTCTACTGAAACAAGTGGATCATCTAGCCTAAAGCTAGACCTTGGAGAAGCAAAACTAAAAAAAGTGACATGCAAGGAACTAAAAAGATAACAAGATCCCCCGAACCAATCTTTACCTTTGTATACCCTTGGCTGCCAAGTCCAACACTGATTGGTTACTTTTGGCCTGTGTCATCAGTGACTCAATATCCTAAGATATCATAACCAAGGACTACAATATTGAGTCTTAGAAATCTTATCACATATTGCAGTACAGCATTGATGCTTACAATATTAGTAATGAAAGGGATTTCCTCCCATCCAATAGGCCTTTTCCCTAAGGATAACACATGCTTTATCAATTCTTTTGCCAAAGACGTCATAGCTATGAAGAAGAGAAATGGTCCAACAAAAAGATTAGAATAAAGCCATAGAAAATTAAACACTCAGAAATGTACAAATTCTTAGACTCCAAAAAATGGAGCATACTATAATAAGGTGCATAACTACTGATAATTTGATACATATGAAAAATCTAAGATACCATTTTCCTACATGCTATGCCTATTCTGTAAAAGAGCCTATAGGGGAACTAAACCTGAAGAGAGCTTTGAGATATGAATGTTAACACAGTATAAATCATTAGAGGTAGAAAATGTGATGCCTGGAAAGTCTGCATATCAACTGTTTATACAGAGTATATAAACAGTAATGGTCAACTCAATAAAGCCATACACAAATATATAAGTATATCTACGACAACACCTAATCTGAAAGAAATTCAAATTGTCCTTACAATCAGGTGTACAACTTCCATGTTCCTTAACATCTTCTCCTCCAATATGAACATGGCTGTCAGGAAATAAACTTGCAATTTCAGATAACAATTTTTTCAGTATCAATAAGGAATCACCCTGTAAGTGGTACAGAACTTCACATTTGTTTACCAACACAAACCGAACAAGGTTCACTAGATATACCTGAGGGTCATTGTATATCTGCATCAATTGGTCATCACAGAATTTCAAACCTCTTTTAGAAAGTATCTTTAAGCTACCAAGATGGCTACTGTATGTACACATATAAGAAACATCTAAGAACTTGCTACCTGCTTTATAGACTATCTATCAATTTGAGACATATCTACGTAATTATCTGTCTACATTCTTACGGGATATCCAGTTCAGGAATCACTCTGATACCTCTGGCTCTTGCAAACTGAACAATCTCTCTGACATCATTTTGAGTATAAAATTGATTTGAAAGCTGATGAGTTAGTTCGGGATATCTGAAAAATTATTGAACAACACTATAGCAACTCTAATATAAACATAAAATGTAAAATATGTAATAATGTACATAAATATGTATGTAAACATGGTCACCTTACATTTTGCTTTCAATGCTATAAATGCACCAATCAGCAAAGTGCCAGTGAAATACATTCATCTTTAAGTAACTCATAGCATCAAGGATATTGAAAAGAAAATCTTTTGGAACAAAACGATGCCTAGTACAAGTAAACATTTTAATTAATACATACAGGCAATCCAGCTGTTACTGAGAATGTCATGTGATTATCATGTGACTACAACAAAGTAACTTGCTTACCCAGTGTCAAGCATTAGTCCTCTGTGTCGATACTTGGGAAGGTCTTCAATATGTAGTTCTGAAAACCTGACACAACCATTTTCTTGGACTAACTGAAGAAAGGATTCTAGACCATATCTACAAAAATACCATGAAATTAAATGATAGACATTGAAACTGTATGCATATAGAACTCACAATGCTCCGAAAGGACTGATCGCATGAATACTCAATGTGTTATCTTCACTAATCACCAGAGAATATTCATAGTTTGTTTCAAAATGTAAATCCTCTCCATCACTCTCCAGATAAATCTTCAAGTGCTTGACCCCAGGTTTCCTGCACTCCAGAGTGTCGAGAGGAGACACCCTCTGTCGTATCAGTTTCTCGTATCTAGCTATGCCCTGGGAGAGAATACGCGAGGGGGAGCTGTATTTCACTGAAAAGTCACTATCGATAGCTAACAGACCACCACCTGGTGGAATTAGTATCTTCTGTGGCAGTGGCCATATGAACAAGGTTTCGTCGCCTTCTTCCAGAAGACTATCATCTCCCGCATCACCACCGAGATGTTTAAGCGCGCCGGGATCAAATAACTGTATACCCTGATCCAAATCAGCTTCGCCCACACCAAAGATATTATTATAATCTTCTGATTCTGGACTTTTAACGTAACTTTTGAAATGTACATCTTGTGTTTTGCCTGTTACAACACCATGTAGGTTATAGAGTACTCCTACGCGAGTTATCAACAAATCAAGTTCAAGTACTGAAGTACAAAATCATCACGTTAACCTAACCATTATCGTCTGTTTCGACAGTACTTGTCCTCCATTTGATAACAGTTATTACCAATATGGCCGCTAGAAGAACAAAGACGAATAACTTTTTTTTCTTCTCTCTGGTAGTCGCCATTTTAAAAGTGTATACAACTAATTGTATTTCTGTTTTTTTTTAATAGTATAATTTTAATAGCACTAAAGCTCTTTGGCGTCAAGTTGTTTCTCACAAATACAAGTACGTACTCGTTTCCCCAAAAACAACATCCATAAAAATCAAAATAAACTGTTAGCGAAAAAGAGTCAACTTGATTAACTGGAAAATTTCTGAGCTTTTGCTGACTTGTACTTCTGAACAAGAGCTTTCTCGCTTTCGTATTTAATTAATCTCTTCTTCATTATCTTACGCTTGGGACCACCACCCCTAGTTAGAAGAGATTTTACCTAAATTAAAAGGAAATTTTTAATTTTAGAAATTATAGACACTGTACAGACTAGTCTAACTATTTATTCCATATAACTTACTTTCTGCTGTGTCAATTGAAGAGGATGTGGAGAAAGGTCCTGATCAATCTATAGATCAAGTTAAAAGCATACATGCATCATTTTAATAATTTTATGCACTGTGGACTAGCTACTGCATGTTCATTGTGCTACTCACATGAATTGCATGTATACTCGTTCCTTTGAGAAAAAATGATTCAAAAGTGCCAATTAATTCATCCTATATCAAATAAACTTGAATGCAAGCTGTTTTTATCATAATAGAGGTATTTTTAGATTGGCACACTCACATTAGCAAGCTGCAAAGTACGTTTCGGACTTTTCTTTCTAGGAAACCTCCATACTCGTGCATTTTTAATGTTAATACTATTATAAAGATGTGAAATCATCAACATGTAAAATGAAATATTATGTTTGCAGTCTAACTTCATTTTAGAGTCTACCATTTCAATCGTTCCTGTCGCAGTTATATCATTATGTAGCTCAAAGGTAGCTTGTATACCCTCTATGGCCATTAAGAAGGACACCAGAGACTTTGATGCTTCTATTCTCTCAGGGAAACTTTGAGCCGACATTTTCTCGGGCAATTACCCACCCACGCTTGTGATTCTTATTATTACGGAAATTTCTCTGACATATATTATACGAAGACGAAAGTTAAGATCGAATTATCAAGACTTTAGGACCACTCTTATGATTTAGTTGTCGGCGCGTTGTATTGAAATCAATTTTTCATCAATACTATCGGCAGAGAATGGCTACTGTACAGGGGTTACGCGAAAAGGATTGTATCCAAGAGACTGCCAAGATGCTTCATGATATTTGCTGGGGAGCCGCTCTGAATGCCTACAGTATGCAAGGTAATAAGACAGCGGAATTTAAGGAATTCCTACCCAATGCAGATCAACTGATTGGCTTAACGACAGCTATGCTAGAGGGACAGAATGTAAATAGTAATGTTGTTCTTTCTTCTATTTGCGAACTACTCCTTGCAAGTAGAGCTGAACATTTGGTCATAAAATTACTCGATAGGGATTTAATTAGCCCCCACGAAACTTTTAAATTCGAAGACGGAACCGAGTTTTCTCTTCTCCACCTGGCCAGCGTGATGGGAGCTGCAGAGCTGGGAAAGTCCATCAAGAAGCAAAATGACAACAAATATCTCTGGACGACCAAGGATAGTTTAGGTGAGGCTTTAATAAGGTGATTGTCTTGAAAATACATAGCTATAGTATAGTGTCACTGTATAGAGAGTTTATGGTCTAATTTAGTGTTTCTAGTTTGGAAGCACACTATGCGATTTGTATAAAGCTAAGGCATCATGTTCGCATTCAAGAACAAGTCACTTTTTCACATCTCAGGACTGTAAAACCTTGTGTAACATGAAAATGGACTGCCAGCTGTGTCTTTGACTGCTGGCTCCTTACATAATTAGTGTGACTAGCAAGGGCCTAATTGCTTTGTGGTTAATATGAGAAGGAGGCATGAATGGATCATTGGTGTGGCAACTGCAGCTCAGTGGCAGAGCACTGGTAGTCTTAACCAATTGCCCTACGCTCAATTTCCAGTAATGGATTCTTTCATGTTTTATGTTTTTCTCTGTGACGTTTGGCTGTGATTACTTGTGGTTTACTGTATCACCTGATTCTTTATGCTTCAGAGGACACTTGATTATTTGTGTTGTCAAAGTCTACTTGAATCAATTTGCCAAACAGCATTTATGAAGAAGACCTTGCCAATAAAATCTATTTTGAATTTAATTGATATTTGTTGGTCTGCTAAACCCAATGAGGTTCTCAACCCTGTGTTTATGCAGTAGCATTGTTGGGACATTGTTTCTGTCTGTTAATGATTGTAAATAAACATACATGTAGTGTTATGTAACTTATGTACAAGTTTACACCAAACAATAGGATATCCCTTAACACACACAGATTTAAGTTACCATGTTTGAAGGTGAAATTGCAGTTTTTAATTGCTCATTACTAAATGGATTTGTGACAATGTGTATGTTATTAAAGCTGTATTGTGTCTTCTCCTGAATATGATTGGTTGTTATCTGATCTGATGGTTTGTAGGCCATGTTCCAGCTCAGCTCTGTAATCATCACTCAGAGTTCAAGAAACTTGTCCCAAAGATGATTAAAGTGAAGAATGGTCTGGTCAGTCCCCACAATTTAGAAGAAGACTTTATACAGCTTAAAAAGTTGGCTGAGCAGCCCGGGAGTTTCTACAAGTTTGCTGTTAGCGTACAGGTGTGTGTCATATAGCAGTCTCCAATATAACTACTAAGGTTGCTGAATAAACTAAGTAATTGGATTAATTCTCTCTAGACATCACATGACTGAGTAAAATAAAAATTAGTAATATTGAAACATCTTCTCAAAAATTCCCTGTGCCTTATGTAGCTGAGTGTCAGCATATGTTTTTGAGAGTAGTTTTTTGTTTACATAACCACTGCAACATTAGAATAAAATGTCATCATTTGCTTTACAACACATCTATTAGATTTGATCATTCAATAAGTGTTTAGTACATAGACCACTCATACCTAGTTATGTATTTACTTTTTGTAAGCTGATAGGGAGAGTATGTGTTTACCAGCCTAAAGAGTCAAGTAGACTGCATTTCAAGCCCTATGAGCTTGACAGAGCACCATGGGAGTTGCTGCACTTCTGTTCTCTGTATTTTGTATTTACTCTCTCTAGAGTTGCTCTGTTCATTCATGGAGTAAGGAGAGAGACAGTCTGTTGCAGTGTCTCATTCGGGGGGGACTCCCCTTTATGCCACACCTCCTTTTGTTATGCAATCAGATGAATGCGAATGTGCAAAATGTCAAGAATAACGAAGGACTTGATCTGCTCTGCCTTGCTGTACGACACAGGGAATCCATTTTAGGAGAGGTAAGTGGACTTGTAAATGTATGTATAAGTCAGAGGTGGTGCCATACTGAACTACTTTAGTGTACTCTTAGTGTATTGTGGTGCCATACTGAACTACTTTAGTGTACTCTTAGTGTATTGTGGTGCCATACTGAACTACTTTAGTGTACTCTTAGTGTATTGTGGTGCCATACTGAACTACTTTAGTGTACTCTTAGTGTATTGTGGTGCCATACTGAACTACTTTAGTTACTCTTAGTGTATTGTGGTGCCATACTGAACTACTTTAGTTACTCTTAGTGTATTGTGGTGCCATACTGAACTACTTTAGTTACTCTTAGTGTATTGTGGTGCCATACTGAACTACTTTAGTTACTCTTAGTGTATTGTGGTGCCATACTGAACTACTTTAGTGTACTCTTAGTGTATTGTGGTGCCATACTGAACTACTTTAGTGTACTCTTAGTGTATTGTGGTGCCATACTGAACTACTTTAGTGTACTCTTAGTGTATTGTGGTGCCATACTGAACTATTTTAGTTACTCTTAGTGTATTGTGGTGCCATACTGAACTACTTTAGTTACTCTTAGTGTATTGTGGTGCCATACTGAACTACTTTAGTGTACTCTTAGTGTATTGTGGTGCCATACTGAACTAC
Source organism: Chondrosia reniformis (assembly GCA_947172415.1). NCBI lineage: Eukaryota > Metazoa > Porifera > Demospongiae > Chondrillida > Chondrillidae > Chondrosia > Chondrosia reniformis. The sequence continues at coordinate 6,292,432 of OX359196.1, forward strand.
TTTAGTTACTCTTAGTGTATTGTGGTGCCATACTGAACTACTTTAGTGTACTCTTAGTGTATTGTGGTGCCATACTGAACTACTTTAGTTACTCTTAGTGTATTGTGGTGCCATACTGAACTACTTTAGTTACTCTTAGTGTATTGTGGTGCCATACTGAACTACTTTAGTTACTCTTAGTGTATTGTGGTGCCATACTGAACTACTTTAGTTACTCTTAGTGTATTGTGGTGCCATACTGAACTACTTTAGTTACTCTTAGTGTATTGTGGTGCCATACTGAACTACTTTAGTGTACTCTTAGTGTATTGTGGTGCCATACTGAACTACTTTAGTTACTCTTAGTGTATTGTGGTGCCATACTGAACTACTTTAGTTACTCTTAGTGTATTGTGGTGCCATACTGAACTACTTTAGTTACTCTTAGTGTATTGTGGTGCCATACTGAACTACTTTAGTGTACTCTTAGTGTATTGTGGTGCCATACTGAACTACTTTAGTTACTCTTAGTGTATTGTGGTGCCATACTGAACTACTAGTGTGTTTGAATGGTTAGGTACTTATCTGTGTTTATGGAGTCACTAGGAACAGCATCTGCTCAAAGAAGGCGTGGTCTCCTCTGCACTTTGCAGCCTCAATTGGCTCTACAGAAGCAGTGAGGTTTGTCTACTCCCCCAACCACCCGTACCCTCCAATCACCTGTGCTCTCCAATCACCTATGCCCTCCAATCACCCGTGCCCTCCAATCACCTGCCCTCCAATCACGTACCCATCCAATCACCTGCCCTCCCTTCCTCCCCTCCAGTATGCTGTTAAAAAGAGGAGCCGATCCGTATATAGAGGACTGCAGTGGTAGGCTTCCCTTGTACTATGCCACTAAGGAGGGCTTTCAGGATGTGGCAGACCAGCTTGGACGGTTCTGTACCAACAGAATTGAGGAACTGACTGTTGATATTCGGAAGGGGATCTTTGACCTGAAGCACCTGTTTTTGGGTGACCTCTGCAATGTCAACAGTGATGGACAGACACTGTTAATGGTTGCGGTGAAGGGGAACAGGAAAGAACTTGTCAGCAAGATCCTTCACTATGGGAAGGAACGCAAGAGAGACAGTTTCAAAGATGCTCAGGACACCAAGGTAAGTTTGTGTGCTCTGGTACAAGCAAGCAGTGTGTATGTTGTGTTTGACACTACTTTGTAGAACCTCCAAACTGCTGTAACTCTGGCAAGCATAGATAATCACTGTGACTGTCTGGACATTCTCCTTAGGTAAGTGTGTCCTATACTACAAGCTACTTTTCAAGTATTGCACAAGTAGGGAATCAGCCATGTTATATGCCTGTGACCCAGTGGAGAAGAAGAGAAGTAGAGGGAGAAAACTCTTGTATCCTCATCCAAAGCTCTAACTATGTTTAGCTAACACTCCTTTTCCTGTAATTTGATATTTAGTGTAATTGCATCATAGCATGTCCAACTTCTCTGTAGAGGTGACTGTCATCCTGCCATCCCTGACGCCACCAAGAGGCTCCCTTTACACTATGCCTGTTCTAACAAGTGTGCCGTGTGTGTAGCGTCCATTACCGCAAGCACCAGAGGACTAACGGTGAGGCTGCACTGGACTACAAAACTCTAGTGAATAAGGTCTTCACTTTTCCATCTGCGGGTTCACAGGAGTATTTTGTATTCTATTGCGTGTAGGGTTTACAATGGGCAAAAGACTTCTTAGAACCAACTTGTTCCGGCCAAGTCATCCTGGGACACATTCTTGAAGCCCAAAAGAGGTACATACCTGAGCAACTTATCATGTGATAAAAAGATGCAATTATATTTTATTGAACAAAGGGACACTTTATTATACATACAGATGTCACATTTCCCGTATCCTGTTATATCCCTACATCTTCATGTAATTAGTAATTTATATAGTTCCTACTAGTAGCCTACGTATTACTATATCTGGGATGTCTCATTGTGGACAGTAATCTCAGGCTTACAAATTGATTCTTGTAGGAGGCAGAGTGAAATAGTACTACCAAGCCTCTTTATGGCTGCAAGGGAAGGTACCTTTAAGGATAATCACTATGTCATTGAAGAGGGAGACAATGTCGATGACCAGGTACATATAATTGTGTAAAATGTGGGTTTCCTGTTATTCAAGGCTATATACTCCTATGAATGTAGAATGCAGACGGAAATACTGCTCTGCTGGTAGCTACAGCACAGGGTCATTTTGAATTTGTGAAGACCTTGTGTAATGTGAGTGTATATAAATGTGGAAAATGGCTGTAGAAAGCTAAAAATGTAGGTAAATATTTTCATTTGTCTCTTTGTTCTGCAATAGCTTGGGGCTAAATTACTTCAGGTTAACCATGAAAACTTGAACACAACACTTCATGCTGCTGCTCGTAGTGGAAATGACCGTTTGCTAAATTATGTGTTGCAAGCAATAAAAAAGGAATCAGTGATTGCCAGTGAAATTAAGAATTCATACCTGGATGTCAATGTAAGGAATGCTACTGGAGCTACACCATTGGAATTAGCAGCAGTGGAAGGTGACCATGGCAACAAGCATTTGGCAGTATTGTACTTACATGACTTATGCTATATCAATACGTACATGGCTTATGTTATGTCACTAGGTCACTTGCAAGCCGTTGCCATTTTGATCAATCATGGGGCCAGTCCCTTTGTTCCAGATTCCAACCACAAGCTTCTCTCCTCTGTCCAATATGAAGGGGTAAAACACAGCTTGACCCAGATGAGGAGAACTCATGCTAAAAGGTTGTTGTTTTATAGTACTTGGTTTCTTTGTTTGACTCTTGCAATCTTTCTCTTCTGTACAGGGTCATGTTACTCTTAGCAAATTGGACGACAACTTTAAAGCAGCTGCAGCCAGTGTGGCAGGTACATATTTTTGTATTTGTGTATATTTACACTTGCATACTGTATATTGCGTATGAAGAGTTTGAGCTAGCTGCATATATGAAATGAACAATTCTTACTATTATCTTTAGGATCCGTATGATCACAACATTGTAGCTCCCAATGGAGACACTATGCTAATGATGGCAGCTGCTAATGCACGTTATGAAGTGTTTGAGTACCTCTTTCACTCTCTCTTGGAATGCTCAAACGAAGACCTATTCTTGGGTCACCGAGAGGAGGGCTATACCCACGAAAGTCCCATTACTTCAGATGATGGTAACCAGGATATATACATCACACCACTCTTTTGTTATTTAACAAGTTAAACTCCTAACTCAATGGACAAAAGTCAGATAAAATTATAAGTAGCTATGGAATGTGGATTAATAATTATCTGTTCTTATATCCGGTGTAGGGGGCTCTTTTCAATTCCCTCCAGTCACTCCTCATTTGCCAACTCTCCAAAGGCCACTTGTTTGCTCTGATACCCAGTACTATAGTGACTTTGGTGAGATTACTGAATAAGGCTTACGTAGTTCTGTGAAGAGCATTGTCATCATGTTTGTTTACCCTAAACTTCACATATACTGTTTGCCAGATCACGCTTACCTGGTTTCCACCCCCACAAGAGGCTCACATCAGAGACTCGCTGACAGCAGCCATCTTCAAGTGGCCAACCCGAGAGATGGATGTACTGCAGCACACAGAGCTGCAGAGAACAACAAGTGAGTCCTTGTACCCGTCAGCGTGCTGCATATTGTTACATTTGTGCTTCCTCTTTACCTAAAAATATTAGTTTAGGTAGCTAGGTACGTACCTCTTAAATGTTGTTTCATAAGATATTTCTGCACTTGGACTATTGTCATAACCTCATTTGTTATCATTAGATGGAAGAGTCTTAAATTAATCTTAGAAACAGATCCAGATTGTGGAATAATACAGGATGCCAAGGGGAATACCCCTGCTCACCTAGCAGCTGACAGGAACCACAAATATGCAATTGAGGAGCTACTGGTATGTATGTTTTATGTAGCTTGTCCACCTCTTCACACTCATGCTGATGTACATACACATCATAAAGCAGGCAAAAGCAGGCAAAAGATTGCTTTTATATATCAAATTTCAATTTATTATAGAAGCGTCATGTGCCATTTAACATTCCAAATCAGGAAGGAAAGACACCGGAAGATTTATTGCCTAAGAAATCTACCTACATTAGAAGAAAGGTACATGTAGATTCAGCATACACCCATTTATTTTAAAGTCTTTCTGTTTTATTTTAATTTTATGTCTAATAGTTGAATAAGTCCAGAAAAGAACAGCAGAAAATTCATGGAGGTGACTTTCATTTCATCCGATCCACCTTCCCTTCTCATCCTATCCCACCCCACCTTCACCTCTCACCCTACACCAGATGTCACCATGGCTACACTAGTGCATATTCCAGATCCTCCATGCAGATCCCCAAAATGGCTACCATTCTGATTCTGCTGATACTAATCTTACAACTCCAAGCGAAGCATTCTTTAAAGCAAGAAATAAGCGTCAAGAGGAATTGTTACGTAATCCTACCCCTCCAACAGCTGGTAAGTTCAAAAAATCACTTATATGTAGTAAAAATAGACATTTTTATTATGATGCTGTATGTAGCACTCAATGTCAAGATATTTCTATCAGAAATAATTTGATTCTAGATTAGCCAACTGACTCATTGAAGAAGAGGCATGGATAACATTGAAACAGCTTTAATTGGCCATCCCCTCTGGAGTCCAATACTGTAATATATATTAATTATATAGGTAATCCGTATTTCATTAGCAGAAAGTAACACTAATACCTTAAAACCTTATGTTAGTACAGGTATATCGCTGAGATTAGTTAGTAAACTGTTTGATTGTATGTTCATTTCTATATGTTCTTCTTCTCATGCACAGACAAGGATGCTCAACATTCAGATCATGATGATCTCTGAAGAGTATAATTTGCTTGTAGAAAAAAACTAAATGATTTGTAATTTTGTAAAATTGGCAGTCATTTTAATTTTTATATCATGAACTCTTCTGACACCATAAATATTGCATAAACTAACAAAGCACTTAGTACAGTATGTACCAATTAATTCATCACTAACCTATAGCAGGAACATCAGCAAACCATGCACATACTAAATCAGCATACTTCACAGACTGAAATCGTTTTGGACTGTAGCTAGGCAGTTAACATCTGGCGGGTTAACACATCAGATATGTTTCCTTGAAAAATCAGCCGGATATTGAGGGGATTGAATTATTGCTAAACAGTCATAACTGTATGCCCCAATATACGTAGCTTGTCTACCGGTATGAAGCTTACAGACACGTATGAAACATTTCCACATATATACACAGAACCTATGTATGTGCATGGATATAATTAAGTAACTTAAATTTCAGTATGCCACTTTTGTATGGTTAGCTGTATCTCTAAGAAATTTATTTATTCTATACATACTGTATTACAGTACAGGTCTATTAAGTGATCTATTATGTCATTTTAAGATTTAATTGGTGTCTTTCTTCTGCAGTTGAATTTTGATTAGATTGTGATAAAGTCCTTCCTTTCTGAGTAACTCTGCATGTGAGCCACTTTCTACAACTTGTCCATTCTTGAGAACAGCTATACAGTCAGCATTCTGAATTGTGGACAAGCGATGTGCTATCACAAGAGTAGTGCGACCCTGACGAACTTCATCCAAAGCCTTCTGCACAATCTAATTCAGTGAATACACATTTTTAATAATTATTATTACAGAGAAAAAAGAAGAAATTTACTTACGACTTCACTCTCTGCATCAAGAGCTGATGTGGCTTCATCAAGGAGAAGAATCTTGGGGTTCCTCACCAGTGCTCTGGCTATGGCAATTCTCTGCTTCTGTCCTCCAGACATCTGAGTACCTCTAGCCCCAACATTGGTCTTGTAGCCCTATATGTATATATACGTATGTACATATGAAGTAACAGCTGCTCTACTGGGCCATGTGCACTACATACTGTAATAGGCCTTAGAATGTACCTGGGCAAGAGAGATGACAAATTTGTGAATGTTGGCAGCTTTGGCAGCTTCCTCCACTTCTTCATCCAATACTTCTCTGAAGTTGGCTCCATAGCGAATGTTGTCAGCAATGCTGGCATCAAACAAGACTGGTTCCTGGCTGACCAGACCAATCTGAGATCTCAGCCACTTGAGGTTTAGAGTACGTAGGTCTTGTCCGTCCAGCTGAACTGATCCTCCACCCGTAGAGTCTGGGTCATAAAACCTTTCTATTAGGGATATAATTGTGCTCTTTCCACTACCACTGGTACCCACTAATGCCAGGGTTTTACCCTCCTTTATTGGGAGATTCATATTTTTTAATATCTTAGTCTCGGGTCTAGATGGATAGGAGAAGAATACACTGGACAGTTCAAGTTGACCCTTTACCTACATGGATAAGAAGTACAGTACGTGTCAGCCATAGGATCTAGAACCAATGGATTATAAAAATGTAGGCATGTTGATAGCATGCTTACTTCAGTTGGTACACTTCCTTTGTCCTCTAGCACTGTGATGGCTGGCTCTCTTTGAAGCAAAGAGAAGACCCTATTGGCTGACAGTCTTGCTTTAGCATAGTCTGGTGCCAGTGCAGTAGCTTGTCCAGCAAATATGGTCCCCAGGAAGAGAGCATTAAAGACCCTTTAAGGAGACAAAGTACAATTCAATTGACTCTGTGTTTTATATGCAGCATTATTCACAGTACATAAAGAAGTCAAGCTCAACAGAAACCAGGGCTCCTATGTATTTTATAAATATGTATATGAACATCAAGTGACAGTAAAGCCTGTATATGATCCACAAATTAAATGCATAGGAAATACAGTATATGTAGACATATGTACGTATATATATGTATATACGTGTGCATGTCTATACTATGTAAGCTACTTCTGCTATACCTGACAATGTCGTAAAATGTTGTGAACACAAGGTCTCCTTTTGGTCGGGTAACTAGAAAGGCGCCATATCTAAATACAACTGCATAACCTAGCAGTAGTACAAAATTAGGCAAGGCATAGCTGACGGCAGCTACCAAAGGATTTACTACTGCACTCTTCTGGTGAGATTTTAGGAGCTCCCTCTGGTAATGCTTAAACATGACATCCTCAAGACCTAGAGACTGTACAGATTGGATACCAGTGAAGGATTCACTGGCTATGTTAGCTGCTGCTTCTAAGGAAAGGCGACTTCTCTTGGAAAGACCTGCAACAGCTTGTGCATTGATTATGCCTGTTAAAACCAGAATGGGAAGCACTCCCAAAATAATGAGAGCCAGGCTCCAAGAGTAAGCTAAGGACACGACCAATGCAAGCAGGAGGGAGAAGCCAACTTGCAGCAGGATCCCCAGTCTGATTCCAGAAGCACCTTGGACTTGGGCTGCATCATTTGAAAGTCGAATGGAAAGAGTACCAGTGGAATTCCTCTCATCATCAAACCAAGCCATCTCCTGGTTGAGAATAGCCTTAAACAGTTGCTTTCTCAAACGTGATGTAAGAAACTCTCCTGTCAACGTGAAACTAAAGGACTACGCATAGACATAAACATGATTATCGCACTAAGATTTTCATGTACACAATTACATATACCTATATACTATACATACAGGTATGTACAGATAATCAGTGATTATCCATCTCTACACAGATGGAGTACCTATATACATATGTATATTATTCACTTGTAAAGCACTCACTTTAACAAAAGCTCCTAAGCCGGTAACAACGCCTAATATTGCCAACATTCCACACCAAAATCCAACATTTACCAACGGATCTTCTTCCAAAAATACCTACAGCAAATAATAACATCGATTAATCATGCATGGAATACTTAAGTATTGTATGGTGGATAAAAACATAGGATGTGGTAATCCAACTGAAATTTCTGTTTCTTAGGACAGTGTAATCAACAGGTATACTCTCTTACTCTTAGGATTTCACCAAACAGAATGGCAAACACTGGGAAAGTGGCACCTTCAACGAGGCTTCCAATTACTCCAAACACAAACAGGGGCCACTCCGTACAATTTTTAGCATAGATCTTTAGTAGAGACACTTTAGCATCCTCCTCCTCCTCCTCCTCCTCTCTCTCTACCTACGTAATATGGATGTACATAAGTAAGTAGTGGCAGGGGCAATAAAAATACATGCCAAATTCATTCATTAATGATCAGGAAAAAGAAGGGCTGTAAAATTAAGAGACAAAGTCTGGTCCAAGCCTCTTTCATAAACTAACTTTAACCCCTATCTGATCATGAGAAGGCGCAGCCTCCAGGTTTAAATTTTCCATTTCTGAGTCTTCACTTTCAAAAGCATGTGAATGAAAAGACCCCATTCTTGATAGCCTGTTGGATAGCTTTCCATAGAAGCTTCTAGACCTTCTGCTGGTTTCAGAGAAACTTGCTCGCCTTCCTACTGAAGATCTTGTTCTCCCGCGTTTTTTAATGTTTTGTATTGATGTTTGGGAATTGACCAAACTGTGATACATACCATTGATACTCATTAGGTTGTCATGGCTACCAAGCTCAACCACAAATCCATCACTTAGGACAGCAATCATATCAGCATTTTGTATAGTAGACAGGCGATGTGCCACAATGATAGTAGTTCTATCTTTACATGCCTACAAGTCAACAGTGAAAATTGTTAATATTCTTTTCTTAACACATAGATGTACATCACTACTCTACCTTATCCAAGGCATCCTGGACTATTTTCTCACTCTCTGCATCCAGAGCTGATGTGGCTTCATCAAGGAGAAGAATCTTGGGGTTCCTCACCAGTGCTCTGGCTATAGCAATTCTCTGCTTCTGTCCTCCAGATATCTGAGCTCCCCTCTCTCCAACAAGAGTGTCGTAACCCTTGGGAAGACTGACAATAAAGTCATGAGCATTGGCTGCTCGAGCAGCTTCTTCAATCTCCTCTTGTGTCACTCCTTCTCGGCCATAACGAATGTTCTCGAAAATGGTGGTGGCAAACAGAACTGGCTCCTGCCCTACCACACCAATATTGCTTCTCAACCATTTCAAGTTTAAGGTTTTTATGTTAATACCATCAATCAGAACTTCGCCCTCTTCAACATCATAAAACCTTAAAAGTAGCTGTAAAATGGTGCTCTTTCCTGATCCACTTGATCCCACTAATGCTAGGGTTTTACCCACACCAGCCTCCAATGTAAGGTCCTCCAGAGTGTAAGAGTCTAGTTGACTTGGATAAGAAAAGTATACTTTTTTAAACTTGATGTTCCCACTCATGCTGCTAGGCTTCTCTCCCTCCTCAGATGAAGAGTCAATCAGTGGCTCCTATGTACATATACATACGTGCTAGGTAGTGATGGGTACTTGATAATGTTAAAATAGGAATTTCCTTCATTTAATGTTACCAAGAGTACATACATAAGAGATAAGTGCATAGCTGTACCTTGTACATTTTCTAAAAATGATGTGGAAACACGTCTCAAGTAGGCATGGTAACTATATTGATATTCTTATGTAATGGTAAATATTGTATATACGTGTATATGCTATATAAATGGACCATTTAACTCACCCTTTTTATAACTCTATATGCAAAGGTGAGAGAGGCTGTTGCTATACCCAGCCCTTGGAAACTCGGGCCTGCCTGACCAATATAGAAGGCACCAATGAAAACAGAAAAGAAAACCTACATACGTGCAAGAACATATACATGCAGTCAATAGAGGAATCACTTGTAAATGACAATTACAGTTTAGTGGGTACAACTGTAGCAACCACTCTACAATTTGAATACTGTCATGTTGAGGTCAACAATAAACTCACAGTAATTGTGTCCCCAGGAAGAGCAAGGCCGTTGGAAATTAAAAAGGCACTGAACCTACACAAGTAAGAAAACAGAGGAAGGCACTCACAGAATTGCAAATACATACATGTGTATCTAACACACTTTCCTACACATTATATGTCTGTTCTACAGATATGAAACTAAACCTAGTGAGAGCTTTGCATGAGGATACAAGAGTCTTCTCTATATTCTTCTACTTCGTTGGGCCATATGTACTAACATGATAACATATCTATGTATTATACAGAATGACAGCTGCAGAACTTACCACAGTGCCAAGGCATATGTACCCAAGATGGTAATGAAATTAACTGCTAAACTGGCTCCAGCAATGAATCCCTTCTGAGCACCTGTCTTCTTGGCATCAGCAAGCCGGTCACAGTACCTCTGATGCTCCTTCTCTTCTCCTCCAAATGCCACCACAGTGCGGATTGAAGAGAGGACCTCCTCGGCCACTGCACCTGCTCCAGCATATCGCTTCTGTTCCCTGCTTGTGTAAGCCTCAATTAACTAAATAAACAAACAACAATAATAAACATAACCAGTATGTAAACATACTGTACATGTAAATACTTCCCTGCATTAATTACAGTCATGTTCTACAGTAGTGTCCGCAGTACCTTTGCAAAGAGAAAGGCTGCAATAGCTAAAATGGGAGTCAATCCCAACATCAGTAGAGTCATACGCCATTCTATAGCAAAGCCAATTATAAAGCTGGACAGGAAGGTGGACAGAAACTGGAATCCAACACTCAACTTGTCTCCAATCCCTTCCTGAACCTTTACAAGGTTTCTATGGGGAGGACAGAACATGTCACATTTTAGAATTAAATTCCTGAATGGTTTGCTTCTCTTAATGAATACGTATAATTCATGATTGAAGGAACACAATTACATGTACAGCCTGATACTACTCACTCATTCAGCCTTGCCGACAATTCTCCTGATTTGTTATCATCAAACCAGGAAATCTCTTGTCTCAGAACAGCTCTGAAGAAGGACAGTCTCATTCTGTATGCCTGACGTTGAGCTGCCAAGGAAAATGTCCACACTTGTATGAACCCAAATAACAGGGTACAAAGTGCAAGACCGACAAATATGAAAATCAAAATGTTAATCTCGCTGAGAAAGTCGTCAATAGTCAAACACCTGAAAGTATCAGGACCAAAGGCTGTTGACTGTGCATCTATCAGTGTGATGAAGGACCTGATGATTGTGCAATTCTCTGTTCCTGTGTTTGCTGCTACGCCTGTTACATTTGCATATATCTCAGTTGTTAGGTTGCGATAGACGTAGAGATTTAATACTTCCCCAAACACCAACATGGCCCCAGGTAGAATGGCTCCATTGAGTATTGCTATGACAGTCCCAATAAACATAAGTAGCCAATCGCTACATGTGGCAAAACTAAACTGATAAAGGAGATAGTACAAAGTTGTCGGTGAGGTAAGTATGATTGTGCCAGGTCAGAAACTCAACAGTAAAACCATGTACTGGATATACATTAGATATTATATATAGATATTAGATTCTCTAATGAGGCTAGAGAAGACAGATGGTGCAGAATTTGTAGTAATTTCTCAGAGATTGAGGACACTATCCATTTCCTAGCAATTTGTCCCCAACTGTCTGATAGTAGGTAAGCGATCCTGAGGTCCCTGCAGTGGGATGGCACTTCCTTTTCATCCAGCGAACACCTAGCTGTGTGCTTGGCTGCAGCTGGTGTGTCGGATGAGTCAGTGGCTATGCGGTTAAGGGCGTTTTATAAAGTAAGGTGCGATATAGGAGAATGAGGATATAATACTTAAATTGATTTAATACAAGCTCCCTCCGGTACCATATGCATGGTGACATGAACATAGATAGGTAGGCATGCAGTAATTTTAATATATGCATATCATTTATGATGACTCTTTAAAGTAATTTATTGATGAATTGATGCATGAGACTACTACATGCAATAGGGTAATTCAAGATAAGAGGTTAGACTGTTATACATTTAGAATTTAGGTAGGTGTACACGTAGATGATCCTCTGGGTATTAGTTTATTTTATTTGTATTGTACTCTTATCTGTATACACATTGACCTGTATCCTCAGCAGACCCATTTAGGATGATTTAGGCTTGAGAACATTTGAGTGTTGATAGTACCTTACTATATGGTGTCAATTTTCCGATAAATATGTCAGATATATATATTACAGTCATCAATAGAGACCCAAGTCCATATGCATGCAATTGCAAGAAATCAAGGAAGAGATATAGTAATATTGATTGAAACTCTTTAGATGTAGCTTCGATTCTGATCTGTGTTATGGTATTTTAACTGACCCTTGTATTTTATATTTTATAGTGACTCATGGGCCCAGTCTGGCCTAGTGCATACATCATATTTTGATTTGCACGTGTCACTCTAATAAATGTTATTATTATTATTATTATTATTATTATTAAAAACACTTGTCATTCAGGTCAGTATGTTCAATTATGTCACCCTCATAATGCATAATGACACAATTGTACACCTCATCTGGTTGCTATGCATTCAAGCAAAATGACTACACACTACACACTTAATACACATTACATATACCATAATAGTAATACTATTGTTGAACTTTTATATTTTACAATACCAATATCCTATATAGCTACTTACAAACATGTGATGTTACAACGTGTCCAGGATATCTCACTTACTAGTTGTAAGATATTGATCTGTTTGGGTTCTACTTTTCGGCTATCCACGTCCACGTTTTCTTGGCTAGAAATAGCAACCTCGTCCGAAGTGTTTTTGGTTCGCTTTTCAGGACGATAGAAGACTCCAGCTTCTTCATTTTCGTTGGCACTACTCATCCTGTTTTGCTAAAGATTGAAAAAGAACTAGTACTGTCGTATCCGTCCTACTCGTGTGCTATATGCAATTAATTAGTAACAAGTACAGTTACAAAAAATCCGGAACTGATCCATATCGTAGTCACTCTACAGTTATGACTATTTTACAGTTTAAAATCGCAATCACGTTCTTTTTCTTACATAGGCCTACAGTTGCTACAGCCAAGGTTCCTCGAACAAGAACACTTGTTGTTTCGAAATGACGGCGATTAGCAAGCCGGTTTATTGATTATCTATACGGCTTCAAAATGGCGGCTGGTCGGGATCGCGTCAAAGAATTGGAAGACATGGTTAAGGAGCTACAGCTTGAAAATCAACGACTTTCTCGAAAGTTTGACACCAGCGCCAATATAAGTAACATTGTATCGGATACTGACTCGAGCAGCGTAAGGACAATCGAAGAGGAAGATCCTGTAAAAGACCTGATTCACTTAAGTGACATGGAAGATGAAGAAGACGATGTTTGGTACGTGTATATTCTTTAAGGTTTATCCTTACTTAAGGCAATGTATTTTTAATATAATCCAAGCTTTAGAATTATTGAAAATTATTATTTAAAGTTGATGAACTCATTCATGTTTTATTATTAGATTACTTTAGGTCCTTCTAAGAAAAGATGGCTAATTTAATTAGTTCTCTAATTTACACAATGTAGGCTCTATGTGTCTCCTAGGAGACAACCTACCCCAGAGCAGCGCCGGGTGACCCCACTGCAGTGGCTTAGTGAGGGAGTAGATGATAACGACGCTATTCCCTCTTTGAATGAAGTTCGAGTGGCTCTTTTCAAACAGGAAAAAGATGCCAAGAGCATGTTTTCCACAGATCGTAGAGGAGACAATAATCCAAAAAGATCCGTTTCAGCCAAAAGTGCTACAGCTCAAAGTTAGTCAGACATGGTTCTTCATATAATCAGTATATGAATTAGGCAAATCTATAATACTGATTATTAAGAATAAATGTTACATTTTTAATAATCTTCTTAGAGTTTCTTAATGAAGTTAGAAAAAAGAAGAGAAACAGCCTTGAAAATTCCAGCAGTGCAGATATGCCATCATCTAGTGGAGATGAAAGTAGGTCACTTGGTGTAGCAATAGATACTAGTATATTGTATATGTCTCTGTATGTACATGAGTTTTATATTATATGTACATATATACGTACGTACGTATATATAGACATATTGACATACGTAAGTACGTTATATTATCAGATAGTGAAATGAGGATTTAGATAGGTTATTGTAAAGGGATAACTAATTGTTCTGTGTATACCATTATATACATATATATTGTGTACTTCACTGCATAGACTTTATAGCTGAAAGGTCAGAGTTAGCAATGAGTGACATGACAGGTTCAGGAGTTACAGTATTACCAAAGTGGTCAAATGCTAATCGTGGAAGGACCATCAATATTCCTGTAAAGCCCGTCCTTCCTAGAGGAAGAGTCATGGAAAATGAGAGTGAGCATTCAGGACCTGAAAGTTTTGAAGACAGCTTCTCTGGTGGAGTGGAGGAGGAGAATGAACATGAAGAATTATCACACAATCTGGTAGATGGTGTTAACGGTAGCAACTACTCTGATGATGAGCTGGATCAATGTCTGGAACAGGTTGGTGAGTACTCACAAGGTAATCATGGTACAACAGGGAAGCCAGTTGCCAACCTGCACAGACATCCTCCAGCCCGAATAGCAGTGAACCCAGATGACTACCCTCCAGCCCGAATAGCACTGAACCCAGAAACCAATTTTATGACAGATCGGCATCCAAGAAGTCCAGATACTAGAAGAAAAGTAACCCACCCAAATAGTCCTAGACTGAAAAGGGCAGTGGATCCTAATGTACCTCTCAGGAGAGCAGTAGATCCTGATGCATCACCTCTCAGGAGAGCCGTAGATCCTGATGCATCACCTCTCAGGAGAGCAGTAGATCCTGATGCACCACCTCTCAGGAGAGCAGTAGATCCTGATGCACCACCTCTCAGGAGAGCAGTAGATCCTGATGCACCTCTCAGGAGAGCAGTAGATCCTGATGCACCACCTCTCAGGAGAGCAGTAGATCCTGATGCACCACCTCTCAGGAGAGCAGTAGATCCTGATGCATCACCTCTCAGGAGAGCAGTAGATCCTGATGCACCTCTCAGGAGAGCAGTAGATCCTGATGCACCACCTCTCAGGAGAGCAGTAGATCCTGATGCACCTCTCAGGAGAGCAGTAGATCCTGATGCACCACCTCTCAGGAGAGCAGTAGATCCTGATGCACCTCTCAGGAGAGCAGTAGATCCTGATGCACCTCTCAGGAGAGCAGTAGATCCTGATGTACCTCTCAGGAGAGCAGTAGATCCTGATGCACCACCTCTCAGGAGAGCAGTAGATCCTGATGCACCACCTCTCAGGAGAGCAGTAGATCCTGATGCACCACCTCTCAGGAGAGCAGTAGATCCTGATGCACCACCTCTCAGGAGAGCAGTAGATCCTGATAATGCAATACATACAAGATCTCGAAGGTCCTTAGAAGCATCTTCTGGTACTTATAACCGGTCACCACAGATGAATCGAAAGGGTATAAACTCCTCACAGCATGTCCCACAAAGTTCTAATGTCATAGCAACACCTAAATCGAGAACCCCCTCCTCTACACGTCACAGTGGTTCACCAAGGAGTGCTCAGGTGTCGACACCAGGACAGAGTCGGCAGTACCAGGCCAGCAGTCCACAGGAAGTATCCACTGCTTCAAGAATCACGAGATCAGGCAGTAATAGTGCAAGGTCAGTTTATGATTTATCTAACTAAATGGATGAATGTAAGCTGTTGCTTGCATGTAGTCTAAATTGTTGATATCCACAATCATACACATGTGGTGGTGGTACTAAAAATGTCCGATTGTAGCTGAGATTACTAAAAAAATTCCTAGAATCATATTTTGGTATAATATGTTTCCAGTCAATCCTGAATTGAACTGGTGATAAACCACAAACATATTTTGTTAATTTTGTCAAATACATACATTATGTAAAGTATGTTTATGTTCATAGAAAGTCACTTGGATCCGGTCAGTCTAAAAGATCTTCCAAAAAAGACACAACCTGGATGGATGGGTGCTTTTAATAACCCAGATTAAATTATTTTATTAACCTCCACAAGTTGCCAGAATGTATTTATTTATTATGTTTATAGCATTGTGTGCTGCAAAACTTACAAGGTGAACCAGAATCTGATCATGATGTTTATGTACGTATATTATGTAAAATTTGGAGTTACATTTATATGAAACTAAAACAGATAACCATTAAAAAGATAATGTATGGAGAGAGATAGGGCAAATTTTGAGTTCCATTAAAATTTCAAAAACTCATTGGACATGTTCTATAGATGTCTGTGAATGCTGACACAAAGTCACAGCTGCATATCTTTACTTTTGATATTGTTTCAGCCTCAATGTACATTAAATTCTGGTATACAAAGTTAATGTATGGAGAGAGATAGGGCAAATTTAAAGTTTCATCAAAATTTCAAAAACCCATTGGAAATAGTCTATAGATGTCTGCGAATGCTGACACAAAGATTTAGCTTCATATATCGCCATTTGATAGAGTTACAGAACTAGAGTTAATGTACTGTTTTGTTAGAGAAAATTGCGTAATACTATATATGGCCGACCGTTAAAAGGTATATATAAGACAAAAATTCCATACTATATCTGAAAATCTAGAATACTTTCCAATTTTTTATACATAGGGATATGCACTGTGTAGTACTTGATTGTTATTGAAGTACTATCTATCCATATATAATATATGGATCTCGTTAAAGTGAAATTTCGCCAATCGACGGCCAACGAAACTCCAAAGAAAAAAAGTTGGACCATACCGAACGCTACCATCCACGACGCTCATAGGCCGGGATCGTTGGTAACGTTCAACTTATCGAATCTGCCGAAGCAAATTACTGCCGAGTTGAGCATTGGGTGTCACTTGCGTGAGAAGAACCAGCTCTTCTCGATATGGCCGACTCATATGAATCCTAAGATATCAGATGCCAATCCCACATTACGTGGAACCCCCCCGAAATCCGGATTATTGGTGAGCACGTCTCTATGGCACCAACCGATTAGGAGACAGCTTCAGAGTCTAAGCGCTACCAACCTCTATGGGAACCGCAACCACCATAGAGATGTGTCCAGGTAGGCCTACTTAATAAGGTTTTTTGCTTCTATTTATATGAAGTTTTGTCCAAAGAAAACGGTTGTGGTTGGGACCTTTATTAATATATTTCTCGTTATTTCCAGATCAGTGAATTGTTCCAAGCAAGTTTAAAGACATAGTCAGTATTAGTGGTTCATCTGAAAACTGGGAAAAGCGGAAAAAGTCCTGTAAGTGTCTTGATGGGCCGAGGAGAACGACTTTTCTGATCCCAATTATTTTCGAGAAATCGTCAATTTATTCCACTTTAATTCCAGACCAGTGAATCGTTCCAAGCAATTTTACACACATACGCAGTATTTTCAATACATCTAAAAACTGTGGCAAATGGATAAAAGCCTGTATGTGTCTTGGTGGAGGGAGGAGAGCGACTTTTCATGATACAGAAAACTAGAGATAGTGAGAGGTCCGATATTTATCGCCTGTACGATATTAATGTCTATGATCGATATTTCAACTAGGCCGGTTTTAATAGATGTCTGTGAATGCTGACACAAAGTGTTAGCTTCATATCTCTCCATTTGATAGAGTGACAGCCCTCAATGTACATTAAATTTTGGTATACAAAGTTAATGTATGGAGAGAGATAGGGCAAATTTTGAGTTCCATCAAAATTAAAAAACTCATTGGACATGTTCTATAGATGTCTGTGAATGCTGACACAAAGTGTTAGCTTCATATCTTTACTTTTGATATTGTTACAGCCCTCAATGTACATTAAATTCTAGTATACAAAGTTAATGTATGGAGAGAGATAGGGCAAATTTTAATTTCCACCAAAATTTCAAAAACTCATTGGACATATTCTATAGATGTTTGTGAATGTTGACACCAAGTCACAGCTTCATATCTTTACTTTTGATATTGTTACAGCCCTCAATGTACATTAAATTCTGGTATACAAAGTTTATATATGGAGAGAGATAAGGCAAATTTTGAGTTCCATCAAAATTTCAAAAACTCATTAATCATGCTTAATAGATGTCTGTGAATGCTGACACAAAGTGTTAGCTTCATATCTCTCCATTTGATAGAGTGACAGCCCTCAATGTACATTAAATTTTGGTATACAAAGTTAATGTATGGTGAGATAGGGCAAATTTTAATTTCCACCAAAATTTCAAAAACTCATTGGACATGTTCTATAGATGTTTGTGAATGTTGACACCAAGTCACAGCTTCATATCTTTACTTTTGATATTATTACAGCCCTCAATGTACATTAAATTCTGGTATACAAAGTTTATATATGGAGAGAGATAAGGCAAATTTTGAGTTCCATCAAAATTTCAAAAACTCATTAATCATGCTTAATAGATGTCTGTGAATGCTGACACAAAGTGTTAGCTTCATATCTCTCCATTTGATAGAGTTACAGCCCTCAATGTACATTATATTCTGGTATACAAAGTTAATGTATGGAGAGAGATAGGGCAAATTTTAATTTCCATCAAGATTTCAAAAACTCAATGGACATGTTCTACAGCTGTCTGTGAATCCTTGCACCAAGTTACAGCATCATATCTGCACTTTTGTTAGAGCTACAGCCCTCAATGTACATTATTTATATTCTTGTATACAAAGTTAATGTATGGAGAGATAGGGCAAATTTTAATTTCCACCAAAATTTCAAAAACTCATTGGACATGTTCTATAGATGTTTGTGAATGTTGACACCAAGTCACAGCTTCATATCTTTACTTTTGATAGAGTTACAGCCCTCAATGTACACTATATTCTGGTATACAAAGTTAATGTATGGAGAGAGATAGGGCAAATTTTAATTTCCATCAAGATTTCAAAAACTCATTGGACATGTTCTATAAATGTCTGTCAATGCTGACACAAAGTGTTAGCTTCATATCTTTACTTTTGATATTGTTACAGCCTTTCAATGTACATTTAATTCTGGTATACAAAGATAATGTATGGAGAGAGATAAGGCAAATTTAAGTTTCATCAAAATTTTAAAAAAACCATTGGACATGCTCTATAGATGTCTGTGAATGCTGACACAAAGTGTTAGCTTCATATCTTTACTTTTGATATTGTTACAGCCCTCAATGTACATTAAATTCTGGTATACAAAGTTTATACAAAGTTTATATATGGAGAGAGATAAGGCAAATTTTGAGTTCCATCAAAATTTCAAAAACTCATTGATCATGCTTAATAGATGTCTGTGAATGCTGACACAAAGTGTTAGCTTCATATCCCTCCATTTGATAGAGTGACAGCCCTCAATGTACATTAAATTTTGGTATACAAAGTTAATGTATGGTGAGATAGGGCAAATTTTAATTTCCACCAAAATTTCAAAAACTCATTGGACATGTTCTATAGATGTTTGTGAATGTTGACACCAAGTCACAGCTTCATATCTTTACTTTTGATAGAGTTACAGCCCTCAATGTACATTATATTCTGGTATACAAAGTTAATGTATGGAGAGAGATAGGGCAAATTTTAATTTCCACCAAAATTTCAAAAACTCATTGGACATGTTCTATAGATGTTTGTGAATGTTGACACCAAGTCACAGCTTCATATCTTTCCTTTTGATAGAGTGACAGCCCTCAATGTACATTATATTCTGGTATACAAAGTTAATGTATGGAGAGAGATAGGGCAAATTTTAATTTCCATCAAGATTTCAAAAACTCATTGGACATGTTCTATAAATGTCTGTGAATGCTGACACAAAGTGTTAGCTTCATATCTTTACTTTTGATATTGTTACAGCCTTTCAATGTACATTTAATTCTGGTATACAAAGATAATGTATGGAGAGAGATAAGGCAAATTTAAGTTTCATCAAAATTTTAAAAAAACCATTGGACATGCTCTATAGATGTCTGTGAATGCTGACACAAAGTGTTAGCTTCATATCTTTACTTTTGATATTGTTACAGCCCTCAATGTACATTAAATTTTGGTATACAAAGTTAATGTATGGAGAGAGATAGGGCAAATTTTGAGTTCCATCCAAATTTTAAAAACTCATTGGACATGCTCTACAGCTGTCTGTGAATCCTTGCACCAAGTTACAGCATCATATCTGCACTTTTGTTAGAGCTACAGCCCTCAATGTACATTATTTATATTCTTGTATACAAAGTTAATGTATGGAGAGATAGGGCAAATTTTAATTTCCACCAAAATTTCAAAAACTCATTGGACATGTTCTATAGATGTCTGTGAATGCTGACACCAAGTCACAGCTTCATATCTTTACTTTTGATAGAGTTACAGCCCTCAATGTACATTATATTCTGGTATACAAAGTTAATGTATGGAGAGAGATAGGGCAAATTTTAATTTCCATCAAGATTTCAAAAACTCATTGGACATGTTCTATAGATGTCTGTGAATGCTGACATCAAGCATTAGCTTCACATCTTGGTGTTTTAAAGAGTTAGAGCAATAAATGTACAAGCTGTATTCGATAATTGCACAAGACTATAAATGGCCGACCGTGAGAAGTTACCAAACGCGTTACTATAATATATGTATATCCGAGAAACTGGAACGCTTTCAAAGATTTCTTATACACATGGATATGCACTATGTAGTACTTGATTGTTATTGAAGTACTATCTATCCATATATAATATATGGATCTCGTTAAAGTGAAATTTCGCCAATCGACGGCCAACGAAACTCCAAAGAAAAAAAGTTGGACCATACCGAACGCTACCATCCACGACGCTCATAGGCCGGGATCGTTGGTAACGTTCAACTTATCGAATCTGCCGAAGCAAATTACTGCCGAGTTGAGCATTGGGTGTCACTTGCGTGAGAAGAACCAGCTCTTCTCGATATGGCCGACTCATATGAATCCTAAGATATCAGATGCCAATCCCACATTACGTGGAACCCCCCCGAAATCCGGATTATTGGTGAGCACGTCTCTATGGCACCAACCGATTAGGAGACAGCTTCAGAGTCTAAGCGCTACCAACCTCTATGGGAACCGCAACCACCATAGAGATGTGTCCAGGTAGGCCTACTTAATAAGGTTTTTTGCTTCTATTTATATGAAGTTTTGTCCAAAGAAAACGGTTGTGGTTGGGACCTTTATTAATATATTTCTCGTTATTTCCAGATCAGTGAATTGTTCCAAGCAAGTTTAAAGACATAGTCAGTATTAGTGGTTCATCTGAAAACTGGGAAAAGCGGAAAAAGTCCTGTAAGTGTCTTGATGGGCCGAGGAGAACGACTTTTCTGATCCCAATTATTTTCGAGAAATCGTCAATTTATTCCACTTTAATTCCAGACCAGTGAATCGTTCCAAGCAATTTTGCACACATACGCAGTATTTCCAATACATCTAAAAACTGTGGCAAATGGATAAAAGCCTGTATGTGTCTTGGTGGAGGGAGGAGAGCGACTTTTCATGATACAGAAAACTAGAGATAGCGAGAGGTCCGATATTTATCGCCTGTACGATATTAATGTCTATGATCGATATTTCAACTAGGCCGGTTTTAATAGATGTCTGTGAATGCTGACACAAAGATTTAGCTTCATATCTCTCCATTTGATAGAGTGACAGCCCTCAATGTACATTAAATTTTGGTATACAAAGTTAATGTATGGAGAGAGATAGGGCAAATTTTGAGTTCCATCAAAATTAAAAAACTCATTGGACATGTTCTATAGATGTCTGTGAATGCTGACACAAAGTGTTAGCTTCATATCTTTACTTTTGATATTGTTACAGCCCTCAATGTACATTAAATTCTAGTATACAAAGTTAATGTATGGAGAGAGATAGGGCAAATTTTAAGTTCCAGCAAAATTTCAAAAACTCATTGGACATGCTCTACAGATGTCTGTGAATGCTGACACCAAGTCACAGCTTCATCTTTACTTTTGATAGAGTTACAGCCCTCAATGTACATTATATTCTGGTATACAAAGTTAATGTATGGTGAGAGATAGGGCAAATTTTAATTTCCATCAAAATTTCAAAAACTCATTGGACATGTTCTATAGATGTCTATGAATGCTGACACAAAGTGTTAGCTTCATATCTCTCCATTTGATAGAGTGACAGCCCTCAATGTACATTAAATTCTGGTTTAAAGGTATATAAGCAGAATTACAAAATCTTAGATTCAGCCTGTGAAAGTAACTAATACTGTTGAGGTGATCCCATGAGAAAACAGAGAGGATGTGAAAGAAAAGGACAATACTACAGTATATACCTAGCCATGTATGTATAATAATATGTATATAGCAATCAGGCATAACCACACTATATATCTATAAACATATGTTCACCATGTACGTACACAGTTTTTGTTTAAATCTTATAAGTCAAATGTTTTAACCCTGATCATATCAGCAACTGATGGACTGGGTCTTCAGTAGTCTTTTTATAGACCTTTCCTGCATGCCCTTTTCATTTCCTGTCACATGATCCTCAGCCACAAAGAGAGGAAAAGAAACATAAAAATGTTTTCAAGAATTCTGTAAGAAGATTCCTTGGTCTAGGTTTATATGTTAATACGTAGGTCAATTAAAGTGTATTGGAAATCAAACAATTGAAAGATATGTATAATTAATCACAGCATGGACTCAAAAATAGCTAAAAGTTAAATTATAAAATTCAATGTTTTCAAGTTAATGGTTACCAATCTTCAAATGGATCATCTCCAGATACTACATCGCCAAAACTGCATGTGGAAAGGAATGCTATCTTAATATATTAAGATACATACGTATATAGCTGTATGCACTCACCTGTGATTCTCATCAGGAGGTAGTGGAATACCAAACTCATCTACTTCACCATTGGTCGTTACCTTCTGTTCTTCAGGCTGATTTTGAACTGGAAAGGACTGCTGTTTCTTTTCATTTTCTCTCTTTTCCATAACCAGTTTCATGTACCTTTGCATTACTGGATCAACCTCCTCCTCCTGTTGGAGTATCGGTTCCCTTTCCTGCTGGACAATCGGCTCCTTCTCCTGCTGGAGTATTGGCTCCTTTTCTGTTTCGAAATTCCTTTCATATTGACTGACATTGTCCTTTTCTTCACTATTAGCAATACTCAGATTATGTTCTTGTTTTTGAAGCTCTTCCATATCTTTAAGGTATTTCTGGTATTCCTCTTCTTTTTTTCTTTGTTTCTCAGCTAGTCTCTCCTTTCTTCTTCTTTCCCACTCCAGATCATCTTGACCAGATATGACCACAGTAGTTGGCAAGTCTTTTAGAATCTCAGAGGATGAATGGGGATGAGATATTGGAGAATTGTTAAGCTTGGAAGCTTCAGCTTGCTTGTCTAAACTGGTCGTGGTATTTGAACGTAAATTACTGCCATTGAGTGTGTTCTGCTGCCAAAGACTGTCAAGAGATATTTCTTGAGCATGTGACTGATGTACAGAATGTACAGATGTAGTTACCAAGTGGTTAGAGTAGATGGGTGTTGGCATTACTGGCATTACTGATGATGGTGTTGAGGTTGTAGCTAATGTTTTTAATGATTCAGAGGTACCTGACAAGTGAATGATAGCCTCTGAAGGCGGGGTAGAGTAGGTAGAATAGATTGGCTGTCTTTGTGGAACTGAGGTAAGTTTGTCGGATTTAGTTTCCTCACTAAAGCCTCCTTGTGGTTGTACATCTGCCTCTACTCTAGAGCAAGATGTGACTCTCACGGTACTGCCACTGGAAACCATATTTTGTCCTGTTTCAGCTGCAAAGATGGCCAAGTTCCCATGGTTCTGCCTATCAACCTCTGATAGAGCTCCTAGCCCATTACTACGTTGGTACAGAGCTTTAGAAACATCTTGGTTGACTGGCTTTGGAAGGTAGGTGGTGGCCTGAGGAGGGTGGGTGGTGGCCTGGGGAGGGTGGGTGGTGGCCTGGGGAGGGTGGGTGGTGGCCTGAGGAGGATGGGTGGTGGCTTGAGGAGGATGGGTGGTGCCCTGGGGAGGGTGGGTGGTGGCCTGGGGAGGGTGGGTGGTGGCCTGGGGAGGGTGGGTGGTGGCCTGGGGAGGGTGGGTGGTGGCCTGGGGAGGGTGGGTGGTGGACTCAGGATGGTGAAAAGAGACATTATCCAGTTGTTGATCAGCTTCCTCTTCAGTAGGAGTAGCAGAATCAAAATCTTCAGGTGTCTCTCCAGTAAGTGTACCTTGCACTAAGATGCCATATGGATAGTCGGGTGAGGGACTATGAAGGTAGGATGCAGCGGAACCCAAATTATCTGAAGCATCAACAGTACACAATGATTGGTCAGTCATTCTTGAATAAGACTGCTCCAATTCCTGTGCATGTAGAGACACTTCTAACTTCATTCACTTTTGCATACATACATGTATGGTTGCAACCACAATAAAAGTAAACTCACCTTGGCCACTTGATCAAGCCTACTGTATATTTCCTGAGCATCCTCCAGAGAGGTCTTTGTGACTGCAGTGGGACCGCTGTGGGCATGTGTGACAGTTGTGGCAGCCCTTGATGGCTGGTGGGACAGTCCTGCTCTATGTAAGGTGGGGGCGGGAACCGGGGCAGGTCTGGGGGTGTGGTGAGGTAGCTCACTGAACCTTAACACTTTCTTGGAGATTGCTACATTTAATGGCTTGCTGTGCTTGTACACAGCAGGTGGCTGTTGCTGCTGTACTGCAAGTGGAGATTTTGTCAAGCTCCTCTTCAAGTAACTATCTACTGCTCTCTCTAATACACTAATTTGGGATTTCAAGTCCTCTATCTCCCTATGTGCATCCTTTAACTTCAAATTGCTCTCATGCACTGCATGAATGAGCTCTCCATTCTTGTCTTTCATAATGAAAAGAGCTTTCTGCAGTTTTTCTCTTTCTGCATTATTTCTATGTAAATCCCTTCTTCTAGACTCTTTTTCAGCGTGGATCTCTGCTCTTAGATTAATCTACACATGTCACATGTATACATTATATACAGGGCAAGTGTGATGCATGTACGTACACACATGAATTTATCTCAGCACAAACCACAAAGTTATAATATATTCAAACTTACTAGCTCAGAAGATGGCTTTGCCAGTTTAGCTGTAGCTTCATGTAAACACTTTTTTAATTCTACAACACAAGATGAATTTTAATTCATCACAACTCCAGATTTCCTCAGATGCAACATACACACATGCAGACACGCACCTTCTTCTCTCTGTTCACTGTTTTCCCGAAGTAGCTCCAACTGTCGATTAGCACTGTCTAGTTTACCCTGTCGGTCTTCCAGCTGACGTTTCAGTTGAGCAGAGTCCTGAGCACCATCCAGTTTCTCTTGTAGCTGCTCTTTCTGCTTTTGAAGAGTGACTTGGTCATTAGTGGCTCTGTGTAAAGCAGTTTCGAGGTCTCTCAGATCTGACTGGCTTTGCTCAACTTTAGCTTTTAACTCTGTACTGTGGCTCATGAGCTCTTCAACCTGACATTCCTTTGCTAAAAGTACATAAGCAGAATAGTCCATGAGACCTCAATACATTTGAACACAGCAATACATAACATTGTACATAAAATAATTAGAGCATCCAAAGTAATGATACATTACCTTTCAGTTTTACTTCCATTTTTCTAATGTCTTCTTCGTGTAGCAGATTTGTCCTCTCTAATTCCCTTTCACATCTGCAGACACAAACCTATGTAGATCTTTGTGTATCTGGTGAATATATATGTCCGTAGATGATACGTAGATGTGCACCAGCCACATATTGAACTACAGTGTACAGTACAAAATTCTGGTGCTGTCTACTGTCTACTTACTGTGTCTTAGTATCATTTAACTGCTTGACATAATCTTCACGAACAGCATTTAAAGAAGCCTCCCTCTGGTGAATTTCCTCCAGTAGTGTCTTCAGTCTTTCTTCTTCATATCTAGCTGACTGCAAGCTAAGGTCTCTCTGCCTGGTCAGCTCTGCCTCTCTTCTCTGTAGAATATCCATCTCCTTCAGCATGCTTTGCCTTTGGTGGAACAGAGAACTGTCAATCTCCTGCAAGAGGTGCAAGTTCCCAGTGAGGAGGCTAATCCCATTATAATCCATCACACATAAGAACATTTAGCCTCCCAACATCACTACCTCCCACCCTCACTACTTCCTAACCTCCCACAATTACTACTTCCTAACCTCCCACCATCACTACCTCCCATCCTCCCACCATCACTACCTCCTAACCTCCCACCATCACTACCTCCCATCCTCCCACCATCACTACCTCCCATCCTCCCACCATCACTACCTCCCATCCTCCCACCATCACTACCTCCCATCCTCCCACCATCACTACCTCCCATCCTCCCACCATCACTACCTCCCATCCTCCCACCCTCCCACCATCACGCCATCACTACCTCCCACCCTCCCAACATCACTACTTTCCACACCACTAGTTTCATATACCTCCTCTTTTCTTCGTACTTGTTCCTGAAGATTAAATTCCAGCTTTCTTAAGTTATTAATCTTCTCTTTATAATCCTGGTGTAGCTGCATTAAAAGATTTAATTTAATAACATGCATCTACACAACATACGTACGTATGAACTTTACCAACCTCTTCACGAAGGGTAGCTAATTCTTTGTCATATTTCTCCCTCTCAGCCAACTTCACTTGGGCTAGTTCAACATCTCTGATTCTCTGTACCTCATCTTTGACCTGTTTTCTTGCCCATTCCTCCCAGTGTCTTTGGCAGGCAAGGAGATGGTCCTCGACACTGTTTTGGCCCTCAAGCTCATGCTGACTCGCCAGGGAGGTGTACTTAGCTTCCACGTTGAGCAATCTCTGGGCTACAGTCATATAGTATGTACATATATATATATACGTATGTACCAATACACCCATACATGGCAGGTAAAACATGTTCACACACAAAAGGAACTATATAAGGCAGTCGTCTACTAATCTTCACCTATGGGTGTCCTCCAGTTCAACACATCTGTTGTCTGGGTCTCAACTGAGGCAACCGTATGAGCATCTGACACAAAGTGGTGAGTAAGACCCTCAATAAGTGAAACCAGCAAACCAACCTTACTGACTGAATCCCTCTACAATACACAAAGAATATTATAACATGTTAGCCAACCCTAGAGTTGAATATATGTTATACAGGTACAATACAACCTGCCTGTATAAAGCTATACACATGTAATACAAAGTTATAAATGTAAGTGAGTTTCCATTGCAAAACGCTTAATGAGCCACCTACATACATTACTGAATGAACAGACAGAGAAATGAATATCACTGGAAGATATTATACCAACCATACTATGAATGAATACACATCAATCAGTGAGCATACATACATAATTTAAAATAATTTGTATTATTATAGGCAACTACTAAATATACATTGGAATCCAAAGAAGCTGGCTATTGGGTATTAAATACGGTCACCGTATATGAATATAACATCAATGTAATCCTTACTATCTGTTGATCTAAGTGAGAACCAACTGGAACATGCAAATAGCTCAAGAAATCCTCCACTTTTAATTCCTACATAAATTCATCAGGTGACATACGTACGTATATGGAAGCAATACAATCAGTATTATCCGCTAAACATTTAATTATTGCAACATATATACGTAGATGAGGTATTCATTGGTTATAGGTGCTTGTTTTAAATGGCATTAATTCACTTGTCAAAAAATTAACTAGTTAACTAACCACCTCCTTAGAAGATCCACTTTCTGACAAGAAGAGCGAATGAGTGTACTCAAATTTTGCCTTCTTCAAGTAGTTTATGACCAGTTTATTCACTACTCCAACCACAATGGAATTCTTCAAAGGACTGGGTGTTGCCTTCTTCTGGACCGGACCCTGTTCCAATTGCAGATCGTGAGCTACTTTGCTCCTAAACTCTGTCTGAAGGGAGAATAAGACCACAGCATAACTTGACTGCTAACATAGTGAAGGTTTGCAGTATCAGATGCACTGTACATACATGTCTCATACTTAATAATACTTACAGCAAAAGTGAGTATTGTAAAACTCAACTATAGTGCTCTTTTTGTAGTGCTTCAATGTACAGTATAGCGACACACAAATATTTCTTTACCTTAAGCCACTGTGGAAGTCCCTTCCCTTTCATCCACTGATAGATTCTTTGCCTCACCTCAGCTTCATTTTCCGTAGCAGCCATTTTCGTTTAAAGAGGGATTACCATGGCTATATAAACTCCACCTTCGCGGGCTAAGTACGACCGCAGCTATTCCTGAGCATTGGAGGACCTTAGTTCAGTTGACTGCAAGACTTGGACCATAGGCAGAGACAAAATGAGTAGAATATATGTTCTAAAGAGAGGTATAGATCTTTACTGGGTTGTCGGCATGCTAAATGGTTGCAAATTAGCTCTGCTGCTCTTCTTTTACAGATGGCCGCAAGGAGCCAGTCTATTTTGACAAGATTACTTCTAGAATTAGCAAGCTTTGCTACGGTTTAACACAAGAATTCCTAGATCCTGTACGTTGAATCATTGGCACGTAATGGACATAACTCTTGTGCATTCGAGCTTGACACAGCATGCCTAATTAGGAGCTAGGGTGCATGTTAGCTAGTATTTGTTTGTTAATTAATCCTTCTCTATGATAGGCTGAAATCACCATGAAGGTAATATCTGGGCTGTACTGTGGCATAACAACAGTAGAGTTGGACACCTTGGCTGCAGAAACAGCAGCTGCCATGACAACCAAGCACCCTGACTATGGCACCTTGGCTGCAAGAATAGCAGTCTCCAACCTCCACAAACAGACAAAGAAACAGTTTTCAAGTGAGTTTGCTACCCTCTCAGGTGCTGTCACTCTACTGTTGTTGAGACCCTCTGTCACTTGACAGGTGTCATGGCAGACCTGTACAATTACACAAACCCCAAAACAGGAAAGCATTCTCCAATGATAAACAAACAGACCTTTGACATTGTTCAAAAAATGGAGGATGAACTAAATTCTGCAATTATTTATGACCGAGACTTTGGTTATTCATATTTTGGATTCAAGGTACAACATTTAATAAAGTGACACATCTTAAGTCTGATTGCTGGATGGTTGAGATGTGAATTGTTGCTCAGCAATCCAAGTGTATTATGAATATTTTGCATGTAGCATTGTCATTGTGTATAATAGTTTGCAATCTTTATACATTTTCAGACATTGGAAAGGTCTTATCTTCTGAAAATTAATGGAAAAGGTAAATTTGTCTTACAGCTCTTTGGTGAAGTTGATTGCACAGTCTCTATGTATGTAATGGTTTTAAGCTTCTAAAGACATGTTATCTGATAGATTGTTTTAAACATAAACAAAAAGGCCATGGGAATAAATTCTGTTTTTTCTTCTTGTAGTGGCTGAACGCCCACAGCATATGTTGATGAGAGTAGCACTTGGTATACATGAGGAGAACATTACAGCTGTGCTGGAGACCTACAACTTGCTATCAGAGAGGTGGTTCACCCACGCCTCCCCAACCCTCTTCAATGCAGGTACCTGCCGCCCACAACTCTCCTCCTGCTTCCTCCTCACAATGCAAGCGGACAGCATTGAAGTGAGGAACTGATTGCTACATCTGCCATATATACATATATTTTATATTATTTATATTAGATTACCTTAGTATATTGTAACTTGCACTGTATATACTGCTATTTCACTCAATTGCTTGTCCACAGGGAATATATGACACTTTGAAACAGTGTGCTATGATATCAAAGTCAGCTGGTGGAATCGGACTATCTGTGCATTGTATTAGAGCGAGGGGAAGCTACATAGCTGGGGTAAGGTACTACAGGTAGAACAGTGCTATATAGCTGGGGTAGGGTACTACAGGTAGAACAGTGCGACAAGCTGGGGTAGGTACTACATGTAACATAGCTGGGGTAGGGCACTGCAGGTAGAACTTGGGTGAGGTTTATCAAAGAGTACAAAATTATGTAGCTGGTAAGCACATACGTATCATGTAGAATACCTTATAGGAGGTTGTTGCTATAACAATAATTACAAAGTGTTGTAACATGATACACAATATCTGTGCATTTTGTGTGGAGTGATTGTTTTCAGGAATGATCTACCAAACTGAGACATTGTTATTTTCAACACCTCCTGTTACAGCTCTTGAGCTGAACCACCAAATACGTAGACACAGACTTCTCTAGTTCACCATATCTATAAATATCATGTCATATAGTGTCACTGCTCCTCTTCTCAGACTAATGGCACTTCCAATGGACTCATTCCAATGTTGAGAGTGTTCAACAACACTGCTCGCTATGTGGACCAGGGAGGCAACAAGAGACCCGGTGCCTTTGCCATCTACCTGGAGCCGTGGCACTCTGACATATTTGACTTCCTGGACCTGAGAAAGAACACGGGCAAAGATGAACAGGTAACCAGCAGGACAAACTAGTGGAGTGTGACTTGATACTCTGTGTGTGCTTTTCTGTGCAGAGGGCAAGAGACCTCTTTTACGCTCTTTGGATACCTGACCTCTTCATGAAGCGTGTGGAGAAGAATGAGGATTGGTCCTTAATGTGTCCCAACGAGTGCCCTGGCCTTGCTGATGTCTGGGGAGAGGAGTTTGAGCAGCTCTACGAGAGGTTAGTCAAAGGCATACTGAGAGCAACATTAATCTGTTCCCAATCAAGCTGCTCAACATCTAGATCATAGATGTGTTTGAATAATTTAACCACCTTGAAGCAAAATAAACAGAAGAAAATGATGTAACCAATATAACAACCTTTTGAACCACTGCAGTCTTTATATCTCTGGGTTAGCTCTTTCTGGGAATTTTATCCTTCATCAATAATAATATTGGAACTTTGAGTTGGCGAATGACTTACGTGCTATCGGCTCTCTTTGATGACGTAATCAATTGTATGTTTTCATGCAGTTCCATCTTAACTTTCCTGTTTGCAGATATGAGAAACAAGGTAAGGCCCGACGAACTATTCCAGCTCAGAAGCTGTGGTTTGCAGTATTGGAGGCTCAGATTGAGACTGGTACACCTTACATGTTGTACAAGGACAGCTGTAACAGGAAGAGCAACCAGCAGAATTTGGGCACCATCAAGTCCAGTAATCTCTGCACTGAAATTATTGAATACACCAGCCCTGATGAGGTACAGATGGTAGTTATTGGCTGCCTACCTACATACATATACCACTTTACCTATACAAATGTCTGGACAGGATTAGAATTACCTCGTATAGATACATATGTATGCATGGTCCAATGGAGCAGAAGAATAAAGAGAAGACTTTTGTATTCTTACACAAAGCTCTCACTAGGTTTATGTACGTAGTTCTCTATAGGCCTAGCTATAGGCCTTTTACTGTAGAATAGATTTATGTAGTATGTAGGAAAATGGTGTTTTAGATTACTCTGTATCAGTAGTTAGTAATTATGTACCCGACTCCTTAAACTAACTCATCTTGGGTCGTAACTTGATAACCTTGAAGTGTTTCATTGTGTCACCATCACATGTACAATTGTATCCAATAGTTAAGTATGGATATGCAAGTGCACACTGAGTGTACTTATTTACTTTGGATACGTATATGGTGTAGTGTTTCTGTGTACTGTAGGTAGCTGTATGCAACCTTGCCTCCATTGCTCTGAATATGTTTGTCACTCCCGACCACACCTTTGATTTCAAAAAGCTTTATGAAGTGACAATGGTTGTCACTAATAACTTGAATCGAATTATAGACGTCAACTACTACCCCGTAGAAGAAGCAAAAAGATCAAATTTCCGACACAGACCAATTGGGATTGGCGTTCAGGTCAGTAGAATGCAATGTATTATATTACTTATCCTATGAAAGTGGGGGAAGTGATACTAAAATAGAGTATACAAGGTAATACATCTCCAATCCTTTGTGATTTAAAATTCACAGGGACTGGCTGACGCTTTCATACTCATGAGGTATCCATTTGAGAGTGAGGAAGCTCAGGATTTGAATAGGAAGGTATTTGAGACAATCTACTATGCCGCTCTCACTGCCTCCAATGAGCTGGCTGAGAGGGATGGTCCATATGAGACGTACGAGGGCTCTCCAGTGAGCAAGGGACTACTGCAGTATGACCTCTGGAATGTAACACCAAGTGACCTTTGGGATTGGACAGCTTTGAAAGAGAAGATAGCAAAGTGAGTTAAACAGGCTATGCCAATATGAATTTTGGAGTGAATTTGTGTGGAACATTCCTTTAGGCATGGTGTGCGTAACAGTCTACTTCTGGCCCCAATGCCAACTGCCTCTACTGCACAGATACTTGGGAACAACGAGTCCTTTGAGCCATACACAAGCAACATTTACACAAGGAGAGTTCTTTCAGGAGAATTTCAAGTGAGCAGTGACCTTCTAGTTTACGATTACACAATAGATATCATACTATCTGTACACTGGCATGTACCTACATATGTACGTACCATACGCACTAGCATGTACATCTATATACTGTATGTACTGTATTTATGTAGATTGTCAACAATCATTTAATGAAAGATCTCTCAGAAAGAGGTCTTTGGAATGAAGCAATGAAGCACACACTTATTGCGCACAATGGCTCAATACAAAACATTGACCAGATTCCTGATGAACTGAAAAAGCTGTACAAGACTGTATGGGAGGTGTCACAGAAGACCCTCATCAATATGGCTGCTGATAGAGGGGCCTACATTGACCAGAGCCAATCATTCAACGTCCACATCGGAGAACCAAACTTTGGAAAACTGACCAGTATGCACTTTTATGCCTGGAAGAAGGTGAGACATGTAGTTCTACTTGAGTTAGATGTGCTGAGTTAGTTAATTATACTGCTTATTAGTAATGTCTTGTTTGTGCCATGTGAGTGTACACAGTCTGTACATACATATGTATATGTAGCTAGGCAGGTGGGTTACTAACAATCCTGGTGATAGGAATGTAAGGTATTTCATTGAGGTTTGTGCCTATCATCATGAAGTAATTGTAAGGGCAGTCCCTTTAACAATGGAATGGATATATTATTGTCACTCAACTATGTTTGTATGTAGGGTCTGAAAACTGGAATGTATTACCTAAGAACACGCCCAGCCGCTAATGCCATCCAATTCACTGTGGACCAGAAGGCTCTAAGTGAGGCGCAGAAGAAGAAAGAGGAAGCAGCTGTGGCTTGTTCCTTGCAAAATAGAGAGGCATGTGTCATGTGCAGCTCATAGAGACCACTGTTGTACAAGTCTCTGGATTGATTGGCACTTGAGAGCTTCTTCTTAGTTAATTAAACATTAATGGATTATAAATAAACACATTTCACAGGTAGCTACGTATGCATTCTGCCACATGTTCCGTACTAATATTTCTTTTTCTTCCTGTGTTCAAACTAACACACTAAAAGTAATTGTAATTATTGTTGCATGTAAAGAAAGAAATTTACCCATTTAATTGCATGAAACTAGTAACTTGCTGTACTGTTTATTATTTATGCTGTACAAAATTAATAGAACTTGTAAAACACTTTGGCAATCAATTGTAAGGTACATTCCTGTTCAATGAAGCAGTCTAGGTCAAATATCACTTATTAAGATAATAAACAAATCTAATGTTTCAAAAGGGTTAAAGTGATTTGTAGAAAAAAGATTGACAATTTTTCCATTTATAATTTGACAGTTAAATCTTTGAGCCAACTAGTCTGAGTGTACAAGAAGCATCACTTAGCAAACTGAATGCATATCACTCACTTTTATTTAAATACCACTTTCACAGTTGATTGATACTTAATAATTGATTATGTAAGTAGATATATTAGATGTTGTTACATCAAGTACATGCTTATAAATAATGGATAAACTGTTAGTGATGTCAAAAAATCTGAAAACAAATAGAACGGCAGTCCTTTGAAGGCTAATGGATAGCCATGCATGCATGGTTGGTCAATTGACAAAGCATTTCAAGCCAATGTCTATTCTGTAGCTACTGTAATAGTACAGCTGGACCTATTTTTCAAACCCTATATAGTAATTCAATATATGCATACAATTATGTTGATATGAAGACATGACATGTTGTACTGCACAATAGAAGTAATGTATAATATTAGAGCAGCTTGTTCGCAAATAGTTTCGTCATCACTGCATTATGTTAACTATGTGTTACCATCTTGTTCTTGCCACTAGGCACAAAAACTTACATGTATTTGCAAAGGTAGAAAGTTTTGATCAACAAACACAGTTAAATAGTTAGAATGCTAGCAATTCCTGTTAGGTGCATAATAATTAGAGTAAACAACACTGCAATGTATAAACATTAAACTCTCTGCATTCCAGAGGGAAATTCTTAAATAAACAAAGGTATTATCTCATAAATACTTTGTCCTCCCTGGTACTACTGATAACAACATCAACATAGGACAACCTTTCAGGTGGGAGTTAATCAGCAACCCATCTAGACCCAGCAACCCACATAACCTTCTTATAAGCTATAAACTGACATATATTATACAATAAAGGGCAATGTACTTCCAAATTTGGAGATGCAAACAAATGCCACTAATGATCGATGGCCATTTATAATTATGACTTTGACACAGCCAACACACAGAGATTGACCAGCCAGGTTGATTTAGTTACAAATATTGGTGGAGGATGATAATAATGGTACAAAATAAAGGGAGATTGTCCACTCTTTAAATGCAGCTTAAGTTATACATTAAATATATAAAATGCTTCAGAAGCTAGATTGTGTTCAAAGTATTATACTGTATACTAATAGCTGTAGAATATTTTTCATGGCAGAACAGAGATTGTAGGCAAAAATTATAACAGTACACTCGAGCAGTAATTGCGATTGTGATAATTTGTTAAACAAATGGCTATAGTCAATAACAAAAATTAAATTATCTCAAATCAAAGCCAATTAATTATCTATAATATCAACCATCCGGCGATTTGTTTTATGTAGGTAGATATACAAAGTGCAATAATCCGCGGTGCTAATTCCTGTTGCATGGCAGCTAGTCGATCGCCCACATCCAACAAGAGGGAGGATGTTATTGTGAATAGCACTAGCAAAACATATATACTTACTTACTTGTTACGTTACTCGCCGATATACCATAAAAACCATTTATAAGAAAGCGTACAATTGCTCCCAAAATTAAGAAGTTCAGCTAAGTAGATAAAGTATAAATTTCTTCGAGCTTTTGACTTTTGTGAGCGGCCATTTTCAACAGTTTACAGACTAGGAGGTACCATATGATCATAGCATTATAAAATAGTGTTATTATGGAGGATAACGAATATTCAGATAAGGGATGCCCGAGTGAGCCAAGACCACGTCATATATTCGTAACGACAATTTCCGTGAAGAATATCGGTGCTCGCTCCTCTCCTGCACCTACTCGTAAGGATTTATCGCCAGGAGCAGTCCCTGACGATCCTCCAAGAGGAAATTTATCTGTAGTAGGGCTAACCACTGAGACAAAGGACAGCAGGCAGCCCAAATATTCATCAGAACAAGATTCAGAAATGGCAAAATCGCCTTTCTATTCAGATGGCCTGCCATATCCGGAGCCTCGAGTGACTCGTCGCCCTCTAAGTCAAGCTCTCGGCACGACATTAGATTGGATTTCCTCTACAACGAAAGGAGTCAGCAAGATATCAGCCAAGCGGAAGAGAAGCGACAGGGAATCTAAATCAGACCCTAAAGCAGAATCGAGCAAAATGGGACCTCTAATAAGGCTTTTCAAAAAGGGCTTCGCTTCTGAAAATTCATTAGCTGATAATGGAAGCCATGCATCTGCTCCGAGCACAGCCAAGGCGTTTAGCTCTGTATCGTCTCTGACAACTTCATCTGGGGTCACATTTTCAGGGTCAGTTACTTCTATAAGCAGTTCAGAAAGTGACCAACGTATGCCGCGTCATATTGTGGTCAAGAGAGAGCTTGAGAAGAATTCAGATATTCTCTCAGCGCCCAGTTCCCCGGCACATTTAGAAAGGTCAATTCAATCAAAAATGCGATCCCTCAGCGAGCTAGATATATCTACTGCTGAAGATTCACCAAACATTTTAGACTATTCCAATCAATATAACGAGAGGTCAACTGCACGATTCGGCTCATGTAGAGATATTGTTGACGAAGAGGCAGAAGACAGTGGTATGTCAGGTTCAGAGATGGATGGAAAGCAACATACAGCAACCATGTCAAAGCGTAAACACCCTGTAGATGTTGTTTATGTAGAACCAATGTCAAAGCCTGAGGATGGTGTTGTAATCCCTGACATCACCTTACCACAACAGCAAACAGTGGATATGGTGGCTGATTTGAGAAGAAGCATTGAAAATTTAACTCTTCAGGTTCAGAAAGATGAAACTAATTGGTCCTCCAAGCCAGACTCCCCAAGTCCAAGCCATTTGGTTCAGCGAAGGCACTCGTCTGATCCCATAACAACCAGAAATGCTACCAGATATCTGTATTCTCTTAGTCCTGGTTCAGTCACACGTAGAAGGCTAAGAGAAGGAAAGACCACTTTAGACAGGCCAAGATCACTCTTTGAGCCTGTAGAATGGGAGAATATCCAGGAAAACTGTCCCTCATGGAGACAGTCAGTTGAAGACCTTGCAGCTCATGATCAGTCGTCCCGTCTAGATGCTTCCAAGAATAGGCTTACCAGCAGTACCTTGGACATACGATCTCCCACTAATTTGACCAAAGTGGTACGTGCATCATCATCCTATGTGAATGTCCATGTAACTGCCAAGATTGACTCAGAAGATGTAAGTTTTATTTGGCATACACCTTTTATTTCAAGACTGCTTCATTGTTGTCCCTGATGATCCTGCCATCATAAGGATATAAGCCTCTCTTAATTATGTTAAATAAGCATGATAAGAACCCTTGGTTATGCATAAAATGCTGCAAATTTTGTGTACTTATTTGCTATTTATATTGCTGTGTAAACCTAAAGGAAGTGATTCAAAATCAGCTTCCTGGTGCATAAATATTGTGTGCTCACCTCAACCCACTTTATTAAAAGCTAGCCAATTTGACCCTCTCAGTTTACATAGCTGTCCTGGCATCTGCAGGTCATGGTAGCAACAGTAGAAATGTTTTGTGTGTGCTGAGACACTTATTTAAACTCTTGGGTATATTTACAGGAGGAATACAGACACCTGGTGGTTAAGTGGATTCATGACACCGAAAAGTCTTATGTTCAGTCTCTACAAACCATTATTAAGGTAAAGTATGTCTGCTGAAGGAGACAGTAAATATTGTATATTCCCACTAAAGACACAATTGTAAATCAAGCTCTAAAGGTTGCCCTTGTGGGATGAAGGTGTCATTGTATGTTACTGTGGTATAATTTGGAGGAGTAGGGAGACACCTGATTATTAAGTAGTTAGGGGGAAGTGTTATGCCATTATGCCATTATGATAACATATCCTCTTCCATCAGGTGTATATGGAGCCCCTGCATCATCACCAAGGAGCTGTCTTGGAGGCAGAGAAGATTAATGACATTTTCTATCAAATACCAGAGATATGCACTTTCCATCTTCAATTTATCAAAGATTTGTCTGAGTTTATGTCAGACCCAAATAAAATGGAGAAAATTGGGAAACTCTTTGTTGAACAGGTAAGATATAATAGCACCATCTGCTGTATACATGTACATAAATATAAACAGTATGTTTAATTTTCTAAAACTCTCTATACAGTTCACCAAGCCAGAAGTGATAGAATCATACAATAAGTTTACTGGAAACTTTATGAATGCTAAACTGACTGTCCAGCAGCTTAGAATCCAGCATATGTCATTTGCCAGATTTCTAGAGGTACCATCTTGTATAGGATGTGTTCATCTTAGTAAGATTAGGTTTTAACCTCTGTTCTCCCTTTAACACAGCAAGGAGCTCGAGACAATAGAGAAAAACTCAACCTTGGCGATCTGCTAATCAAGCCAGTGCAAAGAATACCTCGATATGTCCTCTTTATCAAAGTAGGTATAATGTGTTCAGTATTAAACAGAGATAGAAAATCAATTATATTTTATGAGCCAGGTTATTACTTTCTCATCATAACCATTACTATCCTATTATCAGCGATGATGTAGTGAGACCTATTGAGGTCACTGAGATCAGATTCCAAAATTGGCACTGTTCACTGAACTGTAGCCTTCACTTGAAGAACTTCCCCCTTCCCTGTTATTTCAGGTTTATCCTTAGGATGGCAATGAAGATATATAGAAATTATACAATTATGTGTAAAAACATCTTTGACCTTGTTATGTGATATGAGACATCCTTAATAAGATTTGGAGGTCTCAAATTTATGAAACTGTGTCATCTATTTTTTGACAGGATCTACTGAAGCATACCCCAAACGATCACCCTGACCAGGAGCAGTTGGAGAAGGCTCTTGCAGAACTCACCACTCTTGCTGAGCAGATGAACAAGACCGAAAAGGAAGCAAGCAAAATTGACAAACTGAGAGACCTGGCTGCCAGTATTGATGGAGCAACTCAGGTATACATGCCACTAGATATGGAAGTTGTACATATACTGTATGTATAATAGTTACATTTAAACATATATAGAAGATTTTATGCTAATTTTGAGGGAAAGTTTATAGGAAAACCATAAAATATGCAATATACAGCTCCTATGTGTGTCAATATGAGATTATTTGATTTCAAATGTGTCTAAATATACAGTATATACACCAGAGAAACATGAGTGCCTTCTCAGTTTACAATGATGGTTTAGGTTATCAATCTGTGGCAAGGCATATGTGACTGCTATTTATATTCAAATGTGCTAAGACCAAATTAAGAGCTGGATTGATTACATTGATATACTTTTTGAGGTTTACTTGACATAAAAACTGCTTGTTTTTCCACTTATACGTAGTTGTTGGCTCCCAGACGATGGCTCGTCAGACATGATATGGTTATTGAATTGGTAAGTCCAGTGTATGCATAAACTGATGTACATTGGCTAATCTATATCCTTGGTAATGAGTGTATAATATTTGGGTTATCAGACATTATTGTGCTGCAATACTACAGGAATATTTTAAGGTATACGTATATCATTATTACAGAACAACTGACATAATAACAGCATCATTATCTAGAGGCAATAAACATTAGGAATTTTTACCTTAGGGTTACTTTCGTATCAGTTATATATTTCGCTGTTTAATATAATGATATATAACATTGGTAATTCACAAGAAGCAGTGTATATGTATTATGCATTATATTTTAATAATCTGAGACTGTATATAAGGATAAGGTGTAGGTGTGTTCCTGTGAACATGGGAGTGTCCAGGAGTATTTAAGGGTGTATATATTGCTTATAGAACACCTTATCATGTGTGTATGTTTGCTGCAGCGTGGCACTCAGCAAAAGAAGGATCGGTGTATCTTCCTCTTCAATGATCTTGTACTGTGTGCTGCTGTCAGGAGAAAGAGCTCCTTTAGAAGAAACACCTTTAATCTGTAAGTTTTCGGTTACATTTCAATGGAATGCGGGTGGGCTCAGTCATTACCATGGAGATAGTGGATGTACGTATGTTTGTTTGTTTGAGCATAATATAAGGAACATTTTGTATTCTTGCTCTAGAAATGACCCTTGTAATCCTGACTTGAACATGAGATACAAGTTTCTATGGCAAGCACCACTTAGTGTGTGCAGTCTTTCCAAAGTTCAGCACTCTTTGAACAGCAGAAGTAAGCGTCAACTTGATCAACTGCAGCAGGATCTAGCCACATTGACTCATCTCAGTGAAATAAGCAAACAATTGAGAACTGATCATCCAGTAAGTGATAAATATCCTCTTCAATACTTTCCACAGCCTTATCAGCTGGAGCCCCCACTGGTTATGATAATTCATATTCACCACAACCTATGATATTGATCATGTATATCTATATCTATATATCTGTAGGGGCTAGAAAGTGAGCTACTAAATTTACAGACTGGTCTTAAAGAGGCTCTTGATGCTAAAGAATCCAGTGAACATCTCTTCAATGTTGAAACAGCTCGTGTTAACTTGCTCGTGCACTCAAAGTAAGTTGTACCTCTACACTGCTGTACTGCTTGAGCATGAGGAGAGGAGGTGATGTACAAATTATGAATTTATTCATGTGTAGTTTCCTCCCTAGGGGATAGTCTTGTATTTATAAGCCACACCCTTTCCAGCCAAAGCAATAAATGTCATTAAATTAGTCTGTGTTGCCTTAGTGAGGTAAACTATTATGATGTTAACACTTAACTTTTGTTACACTACATATAATATGTTTACCTGCACCAATAAATAGGATAGTAAAACTATTATAAAATATTATATGTTATTGCAGTCGCCCTCCAACACAATATTCAGTGGTGTTTATGGACAAGAAAACCAAACAAATATGGGAGCAGGCCTTCCAAGACTCCAAGAAAGAGGCTGGGGTTCAAATGAAGAACAGACGTGTCGCATCTCTGAGAGTCTCTTCAGCATGGCTCTCTCTACATAACATGGAGTTCCTGCATCCTCTCTCTCTACAGCCTGGAAGGATGGGAATGAAGGTACATAGACAAACACGCTAACTTAAGCTTTCTAGGTACTGTAATTAGAATTGGTCAGATGGCCTGTAAAGGAGTCAAACAAGAGATTAATAAGTTGACACAAAATGTACTGGGTTAATCTTCCAGAGCCTATAGACTCTGACAATGTGTAGAATTAGGAAACACTGAGTGTAGTAATATAATTTCCCCTCTCATATTACCTATGTTCTGTATGTTACAAAATGGTATGAACTTTGTAATTCTAGACATTTCAAAATTATTAAGAGGCCAATAGTGTCTAGCTAGAGATTGTAATTGGAGACTGCTCTTGTATTACCAAAAGCATGTGATATTTGTTCTTCTCATGTAGTTAACTTGTGCAGGTGCTGGTCTACCCACAGTGCGGGGGTCAATAGAGAGTATGTGGGTGTGTCGCGGTGACCAATATGGTGGGCAGGTGTGTCTGCTTCACATGGAGCAGACCACCAAACCGAGATTAGTCTCCAGTATTACTGTCTGCAATTCTGAAATCACCTGCTTAGCAACAATACCTTGCGGGCCGCAGCAAGAGGAAGTAGACCTGACTACACCCATCACTGGAAAGTCTTTCCAGATACAAGGGCAAGCCATGAGATCCTCTTCTGAAATGAACATACTGGAGGAGGTCCTAAAGAGCATCAATAGCGAAAAGAGCAAGAGCTCTGAAAATATACCCAAACACACTGCACCAGACCTAGGAAGTCAGGAAAGTGTTTCAACTTTAACTCCTGTAGAATCTGTAGCCAGTCCAAGTCCACCATTCTCCCCAGCCTCCAGAAGAAAGTCAACCACTTCACCACTTGCTAGTGTACAAACTGCAAGCTCTCCTAATTTGTCCAGAAAGTATTCAGCTCCGACAGAGTCTCAAACAGCCCCTGCTGATCCTCACATCAAGCTGAAGCGATTCAAAAGTGATTTGTCACCTGTTATGCTTCACAAGGATACATCCAACTTGCCTACTCACTTTGAGGAGGAGGAGGAGACAGAGGATCAGAGCTCTACTGATACTGACCTGGAGGTAGAAGATGCCTTCTTGTCACCTACTGGAGAAGAAGAAGAGGAAGATAGATTTACTTTCAATGTTGACAATCTAAAGCAAAGCAAAAAGCAAGCTTCCCTATCAGAACGGCCATATTCAGCTCCCAAAAATAAGAGGTCCAAGATATTTTCACACTATCGCAGTCAGACGACATCTTCCACTATGGAAAAGGAAAGCATAGCCAAGCAAAGTCTTTCAGATGATGAAGTCTCCAGTAGCCGGTCTAGATCTCATTCAGCTCCTCCAGATCCCATCAACGTCCTGGGAAAAGCAGACAGAAAGCATCTACCAAAGAACTTGGCAATCTCAGAGGATCAAGAAGACATATTTTCTTCTCAAGAAGACAATCTTCCTCAGCATTCAAAGAGTGATGCTGAAAGCCAGAATATTGTTCCAAAGAGACCCTTTTCACCATTAACTTTGAAACCAATTTTGAACAACAGCAACAAACCAGATAAGATGGCTCAGGTTTGGCTGGGCACTGGAGAGAACTGGTATGAATATATAACATAAAATGTTTTGAATATCAGTAAGGCTTATTTTTCACTCCTCATTTAGCTTGTATATATTCAGTGTTGGCGATAACCTGAGATCTCGCAATAAGAAGACCACTGATTTGGGTTCTCGGATCCAGTGTATCAAATACTTTGATGGCAATGTGTTTGTAGGCCTTGGAAGTGGGAACTTGGTAGTGTTTGAACAAGACCAAAGTAAATAAGCTTCTCTTCTAAAGTTTCTATAGTTTATCTTAGTACTGCTGTTACACATTTAGTGTTTACAGGATCTTTTTATTCTTTTGGTTAGCTGGAGAGTGGATCTTGCACAGTCCTTATATGCTGTCCTTGGCTGCGGGAAAGGAGCCCATTCGCTGTTGTGAGCCAGTCCTGGGGGACCTGTGGGTTGGGAGGGGCAACAGGATTATTCTAGTTGATACTCACATGTTGACATTCCAGGTATGCCATGGTTACATATTCAAATTTCATTCTGCACAAGCTGTTTGTATTTACACCTCAAATTTCAAATTGAGTTCCTCATACAAATTTGAGCATAGTAGGCGAATCATCCATTCTACTATATCATATACAATTTCCTTATCTGTATCCTGAGAAAGTGTTTAACATTTTTGTCTCCATGTTGCTATATTATTTATCTTTCTGTTGGTCGTTTAGACTCTGATCACATTACCAGTGACCTCTGCCATTCAATCTATGGTGTGCGTGGATCAGGGCGTGTGGTTATTTGTGGAAAACTCACCGACCCTCTACCTCTACCATGCCTCATCAGGCAAACTGCTATCTTCTGTCGATTGTACCTCAGCTGTGAGCAATGTGCTCTCAAGTAAGTTTTCATTTGATTACTTGTTCTTTGGATTATCATTTACATTTTTCTCCTTTCTTATAAACAGATATGGACCCTATCTTGAAAAACCATAAATTGTCCCCTCTCAGAATAACTGCTCTCTTACATGTGAAAGAGTGTTTGATTATAGGAACGAGCGCAGGTGTCATATTGATGCTACCTCTTCCTATGATCTCAGCATCTGCTTCCTCCGTGACTGGTCCACTCATACCCATAGCTCTCACAGAAGGCCATGCTGGTCCAGTTAACTTCCTCGCTTCCATGCACATTGATCCTGCTCATAAAGTTGAGGAGGAGCAGAGTGTCAAGAACATTCCAGAACAGACTGCTCCAAAGAACACTGCTTCAGGTAACATTCCAATCTTAGTCTTTAGTGGAGGCGAAGGTTTCCAAGACTTTGTATCAAACATGTCTCTGGAAGATATTCCTGATAATAACAGTTGTGTCAACATTTGGAGCTGTTAACTAATAATTTAATCTGTAACTGTGATGCAGTTGTATTCCTCATCAATATGTATAAATCTTTTTATTTGCATTTTTGTTTATATTATGACTCTGTAGATAATAATGTTATATTTAATTGGTTAATAATTAAAATAATCGACGATGATAAAGACTACTCAACCAGTAAGGTTTATAGGTCACATCAGAGAGATTTCACCACAGTACCAGGAGACTGTACAACGAAGAGTGCACACTTAAAACATTCATAATGACCTGTTTAGAATTCAAGCAAGGCTGAAATGTACAGTATACTGTAGGGTTTGAACTAGGTTTATATATGCATTATGCAAGATCAAAAAAGTGTTTAAGAAAATGTCACTTTTTGGTCGCATTCATAATCCTAAGTATGTAGAGAAAGAGGTTGATAATGTCCAGATAGAGGTTGATGGATGCCAGAATGTATTCGTCTGGAGGTAGCTTGTGCATGATCATGTGAGTGTCAAAGATGATGAAACCACAAAATAACAAAGCTCCTCCAACTGATATGACCAACTCTAATGGTTCACTCCACACAAATATCTACATACGTACAAAGAAATCACTACATATTCTATCATTAG
This sequence comes from Chondrosia reniformis, assembly GCA_947172415.1. Classification (NCBI taxonomy): domain Eukaryota; kingdom Metazoa; phylum Porifera; class Demospongiae; order Chondrillida; family Chondrillidae; genus Chondrosia; species Chondrosia reniformis. The sequence continues at coordinate 6,336,336 of OX359196.1, forward strand.
CGTTCTACTACTAACGAGTGAAAGCAAAGTTGACAATCAAAATGTACTGAATACAAATTCACTAAATGAGAGATGTTGGTAGTTCAGAAGATGCACTTGATGAAGGGCACTCACCTGGAGAATGCTCATTCCAATCAGGACCCACAAAAACACAAACAAACTAAATAAAGGAAAAAGACTTTGATGTCACATGATCCATAAGTGATGGTCACATGATCTATAAGTGATGGTCACATGATCTATAAGTGATGGTCACATGATCTATTATAATGTGGTAACTTTTGAGGAAAGTGTCTTCTACAGCTGCTAAAGGAAATAGGAAATATCTAATAGAAGGTACATATTAGGATAGCTAGTCTCCAATGCTAATTAAGGCCTGACAGGGAGGCACAATTGATACGAAAGACCTTGACCTCTGACCTTGCTCCCCAGGTGCTGTAGTCGTAAGTGCTCTGCATCGTGTAGCAAGTCAGCAAGAAGACTACCAGTGCCGTCACTATGAATGCCTTAATGACAATCCAGTTCTCAAAATATGTCACTAGAGGTAAGGTAGAACACACAGACCTGGTTTGATGGATATACTACAGTAGCAGGGAGGGTAGGGTATATACCAGGATGAAGAGCTATTAGTTGACTCACAGACTGTTCCAATGTTGATAGACTCTAAAAAAGTCTATTAGTGGGAATTAAGAAATGTACGTAACTCTTTAGTTTCACTAAATATTAGTAGTGCACTAGATACAGTCAACTAAGTAGAGTAGAGGGACGTCACCTCTAAATTACAGTCAGCCTTAAAGTGTCAGCAAAAGTTATATATAATGGGCCGTACATGAGGCTTTCTACGTACAATGCAGCCACCTCACTAATAAGGCCAAGTTCAGCTGGACCCAAACAGAGAGCACATTATAGACAGGTTTCGCTGTGCTCACGCATCCTTACATAACAATGTACCCTTCGGTAGTAGGCATCACTGAAATGCCTCGTGCAGTGCAAATATACCATGAACACACTCCAACTTACAAATGAAGCCAAAAGATAATAATTAGTGGGTGTTTGATCCCGAACAGCCAGAAGTGCAAAGAGATTCCCAATTGTCAACACTGTCATCAGCACAATAAAGATATTTCTTCACGAGAGAGAGAGAGAGAGAGACAGACACGAACTTGTCAGGACCAGTGACGACACTGTATTTACACACAATAGTCACAATAGGGTGTTGTACTCACTGGGTCTGGAGGACTGATCTAACTTGCGGTATGAACATGCATATCGCTCCTACTAGGACTGACAGTATGAGCTGAAAAGATAATATTCCATAGACTTTGCGCAGAAATGCTGCAAGGAAAAGGAGACAATAGGAGATTCTCTTATTACCATAATGTCAATATCATAATAATAATAATAATGATTTTTATTAATGTGACATGCTATTCTGAAAAAAAGATCAGTCAGAAATAGCCCAACCCATGGTGGGTTTACAAGTCACTGGCAGGGGGTATACATTTCCAGGGCCATGCAGGGAGGGTGTGTGTATTACAAAACCTTTATGGAACAAAAATTAGTGAGAATGAGTGAGAGATTTACGATGAATGTACATACTGTAAATATAATTTGAGATCTTTTGATTTGGGTATGTTAGGATGAAGTGGTTTTTTTGGATACTTGGGTAAGAGTAGAAGTTAGGGGATAAAAGTGAGCATTCATCGTATCATATATCGTCCCTTTCGCAAAAGGCCCCTACCTAGTCTTTCAGCAACTTTGGCCTTAACTACAGTATATTCCTCTCCCAGTTTGGCGGCCTTATCGAGGTATATATCCGAAGAGCTTTGTCCACTCATCTCCTTCACAATCGAGTCAATCGTTAGCGAGTGGGAAATACCCGGAATGCATAAAAAATGGTTTCGGCCCATTTCACATTTATAAGAAAGAGTGGCGAATTCTAGACAATGAGGTGCAGGAGAATGCAAAGAAAGTGGATTTTACTAACAATAGCAGTAGTCTTCATCCTCTCTGTCGTTGGTATCTATAGGCAAATAGCAAGTGTAACGGAAACTACAACTTCTGTACATCACCACCATAAGGACCAGCTTGGAACGTTAATACGCATTAAGCGCCCTCTTCCTGCGGTACAGGTTTCTACGCCTGTTAATCGGGAGAACTATGTAGAGTTAAAAGATTCGGAACTGAACTACAAAGTCTGGCCTATTCCTCAACGTATTCGCTACGACCCTACAAAAAACACAAGAGGCTATATAGCTATAGACCCACATTATGACATAACGACATCTTTCTCGTCTAAAATATTAAAGGAAGGAATTGGGAGGTACAAGTTAACTTTAGATGGCCTTTCCATGAAGTCCAGCAGTTCTTGTCCTGGAACACCTTCACTTGTAAAACGAATTATCATCAATGTATTGTCTGCAGATGAGGAATTAGGTCTGAATACCAATTACAGTTACAGTGTAACAGTTGGTGTGGGGAGCTTTGTCTCCATAACTGGCCAAACTGTCTTTGGAGCGTTGTGAGTATAATAATGTATATTAGACATTGTCTTGTGAAGATGCATGCCTCCCCTCTTCTCTCTATGAATTTATCATGCATATATTAGGAATGTTTTAGAGAGCTCTTTTGTAGATGGGTAAAGCTGTAGTTACGTAGCTTGAATATGACTTACCTATGTCATGGCTCAAAGCTGTGTTTTAACACCAGTTGGACTACTGACCTATAGTAGTGACCTCATGCTACTTGTGCAGGTATGGATTAGAGACGGTGACACAGCTATTTTCAGAGAATTGTGTGGAGTCTCTGCACTTGTACATTGAAGACCATCCCAAGTACAGACACAGAGGTTTCATGCTGGACACTGGGTAAGCAAGTCACATGATGATCACATGACATTCTCAGTAACTGCTGTACTGCCCATGCTGGACACTGGGTGGGTCTCACTATACATGCTCTTGCTACACCAAACAGATATAGTTAACATAATTGCCCTAAGGGTCTTAAACAATGTGTGTGAGGTTATTATATTATTAATGTTTCCATAGGCCCATATGCTTGATTACAAGGTGGTGATTTAGATTATTTACATATTATATAATTTGAGATCATAATCTTAAAACATGTTACATTTATATATCTAAAGTTGGTATATAGAAGTTCCTTTGTAGATAGTAACGTAAGCAATGGTAGCCTTAATAAGGTAATCATGGCTGATTTGTACTGTGGAATAAGTTAGTTCTACTGTTCAAATGTGTAGTCGTAGATTTGTCCCCAAGGAACTAATACTGAATATCCTTGATGCTATGAGTTATGTAAAGATGAATGTATTTCACTGGCATTTCGCTGATTGGTGTAGCTACAGCATTGAAAGCAAAATGTAAGTTTGTTAGTACATGCGTACGTATGTAGAATATTTCAGAATATTGAGCTATGTACTCAGCACTGCTCTGTGTCATGTTCCTGCTGCCTCACACTTATTGCTTCACTAGTCATCCTCCTTTGACTGACTGTTTGGGGAAGGAAGAAAAGTATTCAAAGGAGGATGCAATAGAGATTGTTGAGTATGCCAGAAGGAGAGGTATACGGGTCATTCCAGAAATAGATATACCGTGAGTAATATGTTGATTTGAAATTCAATGTGACCCTTTTATACAACTTTGGTTAATTTATTGTTTTTCTTCAGTTTAATCCCATTCTCCATTCACAGTAGATAACTACTTCTGCTTTACCTTCTAACTTCATTCTGTCTTCTTCTTGCAGAGGTCATGCTAAAGGAATGCAGACCATGAAAGATGAAGGGCTTTTCTTCTGTGATGCCTCTCTAAGACAGATTTATAATGATCCCCCTGTGAGTAATTCGTAGGTCATATAGTGGGCAATTTTACTGAAATTCATCATTTAATTAATAGGGTAAATCTTTAAAAATACTAAAAGACTTAATTCTGGAATTGACAACCCTCTTTCCAGATGACTATTTCCATATTGGTTGTGATGAGACAGCAGTAGTTGGCAAATGTACCACACAAAGTAAGTATCTTGAACATGAAAGTCTGAAAGCTCAATTATGGTAGTTATATAGTTTCAATATGTAAATAACTCCTTTCTTAAGTGACATATACACTAATCAATGCATTTTTTTATTTTTAAAAGAAATATCTATCATTTCTCATTCTGTTTGACAGATATGAAGAGTTTGGAAGAGGAAGTGGCGAGATATGTGATTGAGCTTGGTAAAGTACCAGTTGGCTGGGAAGAGATGCTTTTTTCAACTGGAGTGGTTAGTCTCAGAAGTTATTCTTAAGAAACCACATTGATCTTTTTGTGGTCTGACATTTGCATGTTATAGAAGATTCCAGGAATGGTAGTGCAGGGATGGAGTGTTCATTCAGCTGTAGATATTGCCAGACATGGCTATTACGGGTATGCTAGACAAACTAACCAACATAGGTTACAATGCAAGTTGGACAAAATCTAGTGATTATTCATTCTGTATTGATGTATAATGATGGACTGTCTGTCAGAAGCTCTTGTAAAACAGGAATGATAAGCATTACTGTGGCAATCGTGGTCCATTGGTGCAGTATTGATTGTTAAGATCAGTTGTCCTGAGTTCCATTTCCACTCATTGTAGTCTGAAATGATACATGTATTGATGAAACAGTTGTGGTTTAATTATCACATCGTTTTTTAGGATTGAATCCAATATAAATTACTATTACTTGGACTATGTGGACAGAACAAATTGGAAGATCTGGAATGGGCCATTGGATGCAAACCGAAATGTTAGTTCTAGTGAAAGTGGTAGATGAATTTGTGGGAATTTGAAAATTTTATTTTCATCTCCTTCTTTAGGAAAGCGGACTTAATAGACTTATCCTTGGAGGAGAGTTTGCTATATGGGGAGATATGTGGATTAGAAACAGGCAATGCTGGGATGAAAAGAACTGGCAACTTCTTCCTAGATCTCCTGTGGCCCATTTTATGCATTCTGTTTCTATGGATACCATATTCATGGAGTCAATGGCAAACATGATATGGCCAAGGGGAATTGCTGCAGCAGGAAGGTTCTGGAATAAGGTTGATGGATTGGATCAGCCAGCCCTACAGAGAATACTAGACCATCAGACACAGGTATACATCTGGTAAAACAATTGTTGTTAGGATCCATAACTCTTTGAATATCAAAATGGTTAGACTATGGACTACCCGTCCCAATTGTGTCTCCTAAGGAACACAAAGGGAAGAATCTGGCACTCATTTACAGTTAAATTTGTAGTAGTATGTACAGTATAAATATAACCCATCATATATGCTGTTTTAACTCAACAGTTTTACACTAAGGGTTAATGCTGAACTCATGAAATGTTGAAAATATTTATCCAGTGTATATGTTATATTTCAAGTTCTTTTCTCTTCAGTTCATGGTGGATCGAGGTATAAAGTCTTGCCCTACAAAATGTTCTTGTAACTATTTAAAGAAATGTGAGACATTATATCCTAGAAGTCCTTCTGTAGGGTCAACTTCTTAATTACTTTAGTTATGATACATTTATTGTATGCATGTGTGCATTATGTAGACAATACAGCTTTTGTTTCTTACATTTTATTTCTAAATTTCTGGATTTAAAATCTAAATAAATAAAGATAATGCACAATCAATGATGTACGTAATATGATGTAATTTTCTATTGCATCACCAACACCTGTATGTTGCTGTATACTGGTAACTTGCACATAAGGGTATAGATCCTTTCACAGAAAGGCTTAATGTGCGTGTACATAAATTAACCAACTCCAACTAGATCTTTAAGTACTTCAGTAATGATTTCCCTAACTCATACTAAAATCTGTTTGCAAAAAGGAGAAACATGAACAATGTTTACATGTGCAAAGATGGCTAATGGGCAGGAGACAGTGGGAAAAAAAGGTTAATAAAGGATTAATTGACTACCAGATGCAAATCTATAGATTGTTCACTTTTGCAATTAGGTTGTTACCATGGCAATAGTTAAATAACGTTTTTTGCAAGTGATCTACAAAACAACCAAGTTACAGCCATTGAGAGGATTTATACAATAGGATAAATGAACCCATGAACAACTAAAGTTTAGCAATAACAACATCTTCACACAACTGAAAAGAATATCCTCCTAAAGTCAGTAGCTATGGTTAGCATGTACATTAACAGATACAGTGACAGAAGCAATATTAACTATTTAATTGAGAAGATAAACCTGTTGAGGCCACTTTATACTGAACTAAACATTTGTCATACCCTTCACCATGTTTGTTACAATGGATATTAGGTTGTCATGGAAACTGTACCTAATTAAACATTTTAGGTGATTGGTACATGTACAAATTTCTATGATCAAATTATAGTTACATGCAAAAGGCAAAACTGGCATGCATGCTTGTAGCATCTACATAACTTCATAGAAACTAAATTACCATTAGTGAAGTGATGCAGTATAGAAATCACAAATCATGTATATTGAAAGACAGGTAAATCTTCAAAATCTAAATCTCTTTATTATACTTACAAGGTACGTATCCATGAGGTGTGTTACAAAGTATTAGCTTCACAAACCTGCTCTTATATGAGTTATGGCACCCTTAATTAGATTTGTTGCCAGGACACTGGTTGCTATGGAAATTCTTCATCTTCTTTTGTTGGAGATGAACACTGGGCTGTAGAACAGATAACAAATTGTACATTTTCACTAATAAATAGTTAAATTAGCTATTTACTTAAGACAGACTTGGATGAATCCACAACTATTTCAAAGTACATACCTTAAAGTGAACAGAAGGGAACCAAATAACTTTAATTTAAAAGAAAACATTTTAATAAAGTTTTGTCTTGGATAGCAAACAACTTCACTTGACTACCATTTTAAAAATCAAATTGCGTATTCACATCCGATCCTGTAGTCCATCTATTGCACATTTCTCTTCTGCTTAGATTGTGGTGTCAATTTACACTAGATCATTACAGATGTAATCCAGGACCTTTACAGTTGTTATACTCACTGTAAATTCCATGCAAATTTTCCCTTGATCCAACACTTTCTTTCACTATCTTTTCCCACCTGAATGGTTAAGCCAAAAAATCTTAATAATTGCACTCAGTCCTCCTTGTCTCTTAATTGGACAGGTTGCTAGGTAACTGATATTTGACTTCCATGACAATTCTATAAATAGATGAACATACAACAGTCAAGTATAGGCTGCACAATAAGACATATACTTGTCTAATCAAAATTTAATGTTAGTTTGTATAAACGTTAAGTGCAAATTACATTTTGAACAGTCTTACAAGTAAGAATGAGATAAAGATGCTGATTAATAATGCTAATCATAACATTAAAACTTAAAAGAAAAAAAAGAAGCATTATAGACTTCATTTAAAGTGGCTATATAGTTTGTCTGCAAGATGACCTACCAATGAGCGTAGTTTAGGCATGGACAACGCCCAAGTTCCTCAAACTTTATATATCGCCAATTACAATATTTGAGCAACGGCCATTTTGGATTCATAAACTGCGTGCGACGTTGTCCTGTGTTGTTCATGAAACGTGCCGATTGACATGTCGATTCATGCCCTTGCAAGAGCTTGTGAAATAAAGGATCACTGCTGAAACAATCAGAGGTTCATAAACATACTGATAGCTTGTTTATTAATTAACCATTTCTATTCATGGGGCCACTGTACATTTTATGATTTGCTTCGCTGGATAGCCATGATTGATTTCTAGTCGAAACTCAATAACAATAACAACTTGCTGAATAGGCCGGGTCATGTTCTGCATGTTGTCTATTGTTCTTGAATAGGACCTTGAAAACAGTAAGCAAAATTTTAGTGCCACGATTTTCCGCCAAGTCCACGATGTTTCCCGCCGACAATTTCTTATAAATAGACAAGGAAATTTTCAGTCTTCGGCCTCCGGGCTATCAACTCTGGAGGTCTACTTTGGTGTGGATCGATGCGCCAACCGTGGTAGGAGCACGACCATGGTACCATGCGACAAAGGGTCATCGGTGTTCGTATAGTGGGGTGGTCTCTCTATCTATGGGTTAGTGCCTGGAGATGTATCTCACTATTAATTCTGCTTGTGTGTTAAATTGGCACTTGCGAATTCTCACTATACGACCCGTACCTGGAGGAGCGTGGGTCCAGTGCCACTACGTAGTCGGTCAGGAACCCCTGTTGTAGGCTGCAGCTTCAGGTTGGTTTGAAAGGCATTTGCATTTGAATTTGTATGCAGTTTTCGTATATCCATGCATCAATGCAGTATTTCATTTTATATCATGTATTTTCAATTCTTTTCTTGTAGTTCAGTGAACTGATGGGTCCCTACTCTAAAGCGCCTGGCCGATCCCAATGAGCTAAAGTCTGTGTGCAGTGTTCCCAAGCTACGTTGTGTGCACATGATGATTCTCATTGGAGGGAGTTTGTGGTCCGCCAGGGTCGGGCTTGTTCTGTTCGTAGCATGGCAGAGCAAGACTAGTAACTGGTCAGAGGTCGGTCAGGTACGCCGGATCGCTCCCGTGCAACTTCTCTTACGACGCAAGTAGTGGAAGTGTCAAACAGAGTTGAGAAACCGGAGGCCATTTGGGGCACGAAGTACTTCTACCTCCTCGTGGTGTGCCCTGGGGTCACCTTTACACTCAGTAAAGTGATGCGAAACGAAGTACTGCAGCACCGTTCCAGTAACATTCAAAAGTAGAAGAAACAGCATGGTCTCTTTACAACCATGCAGAACTTGTTTTAAGAACTTCGTTGTTTGAATATTTTTTTATTTAAAACCATGTACATCTATATTTCATAATTGTCAAACAAAAATGATTGTTGTGCAGTGGTTATATACAATCCCAATTGTCGATAATGACGAATTCATAGCGAAAGTAATAAGATATATAACCAGGCTCGTCGCAAATGCATACATCTATGTTGTCGATAATTATGAATTTAAAGTAATAAGATATACATTAAAACATAACCAGCTAGGCTCATCGCAAATGACATCTATGTAAGCATTCAGTATACTCTTGTAAATTATTGCATAACAAGTAAAAGGAGGAAAGGAAAAAGGAAAAAAAGAAAATAGGAGAAAGTAAAACAAAAAGGAAAAAAGGAAAAATGAAATATGTGATGTGTACTCCAGAGAATAGGAAGAGAGGGGTGGTGTACCAAGGATTGTAACAAGGTGAGACAAAGAGGACTCTTAAGGTAAGACTTGGGGAGCACTATTCATTATTTTGACATCATTGCCTTCTTTATTAAACCAATCCAATTAAAAGAAAAAAGAAAAAAAGATAAAAGGAATTTGATACACATACTCAAGCATTTTTTGCTTGCCTCCAAATTGATCTCCTAATTCTAGTCACACCCCATGGCCAGAAAAGGACAATTAACTGTACGTAACCTTATTAACAACTTGTGTGCTAGCTAGCTGTATATAGCTAGATAAGTTCTGCAAATTGCTGTGCTATATATATATAACCGAGAAATGTCCTTTAGCTTTCTCTGAAGTATCAATTAAAGGCTGCCTGGAACACAAATCTCATGCAGAAATGGGAGATCTCACCAACTGCATTGCATTACACTCACTAAGAGAGCGTCCCTTAGTAGTAGTAAGTTTGTATCAAACTTTATGAATGTATTAGAATTAAAAGTTTGTAATATTGAATCAAAAGACAAAACAGATTCAATGTCATACGATGTCCCTTGTTACCAAATGGCCAGTTGATTATGTGTGAATGCATGCAATCAACCGTTGGTATTCCTAGTTCCCTCTCAAGGAAAATCAAATCTGCTGTGGTTATTAGCTGAGACCCCTTTAAGACTTTAGTTGATATATGGCATCCTCATCCTCAGTCTATACTTTGATAACAGCTAGGAATGCTGCATTCAACATACTATGATCTGTATAAACTAAGCCCGGCGCGCCACGAGTTTTTAAACTCGAAATACTCTATCGATGTGAATCCAATGTTCCCATTTGGGACATGGACGACACGCCGTGCGGCCGAGGAAACCCCTTCATTTTTTTTCGGATTACGCCCCTACACGTTTGAAAGGATTCACTGCTGCCTTGGCTTTGATCGACTCCAAAGGTGAGCATGGACGAACTTTGGAAGATAAAAGATGTTATCGTTGTTGATGGTGGATTTGCAACGGAAGCACAGGCCAGGGGCGAAATTATTTCTGTGGTAAGGTTCCTTTATTATACAAGCTAATTTGAATGAGTGACCGTCTTAAAAGGTCACCATATGCACATTAAATATATCAGAGTTTGCTTTGTAATTTTAGGACGGAAGTAGACTGTGGAGCACGAGGTTGCTGCACTCGAATCCACAGCTTGTGAAGGATATTCATCTGACCTATCTAAAGGCTGGTGCAGACATCATACAGACCAATACATATTCGGTGAGCTGTTTATCCAAATACGCGCACACAAACAAAACAAATTGCTATAAGTATTGTTATTTGTGCGTATTGCAGGCATCTGTTGAGCAGTTTTGTCAGTTTCTCAAAATTACAGAATCTGAAGCTGAGGACATCATCAGAAAAGGAGTGAGACTGGCCAAAGAGGCTCGTGAAGAGTTTCTGAAGGAAAACCCTCAGACAGATCCAAAACCACTGATAGCAGGGTCAGTGGGACCATATGCAACCAAAGATATTAATGAATCTGAATTTGTGGGAGCTTATATTGATCGAGTCTCAGCAAAGGTTTGTTGAGAATCTTGCTTGCTTAATCCAATGATTAATCCAGTAACAATCTCAAGGAAATTTAAATCCCAAAAACACTGTTGCTAAGAGCTAACCTGAGCTACTTTGAACTTTTTCAGGGGTGATCAGGTGGATGTAGAGAAATTGTTCTGGTTCCTTTGATTTCAAAATGTAACTGTAATATTTCCAACTCCTATATCAATATCCTATATTTATATGTCCTCAATCAATATTTAGTTTGTTTAGTCATTGTATTTATGTAGACATGCTCACAGATATTTCTTCAGTAAATATGACATTTATTATTTATATATCAAACAACATGAAATAGGACATTCAGAATTTCCAAAGAACCAAAATCCAGTGTCTGTTAGATGAAGGGGTCGATATTCTTGCTATCGAAACCATTCCTGCACAGGTGAGTAATTTGTATGACTAGTCTGACTTCCATACAGCTCACTTGCAGTTGTGGATGTATCTATTATTATATTATTGTCTATAAAGGCTGAAAGCGAGGCTATTGCAGATCTGCTTAAGAATGAGTTTCCAAATTCCAAAGCTTGGATTTCATTTTCCTGCAAAGTTAGTGATTTAGACTTGTAGTCAGACATTATGTTGACAGGGAATCTTATTTTGTTGCCCAGAGTTCTACAGAAACCTGTCATGGTGAAAGGTTCTCAGAGGCGGTAGCTGCAGTGTCTCAGTGTGATCAAGTAGTAGCCGTAGGAGTGAACTGTTCAGCCCCAGAGCATGTTGAGGTAGGTGTACAGTAACTTTAAGTAGTCACTTCTCTGATGTATATTACATTTGAAATGTGTATCTATCCAGGGATTACTGTTATCTGCCAAGGATGTCGATCACAAACCTTTTGTAGTTTACCCCAATTCGGGAGAAATTTATGATTGGCGTGTGAGAAAGCAAGTGACTATTGTAGCAATTATAAGTTGTATAAGTTCTGATTTACTATAGAAATACAGGCATTGGTAGTAGTATCATTTTATTATGGTGTACCTGTAGTTGGAAGGGAGAGAGAAATGATGCTTTAGTAAGATATGTGGAGAAATGGATTGAATGCGGAGCAAAAGCTATAGGTATGGAAAAAGTATACATAAACAGTATATACAATCTTTAACTTGTCCTTTTATGTATCCAGGTGGCTGCTGTCGTCAAGGTCCCAGTGATGTTACTGATATTAAGGTTGTCACCGAACGAGTATCTAAAATGAAGCAATCAGTACATCCTAACTGATGTATACATACCATATGTGAAGACCATTCTCCGAAAATAATATTATATGATAGGACATAAGTATATATTGGCTTGGCCAACCTGTTACTGGATACACAAACAGCAGCAGCAGTCAGAGAGGATATACGTCACATGTACTATTGTAGTTGCGCGGATCCTGACCATTTCCCCTTTATGCGTGGGTAGTAAAAACGGTCTGGCTCGGCGAGACTTAACAAGAGGCCCGAGGCCCGAGATACTAGCCAATGCCAAGCACGTGTACGTATTAGTGGTTCGAGTGCATATATATATCTTGGTAAGTTTAGTCTACTTGTTTATGATTATTATAGACTTTACTCAAAACCTGGTGACTTTAGTTAAGTCTAGATAGTTAGTTATAGTAACAGAACTATTTTCAAAGGGCAGAATTAGCCTAACTACAGGATGGGACTTGTTGAGTGATTCAGATTGAGTGATTCGTACACGATCGATCTCGTTCTACAATGTCGGAGTATAAAAATTATTGCAATGGAAGCAGAACAACTTGCTTATATCTAACCTTTAGTAGGTAAATATGGACGAGCTTTGGAAGAGAAAAGATGTTATCGTTATTGACGGTGGATTTGCAACGGAAGCGCAGGCCAGAGGCGAAGATATTAACACAGTTAGCTGTGCAAGTCTGTCTAATTATATTTTTGCATCCTATATCAATGTTTGCAATTTGTACTGATTTTAGGACGGAAGTAGACTGTGGAGCGCGAGGTTGTTGCACTCGAATCCACAGCTTGTGAAGGATATTCATCTGACCTATCTAAAGGCTGGTGCAGACATCATACAGACCAATACATATTCGGTAAGCAGGTTATTTTTATAGACAACAATGTTGCAATCATTTTGCCTCAGTCAAATTACATCATGAGCTGCTGCATGTGGCAAGTATGTTCTTGTTGGATTACTACCGTTGCTATTGCGTTGTTCCTCAGGCATCTGTTGGGCAGTTTTGTCAGCTTCTGAAAATTACAGAATCTGAAGCTGAGGACATCATCAGAAAAGGAGTGAGACTGGCCAAAGAGGCTCGTGAAGAGTTTCTGAAGGAAAACCCTCAGACAGATCCAAAACCACTGATAGCAGGGTCAGTGGGACCATATGCAACCAAAGATACAAAATATGCTCCGTACACAGGGTCTTTTGTTGATGAAGTTACAGTCCAGGTTAGCTGCATGTCTTTGTGCTAGTATAATGTACCTGAGTCTAGGGAAGAGGAGAACCCTCTTATTACCTATATTAAACTGCAACTTAGGACATGCAAGAATACCACCGAACCAAAATCCAGTGTCTGTTAGATGAAGGTGTCGATATTCTTGCTATCGAAGCCATTCCTGCACAGGTGAGTAATTTGTATGACTAGTCTGATTTCCATACAACTCACTTGCAGTTGTGGATGTATCAATTATTTTATTTTAATGTCTATAAAGGCTGAGGGTGAGGCTATTGCAGATCTGCTGAAGAATGAGTTTCCAAATGCCAAAGCTTGGATTGTGTTTGCATGCAAGGTTAACTGACACAAAGACCTCTCCCTTTACTAGATGCAGCTGATATTGTAAGCACTATTATTGCCCAGAGTTCTACAGAAACCTGTCATGGTGAAAGGTTCTCAGAGGCGGTAGCTGCAGTGTCTCAGTGTGATCAAGTAGTAGCCGTAGGAGTGAACTGTTCAGCCCCAGAGCATGTTGAGGTAGGTGTACAGTAACTTTAAGTAGTCACTTCTCTGATGTATATTACATTTGAAATGTGTATCTATCCAGGGACTACTGTTATCTGCCAAGGATGTCGATCACAAACCTTTTGTAGTTTACCCCAATTCGGGAGAAATTTATGATTGGCGTGTGAGAAAGCAAGTGACTATTGTAGCAATTATAAGTTGTATAAGTTCTGATTTACTATAGAAATACAGGCATTGGTAGTAGTATCATTTTATTATGGTGTACCTGTAGTTGGAAGGGAGAGAGAAATGATGCTTTAGTAAGATATGTGGAGAAATGGATTGAATGCGAAGCAAAAGCTATAGGTATGGAGAAAGTATACATAAACAGTATATATGATCTTTAACTTGACCTTTTATGTATCCAGGTGGCTGCTGTCGTCAAGGTCCCAGTGATGTTACTGATATTAAGGTTGTCACCGAAAGAGTATCTAAAATGAAGCAATAACTTGTAAGAGACAATCAGATCTAAAATATTAATTTTAATTATGGATTGCCAATCAATAATATAATAATTCAGACTAATGAAGTACTACAGCCATTTACTGGAAGACAAATAATGGATTTAAAAGCCTGTAATAGTTGTCTGATCTCATGGGATCATTACGTACGTACTAAATTTAGGTATGATGTAATTGACGATTGCTTCTTGTTGTGCAATCATTCACAGTATAAAAGTATAAACATATAAAAAGTCAATTAAATATCTAGTCGAAAAAGGCTTTGGAAAAAGTTTAAGTTGAAAAGCTAAGGACTCAAGAATCATGGACACTGCTAGCTCAAGTAAAGGTGAATCATTTCTGCCAGAAAATGCTCCTCAAAGATCTAATATTTCGAGTAAAAGGTCCATAGGCATAACACCACAAACGACTGTATGCAGATATTTTAACGTAGGGAGGGGATGTATATACGGTGATAGGTGCAGATATAAGCATGTTGTGACAGACATAGCTCATCGACAAGGCAACACAACTTACCAGAGACGGCCAAACAGACACTTAGAGCAATCCACAGATGTTTGCCAGCCATCCAGTCGTCCTCTTCAGCAGCAAGATAACAGAGCGATGGAAGAGCCTCAACAATCCAGTGAAACACCTGAGATAGTTAACCCTTTGCATAATCTCATGAACTATCCTCAATTGGGTAGTGGGTCTACACCGATGAATAACCCTTGTGTCAGCCCAGCCCCTCGGTCAGCCGATCAAAGATCTGCACATCACAGCAGTAGTCATGGTAACACATTTAACCAACAGGGTAACCCCAGTAACAGGTCCAGTAGCCCTAGCAGTGTATCCAGCAACCATGGTAACCATAGCAACAGTGGTAAAAGGAGAGGAAAGGAAAACAAAGGAAGAAAAGGTCCGACCACAGAATACTCACTGAGTGATCTACTGACCCAATCCACATCACGTCAGCCTTCTGACAGGTCAGCTGCATCAAGGAGCAGAAGTGAGAGTCTCCTGGTCTGTGAGGTGCAACAACTGCTGCTCAAGTTTCCAGAGGGTAGATCATCACTACTGGAGAAGAATGCATCTCAACAAACATACAGAGTTACAGTAACACCTACAGATCCTGAATGGGTAAGCTACATATAGGTAGGTGGTGTATAGGGTAAGCTACATATAGGTAGGTGGTGTATAGGGTAAGCTACATATAGGTAGGTGGCGTATAGGGTAAGCTACATATGGTGTGGTCGATACTAGATAGTCTCTCATGCTGTGTAGTTAATTCCCAAATCAAACTGGTGTGTTTATATTTATGTAGTCATTCCAGTTCAATGAGGTCTGCTTAGATATTACTTTCCAGAAGGACTACCCAAGAACACCGTGTTTGATTTGTATGCAGGAGACCGAATTGATCACCGAGAACTTAGTTAGGTAAGTTTTGTAGTTTTAGAGTGTGATTCTTTGAACCTCTTAACTGAACTGCAGTTTGTTTATGTACTTTTGGGGCAAGGGCAGTTCCTGCAGTGTTGTGTGACTAGGAAAGTGCTCTTTGGTGATTGCTCTACATGATTTCATGATTTGCATGTGATAGTAGAATCTCCAGCTGTCACCATGCACCATTTTACTCTTATAGACATGTCAATGCGGCCCTGAAACTGAAGATAGCAGAATTGAGCCAGACCCTTGGGCCATCAGGACTTCTGTGTCAACCCTTTCTGAACTGGTTTGATAGCAACATAGCATCTCTAATACAAGAAGGAGCAGGAGAGGTACATATGTAGGGCCTAATGTCACAGTATACTGGAGTATACTAGAGTATACTGGTGTAAATCATATGCATCCTCTTATATACTCTCTGTACAAGGTTTTAAGTAAAGTATAGTCTCTCCATAAATGTGGTAGATTAGCTTTAAGATTCATTGTAAGGACACAGTCATGTTTTAAAATAGAGAGCTGTGTGTTTGTATACGTATGTATTAATGTTGTAAGCTTTTCATTGTTCCATGAAGGAAAGTTGTATGTCAGTTTCTGTGTTGTTTGTCCGGTGTAGGGTCTCTCAAAGCTCCTGGTCGAACAGAGTAGTGATGAGGAGAGCAGTTATAGCTACAGCAGTGACAGTGAATACTCGGATAGTGACACTAGTGACGGTGATGATACTCTGTTATCAACTAACACAAGTGCTCCTAAGTTTGGTACCGAAATCAAATTTAAAAGCATAAATATCAGTACAGAAGTGGGTCTAGTGCAGTGCACTCTACTAAAGGTGACACTGGCCTGTGGAAGGTGTAGAAATCATAATGACGTGACTCTAAAACCAGAAAGGTGCGTGTACTAACTGCTCTAACACTGCTAGCTCCACCTTGGTGCCATGCTGTCTATGCCTGTGTCCCCCTCTTTCCTCAAGTGCACCTTCTCTGTGCATGGTAGTGCTAAAAGGCTCTTCCTATATATCATTGTCTTGTAGAATAAGGATTTCTTCTAACTGCCTCAAACTTTTCTTTTGGATGGTTCATCTTTCAACTCTTTGAGTGTCTATAAACACAGTTTAGTAAATCTATTGTTGAATCCAAGCAATCCTCTTCTTATGTACCACATTGGACCTGCTGACAAGGCCTTTCCTCTTCCATTGGAGGTTACACGATTTTCTGTTTCACATGTACCATCATATCCCTGTAGTGTTTACTCTACGAGCTGTCATCGATGTGGTCAAGTGTTTGGTTGTATGTATGTACCCCTCTCCCTCCATCCTGACTGCCTCACTCTAGGATACCTGGAAACCACAAGGTTTGTTTGAGTTGTTGATGGCCATTTCTTGCTCTCGTGTGTCTCTAATGAGTTGTACCTTATACGTATCTTTTACCAGCTGTATACAGTGTGTGACTGATGTAGTGCATTGATTGTATGCGAGGCAATCCCTATAATTATCAAAATCAGACATATTTTGTTGAAGTATTCATTGCACTTGTCCATAGCTGCTCCATCCATGATGTCATCCTGTTTGGTTCTGAAGTGAGCATTGGCTGTCTTAGCTGCAATAGGACTACGGCTACACGGGTGAGTCAGTGGACATACGTAGGACCTCCTGGTGTCACCATTTCAAATGTGGTTGCCAAGACAACAAGCAGTGGAATCTCACTATAATGTACCTTTTGGAGGAACAGAGAAAGTTTCTTTTATTGAAACTTTACAAGTCTGGTTCTCTGATTGACTATTTTGTTTAATAAGGTTCCACCATATAACCCTTCTTGTGCTACTAATGGCATAGTTTTAAAATTATTAATTATTTTACGTATTAAAATTATTGTGCTCTTAAGTAAATAAAGAGTTCAAGAGGGTAATTCCATTTTATCTATTTTTACTAATACCAAATTTAATGTAGTCACATTACCATTACTGTTTCTATGGCAACAGTATTACATTATATTCCATTGAAACATGATTATAGAAACTTCAGCTGGTTAGAAAATTATCTTTATGCCTTTGTTGATTGATATAGGAATGTTTTCTTTGTAGTTCACTTGAGTACAGCTGTCTTTACACATTTTATGGGTACATCTGTATACATTTGAGTGCAGCTGTCAGCATGTATTTAATTACTTCCTGTAAATAGGGTTTTCATTATGGTCAGACACATACTGTATGGTGCTGTCAATGTCATCAGAAGATGACTTTGAAGTTTGAGAACTGTCGCTTTTTAGAGCACAATTCTTCTGTCAATGTTATCCCTAATTTGGCCTCTAAAGAGAGTAATATGAAGAAGAAGAAGAAGAAGGAAGACTTTCAGATAAAAGAGGGTAGACCTCTGCCCTCCAAAGGAACTTGTGAACACTACAAGAAGAGTTTCAGATGGCTAAGGTAAGGTGGCAATGGAACTGATTCTCTATTGTGTACAATGTACTATAGTGTTGCCCTAGGTATGGTTGATTATTTCTGTACCACTTGTTATTACACTGCTTGAAGTAGTAGTTTAAGTAGCCCAATACAGGATTAACAAAAGATTCCCGAGGCCACTGAAGAATGGTGAAATTCCCAGAAACAGCTGTCTGGCCCAGTGGAGTAAAAAAGAAAGAGAAGACTCTTGTATCCTCATCCCAAGCTTTCACCAGGTTTAGTTCCCTATAGGCTTTTTAATTTATTATGGAGTAGGCATAGCCTGTAGGAAAATGTGTATTGGTTATATGTCACAATACAGTGTTCATACATTTCAATGTGTAATGTTGTCTTCTTCTGAAGGTTCCCCTGTTGTGGTAAAACCTTTCCTTGCGATGTATGCCATGACTCCAAAGAAGATCATCTATATGAGAGAGCAAATAGAATGATATGTGGACATTGCTCAAAAGAACAGGTTTGTATTCATATTAATACTACTTATTTGTAACTTTTCTTTGTCATGGAATCATACCCACCTACCCTTCACAGGGCCACACCCTCTTATCCTTTACAGGGTCACACCCTCTTATCCTTCACAGGGCCACACCCTCTTATCCTTTACAGGGTCACACCCTCTTATCCTTTACAGGGTCACACCCTCTTATCCTTTACAGGGTCACACCCTCTTATCCTTTACAGGGCCACACCCTCTTATCCTTTACAGGGTCCCACCCTCTTATCCTTTACAGGGTCACACCCTCTTATCCTTTACAGGGTCCCACCCTCTTATCCTTTACAGGGCCACACCCTCTTATCCTTTACAGGGCCACACCCTCTTATCCTTTACAGGGTTCCACCCTCTTATCCTTTACAGGGCCACACCCTTACACCTTGCAATGTCCTAAACTTGAAATCAATTTAGTGCAGTAACACTTCTTCATTTATCTGGTACTTACACCTTGTATCTTGAAAGGCTATATCAATACTAATTAGTTCAGATGGGCCCTTCAGTTCAGTCGTACAAGTGCCCGCTTCACATTTACCACTCACGCCATACAAGTTAATAGAGTTACTAATATGGCTGTACAGATGTGGTATCCTCTTATTCATCTAAAGACCGTTAGCTCTTTAGTCAGTTCACCCTTATTCTCTTAGTGTTTAGCATGTACAAACAGATGTTCTGCTTGGTTTGTTTTTCACTTTCTGTTTTAGCTCAATTTAGTAGAAGCCAATTGTAACTGGTGAAAACTATAAGTTTTATACTTGCATTAGACCCTTATAAGCTGTTTTGCTTGATTTACCTTTTGTTAAATATTTAGTTTTCATGATTAAATTTAATAATAAATTTAGACTTGACCTGTGCTAATGCTTTGACCCACTTTCTACTTCACTTTAACCTACTGTGTGCATTGCACTGCTTAATCCAATTATTTAAGTCTGACTATCTTTGAAATCTAGCTGTTTAGTAAATTATTTGAAGTAATCTTAATACCGTATCAATCTGGGCCTTTTGGAGTCCTGCTCTGTAGTTTTAATTACTAATTAATAGACCAATAGTAACTATAATGATATTTTGTGTATTAGGTGTATAGTGCTGATAAGCCTTGTGTGTGCTGCAAGAGCTCTCTGACAGGCAGTCTTCAAACAGCCTTTTGGGAGGGTGGACAAGGGTGTCGTAACAAGCTTAAGATGAGCAGGTAAGAAAGTCCCTCCTTGGGAATGGATGAACTGAAGCAGTTGATTCTACCAGTTTTCAATTAAACCCCAGTGGACAGTCTAACTTGTTAACACCTACCTGACTGTCTCTTGGATCATAAGTAATTTTTATTTTATATTACATTGCTTATATCAGCCTCCAAAGTTGATGTTTCCTCTTCGGAACATGCTGTCACCCTGTGAACTCATAAAGTACAAGTATGCAGTGGGAAAATCAAGTTCTGCTGTTGCACTTGTATTAGTGTGCCTCTTTCTCTTAGCTGCTCTTACAAGTCAAATGCCTTTCACTAACTGCCCAATGTGTAGACAGACAGTTTGTTAGGAAATGTATGTAGTGTGTAGAATATGTGTATATATGGTTTTCTGTATCCAAGGTCCATAGTTGTACTGATTACCTGCTCCTTAGACTACTGACAATCATCTAGGCTGCTAATCATCTGTGTCGTAAGAGACTGGTAGCGTTCTTGATGACCTTGGTAAAGGATCCAATTGAGTTGACTTTAAACTCGATTGATGCTAATTTGATTGAGTCGAGACAGTAACCTGAATTTGTGGTAAAATGATGTAATTTGATATCAATTCTCTCCCCTTTTGGTTTTCACCAATATTTTGTGGAGTATCAGTATTTACATTTATATTTTATTCTTCTAGAAATGAAGGCAGAAAGTACAAGAATAGTAATAAAACAGTTTGTAAGAAATTAGAAAGAGTGGGAAAGAAGACTCCTGACAAATAACATGAAATCTTTTTTGTTTAGGAAACTATTATAGTTGCTAAGGTGTGATTTCAATCCTTGTGTAGATGAATATGATGTGTTTAGCTATCCGGTGGATGACCATCTCCTTCAAAGCGTAATGATGTCACCTTTTAAGCTCTAAGAAAGGCTTCATGCAACGCCCACGCTAAGCCGTATGGTGCCGTACGTGCGTATTCATTTGCGGTTAATCGACTTCCTTAATTTGAAAATTGTTTGTATTTGTCCATACTTAGCAGTGCGAGGACCGAACGATATAGTCAGAGCGAAAATTAAAAGTTTAATTCTGCGGAAAGGAGAGAAGTATATTTAGTGGTACTGGATTGAGCATGATCTGGAAAGAAGTATCTGTGTTCTTCTTTTGTATCCTACATTTGACAACTTGTTTCAGTAAGTTTCTACTCTATTATTATTATTGCACTTCGTTCCGAAACTATAGGAATTTTGGTGACCTGTAAATATAATCGTCGTATAAATTTATTATAGAATATTATATAGCTATAGGCTATAGAAAAATACAATAAATTGCTTATACTGAAAATCCCTGTTACTAATTAAGCTCCAGATGTTGTGACTACGTACACTTCTATGCGGGATCTTAAGCTTACTGTGCGCAACATTTGGCTATGATGCTACCTGCATGCTGCACGTGCATGCCCTGATATCGATATCGATCTTTTTTTTTGGGCTATAAATACATCTCGCTTATACCGACCATATTATATCGAGTATACGTTACACCTCAGTCGTGTAATAAAGCATTATTTACAAAGAACTTAATGCCTTGTTGTTTAGTACTAAGTGCATAGATTTAATTGTATATCCATCCAAGCAGCATGACTGTACATGGTACAAGTCTTTAGTTACAGGAGAGTTTCCCACTAAAGTGTAGGAAAGTTAACTTTCACCTGTTGCTAGAGACCCTCTACAGTACTTTTATCAAGATGTACATCTTTGCTTAAATTATTCCACTATAAACTGGACCAATACATGGCATGATGCACTCCTCCTTATATACAGCATAGATGTAGGTGCACCAAGTTGAACATTTATATTAAAAGCATGGAGATTCTGGACAATCATTTTACAATATATATAACTAAAACTTGTCAATTACATAGACAGTTCATTAAAATGTAGAATATTAACAATGTGTCAATATGTACATAGCTTTTAGTTTGGTATATTTAAAAAGGCTTAAAATCTGAGTTTAAATGTTTATATAGTTATTTATATACTAAAGTCACTTTTAATAAGATTTGTAGATTGTAGTCATTGAATTAGTGTTAATTAGATACCAAATTTAAAGAATCTAGTAAACTATATTATATTCATTCTTGTATATACCAACAAATTAAAGCTATCCTTTCTATAACTCTTAAAATTTCATATTAATGGGAGCAGTTCAATAATATTGAACCTTTGGTTATGCATAGCTAACCATACTGTGATTCATTGTTTTGATACACTGAGTGATGTAATTATAACCAAGTAATCAAACACATCTCAAGAAAATAATATATATATAAATGCCAATAATTAAATGTTCGCTGCTCATATATAGCACTACCACCTGAGGCTGATGAAAATGGAGACTCAGATGTTAATAATCAAACTGATACGGTAGAGCCAACACAACCAACCCTTCCTGACCTCGATCAGTACATTGTTGACATCAGTGTCGATCCATATTCAGATTACAGTGTTGCTGTAAAGTGGATAATTCCAAAAGCATTGGAGAATTTTACCAACTACTTTGAATATCAAATATTTTGTTGGCAATCTTCAGGAGATGGTAAAGCCATCTTTCAGAATGACAATATTACCAAAATCCCAGTTAACATAACAGGTATGATTTACAGTTCACTGTACCCAGATATAAATTTGATTTTAAATTTCAATCTAACTACTTACACATACATTCCACATTAAATTTAAACATTTAATATTTTCTATTATCACTGACTCGTCTCAATAGGATTAAGCGCTGGTGTTCCTTACGAATGTACTGTCAGCTTTAAAAACTTATTGATACCTGATGATCAGTCCTTTGATGTGATAGAAACAACAGATGTAATGTTCTTCTCCAGAGAACTTGGTCAGTTTATGCTACACATGTAACATATATATGTATATGTAGTGCGTATTATATACATGAAGTATATGGTTTAAGAAGCCCTATGGTATATATATTCAACTGGTAAAAGGTCACATCTAGGTTTTTCTGTCTTGAGGTGTTCCGCATGTGATACCACAGATACCCATGCACTCTTCAATTAGAAACCTTTCTCACTATAAAGGGTAGATAATAATCAAATTGACTAGGCAGATGAATCCTTAAGTCTTTTGAGGTTCAGCCAAATGGTGCACAGACACAGTTTAGAGCTTCATATCATTTTATAATGATCTAGATAGTGTAATTAAAGCCCTCTAAAGACAATTTCACTATTATATATACAGGTGCTATATGTCAGTGGATCTAATTTAGTTTCTTTTATACGTGTTGTAATAATAAAGTATATACATATACTCATCATGCATATTTATTGCCATACTCCTGTAGAACCTCTACATGATGTTAGTGTCACCAATTTAAAAGTCACAATGGGGGATGGTAAAACGGTTGTATTAAGTTGGAGGGAGCCAAGTTATAGTGAGGTCAGGGGTTTTCCCCATTATCGAATTGTTGTGTATGAGGGAGAACTAGACAGAGAGCAATCAGCAGCAGCATTTCTTTCTGCACTGGAACAGTTAAATGTGGTTCACAACATAACATTGAGGGGAGTTTCCAGTACTACAATATCTGGGATCGACCCTAAAAAAAGCTATCACATCAGAATGCAAGTATTTAATTCAGCAGGTGAATCAGGATGGACATATCCTAGTAAGTACAAGGATATTGCATATGTAATTAACTTATCAAATTTTATAAGGAATTCTTGTATATAAATTGAATTTGTGCATGCAATGTGTTGACCTACGTATTACATTATTATGAGTAGAGTAAGGAAGTGATAAGTTTATATGCTTTGGCTATAATAGAAACAATAGCGTGTAATACGTGTCACCACTCAAAGAAATCTGCGGCCGATGGAGGGTATCTGACTAGTGGAGATATTGCAGGACTGGTTATTGGCTTCCTTCTGATAATTACTATGGTAGTGGTATCAGCGATATTACTTGCAGTCATATATGGATCGTAAGTCATGCGACATGTGTATAGCATGCTTTTAGTGATAGCTTAACAGAGTAGAGTTTAAAATTGACATATTTTCTACATGTTACCACTTAAGTCCTGGTAATATGTTTTCATGTTAAATTTAACTTTTTTCCAGTTGATATATAAAATGATTAACATTCATAATTATATATATATACAAAGGATGAGCTAAGGTGATAGATCCATGAACACATTATATTGCAATTTGTTTCCTATAACTAATGTCATTAAAGAATAAATAAATAAAACTAATATTATGTATTAGTTATACACTATTAGTTATACACCATCCCTAGGCTTTTCAACGTTTACTGAGTTATCGGTGGGATATCGCATTGCATGACTATAACAAGAGGCCAATGTGCCTCTTATTATGGTTATACAATGGTTGTGGGATATAATTTGCCTTGGTTGTCCCAACAATGGGGTGTATACGTATACATAGTTAATCTTATTGATGGAGACCTACAGATCGAAACATTCAATATAGCTCGATTTTCGTTGAAGATACAGTAGCTCCAATAAACTTATCTATCATAGTTAATCTTATACGTACAGTGTATATTAGTTTTTTAATTGTTATATTATATTTGACACAGTTATAAGAGGAAGCTGCGCTATGCCCATGCTGCCAACGAGAGAGAGCCCATTGTTGTAAGAGACAATCAGAATGATGACCTTGAAGACTTTGCGGAAGCATAAAGATGCATCATTTGATATGGAAAAACCTACTGAATTGTACAATTAAACATGTTCACTGCCTGCAATCACTGGTTATTAAATCCACAACACTTAATGTATATCCCACACTTTTCATCCTGTAAAAATCTGTATAACAGCTGTGCAATGAACAAAAATGTGTGTCAGTTAATCAAGGTATTGAAAGAATAACCAAATATCTCACGCAAAGATTACCTATAAATACAACAATTATAGATTATGATCAACAATCATTTGATTATGGATTTATAATATTTATTATAAATTATATTCATAAAGTACAGCACATTCAAGAGAATGATATAATATATAGAAATATAGCTGTGATTTGGTGATCATGTTTAAATGTTATGTTTGAGGGTTAGACATTTGCTCTGATTGGCTCTTAGCCTCAACCAAGATTGACTTGGCACCCTGACTGAGTAGTACTTCAGCCAAATCCTGACCCACACTAGAACCTTCAGCACACAAGTTTTCAAAACTCCTCTCTGCCCAGCCAATAGACAATTTCTTTGCAATACAATGTTCCAATTTCTTTGATCCATCTAAACTGAATACTGCCCCATGTATCTTTAAAGTCCCTTCCTTTATGCTTGAGTGTACTCCAACTGGTACGCTGCAACCACCTTCAAGGATATGAAGGAATGCACGTTCAGCACAACAGGACACTACAGTGTCTGCATCATTCAGGCAGCTCAACATCTTGATAAGCTGGGAATCACTCCGCCTTGTTTCTACACCAAGGGCTCCCTGACCTACTGCATACAAGCAAAATGAAGGATCCAACTTCTGTGATATCTTATTCTGCCATCCCATTCTCTCTACACCTGAGGTCGCCAACACGAGAGAAGCATAGTCACGTTCCTCTTCCAGCTTCCGAAGCCTGGTGTTTAGATTACCTCGCACCGTTTTAAATTGCAGGTGTGGACAATTTCGCCTCAACTGTGCAATCCTCCTGAGAGAGCTGGTCCCAATGACGCTACCAGGAGGAAGGTCCTGAAGGGTCTTTCCGCTATTCTTTGGTGACATCAACACTGCATCTGTGGGATCATCCCTCTTATAAATAACAGCTATGTACAGGTCAGGGGAAAGAGTTGTCGGTACGTCCTTCAGCGAATGCACTATCATGTCAATTTCATTTGAGACTAACGCAAATTCTAGTTCTTTGGTAAAGAGGTTCGTGCTTCCGATATGTTGAAGAGCGCGGTCTTGGATCTTATCTCCGATTGTACTCATAGTTGTAATAGTAAATTCGACCTCAGGATAGCATTTTTGCAAAGCTGCAACGATTGTCTTTGTTTGGATCATTGCCAGTTCGCTAGAACGGGAACCGACGCGAACTCGTGTTAGTGCTTCCTCGGCAGCCATTTTGATTTGAAAGGTCAAACGATTATCGAACTTTTTAAAAAGTATTTATATTCAGTGATTGTAGGGAGTTCCCATTATCAAAAATCAAAATTGCTAGCGAAGCATTGAAACAAATTTTTATACTTTTGCCGGTCAAGCAAGCGTTCGACACCACTAGAGGTACCTCAGGTAGAGATTGTCAAATCTTTTTAGAGTAAGCACTTCACACAGCAAGCCCCTGTTGTTTGGTGTCTATTTCTGAGCATTCATTATACTGTAGCTTCTTTCTATTTCTGTATAGATCGAAAAGGCGTTCTCGTCAAAGAAACTTACATTGTCATGAACTCCACAGAGAAAACTATTAAAGAGGTAAGGTTGATCGTAGAGTTAGTTTTAGACCCGTGGGTCAGTTAAATTGGAGGGACGCACAACCCGAAGCATCTTTAATAAACTTAAGAGTATTAGTTTGGTGTGGCAGATATAATATTTCTATAGCCTCTTGTCAGCTGAACTGTCCGTGTAAGTTGATAGTAATTAGGTTAGAGAGTAAACGCTTCTACATTCTCGCGATCATAACACGATGTATCATAGCGTACACTCGTTTAGAAACAGTATCATAACTATTGCTGAAATACTAAGTTTATTTTGATAATTACTATGACATTTAATGGTAGATAACTACTTAATTCTACAGCTGAACTACTGTGTATTCAAACCTACTCCATTTCAAATGTCATTGGTAGCCTAATTGTTAATTCACAGGGTCCCAAATGTAGGAGTGCCTGTTATCATGTTAATATTGCTGGGCCATTGGCTGCCTGATAACTACAGATGACATTTAAATGTGTAGACTTTGTTTATTAATTTAGATATTCCAGTTCATATTTGAGTTGATACACCTGTGAGTATATAGTCAGTATATATGGGTTCAGATTAAGTTCACCCTCCTGTGATATCATGTGTTTATAAAACTAACTTTAAAGAATACACCTGCCAAGTCTAATTTATACTGAGGAAAGTGTTTAACTTTCACTGAAGAACTTTGGAAGTTCGTTTAAATTATATATAATCAGCCACATTAAGTGCTTAAGTGGCTATTCTAATGTATATTGGCTGTATTATGTGTTTTGTAACATAGACTTATTTGTATTGCCATATATATGGAAAGTATAAGTACAGTATTGACTGAATGCCCAGACATTTAATTGGAGTATTGATGAATGGCCATTTAATAATGTATGAATGTAATTGTACATGTAGTATAGCACATTTGTATGGCACACTAGGTACTTGGGTAATTTTGTAAGTCCAATAGGAGAGGGTGATTCCTTTTCTTTCTGATTAGAGGAAACCATGTTGAATTAGTCTCCTTCCTGTTAAAAGTTATTTGGGCTGTCATCAATCACTGCTGTACACAAGTCATGATGTGTAATACTTGTATGTGTAAATGTATGTCGACAGCACTCATTAAATATGCCAAAGAGTAGCTCAGCAGAGGAGACTGCTTGAGATTGACCTGGCAACTCTCTCATTATTAGTATTGTATTACATCATTTTGAGCAATCTTTGAAGTACATACATAAGTAGGCATACATACACTTCCTCAATTTTAATCTTTAATTATAATGTTGTAATTCTTTTAAGATGCTACTTTATTAGAATCTGCTTCATTTGCATTACTATCCAACCATGCAAATATCCTTTATAGTCTAACCTGTATGACCCAATTTCCTCAATAATGCATTAACACATCTGATTATGGGGAGGGAAAATTTGGTGAACATTAGGATCATAAGCTCTATGTGATGTGTGTTGGTAATGTCCTGGTTGAGATGGTCAGATCACTTCCTACTCATATGAGAGGCACTCAAGTATGTACAAAATAGATAATTAATACAGTAATCGTTTGTCCACCTAGATGTATGTATGTAGTTATGATAGGTACATAGATAGATAATCTTCCATTGAGTTGTATATCATATGCAGTAACTAATGGATTGTCAGAAGTGTCTACTGCGTCTGTAGTCTCCCTTCCTTAGTTCCCATGACTGCTATCTTACCTATCCAACTGACACAAAGAGACACCTTTCACATCCCTATATATCGCTAGTTATTAGAATGTTAAGAATTTGCACACTGCAGTGTTTGATTAAGTTTCAGTGTAAAAGGAAAGGAAAAATATTTGAGTCATAGGATTTCCCAGGCAACATGATCTAAATTCCTTTGCAGAGAACAGAGCTTGCAGTGGTAGCTCCGTGTGCCATTGCAAGTGTCTGGTTCTGCTATAAATATACTTCATGTCTTTGGGCATGCATGTCTAATATTTGTGACATGTACTGTGGTATTAGGTAGTGTACAGTGAGTGGTTAAATGTGTTACATGCTCAATTTGTGTATTTCATTGTGGCATTCACATTACACTCAAAATGGGTTGATAGTTGGAACTGTGTTCACGAATGCTGTGTTGCCACTTACACTAGTGTTTATGTACATGGAGAGGTGTTTCTTGGATATTTATGTACTAGTTCTTCCTCACCTCACTAGAGTCATACAGAGAAGATTGGTGTTCGTTCTCTGCGGACGACACTGACAGATCTCCAATTTGCCCTTCATAGGAAACACACTGCTGAGTGTGACATTCTGGATGACATAAAGTAAGCTAGTACATGTCAATGCAGTCACATGACTGTCATGTGATACTCATATTAGGTAGACATTTTACCCCTACCTAAATGTACAAGTAGTGCTAGCCCAATATAATAGGAGTAGATATTCAAAGTAATAAAACTAGTATGTACAATTAGAACTTAGATGTACCTGGTACTCTGACCAGAAGACTTCCTCGTCAGATGTCAGAGTACATGATCTCATTTGATATTAGGAACTTCCTCAGACAGAGAGCTGAAATAGAGAGATCCTACCATCAAGTAAGTACCAAATTGAGTGCTAGCTTCTAAATATGTTACTCACATATGACATCACATACATATAATGTAATACTGTTGATAATTTATAAATTCCTTTTAAGTAGGTACGTATGTATATACTTACAAATATGGTATTAATATATTTTATTCACAAATCACTGAATAGTGTATCATTTCCTAAGAGATGTATATATAAATGTCATTTTTGTATTTTGTATGCTTGTGTAAGGCAATACAAATGGAATGTGTGGCTAATTAATCTAATAGCTCTGCTAGGTTGGATCTTGAGAATGTTCCCACAGATGGGAGAGCATTAGACTCTCTATCTGCATGTCACTCCCTCCTCTCATCCTAACCCTCTCCCTCTCCCTCTCCCTCTCCCCTCTGTAGAGCTTACTGAAGTTGACACAGACTCATTTACAAAAAAGAAGTAAATACTCATCTGCACCTGAGATAGATGGCTTCCCAAGAAGCCAACACAGGTAAGACTAATATAGCAGCATAACATTACACCACATGCTACTGTCGGCCATCTTGTTCTGTATAAAGGACATGCTGATATACTTGTGCATGTATGTCATATTATTCATATCCTGTGTATGTATGTGTGAAGGGGTGTGGTTGAAGTGTGGAAGATGTTATTAGAGGTGACAGAGAGTATGGCTACTGAAAGAGTGAAGCTTACAGACGACGTTTGGGAGAAACTGGCAAATGAGGCAAAGAATTATAAGAAAGAAAAGGAAGCCATTTTCAAAAGAGTAAGTGTTAGTGACATACGTAGCTGCATACGTATGTGTGTATGTGTAATCTCAAGTCAAACTCATAGTTGCATTCCTGTTGGAAAAATTTCACTGTATAATTAAGCCATTTTTAGAACTAACTGCATTGTTGCAAGATGGTATGATTTACGTACATACGTACATACATACTGTATGTGTGCACCCAATGTTTAATATGTGATGGACACTTGAGTGAGAATCACTTGTTTTTGTATTTCAGCAAAGTGAAGTAGCTTCGAAGCTGAGTTCAGATGTCTTAGACAGTGTAAAGGAAATGCTGAAGGTCTGTAATTGTTGTTATTCACTTTGGATTTAACACATGTTTTGTTAAGTGTTTTGTTGTCTGTCAATTAGATTGTAGTTATCAGCTGCTGTGTATTGTAATCGTCTCTGTACTGCCCCTGAAATAGATTGATGACCCGTCTCCTCTGTTTGTAGAATAAGAAGTCTTACCATGAACTGGAAAAAGTTACTACAGATATCAGACAAAAATATCAAGAAGTAGAATCAAGGTAAATTTGTATGTAATGACCCACCATAATAGCACATGTACTGATAGTGAGATATATCTATGCAGATGGAAGAAGAAAGATTTAAAGGTTTTTGAAAGCAAAACATCACTTGAAAAGGCATATTCTAAAGTTAGTAAATAAAGCTACATATTATAGTGATGCATGTACACTTATGTAACTTGTTCATGTGGACTAGTTATGTACACACGCACGTATGTGAGTGAGTGTGAATGTAGGATCTTCTCATTTCTCACTCCTTGTAGACCACAGATAGATTTAAGGATGGCCAGAAGAGATCTACAGTTGCCAGAAACAATTATCTTCTCGAGCTGGCTGCAGTCAATACTCGTTTAAGAAGGTTTTACACTGAAGATTTGTGTAATGTTATGAAGGTGAGGATGACACTGCCTTCCATTTAACTTGGAGTTTACATACCCCTTAGTGGTACAGAAAAAATACACAAAAATTGTTATAATAATTGTTTACTTTGCGTTTCTATTCCTCTGCCTCCCTCTAGGAAATGGATGGCCCATTTTATGATAAAGTACAGTTGTACTACACAAAGTATGCATCGTCAGAGCTAGAGGTTTGCATGGAAATAAAGGAACGTCTGGAGACACTGAAACACGAAGCATGTCTGGTAATGTCTTTGCTACTGTAGGTATCTCAGTAGTAGTGCTACGTTAGCGTGAATTTTCTCTTCTACTCTTCTCAGGTGTCAAGGAATTATGTGTTGAGCTGTTTTCTTTTAAAATTTCCCGAGTTTGCTCACATGGCCCAGTACAACTTTGAGCCTTTCGGACAAGATCAGGTGACTGCCCTGTGTAAGGACCACGGAGCTGAGATATACTTGCAGAAGAATGCCAGAAAGTGGGCTGGAGAGCTGATACAGGAGGAGGCACAGATATTGGAGAAGAACAAGGCTATCAGAGGATTGAGATCTGTTTCTGTAGCATACACAAAGGTATGTACATATTAGGACTGTTTGCATGTTCCTTGTGGACGGTAGCATAATTGTGTTTATGTTTTATAATTAGATTTGTATGTTGTTATGTATTATACAATGAAACTTGTATGAAAGGTCACTTCTTTATGATTGTTGCTATATAACTTCAACTGGTTGTTTTGATAAAGTCTAATTTTATTTACACAACAATATTTCTGCATACATTTAAACCTTGATAATCCGGTCATCTGTCTAATGTGGCCAGATAAATTACTGTAGGTATGTAAGTCCCACAGGTGACCAGATTAGACCAGTTCCACAGTCTAGTAATGCATATTTTCCATATGTACATTATTACAGTAACTATGACCATGGAATCCACAGTTACAAATATAAAAATGTACATACGTATACCATACATTATATAATTGTAATGTATAGAATCCTGAGTTTGGGACTACGGATGCTTGTAATGAAGCTCAGTTGAAGATAGACCAGTTACAAGAAGACATTAGAAGAGCTGAGATACAGAAAGAAATAATTGAAGTAAAATTAGAGCAGATTAGACAAGCTGGAGGTATGTAGGTATAGCACACACTGTGCAAATAGTATATGTGTGATAGAGCATCATTGTATGTATGTGTGTATATATATGTAATTGATGAGGATTGTAATACTGTAGTGGATGTGGAGAAGTGGATTGCTAAAGCAAGAGAAGGCACCAAACCGAAGCAACATTTGGGTGTCCGTGAGTACCTCTCTTATTTTTGTATCTGTATATTAATTTAGTTAATACTCGTTCAAATTATCACAGGACTAGATACGTATATCATTATTCCATGATAGCTCCTTTTTGTAACTTTAACAAGTTGTATAATTATTATGCAAATAGCTCAACTGTACCCTACAACTTGAGAAAATCTAAATTTGGTGTATAGGAAATCTTAGTCATACGTACCAATCTTACCTTTAGTCATACGTACCAATCTTACCTTTAGTCATTAGTCCAGGAAAATAGTATTCTATTCATACATTTCCTAGAACTCATACGTCAATCATATCTATAGGAAAATGGTGTTTTTATAAGCTACTATGTCTGTATTGACTTGTGTTCCTGCAGCTAACCACACTGGTACGCCACTGGGTTCGCTGGACAACCTGTTGGATGGGGAGCGCTCCGAAGTCTATTCCACTGCTGACCCCTTTGACACCCTGAGTATGGCATCCACTAGCAGTGCACAGAGTTCTACTGCCGCAAAGATGTGTGTAGCTTTATACAGTTACAAGGTAATGGTTTATATATAAAGACACACAATAACTGGCGTAGGCAAATCAATATTATAGCTGATGAAGACCTATGTATGGGTCTGTCAAAGTGATTATTATTTATTGCTCAAGCTCAAACAAGTACCATTGAGCATACAAGACTTCTTTTAAAGGTTTGGGAAGGAGCCTTGCTTGAAGATAGTTAAATTGCCAGTTTTAATAGTAAACAAACAAACATATTGAACTAGGTTACTGTATCTGTAGGCGAGGAACCATGATGAGTTGAACATAACTGAGGGAGAGATCCTGGACGTCCTAGACTGGGATGATGGGGAAGGATGGACCAACGTTAGTCCCATAAATAGACTGTATGTGGTATACCATTCTCTATGCAAGTGTGTTTCATTGATGATGGAAAGTTGATGGTTAACACTTTGTTTAACAATTAACATTACCATACACATGTAATGTTTATAGTACGTGTATTCATGAAAGAGTGAATAATTGTTTGAAAATATTGCATGCACCCACCAGCCCAGGAACCAAAACAATTATTCACTTTTTCATCATAGCTTTGCACCAACTAACTCCCTTACTTCATAGTTAGTATATTCATCATTTGTATTTTCTTTCATTTCTCAGGGACGGAACAAATATGGTCTGGAGGGGTATTTCCCCATGAGCTATGTTAAGCCGTACTTCCCCAGCCGCCCGTCAACTCCCCCCGGGAGCAGCACACAGAGTCCAAGTGGGTGTGAGCAAACTGACAATCCTGAAATTAGCCATCAAGGTTTGATCGTGTGATCCTTTGTGTATATGAATATTAATAGTCTCATATTCACAGAGGATCCTTTTTGCTTTCTTTGAGAATCAATTTGCACTAATTTGTACATATATACGTACATATGTATGTACATGTAGAACTGGCCTTACATTTTCGAGTAAATTAGTATCTGTATCTACACACGAGGCTGCAGATGTTACTAGTCTAATGCTGTTCCTTTGCAGTCAATGGAAAGACCAGTTCTCCCAGGCCGTCTTCTAAAACATTTCTACGAGCTCTTTACACCTACGAGGCTGTCACAGAGGAAGAGCTCTCCTTCCAAGAAGGCTCAATAATTGAGCTCTTAAGGACGGATGATAATGATGTTGATGATGGATGGTGGGAGGGGTCATATTTGGGCAAGGTGGGCGTGTTCCCAAGCATTGTTGTGGAAGTTCTCGGAGGTACTGCCAGTAATGGAGTGGATGTGAGTGATCAATTTGAAGGATACTGTTTGAGCTGTGTAATGTATCCATTAACCTGTTTGTATAACGTTGATGGGATTGCCCAATAGCTGTTATGTATATAGGTGTGAGTCTTGTTTGTAGAGGTGGCTGTGGCTTATTTGTAATTTATTTTTTGTTTAGCTCACAAGTGACAGTGATCGCCACTCCACAGCATCGTCCACCTCAGATAATGCAGTCCCACTGGATCCTCCGCCCATCTCAGTGGAGCCCCCACTCACCCCGATAGAGAACAGTCTGCCTTCCACACTCACAAGAGGAACACCAAACGACACACTGACCAGACACGGACCCAACCAAACTAGCCTTAACAGTGGTTATGACTCATTTGATGAGGATGAGGATGGCTTGGTATAAGTCATTTATTATAATTATTTCAACTACTGTATGTTGTTTCTGTACTTGTGTCATTGAATTGCATTTTTATTCACTATTCATTGTAATTCAAATCACTGCGCCATAAACATGTAGATAGCAACTGGCAGCTCAACGAGGTCTCGCGGGCCAGACCTTTGTTGATCATATGACCACTTTTCAAGAAAATGGGTGATTCGGACGAACGAGCTCGATTGTTGAAAGATTTTGAGGAGAAATCTTCTATTGGAAATCAGAGTACTGATGAGTACGTTTAAAATCATATGACGTGAGGTTCCCTAATGTACCGCTTCCTTAGGTCGTTTACTAGGCTTGTCAAAGAGGGAGAGTCTAACAATGCAAGCACTAGCTCACAGTCAATTACAAAAAAGGAAAGGCGATCATATATACGAAGATGGCTGTCAATTGCCATCATTTATTTCACCATGTTTATGAGTTCAGTCAGTAAGTTGGCACATTAGCATAGGCTATAGGTCAGTGGAGTATGTGTCTCCAAGATCATAGGAGATTCAGTTTTAATATCAAGTTCTATTTCTAAAGTACTTTATTGATTCTCCTTAAATTTATGCAAGATATACAATGTACATACTGTTAATGACAATTAATCTTATTATATTATATTATATTATTCATTTTTTATTTATTATTACATTGCAAGATATTATTCCATCTTCCAGTTCCATGACACAAGGCATATGTTATCCTGTATCTTCCCTCCTCTTTGTTTATGGTAGCATTTTCAATCGTTTTATCTTCACTCTGGCCATATCTACTAGAAGTGAGTTTGTATATCACATAGGGATAGAGTGTGTCTACAGTATTTCTATGTATGTGTCATGTGTCTGCTGCTTTAGGTTGATGCCACCGTCACAACTGAGTTCCTTGGTGGTGTGGTTGCCGTATACAGCGTGGCTCAGTTGATTGCTTCCCCAGTCTTTGGGACTTGGTCTGATTACCGTCCTGTCAAGGAGCCCTTACTCATTTCCATTTCCATCAACATACTGGCCAACATTGCATACTCTTATGTTGGGGCTGTCCCTTCCGGTGGCAAGTGGGTGATGATGATGTCAAGGTTTTTTGTGGGATTTGGAGCAGGTTAGATATATGTACTTAAAATGCAGAGATTTTATATTGTTTCAAGGGGTGTATATCTGTACTATTGGCTCTAAGGGAATGTGGCTGTAGCTAGGGCATATGTGTCAGGAGCTACTTCTTTACAAGAGAGAACTGGAGCAATGGCTGGAATATCAGCTTGTCAAGCACTGGGATTCATCATAGGACCCGGTAGGTATGACATCGAGCATACCACTTCGTAGCTGTTGCCTAAGCACCTCTCTATGTATCACGAGATTGGCCCTCATCTGTTAATACTTCATAGAGAATTTTGTAGATAGTGACTGTAAATCTATAAATGTCTATATTCCCTTAAAATTATTAGAGATATGAATTTAGTACTTGGTAAGCTTTAATGTGTTTCCCCTTTAATATATGGAGCGTGTATCCCCATATATGGAGTGTATGTGGAATGTGTATGCCCATATATGGAATTTGTGCTTGTTCATCATCTTCTGTAGCACTCGGACTTGCCTTTCAGCCACTTGAAAACCATCCCCTCACAATCCCAGCCATAAAGTTTACCCTCAGCTTGTACACTGGACCAGGCTTTCTCTCTGCCCTCCTGGGGCTGGTCAATCTGGTTTTACTCATATTTCTGTTCAAAGAGTATAGAATTTACACCAAAGTTAACAAAATAAGTTGTAAATGTAGAAGAAGAAGTTCGGAAGAGGAGAATGAGAAAGGTTGTTATTGTCCTACCTCAGCTGTAATTTCTTAATAAAGTCTCTTACATGTTGTATCTGTAAGATATTAATAACTGGCCTGTCTCCAAATATTCACTTAGTGTATGTACGTACATGTCACTGTGTATGATTTATCAATGCAGATGATGTAAGGGTTCCATCAGTTGGAGAGATAAAATATGGTCCCTCCAGGTTATCCAGATGGCAGCGTCTGAGGGCTAAATATGATCTTACTGCGGTAGCTGTTTCAATCAGTCTCTTCTTTGTGGTACTCTTCATATTTGCAATTGTGGAAACGTATGTTTTACACAGTGTGTTTCACACCTCACTGTCCTCTTTCAGCTATTCTATTTGCTCTATCCCCTAATTAGTCTGGCTTCTCCCCTGAGCTTAGATGAGTTTGGATGGGGTAAATCTCAATCTACTTTCTATAACAACATGGTCTTCCTGGGCTCAGCCTTTATCGCCATAGCAACATTTATAGCCATTAAATTTCTCAGTAAATGGTAAGTCCATTACAGCATTGAAGTAGACTTGAAAGCTTTAGTTTCATTTAAGTGCCAAAAATATTTTCCTGCACTATATTATACTAATCATGGACCAAAGCAAGAGTGAGGTCTTTGTTACCTACATATATACGTATACATACATATATACATACATACGTACCTACATAGGTATACATACATCCCTACATAAGTATACATACGTCCCTACATGCATAATTACCTACATACGTATAGATACGTACCCACATACGTATAGATACGTACCCACATACGTATACAAACGTACCCACATACGTATAGATACGTACGCACATACGTATAGATACGTAACCATATACGTATAGATACGTACCCACATACGTATATAAACGTATAGATACGTACCCACATACGTATATAAACATACGTATAGATACGTACCCACATACGTATGCATACGTATAGATACGTACCCACATACGTATATAAACGTACGTATAGATACGTACCCACATACGTATATAAACGTACGTATAGATACGTACCCACATACGTATATAAACGTATAGATATGTACCCACATACTTATAGATACGTACCCACATACGTTTAGATACGTACCCACATACGTTTAGATACGTACCCACATACGTATAGAAACGTACCCACATACGTATAGATACGTACCCACATATGTATAGATACGTACCCGCATACATATAGATACGTACCCACATATGTATACATATGTACCTACACACATTGCAGTATAAGAATAGTTACTATACATGGGACTGTACATGAAAGATCTAACACACCAGTATTCTTAAATGCTACATCTACTTTAAGCTAAAGGACTAAACATAGTGTTGGATGAGGATACAAGATTTTCTCCTTTAACTTCTCTTCTTCTCTACTGGACCAGAGAGCTATTTCTGGGAATTCCACCTTTTTTGTCACTGAGCTCTGTCTTGTCAGATGTAGTTTCTGCTGTCTGTAGGTGTGATGAAAGGAACATCTTCATTGTTGGGTTCTTCCTGGTGGCTATAGGATTGTACATCACCTTACCATTTCCAGGTCATCTAATGCCAATTAAATTAGAAGGTGACTTTACATTCATCCAAAATGTAGTACGTACTCTTCAGTTCAATAATCATGCAGTGAGATGAATATACATGTACGTATATACCTGTGAATAGGGGAGTTAATTGCACTTAGCCCATGCAAAGGCTATAATGAGATAGAAATAACCACTGATTATTACACCTGACCATTCAATAGGACTTCTGTCTCCCAACCAAGATCAGACTTTGGTCACTTGGCTGATCAATTGTAATATCTCCCAATGATTATCTCACATATATACCAGTGGCAGATCTGGTATTTCTCACAAAGTGGCAGATGTATTCAGTTGTACTCAGACTACAAAGCCTTCTGTAGTTATAATATTGAGTCCTATGTACTTACATACGTATTTATGAATGAATATTTGTGTCTGTTGGATTGTTTTGAATAATCTAAAATACCATTTTCCTATATATGGTATGAAGCTAAGGGAAACACAAATGGAATGAACTGTTTGTAATACATGTCTCATTACTTGTGCATGCTGTATATGCATCAATAAGATTTATTGCCGTGCAGAGATTGGATCAAGGCTCTACAACACAACCAAACCCAGATACCCAGACTTCGTTGATACCAACTCCACACTAGTATCAGGTGGATGTGACCTGATGAAGCAGCCGTGGTGTGCCTATGTACCTGCAGTGGAGCTGTGGCAGTACCTCGTTGGGTTCGGTGTGGTCTCCATTGGATACCCAATAGGAAATGTCATGTCATATAGCATCTTTTCAAAAATCCTTGGTAGCGGCCCACAGGTTTGTGAATACTTCAGGAGATTGTACATACATACCTTCACTCACTATTTACTACCTTTCAAACAATTTATTAAAAGGAATTCATGAGACAAATTTATCATGTCTGTACTGAAAAATCTAAGATACCATTTTCCTACATGCTATATGCCTATTTTATAAAAGAGACTATAGGGGAACTAAACCTGAAGAGAGCTTTGGATGAAGGGTGGAATTCACAGAATTTCCAGAATTCCACCCTTCATCAGTGATCCTGGGAGTCTTTGTCTTTTCTTTATCTTGATCTTCTGTGAATCCTTGGCATACATGCATATATAGGATGGTACAGCGTTTGAAGCTTGCATATAGTCCAGTGGCTGTAACATTAGTAGACGTACAATCCCTCAAAGGTCTGTTCCCATTGATTAGTATACAGAGGCAGTCTTATTGAGGTTGCTTCAATTGTATGTACTCCCTTGAATCATGAGACTGGCTATAGAGGCTTTAAATGAGGAATTCTCAGATCTTTTATTCCTTCTTCTCTCCATCGTAATTATATTATATCATTTTGTAAGAATTCCTCCACTAACACTACAATGGGTAATCTGCTATCTAGTCATGATCAGGGGCCAGTCACGTTCTTAGCAATTTCCTAATCTGCTTTTCAATGTCTATAAGTTTCTTTTTACATATCTCAAATTTTATATGTGTCCTCCTTGAATTGTTTACATTATGCCAGTCAATTATGATGATGTTCACTTGAGGTGATCATGTTGGAAGGACCACATTTGGATGGACTGTAATGTTGCCATTTCCTCCTTCTAAGTCAGGGTCAATAGAAATGAATGTAATTATAGGAACTAAAAATTATCTATGTGCTATCCTTACTCTTCTTAGTTAAGTATTAATGTTAAGCTAGAAAACCCAACTATGTGGCAGTATCAATTGGAGGACTAGTCATTTCTTTTCTTTGAGATGGTTCATCTTTGTTCTTTTGAGTATCTAGAGATACATCTTGTTTTCTGGAATGTTTCAACCCTTGGGGCTCTTCTTTAGCGACTAAATTTTTCATTGCATATACAGTACCCTAGTCTTCCCAATTTAGAGTATCGAGTGTCAATATCTTAAGCTCCTCATTGTATGACTAATCTATAACCAATTGCAGCACATGCACCTTCATACAAGACCTGTGATAGAGCTGTACAATAGTACTAAAATTGTATCTTTTGATCTGGATGTCTTCTTCAGCATGTCAAGGAAGAACACCTCCAGATCAAAACGTCTTTGTTGCTGAAGCTCATATAAATTTCCTACGGCACACAGGTATAATAACGGTAGTGGTTATTTTATCTATATACAAATATATGGTGGTGCCACATCTTCTGCTATAGCAAGGCTAATTGCATTTAGAATGAATGTCCTTGTATACGTATTTACATATGTATATCCTCCTTGTATATATGTACATATTGTATGACCTCCTTGTATACGTACATGAACGTATGTACATATATCATATATACATGAGTGTGCATATATCCTCCTTGTACAGGGTGCAATGATGGGAGCTCTAACAGCTGCAGGCAGCTTGGCCCGGGCAGTTGGACCTCTAGTCGTAACCTCTTTATACTTTCGTTTTGGCACCCAAGTCCTCTTTGCTACTTGTATTGGAGTTGTCTCAGCCGCCATTTTACTGATAATTGTGACATACAGAAAGCTGGTTCCTAATGCAAGATATACTCAATTAACTTCAATACAATAGGATCATTTAATTAACTGTCTATTGTATTGGATGAATAAAGGACATTTTGATGATTATTTTAAAGTTTATTGTACAGGATGTATTAAAGTTACAAGATATGCACTTTGAAAGCTACAGTGTGGTATCTTTTGAGAATTTCTATATATCTATTTTGCACCCTGCATATTGTCCATTCATTGCCTCTTGTCAACTTGAAGATAGATAAAAAGAAAATACTTCAATGAACTATGTTTATAGTTTCACACTTTCTCAATTCACTGGTTCAAATGCACTTGTCAGGTTTTGAGTACATGACAATATTGCATGTATATATATCAAGTAACAGTACAAGTTACAATATACTATATATGTATGTATATATACAAATTCATAACTTTATATGGGTATTGTAGTGTATGGCTTTATCAATGCAATCCTTTCTAAAAGGAACATTACCAATAATATAGGGCCTGATGAAGCCCTGTGGGGCTTATTCAAAGAGAGTAGCTAGTAACAGTTCTATGCTCTGTTTAGTATATAAGGTGGTCACACAATTGCTATTCACTAGTCAGACCATAAGGAGGTACGTACCTAAAAGATCTTTATTTTAGTGAAATTCACTTATTTTATTTGGAATAAAATGATGCTCAAGACTTATCTAGCAGCTGCTTTAGTGTGTCTAACTGTAGCAGCACCGTACATCTCCAGACAGGAGAGAAGGCGCAGGCAAACTATATTTGAGTTGGAAGGACAGCTTTGTGACCCAAGAGGAGCTGTACCCGCTCCATATTGTGAAAACGATGTCACTTCAGGTGATAGTAGGCTGTCTCCATCCTTCATTTATGGGTAATGATTATAGCCATGAGTTTTGTATATGTACATACATACATAATATACGTATGTAGAGATAATATATTATATATATGTACAGTGCATATGTGTATTAATATTTGTATATATACAGCTGCACACATATATACATTTACATATGTATATTAAATCATAAACAGGCAATGATGTAACATAACCTCAATTTTGTTGCTCACTCATAGCTTTAATGTGTGTGCTGTAAATAGTCCGTCTGAAGTGGCTAATGTGGAGTTCAGGTGGAGAGTTGTCTTTGCTACTGGTTCAAAGGGTGTGTCTGGACAAAGGTAACTCTATTCAATCCAACACTGAAGATTGATAATATATGTAATGTTTTGTAATGATGTACTCCAAATAGTAAAGTTAGTTTGACCTGTGCTTTTAACCAAATATGTGTTTATACCTCATTTTCACTTGTAACAATTTCTGTCTTCTTATATATAGCCTCTATTGCCTGGGAACCTGCCTAAACCGTCGCAGTCAGAATGTGTTCTCCTTTCCTCTTACCAGTCGATGTTGTAAGGGCTTTGCCTATCAGCCAGCAAAAACAGGCTGTCCCATAGGTGTGTATGCCTTTAGTATTAATGTAATATAAATTCCTTATTGACTGTATACTGTACGTGGGTTAATTGTTAATAATCCATTTTGAGAGCCTCAACTAGTCTGTTGTCTTCTTCAAAGATGACTGTTTTAAATTTGAGATGGATTTTAGTATAAGTACATATTGATATGTGGTATTCCCAGAACAGCTATCTAGCCCAGTGGAGCAGAAGAATTCGAAGACTCCTGTATCCTCATCCAAAACTCTCACTAGGTTTAGTTCCCCTATCCCTGGTATTTTATGTACATGAAGACATGTAACAGAGTAACTGTCAACACCAGTCAGTTTGTCTATGCAATCCATATACAAGTGGAAAGACTATTTGTGTACTATTATAAGGTAATATTTCATTCACATATATAGATGTTTCAAAGCAAGCCACTACCCAGGCACCCACCACAACCCAAGCCACTACCCAGGCACCCACCACAACACAAGCTACCACCCAGGCACCCACCACAACCCAAGCCACCACCCAGGCACCCACCACAACCCAAGCTACCACCCAGGCACCCACCACAACCCAAGCTACCACACAAGCACCCACCACTCAAGTTCCACTTCCTGATGTTAAGTCTCTGATGGCTGAATGTTCTTTTAATGATTACTTCACTGGTGCTACTGGAACTATTGAATTAAAACAAGAAGTTAGTGGAAATACCTTTATATACAATTAGTACACACACTGAACACTTCATGTTTGCTACTGCCCCTACTGCTCTTCTGTGGTTTAGGATGCAACAACTGGTACGGTTATCTTTGGAAACATATTCCGTCTGCCTGGCGGTAGATACTTCGTGTATGTTCATGAAGGAGATGATGTTGACAACTGTAAGCAGTGGCACTACATATACATGTCACCTAATCAGACTAGACACACATACATATGTACGTATATATACAGAATAAATTATCAAACTGTATGACTATATACATATACAAGAATCTATACACATCCAACTTCCTCTGATACGGCATTTCAATCAATAAGTTTTTTCCCACTAAATTATTAATAATATTTACATATGTATACGTGCATTACATCTGTTTAGAATACTCATTTCTGGCATTATTAATTTAGATTGCGATACCCTTGGTGCACTAAAGAATGACAGAAGACCAATTGCCCGAGTCTCCGCTACCAGCTTTGGAAGAGCTTTAGTCAGGGGTACCTCTGAACTGCCTGTATCATACTTTGTTGGAAACTCTCTCTCAGTATGTGTAACTATATATATTGTCATATATTTAGGTCATGTTCTATTTAATGTGCTTCCCTCTGTCATTGATATATAGCATGATCATATGCATTGATCCAACCATATATAGACATTTCTGTACTTATTTTAATGTAGATTCTGGACAGAGACAGATATCTGTATGCCTGTTGTGCAGTACAGTATGCAATGTAAACTGTGCTATATACATATACCATGGACTTCACATTGCTGCAATCTTAAAATTTGTAACATAATATTTCATTAATTAATACGATCTATAAGTATCCCATTTTTATCAAGGTCCAAAATATGGAAAGTGTTAGGCGAGCATGTGTTTATGACTTACTATCCTGGTGGTGCCACTAGCTACACTATATATTAAAAATAAAGTGAGACATTCTCATGTAGATATACTTATTTCACCATGTGCGTATATATATATAATAAGAGCTACCTTAGGTATGCATAAATGTCTAACAGTATATAGGAAGGCAATAAATGGCTTGTACTCATCAGTGGAGCAGTACCATATTCTGATTTCACAGCAGAAGTTCAGCTAATAACTATATATAGATACGTAACTACTTCAGCTAAAGTACGTAGTATATAGGAAATACAAGTTGGAGATTTCTTTGGCTAGCATACTACATAACTTTGTAATAGTGACTGGCACATC
Source organism: Chondrosia reniformis (assembly GCA_947172415.1). Taxonomy (NCBI): domain Eukaryota; kingdom Metazoa; phylum Porifera; class Demospongiae; order Chondrillida; family Chondrillidae; genus Chondrosia; species Chondrosia reniformis. The sequence goes on from OX359196.1 coordinate 6,379,472, forward strand.
GATCATAGAGGGAAGTCCTTATCCTATTTCTGTGTTCAATTTGATGTTCTCATGGAAGTTAAGGTAGTTAGTTGCATGGGATGACTTGGTCCTCTTAAACACCAGATTTCCCATGCAAATTTCAGAATCTCAGGACTGATTTAGCTTGTTTATCCAATGATGAGACCATACATATATGGTATGTTCCACAGATACATTCATGTGTGGCTATTGTATTACTTGTTGTTTTGATAATGGACTCATATATCTAAACTTCCATCAGTTTTTTCATGATTCAAGAATGTCATGGTCAACCTTAATCATACTAGTGCCAACACTTAGAGGTGTTAGCCTGTGTAGGAAAATATTAAAAAGCTAACCCTATATAAATAAAGCAGGCTGAGTGTAAAGACTTACTGTGCACGTTTGATCTGAGGAAAGACTGCAGGAAAATGTTCTTTCCAATTGTACTGTTGGGAGTAATACTTCAGAAGGCCACCACTTCACATCAGCCATCTCCCTATCAGCCTTGTCTGGGATTGTCTAATGAGACTGCTGCTAGTTCCTGTCAGGAAATATATCATCATGATCCTGCAGCCCCATCTGGTTACTATTGGATTACAACTCCAACTAATGTCACACTGCAGGTGTACTGTGAAATGACTGAAAAGTGCTGTATTCATGGAGGGTGGATGAGGGCAGGATATATCAACATGGGTGACCCGACAGCCACCTGCCCTAACAACCTCAGAACAGTCTCAGCATCTCCAAAAACTCTTTGTGGTCGCACAATATCGCCAGGTTGCTCCTCTGTCTTCTTCCACATCAATGGCCTTCCGTTCAATAAGGTCTGTGGAAGAGCAGTTGGATATCAATATTATAGTATGGATGCTTTTGAAAGAGTTGTAAGTGGTGCTACCAGTATCGATAGTCCATACGTTGATGGTATCTCTATAACACATGGTACTCCCAGAAAGCATATCTTCACTTATGCAGTTGGTCTTTCTGATGATGAAGATGACCCATTTATATATAACTGTCCTTGTGCTAAATTTCCTGGCTCGGCCGCACCTGAATTTGTCAAAGGAAACTATTTTTGTGAATCTGGAATGACTGGCCATTACTCTAGCAATAACTTCATCTCCATAAATGATCCACTCTGGGATGGACAGGGATGCCTTAGTGACAACAACTGTTGTGCTCAATCTGGGGCACCGTGGTTCCTTAGAAATATTCCTGATGACATCACTGATGACATTGAGATGCGACTGTGCTCTGACCAGGTGATAGCAAATGAAGATGTTTTACTTGAACTGATGGAAATCTATGTTCAGTAAAATGCTTCATCAAAACTATAACTATATAGAAGACTGCTATAGAGATACAACTATGTATGGATGCTCTTCATATTATATCGGTATAGATATTATTTCAACCTAAAATTGTACTAGAGATGTGTAAGATTGCAGACTAGCTAATATATGATATTTCTCCTCCACTACTGGTCTTTTCTCCTTTCTTTATCGTTCGATAATCGCAAGAGGGTTTGGGAACACACTATTGCGGCTGTTTTTTTCTCTTTTTTTCCTTATCGTCAGCATATCGCGATAGTTGAGCTAGAGTTTTTGGGAACTCATTGCCAGCACACTTGGGACGCTTTTTTCATTTTTTCATAACGCTAGAAACTTTTCCTAAATTCTCTTGGGACTTTTAAAGAATCATCAATATAAACAATGCATTGTGTCTAATTGCATCAATCGTTGGAAATAAAATTTACTTATAACAGCTATCCTAATTCCGCTGTTAGCTGCTGTATACATTTTAGTAGATAACACTTAAAGTTTTGTCACATTTGCATTAACATCAGTCCCAGTGAACTCTGGCACTATTGCTTGGTGAGGCAGTAAACAATAAAACTACACAAGATGAAATAAACTCAAATGTGAAGCAGAAGGAGGTTTTCCAAAGATTCATGTATCATGCATCAATTGTAAAAAGACTAACTTTTAATCCAACTCCAATGCCAGCATGAACCAAAAACTGGACAACCAAAATAAAGGCCATCTTCTACAGGGGGAAATATCTTCTCATAAATGCTTATTACACATTCAGTATACAGCACTACCTTATCTTTCTGGTCTTTCAGTAACTTCCAAAATGGATATATCAAAACTAATCCTACAAGGAGATAGAAAGCATATACGTTGGTATAGCAATAATATAATATGTTACAACTGTATAGCAATAATATAATATGTTACAACTGTATAGCAATAATGTGTGTTATTACTGTATAGCTTGGTTTTGATAGATATCTTACCAGTGGTACATGCCAGTAGAGCTACTATAGTCCATCTCAACCATTCAAGTGGTATCAGAGTCAAAACCTACAGTTAATCAAATATTTCAAAATTTAAATATTTGCAAACTACATCTAAAGCAGTTCAGTTAATACATTAAAAAGGTTACCCAAGTACACATATTTCATGGTCACTTCATCATTGTGCTCACCAAGAAAAGATTGTACCCAGACATGCTGTAACCATAGATACATATGGTCTCCAGAAGTGTGAATGAGGAGGTACCAGCTCTCCACCAAAAGAATCCCCAAACAAGCACAGAGAAGAGCCATGCATAAGCATAGACGATGCAGAAGACTATCACGGCTACAGAAGATAAAGAAAGCATTAAAGTGAGTGAACTAGTAAATATACGTAACAGACCAGCTCCAGTGAGATAAAATAAGGATGTAGGTTGTAAACTTAGTACAATATACTGTATATATAATAATTGATCCTACCATCATTAAAAACAAGCTGCCATCTTCCTTCTGACAAATATGTCCCAAAATGGCAGGAGATAGCTAAGACATACACCAATGTCATGCACACCCAGAAAGGTCCTACACACAGAATAAAGTGTACATAAAGTATATCTATAGGTATGTATTATGTGGGATCTAGCTATAGGTATGTATTATATGGGATCTAGCTATAGGTATGTATTATGTGGGATCTAGCTATAGGTATGTATTATGTGGGATCCAGCTATAGGTATGTATTATGTGGGATCCAGCTATAGGTATGTATTATGTGGGATCTAGCTATAGGTATGTATTATGTGGGATCTAGCTATAGGTATGTATTATGTGGGATCTAGCTATAGGTATGTATTATGTGGGATCCAGCTATAGGTATGTATTATGTGGGATCCAGCTATAGGTATGTATTATGTGGGATCCAGCTATAGGTATGTATTATGTGGGATCTAGCTATAGGTATGTATTATGTGGGATCTAGCTATAGGTATGTATTATGTGGGATCTAGCTATAGGTATGTATTATGTGGGATCTAGCTATAGGTATGTATTATGTGGGATCTAGCTATAGGTATGTATTATGTGGGATCTAGCTATAGGTATGTATTATGTGGGATCTAGCTATAGGTATGTATTATGTGGGATCCAGCTATAGGTATGTATTATGTGGGATCTAGCTATAGGTATGTATTATGTGGGATCTAGCTATAGGTATGTATTATGTGGGATCTAGCTATAGGTATGTATTATGTGGGATCCAGCTATAGGTATGTATTATGTGGGATCCAGCTATAGGTATGTATTATGTGGGATCCAGCTATAGGTATGTATTATGTGGGATCTAGCTATAGGTATGTATTATGTGGGATCTAGCTATAGGTATGTATTATGTGGGATCTAGCTATAGGTATGTATTATGTGGGATCTAGCTATAGGTATGTATTATGTGGGATCTAGCTATAGGTATGTATTATGTGGGATCTAGCTATAGGTATGTATTATGTGGGATCTAGCTATAGGTATGTATTATGTGGGATCTAGCTATAGGTATGTATTATGTGGGATCTAGCTATAGGTATGTATTATGTGGGATCTAGCTATAGGTATGTATTATGTGGGATCTAGCTATAGGTATGTATTATGTGGGATCTAGCTGTATTTTGGTTAGTGTGGAAATATACATAAATATATTCTTACCACTCACCATACAAATCTCCTTTATTGCGAATAACATCTCCAAATGGAGTTACCCGAGGAACTGTGCCCCAGATTATTCTCTGCAAAACCTGACAGTGAAGTCAACAAAACACATTACCACATCAAACTTGAATGTTTCTTACTGCCTATACGGTATTGTACAGTGATCACTAGACAGTAATGAATAGGGCTATGACCAAGGACTCACATCTCTTGTTGACACATCAAAGAACTTTTGGTATGGTTGAGCCGTTAAAAAGGCTAAATATTTTCTCTGTTTATGTGATGAATTCTCTTCTGACAATTCTTCTGATTTTAGGAAAGCTGTTCTCTCAGAATGGAAGTCTCCTTATACAAGAAATAATTGTGAAAAGAATTCAACTCAGGTAATAAAAGTCTGGCAACATTAAAGAATAGGACCTTCTCTAACATATTACTTGCTATATCATATTGAGCAGAATTAATCCCATGTAGCTCTACATTAATCATGTGGCAGAGATGAAGTATAGTCAAACAACACGGCAGTATATGATTGTATGTATATACGTATGTATGTATACATAGGATTAAGGTTACCTTTTTCATATTCCATACCGTCCTCGTCCAGTTTCATATCACCAGAAATTTCATCTTCTCTCGATGTACCTAAATCTAAGTAAATATGTACAGTGTTCATACGTACATGCATGGATCATATACAAGTAATAGGAGAAGTTCGTGTATAATCAAGTTTAACTCGCGACGTGTACAAACTACAGCTTTGCTTACTCTGAAACGAGAGGTCACTAGTAATGTCTTCATCCTGTATGAAACAAGATTACATAAAGACATAAATCAATTCGGTAAAAACTTTAATATACAACTACACACCTCTAGATCTAGAGGAATCTTCACTTCGGCGGCCATTTTTCTCCAATTGTACATACGTAGGTGTATATACAAGCTAACAACATGCACTGCCAGGTTTAAATATTTCGGGGTCACTACTGACTATCCTTCGGAGTCACATAGGTGTACCATTTCTGCAACAGTGCTAGTGAAATGAGTCAATGATAAATGTATCTGATAAAATATACTCTCTAAGGACGGTTGTGTGAATAAATTGTAAGTGTCAAGTCAGTTTGAAAAGAATTTTAATCTATCTTGAACAGTTCCCTTTCTTGGTAGAGATTCCTCAACTACAGCTTCTGAGGACTTGCTGTGTGGAGAAGATGCAGTTGGGTGTAGCTCCCTCCCTCTTGGAGATTTCGGTCTTTCTTGTACCCTCTTGGATTTACTCTATATACAAACACAAAAGCTATGATGTGACAGAAATAATCACTGGGAGTTATTACAATTGACCAACCAAGTGACCAAAGTCTGATCTTGGTTGGGAGACAGAAGTCCTATTGAATGGCAACCAGTGACTAGTTCAATTAACTCCCTTTTCACAAACATAATAATTACACGAGACTGGCTACTGACCCGAGCCACTGAGATCCATGATGGTTCTTCCTTAACTGTAAATTTGGTCGTCTGTGGTACCTTATTTAGGGGAATTTGGAATGTCTGTGTTGACTGTGTGTCGACAAAAGAACTTGCTTGCTTCTTGACAAAAGGTTTTGTTTGAACGGGTTTTTCTTGAGCAACGGAAGATTGACCTTTGTCCATTCTCGACTGATTGATGACAAAAGAAGCTGTAAAACGTTTGTTTCTCTGTAAATTCCTTAGTTCATAGTCTTCTTGTGTAGTCTTATCTTGAGATTCATCCTTCTTCCTAGCTGCAGCTTCAGCAACTATGGATGCTGCTGACTTTAGGCTCTGTCTTCTATTAACTGTAAAGCCATTTCCAGACGAAATTGGTGCCTTTATCACTGTATTCTGGAACTTTTCAACATCATTCCTTAAATTTTTCTCCATTTTCTTTCCCAGGGCCACCTCCTCATTCACAATGCTACAAGATGAGTGAAGATGGAAAAGCAATCACAAATACTTGTCCACCTGATTTATATTAGTTCACTGGTTACAGTATCATGTGACAGTCACATGAATCTTACCGTGCCCTTTTGGGCTTTTCCTTCACTTGTGGTAACTTCTTTACAGTGGTTGTTTCATCTCCTGTGTAAACTGGGAGGGGAGCTCTGTCTCTCCTCTGGTTACTTGACAAAGGCTGAGAGGGATCAACCAAAACCTCCCCAAACTTCTCTGGTTCGCCTGTGTGTAGAAAGAGGGAACCCTTTGCCATTGGTGGTTTCCTTTGAATGTTGCGTGGCCTGGCAACACTGAGCCGGCTTCTTCCTTCAGCGACACCAAGCAATTTTGATCTTGGTGACAATGTTTCCTCGTCAGGTGAATTAACTGAATACACACATATGTACATATACGTACATCAATATACTATACCAATAAAAATATTACAGCCTATATTTTATATACGTATATCTAGATACTCACCTGTGTTTGTCAAATCATCAGAAAGTGATCTCTGATAGTAGGTTGGTTGAAGAGTAGCTGTGTCTGACAGACGCCGCCCTGCTGGATAATGGATATCCTCTAAACTGGACCCATAGTTGAAAATGGATGGACGAGATGTTGATCTCTCTTTGCCCATGATGAGGCCGGTCTTCTTCTGCTTAAAGTTACCTTCAATGCTGACTTCACTCTGCTCTGATTTCCTTCTCTGTTTAGTTTTCAGATCAGGAGAGGCATTTTCAAATGTTCCTCTCAGCATTGCCAAGTCTACATCCTTAACGTCTACCACATCAATAGACCTTGACCTTGTGGTTTTGACAAGGTAGTGCTCCTCATCAAGGCTGGTCCCGCTGTCATGGTGATGGGAACCCTTAGCCTGCATACATAGTAGAGAAAGATATTAATAACAAGTGAGGATACTTGTATGTATAGTTTGGACCGCTTAAGTCATGTGACAGAATATTGTGCAACATACTGGCACCTGACTTGATCCAAAACTTGTGCTCCTCAGATTTCCATGCTATAAATAAATAGAAAATAACACCCAATATAAAGTGGACAGTACATGTATTTAAAACTGGTTCACTTGTTACCTGTTCTTTGAGCTTGTAAGCCAATGATTCCTCTGTGTGGGGGAGGGGCAGGTATGAACATACATATATACATTGACATAATTAACTGTGGCTATATGTAAATGCGAGCATACGTACCTTCTTCTACTCTGGCCTTTTTTCTGGCAGCTGCCTCTCTCATCCACTGAGGTGTTTGTGAACCGGGCTTTGGAGACTCATCTGGCTCAACATCTGTTATAGTTATTACTGTTTCTGACATAACTGGTGAAACTGCTAGAGCTTCTTCAAAGCATTTAGCAATATCATCAATGTCCTTCTCTTCATTTGACTTCTCTTTCATATTTTGATCATCAAAACCTGTTTTTTTCCTAGAAACACCAAAACTAGTTTTTTTCTGCTGATTCCCTACTTTAGGTTTCTTCCCTTTCTTGGGTGGAGTTGCGACCTCCTTGGAAGATGTCCTTTCAGCAGTTGATCTATTAGCTTCCTTGCTATTTTTGGTTTTCTTCTGTTTGCTCTTCTGTTTGCTATCAGAAGTAGGAGTGCTTGCCTTGCTGCTGATGGAAGGTGTAGATGATGGAACTCCTTCTACTGGTGACTTTAGCGCAGTTTTGGCAGGGCTTACTAGAGACTGCATAGTGTCCACCTCCTGTGATGAGTGTACGTCAGTGTGCAGACCATAAGATCCTGGACGGCTCTCGTCTGGGAGTTTGCTATCAGCAGAGGCAAAGGTTTGCTCATTACCAGTAGCTGTCCCAGTAATGTTCTCTGAAGCTATTGTAACTAGAGAGGCTCTGGGCATTTGCAAGTCACTTGCAGAAAGTATTGGCCCGCTGGCAAAATTCCCCTCAATAGAGCTATCACTAAAACTAGTTGGAGACTTTGGCAGGGACACACTGGCCCTTGGCAGCTCCACATCTGAGAGAGCATCTGCAGGCTTTGGGGAAGAGCTGATATCCGATGGAAGTTCACCATCTGAATACCTCCTAACTGGTGAAGGAGGAGATTCACTCTCCTTAAATTTCGGTGTGGATGAGACAAACATAGTTTGTCTCTTCCTCTCTGAATTGACTGATCCTGCTTCTTCAACTATGTCCATGAGGACATTCTTTTCTACATCAACAGTAAACCTCTTGTGCTAGAGATGTTGTCAAAGGCTACATGTGAATTAGTGAATTATAGTGACAAATGAGAAAAGAAAGGCGTACATTAATTTTTGAAGAATCATCCTCTAAGAGTCCTTCTATCTCCTTAATTTTGCTCCAAGTTGCCTCCTGTGATATGTAGGGAATATAAATTTTGACATAATAACTGGCTAGACAGCAGACAAATATATACTCACATCAATAGAGGGTGTATCAACACTGGCAGGACTGGCAGCTGCAGTTGTCTTCTGTAAAACAGGACTATGAAACTGATCTATGTGTCACTGTAAGATCTATTATAGAAGCAACTCACTTCATTGATTGACATATCAAAAGTGGGAAGCCTTGCTCTTCCTAAAAAGAGATAAAGATGGCAGCTAAACCTCTATTGATGATTTAAGCAAATTACAGTTCAGTGTGTTAAGAATTTATAACTAAAGTCATGCCATGCCAATCTTACTGTTTGTAGGAGAATGCTTTAATGAGCGACCAAGATGAATTATGTCTCTAATTTCTGAGCTGCTCTTCATTGCACAATCAATTTTGTTAACCTTGACAACCTGATCACCCATGGCAACACCTTGACTACCTGCTTGCCCACCTACATATATATACAGCATACATTTGGTGCCTATGATCAGCTGGTACATAGAGGTATAATAGAGTAACTAGTATACCACCAATAAACAGATTTGTACCCCAACTTTCATTCAAATACTGCATGAACGTACCTGGTTCAACATATGTCACTATAGCTGGTGGCAAACCATAGGAAAGAAAAAGACCCAACTTTTCACTCTTCTGCAGAATGATACTCTTGACTGTAGATTCTACAACATTGTACAATTGTGATAGAAGACATGACTGGGATTTGGAAGAACTATAACTCTGCAGCTCACCATTCTCATTCAATAGTGTCAGATTTACTTGGTCATTCACTAAAGGAACACACATTACATAATTAGTAAACAAGTAGTACATACACTATCAGCTGGCCCAGTAGAATAAAATTAAATTTGTATCATCGTTTAAGTTTTAAGTAATATAGACTTTTGATGTGTGTGTATGTTTATATCTTAGTAATAGGTCTTTGAATAATGAATAATACGTATAATGGTAAGTTGTGCAATGAATAATACGTATAATGGTAAGTGCATTAAGTCATGTGGAGTTTCCCTACTTGGAAAGGTTTGCCTGTCAATCATCCGCATAACATTATGAGGGAGCTCATCCAAATCAACGTGTCTCTTAGCAACTGGAGGAGAGCTACCGATATCACTAAGGAAACTGGGTTCTATCAGTGATGTTTGCTTTTGGAAAGGCCTCCCAGGTACAAGTGATGGACTCTGAACAGATGCAACAGACATCTCATCAGTTGTCTTCTTTCTCTTGAAGAGAACTTTAATTTTTTGTGAAAATGATCTCTTCTTTTTGTGACTGCTTTCATTAAATATTTCATCACTTGTGTGTGATCTTCTAATATGACTCTCTCCCGAGTGTGGTGTTCCTTCTGAGCTAGGTAGAGCTAAAGCTTTCCCAATTCCAAATTCACGCTTAACTGGGTCTTGTATAGGTTGTACGTTCATATCCATTTTTTGCAATTTGAGTATTATGTGGCTATTCAAAGTAAGCTTGGCTAGTTCACTTCACAATGACCTATAGAAACAAATAAATAATGCACTACTATATATATGTAATTGCTAATTAATATATTTTCAAGCTTAGATCTAGAATTGATAACAATAGAATGAACTTGAGAAAGTTATAAAAGGATGTCATAAATAAAGCCCCTAAATAAATATGGAATTCATATTTGCATTCTTATTCAGGAAAAAATGAGACTTCATGGCTCAAACATACAAATACATCACATTACATCCCACACAGGCGATATGACTGGAACCAGTTGGTATTCATCGTTGGACCTTAAAAGGGAGCTGTCACGTTGAGGAAAGGTGCGATATAATCTTGATTACAAATTGATTACAAATTGAAGAATGTCACGTATAGGGCCAAGCACCAAATACCAAGCGTGTTTGCCATTACAGGCTAGCATAGCAAGCTTTTAAGCTAGAAATTTTCAGTAAAATCTTACCTAGGGTAGAGTTCATTCGCAAAGGAAGAAAGCAACCCAGTTGACACAATCATCTCTTTGCGGGCGTAACCTAGACACACCCAATTTTAGTAACTGTAAACCGCGAGTATATAGAGTCCGCTATGTCAGCCGAAGTGGGAATATTGATCGATTTAGGATCATCTCCTCAGCCAAATCTTGTCATGGATAGCAATGAGTCTACAATGAGTAATTTGAGTACGAATCAGCTACTAGATCTGGACCCTTATGCAGCTGGAAATATATCCCATAGCGACAGGACCGAACCTGCAGATGCTGTGCAGAACGGTTCGGTAGAGGATCTGCACAACGGGTATACAAATACTTTAAAACAAGCTAGTCCCGAGTTAAAGCAAGACGATGAACCTGAAATTGAGGGTTCTGTCAGCGACGTGAGTTCAACGGCAGATGAAGAGCTACTTTCCGAATCACCACCACCACACTCCGAAGAAAGCACTCAACAGTTACAAGGAGCAGATAGTAAGCCCTCAGTCTCCGAAAACCAACAACCTCCAAAGAATATGAAAAAGTATGACTTTTTACGTTACTTGGCGGAACGAGATCGCGAACGAGACGACGGAGATGGTCAAGAAGGACACAAGGAAGGCGAGGCTATTTTAAGTGAAAATGGATCAGTTGTAGGCTTGTCTAACCAAGTTAAGACAAACGTTGAAAGGTACCAAGAAGAGTCGCCAAAGGATCCGGAGGTTTTAGAATCTCAAGTGAAGAAAACAGGGGTTCGTTTCGATGGTGCCGCAGTAGTCAATGAATATGAAAAAGAAGAGGAAGAAGATGAAGATGGCGTTCAGGGGAGTAATAATGATGACAGTGAAAGTGGAATACTTCGCAGTGATCGTGGCTCAATTATCGGATTCTCTAATTGTGTCAAGCAGAAAACTTCCAAACTTCAAGGAATGATGCAGAAGAGCAAACTGCCACCGAGAATAAAGAGACTTATGGAAGTACGTCTAATGTCTAGCAATTATTTTAAAATTTACTTGAAGATGGATGTTCACAATAAAAAATAATCATAAATTATTTCACAATACATTTTAATATCAGCTAGTGTAAAGGAAATATAGTATATATGTGATAAATTCTCCAAAATAAACAAGTTAATATTCACACATTAATGTTTATAATGTTATGAGAAGGGTAAATGCGTCTTTACATCTTGTTTTGATCTAGGAAGAAATGCCAAATAAGGAAGAAGGAAAGAAAGGAAAGATAGTTATTTACATGACCAGCCTAGCAGCTATTAGAGATACCTACACAAATTGCAACATGGTTTTGGAGATCTTTCACAATCACAATGTGGTCTACAAGACAAAAGATATCTTCCTTCATCCTAACTATAAGAAGGAACTGAAGGAGCGGATGCAACTGAAGAAGATCACAGTACCTCAAGTGAGAATACGCATAACATTCTTGGTCTCTGATTATTGGTTTGCACTGATGCATGGAATCACCACTAATCAATGTGAATTGCAGCTAATTAGTACCTACTTTGTAATTAATTTAGGGAGGAAAACATAATGGAGTATATTGGTGTGGCAATTGTAGCTCAGTGGTAGAGCACTGATGGCCAGAATGAGCTGTCTTGGGTTCCATTCCCAGCAATTGCTTCTTTTGCATTTCTCCCTCTTCATGATATTTGAGACTGTCATTAGTTGTGGTATGATTGTTTATGGATCTACCAGCTCTCCTGTAGGGATGGTGCGACTAATTGGCTAAGATGCCCCCTCCCACATGGGCTGAGGCTCTGAATGAAATCATTACTAATCAGTTTGAATGGCTTAGTTTGTAGTAGTATAAACATGAATGCTGTGGCAACTGTAGATCAGTGGCAGAGCACTGGTAGTCTTAATCAGCCTTATTGGGATTAATTCCCAGCAATTGCTTCTTTCACGTTTTCCCTCTTCATGATGTCTGTGAATGATTATAAAATTTGATCACTGAAAATTAAGTATGTTTGCCATTTAACCTTGAGAATGAGCAGATAGCCTGCTTTTAGATCAATCAAAATATTAAGAATTATTTGTCAATACTCAAGATCATCTGTCTCAACAGATATTACCTCTAAAAGGACATTTGAATATTGGACCTCATTTAAATACACTAATACACTGTCATAACACTCCTATTATGGACTAGCATAGTTGACATACCTAGCATATTGCATTCCAGCACTCCCTTTTTAAGGGGTCAACCTACAATCATTTGAGTACACACAGCTCTCATTAGGAAGAGTTTTCCCAAACAAGGCTACTATCTCTGTTTATCACATAATACATACACACATATAAGTCAAGAGACACTTTGCTTTCTGTAATTATAGTATACCTTATTATATACAGCTGTGATATCATAGTATGCTGAAATATGTATTGAATATGCACATAGTGTATTATCTCTAATATAAGCCCGGTCTCTAATACAAGCTCATCTCCAATAGAAGCCCACCTTTATGAGTTATTGAAAAATAGAAGCCTAGTCCCCAATAAAAGCCCAGGTTCAGAGGGGTTTGAATACAAGCCCCGGGCATATATTAGAGATAATACGGTATATACTAATACATTGTGTAGGTATTTATCAATGGTGAGTACATTGGAGATGAGAAGATCATTTTGGAGATGAATGAAAGTAGTCAATTGAGTGCAAAAATCATTGGATTTGAAGTGAGTAAGACAAGTGTAGACTGACACAAATGAATTGCTAGTAGACATAGCTTTTTAAGGATAGCTGTGTATGATTGCCCCTCAATATGATTTGCAGAAAACAGAGGAAGATGCAGATTGTGCCACTTGTGGTGCTAAAGGGTTTATTCCCTGCATGTGGTGTAAGGGAAGCAAGAAAGGTTGGAGAACAAAATTTGGGGATCTTGAATGCACAGTTTGCAACAAGAATGCTCTTCAGCAATGCCCTGATTGTTCTGATATATACAAGAGGAAAAAGAAGTAACCGGCTACAAACACTAATACTTAGCACACGTGATTAACAGCTTATATATGTGTACACCTTCGTTGGATTATGCAGTCATCAATAGTAGCACTAATAAAATCATGCTACCATCCACATTGTTTCCACAAATCATTTAAATAAGAAACTGCTTAAAACAAAACTGTAATAAAAAGTTGTGTCGAGTGTTTCAACTGCTTAATTTTGGCCAACATTACATCGAAATGTTTCACTAGTGACTTTCCAAATTTCACCTTCTCGATTCAAGATAAACTGATGTGTAAAGGCTGAAGGGTTGCCGTGGCCACCAAAGGTCACCTGACCAGCACATGACACTAAAAGTAATGGATCTCCTTGAGGATCAACTACAAACACAAATGTAGACAATAGACAATTCATTAAATAAGTCAAAGGTCAGCCTATTATTGGGAAATAAGGCTGCATGGCCTTATTATTCAGGCTGGTTGGATTAGACCAGACAACCTTGCAGGTGTAGGTAACATAGAGTACAACCAAATGTGAATGATAATACATATACATCTATCACTATATGTGACTGAAGCACTCTCACATCTCATTGGCTGACAGTCCACTGAGTGGAGGTCATGGGTGGAGTTGGGAAGGTTCTGATAGAACTGCGTCACTTCCTTTATCCCATTGCGTACATTGCCATTCCATACCAATGTGCTCTTATCAGTATAAAATCCATTTAGCATCTAAGAAGGTAAGGGCGCGAGTGTTGAGTCAGCTTATATAAGATAAGAAATGATACTCCCATAGTAGACTACAGAATACAGCATCCTTACATTTCTATTATTATCCAGCGTCGAATAAAATAGACTTGGAAAGTGATCACCTGCATCACACGACAGAGCTAAATCGGCGGCCATTTTGGAAACTAAATCTAAACGCTTGTGGTGCTGACTTATTGATGGTTGTCATGGAAACTTCAAAATGAGTGGTCTTCCTAGAGAAGTAATCAAATGGATTCAAAGTCTAGACTTAACTCATCCATTGAAAAATGTGAAAAGGTTTCATATTCTTTCAACTCAATCCAAGGAAAATATGAGTATGAGAAGTACTTTTATTTTCTCTTTTCCAGGGACTTTAGTAATGGATATTTGGTAGCTGAGATCCTATCGTGGTATTATCCACAGGACCTTCAGATGCACTCCTACGCAAATGGAGCGTCTATAAGCACTAAAATTGGAAACTGGCAGCAACTGGAGAGAATATTTAGCAAGCACGAGTTGGATATTCCTAGAGAAGTTGTGGAGGGTGCAATGCACTGCAAGCCAGGGGCAGCTGCCTCCCTCATTACCATCCTCTATACACTGCTCACACACAGAATGTAAGAGCGGGTAGTTCTTCAGACTAGATTGATGTAGTATTGTGTATGAGTGAGTCTTGTGTTACAGATGGCCCTTCCTCTGTCTGTAGCATCAGAGCACTCCCTCCGGAGGACTCCCCGCAGGGCTTCAACGACAGTGCCTACCAGTCCAAACTTCCTATGTATGCCCGCTCCACAGCTGCTCAAGTTAGTTCTGGTTACATGAAGTGGGTTCATATGTAGACTTTGTTGTTGCTTGGTAACAGTTCATTTAATGTACCTTTATTGAATAAACTTGCATATAGGGAGTGTTTTGACTTGCATTGATGCTATCCATTAAGCTACCATATATAATTGTACATACACTTAATACGTATATGGCTACCATATAAATATGCACTTACTATAGCTGCCATATATATAAACTATGTAATGTATGCACAAATGTTAAGTATGTACATGTTCAGTTATGTACTGTAATAGCAAGCTAATAACAAGTGTGTCTTAATTAATGTTTTCTGTTTCAAATCCGTTTAGTAAAACAGTCAATTTTACTTTTACACTGCTCTTATATCCAAAGAGTATATATATTGTATTTGTGTAGTGATCAGAAACAGTACTAGCTCCCAATCCTTGTTGACAAGCTTTATAATTATTATTTTGTCAATATCATTATGGTTATTCATTAGCAACCACAAGTGGAATGGGCTATGTATGAGTAGTGTATATTCAGTAATGAGTGATGTCATGTAACCTAATATATACCAGTTTGTTGATGGAGATATGGTCTGTGAAATCTCAGACATTTCCTCTTTGTGAACTTAACAGAATGTGAGCTGTGAATGGTTTGATAATGTCTGTGTCAACTAGTCTGTACCAGCACTACCAGAGTGCTATTAGTGTACTGTTGTTTGAGGTGCGTGATAATGTGCCTTTTGTTGTTATCTGAGTGGACTAATGGATAGTGTTAACATATACGTATATAGTACTTGGAGCTATTAAAAATTAGAATATGCTCAGAATGCATTGAGCACCTATTCTATTATTAGAATATGCAATTCTTCCTTATCACATGATTCATATGTTTTCCCTTTCAATTGAATATTTTTTATGAAAATCAGATTTGTCAATAACTGGAATATTCTCCCCCACTCTAAGCAGTGCATTACAGTGCATGGCTGCATGTGCACTAATCATTACCTAGCTAAGTGACTGATTGCAAGTCTTCTATAATCTGAACAGTACCTGGCAGCAGTAGGCTCTAAAAGTTGGTTCTATATTGTCACTGACAGAAGCTCATTGACTGTCAGCTAATGTGTTGTGCTCAAAAGTGCTTCAAGTATCTAATCATTAGAGACAGTTAATTTTCAGATATTTAGTTTACTCTCTAGTCACCTTTAAAACCCTTGGAAACCAATAAACAGCAAATCATTGTCTTGACACTAATCACCTCCTATTCCAGTTGATGTGCATTGCTGCATAGTGTTCTCATGTGACTTTGGTGGTGGGGTGATGTGATTGGTGTTTTCATTAAGGAAGCCCAAACCAGAAGATTATAAGGATTCACTAGTGGGCTTGTGCTGGCTTCACCTGTGCATGCACTGTGGGTCAACCTATATCTCACAATCTCTAGATTCATTCCCTCCCAAGCCATCTCTACCAATCCCTCCTTTATGCCCTCTGTGTGCAGCATCCACTCCACATCTGCCGTGTGTGTGATTTGGTTTCTGTATAGATTTAGTGTATATAATGGCCTCTAAATGTATTAGCACAGTCAGTTAATGAAAGTTTAAAAATCAACTTAAACAATTCTTAAAGCCCTTTAAAGACATTAAATCTGTTTAGTATCATTTGGGGATGTAATTTTACTTTGTTGTTTCTAAGCCAAATCAAATGATACATATTGTATATTTCTGGTACATTTACCAACCATCCGCTACATATCCATCACTATACCTGTTTGTGTCTGTACACAGTCCATCAAGACTAACCTAGCTGTGTCAGAGTTGGCTATAGAACCAGACAGAATGCTATGCATGCAAAAGGTAACTAACTGATGTTGTGAAAACAAATGTAAAAATTATTACTGTCATGTTACTTGTTATATATGCAGGCACAGACAATATTAAAACAACACTCAGTTCAAAGAAGACAAGAGAAAATGCAATATCCAGGTGTCAAACCCAACCACTCTACTTGTGTTGTGTAGTTAGTTGAGAGGCTCTTTGTTCATAGTTATTTCATGTGTAACTGCAGGTCGCTTTGGTATCCAGGACAAGGGTGCTCCCTCAAGACTGGCTAACGCCCTTTCAGAAGCACACAATGGAGAACCTGGGGAAGAAGTACAAGGTCTCAAAGATGACACTGATACCATTAGTGACTCTTCTGTTGTTTGACTCGATTTATACGTGCCAACTGCATACACATTAAGCATTATTTCGTTTCGTTATGAGGCTTCTGTTAGCACTGCGTGCCGACACCTTCCGGTTGCAGGTTTGCACCTTACACCGTCTCGCATAAAAGTTGTAACATAATAGCGGCAGTTGATTTCCTTAGCTAGGAACACTGTAGGATATTCGTGTCCGTACGCGTGGATATAGCTACCATTGCAATTGGAGTTCCCAAGATCGCACAAAGCCCATCATGTCAGTAGAAGTAGCGGCTGTCCCGTCTTATTCTTGCGACGAAGAAAAGAGCGACACTCAGTAAGAGCAAATGACAGTTTTGTAATTTAGTAGTGTTTTTTAATAACCTCTCAAGTACTATATCGCTAGAGTTGCGTTCAGCTCTACAGGTTTAAGGTGCATAGCTTAGCAACTCTTCATGCATTGCGAATGTTCAATCGAGAAGTGATTTTGTATATTAGTTACTTGTGTCGTTTTCCTTTGGATTATTCAGGTCTTTTCCGGATTCAACCATCCTTCCTACATCTCCCTTCGAAGCGCACACTTGTACCAGTCCCATTAGCAGTGGTAAGCGCTTCTCTTCCCTATCGACAGACAGTGGAAACCCGCGCTCCGATATATCGCTAGATGCGGAGGACTCTTGCAGAATGGGCAGTTCCGTCGATCTTACAAAAATGAACTCGATAGAAATCTCTGGGTTTTTTGAAACTTTGGCTGAGGAACTGGAAGATATGATATTCATCTCTAAAGAAATGTTTGCTGAACTCAAGGTAAGTCACTTGGTGTATATAGTAGTAATGTAATGTAGTGTATATGGTACATAACTACATTTATATCTAAAGGGATACTAATCCATATAATAATAGTATGAAACCTCACATATAGGCTACTTATATAGCTATAAATTAGTTGATTTATGTTTCTTAGCAGAATGAGGTAAAACTTTCTATATAGCCCAATACAGTGTTAGTGTGATATTCATTGTCACACTCCATATGACTTAGCACCTCCTCCTAGATATGCGCCAACAAATGTAATATAATGGAATTCCTATTGCAATGATTAACTAAATGGAATTGTAATTAGAATTCTTCCTTAAATGTACCTACTAAATTACATGTTGCTAAATACCAATATTACTGTACCGTGTGGTTCAAGTTACAAGCATATGGCTATAAGGTATTGCTGGAATGAGATAGACTCTCTCTCTTTCTACCTAGCAACAAGAGCAAACAGGAGAAGAACAGGTTGATTCTAAAGATTCAATAAAGATTTCCTCACCAACCTCACTGAAAGGACTTCCTGCAAGAGAAGTGGAAGATGTGGTACTTGAAACAAGCAAAAATGTCGAACAATACTTTTCAGAAATCAAAAGAAGTAGACTTGATGCTTCAAGAAGTGAAGCTACCAGTTAATTCTTACATATCTCTCCATTCATTCAGTCACATCAACTTATATAATTATTTTATCATTAAATGCCTAGCATCTTTGTATATTATGCATGCATGCACATTTTTGGTGTCATTTATAAAGTGAATTTACAATTTGGAGTGGGACTCGGTTTATGGACTATTCTTGAATGGTAAAATGGACAAACTGCCTCCTAAGCCTCCCAAGCACCCTCGCAGGCCCAAACCAGACAAGACGGGGCCCAAACCTCCTCCGCCGCCCAAGTTCAGGTAAGTTCTTGAGGTCGATGACGAAATATCCTCCAGCCGTTCGGGTTTCTAACTCGTTTCGATCATTCGACCTATTGTGTTTCGTGGCATTGCTTTCACCATGTAGCCTTGTAGTCGGTGCATGTTTGATCCGCAAAGTTTACCACATTTTATAGGTACGACTGGTACCAAACAGACCAAGCTGTTATAATTACTGTGTTTGTGAAGAACATTGAGAAGCTGGACATTGAAGTTAAACCTAAAAATGTCAGTCATTGTGTGTATGAGATGTATATTGTATCATTCTATGAAATACTATGAAATCAATACACTGATCTGTGCATACAAACTGTATAATACAATTGGTTCAGTACACTGTCTGTACACTGATAGATCATACATAATATGTAATTGTGTAGTTGGTTGTTAGTTTGGCAGTTGGCACTGAGGAGCTGGAGACAGCATTGGAGACAGAACTAGCACATAGCATTGATGAAAGCAACTTCTCTTACAAGACATTGCCAACAAAGGTATGGACACACTAATCTAAAGTGTCATCTTCTCTTCCACACCTTTGAGTGCTTATTTGGGAGGGTCTAGCAAGCCAGACTAGCCTTGTTTTATGAGCCACTCAAGGATCTGGTTCTTGTATCAATCTCTGAAAATGTATCTGTGGATTCAGGACAAATGTACTAATTGGTACAATACTTGTGTGCCGTAGTGACTGATACTTGGGTTGTCCTAACCTTAAGGCCTTGATAGATTGTGCGTTGACCATTCTTTGTAACCTTAAGGCCTTGATAGATTGTGTGTTGACCATTCTTTGTAACCTTAAGGCCTTGATAGATTGTGCGTTGACCATTCTTTGTAACCTTAAGGCCTTGATAGATTGTGTGTTGACCATTCTTTGTAACCTTAAGGCCTTGATAGATTGTGTGTTGACCATTCTTTGTAACCTTAAGGCCTTGATAGATTGTGCGTTGACCATTCTTTGTAACCTTAAGGCCTTGATAGATTGTGTGTTGACCATTCTTTGTAACCTTAAGGCCTTGATAGATTGTGCGTTGACCATTCTTTGTAACCTTAAGGCCTTGATAGATTGTGTGTTG
The DNA here is from genome assembly GCA_947172415.1 of Chondrosia reniformis. NCBI lineage: Eukaryota > Metazoa > Porifera > Demospongiae > Chondrillida > Chondrillidae > Chondrosia > Chondrosia reniformis. Next base: position 6,399,207 of record OX359196.1, read on the forward strand.
ACCATTCTTTGTAACCTTAAGGCCTTGATAGATTGTGTGTTGACCATTCTTTGTAACCTTAAGGCCTTGATAGATTGTGCGTTGACCATTCTTTGTAACCTTAAGGCCTTGATAGATTGTGTGTTGACCATTCTTTGTAACCTTAAGGCCTTGATAGATTGTGTGTTGACCATTCTTTGTAACCTTAAGGCCTTGATAGATTGTGTGTTGACCATTCTTTGTAACCTTAAGGCCTTGATAGATTGTGTGTTGACCATTCTTTGTAACCTTAAGGCCTTGATAGATTGTGTGTTGACCATTCTTTGTAACCTTAAGGCCTTGATAGATTGTGCGTTGACCATTCTTTGTAACACTTAAGGAGTATACTTTAGCTGATGCAATTGGGAAAGCATTCAGTTTATTGAACTCCTCTGTGTGGAGGAAAAAAATTAAACATACTTTCTTGTGAAATATAAACATCACAACAGCTGATTGGCAATGATCAAAAGTGCTGACAATTTATAGTATGTAATTGATTGACACTAAGATTTAACAACTTGCATAATTTATTCCAAGGCATAGCCATACAAGTGTGGTAATATGTCTGAAAATTAATTTTGGTACTTTTTATTAGGATGTGGGAAACTTTCATTGATTAATTTCTGATGCTCTTATGTGGTTAAAAGGGACAGCTGCAAGTCTAGTGTGTGACCCTGGTATAGCTTCACTCCTATTTGGGACACCACACTGATACATTGAACATCAGCAGGGGCAGAGGGCAGGAGGGTAGGAGAGCTGGGGCAGGAGGGTAGGGGAGCTGGGGCAGGAGGGTAGGGGAGCTGGGGCAGGAGGGTAGGGGAGCTGGGGAGGAGGAGGTTTGGGCCCCGTCTTGTCTGGTTTGGGCCTGCGAGGGTGCTTGGGAGGCTTAGGAGGCAGTTTGTCCATTTTACCATTCAAGAATAGGCCATAAACCGAGGGAGGGTAGGGGAGCTGGGGGCAGGAGGGTAGGGGAGCTGGGGGCAGGAGGGTAGGGGAGCTGGGGGCAGGAGGGTAGGGGAGCTGGGGGCAGGAGGGTAGGGGAGCTGGGGGCAGGAGGGTAGGGGAGCTGGGGGCAGGAGGGTAGGGGAGCTGGGGGCAGGAGGGTAGGGGAGCTGGGGGCAGGAGGGTAGGGGAGCTGGGGGCAGGAGGGTAGGGGAGCTGGGGGCAGGAGGGTAGGGGAGCTGGGGGCAGGAGGGTAGGGGAGCTGGGGGCAGGAGGGTAGGGGAGCTGGGGGCAGGAGGGTAGGGGAGCTGGGGGCAGGAGGGTAGGGGAGCTGGGGGCAGGAGGGTAGGGGAGCTGGGGTAGGAGGGTAGGGGAGCTGGGGGCAGGAGGGTAGGGGAGCTGGGGGCAGGAGGGTAGGGGAGCTGGGGGCAGGAGGGTAGGGGAGCTGGGGGCAGGAGGGTAGGGGAGCTGGGGGCAGGAGGGTAGGGGAGCTGGGGGCAGGAGGGTAGGGGAGCTGGGGGCAGGAGGGTAGGGGAGCTGGGGTAGGAGGGTAGGAGAGCTGGGGGCAGGAGGGTAGGAGAGCTGGGGGCAGGAGGGTAGGGGAGCTGGGAGCAGGAGGGTAGGAGAGCTGGGGGCAGGAGGGTAGGGGAGCTGGGGCAGGAGGGTAGGGGAGCTGGGGGCAGGAGGGTAGGAGAGCTGAGGGCAGGAGAGTAGGGGAGCTAGGGGCAGGAGGCACTCTAATTGTGTCTTCAGTTGCATCAGCTATTGTACTTCCATGTGGTGTTGTGATACAGTATACATGGAAGGACTGATATAATATGTTATTTAATGTGTGGTTTTAGCATGGCCAATCAAACAAGTGATATATAGAAGTGCTTTAGGATGTATGATCAGGTATATAGAACAATTACCACATTCTTTGTATTCATAAGGTACCATTTGACACTGATAGACTATTTTAAGTGTATATACACTGAGAAGTAGAGCTTTTGTTTCATTGGTAGAAGCCAGTCTGATGTGTATACTGCAACCATTGTATTCTGGTTAGATCTCTAATGGTGTGTGTTTAGGGCTTTGCATTAGAGGAAGCTTTTGTTAGTCTGCAAAGGTATTTGATGTTGGCTTACTCTATGGAGGAGAGGGTCCACACCTCTCTGGAGGGGGAGGGTCCATGCCTCTATGGAGGAGAGGGTCCACACCTCTCTGGAGGGGGAGGGTCCATGCCTCTCTGGAGGGGGAGGGTCCACGCCTCTCTGGAGGGGGAGGGTCCACGCCTCTCTGGAGGGGGAGGGTCCACGCCTCTCTGGAGGGGGAGGGTCCATGCCTCTCTGGAGGGGGAGGGTCCATGCCTCTCTGGAGGGGGAGGGTCCATGCCTCTCTGGAGGGGGAGGGTCCATGCCTCTCTGAAGGGGGAGGGTCCATGCCTCTCTGGAGGGGGAGGGTCCATGCCTCTCTGAAGGGGGAGGGTCCATGCCTCTCTGGAGGGGGAGGGTCCATGCCTCTCTGAAGGGGGAGGGTCCATGCCTCTCTGGAGGGGGAGGGTCCATGCCTCTCTGGAGGGGGAGGGTCCATGCCTCTCTGAAGGGGGAGGGTCCATGCCTCTCTGGAGGGGAAGTAGCTATCTCCCTCTAATGAAGCTGATGTCTGTGTATCATGGAAGCAATTGAACTGATTGTCATGCTGTTGATAATAGTAAATGTGTATCTGTTCTCTGAAGGTGGAGATTAACTTACCAAAGATGGAGGCTATTCAGTGGGAGACATTGAATGGGAAGACTGTCCTCCCACCAATCCCAATGTCAAACCTTGAAGATACAGGTGAGAACACAAGGACACATGCAGTTTAGACCCGACTGTCACCTTTGTTATCAGAAGAGCTACTTAAAAAGGAAATACCTTGCGAGACTATATAATTACACCTAAGTTTATTAAATTATCTTGCTAATTTCACAGTTTGTATATATCTCACAGCCTCTGTCTGTTATAATCAATAATAAAAAGAATAATATATTGTTGTGTTGGTCAGTGAGAAGGACGGAACAGGCTCAGACCAGTGATCCCTTGAGATGGAAACCTGCTAGCTACTGGGAGAAGCTGGAGACGGAAGTAAAGGACATTGATGATGAACAGTTGGAAGGTGATCAGGCGATCAATAAGCTCTTCCAACAAATTTATAGAGAAGGAGATGATGAAGTTAAGAAAGCCATGAATAAATCTTTTGTAAGCTGAATCATATAGTCTGCACACATACACAGGTGCACCAGAGCAGACTTGATACATACTGTAATATACTGCTCAGTGGCTGCCTATAAACTATTTGACATTGGTAATAATACATTGTCACTTCCTCCTTCCTTTCATATGTAGTAGAGGTTGTTCCTTCTAGCTTCTTATCCTCGTCCTCTTCTTCCTCCTCCCCCTCTCTCTCACTCTCTCTCTCTCTCTCTGCAGATAGAGTCTAAGGGCACTGTACTGAGTACAAACTGGAGTAATGTGAAGCAGGGAGAGGTTGAAACAAAACCGCCTGATGGAATGGAATGGAAGAAGTACTGATCACTTTGTAGTGTCCTCTTTCTGTGTAACTGTAGAACTGCTTACATAATGCACATGTTATGTTGTAAATTTGTCTGTTTAATTTGTTGTTCATTTTAATGTTTAAGTACTTTAGATATCTAATGCCTAAATATAGTTTTTATGTACGGTTAGTTTGTCATTATTGTGCAGTAATTGAACTGTACTATATGTACGTACATAGGTATAAATGATGGTTTCTACATAATATATATGAGGGTCACATGACAGGAAGTGGAAATGGTGGGAAAATCCTCTATAAATAGAGGTGATTATTCCACTCAACCATCAGTCACTGAAGAAGACCCCCAGGGTCGAAACGTTTGACAGAGAAACGAAAACAAACTGCGTTTTTAAATGTTCAAAAGTCGAAGGATGTACCATCCCAAAGATATATAATTCCACATATATAATTATGGCAACTATATCTACATTATTACAGTATATATACATGTATGTATATACAAGCTATTTGAAAAGCAAAATAAATAATAAAACTATAATAATAAAAATTACTAAAATTAAGTTAGCCTTTTGGACTTGCGAAACTTGTGATTCAACTTTTGTCATTTGAAGTGACATTGCTTCAATCTGTGTGTGTACAATAAGACAATGTATGCTATAACAACATGTGGGAACATGTATAATTTCATCAGCTGTATACAAGGTACAGCTAAGATGTCACTGCCTGCCAGTGTGTCAGTACGTACCTTCATATTGAGTTGTTTTAGAGCTCCTATTATTCCTGAAATGTCAGATGAAGGGTTCTTAGCACTAGAGGTACCTTCACTGGGGGCAGCTGTTCCACTAGGAACAGGAGAAGAGGTCTTTAGGGAGGAGGGGCGGTGAGAAGCCTCTGTGATCCGACACATCAGTCTATAGGTATTATATAACAGCCAACACACAGTAACTATATAAATAAGTACTAATACAGCAAATTGAACCATCAGTCTCATGTTTATCTGCTGTAAATTGCCGACTTAAGTGACTAGTGTAATTTAATGACTTACACACTCTCGTGCATGTTGCTAGCTTCAGCCATCTTCTCCTTATAAAACAACTGATTCAAATCAGCAACATCTCTTGCATCTTCTAAAGTACATGCTTGAACCAGAAATCTGTCCTGAGATACAGGACCAAGCCTTCTCTCGTTATCTACATGGGTGGGCAGGTGGGCAGGTGGATGGGAGGGTTGGTGGATGGGTGGGTGGATGGGTAGATGGATGGATGGATGGGTAGATAGATTGGAGGATTGGAATAAGTGCTACAAGATATGTATGTACTGTACCTGGGATTAGTAGAATTTGGACAGTTGTAGTTTGTCCAGGATTAATGCTGCTAACATTTGGCTTCACTTTATATCGTCCAGGAGAGGTTGTCTTAATCTACAACATTTATTTAAATATGCATGTTTGTGCTTGTTTAATATTATGTTCATGTTACCATGACTACCTTATAAGCAATGACAGAATTTGAGGTGTTTGTCAGTGACAGTAGAGATCTGACACCAATACCAGAGGAGGAAGTGGAGTTAAAAACCAGTTCAGCTGAAGGACTGCAAATATAAAAACAGTTTCATAAACACAGTATACATGACAAGGACTACCTGTTTGGACCAGTAGGAGGGGCCACATAGCCTGTCCCACCCAGGGTAGGAGGAGGGGCCACATAGCCTGTCCCACCCAGGGTAGGAGGAGGGGCCACATAGCCTGTCCCACCCAGGGTAGGAGGCGGGGCACATAGCCTGTCCCACCCAGGGTAGGAGGAGGGGCCACATAGCCTGTCCCACCCAGGGTAGGAGGAGGGGCCACATAGCCTGTCCCACCCAGGGTAGGAGGAGGGGCCACATAGCCTGTCCCACCCAGGGTAGGAGGAGGGGCCACATAGCCTGTCCCACCCAGGGTAGGAGGAGGGGCCACATAGCCTGTCCCACCCAGGGTAGGAGGAGGGGCCACATAGCCTGTCCCACCCAGGGTAGGAGGAGGGGCCACATAGCCTGTCCCACCCAGGGTAGGAGGAGGGGCCACATAGCCTGTCCCACCCAGGGTAGGAGGAGGGGCCACATAGCCTGTCCCACCCAGGGTAGGAGGAGGGGCCACATAGCCTGTCCCACCCAGGGTAGGAGGAGGGGCCACATAGCCTGTCCCACCCAGGGTAGGAGGAGGGGCCACATAGCCTGTCCCACCCAGGGTAGGAGGAGGGGCCACATAGCCTGTCCCACCCAGGGTAGGAGGAGGGGCCACATAGCCTGTCCCACCCAGGGTAGGAGGAGGGGCCACATAGCCTGTCCCACCCAGGGTAGGAGGAGGGGCCACATAGCCTGTCCCACCCAGGGTAGGAGGCGGGGCCACATAGCCTGTCCCACCCAGGGTAGGAGGCGGGGCCACATAGCCTGTCCCACCCAGGGTAGGAGGCGGGGCCACATAGCCTGTCCCACCCAGGGTAGGAGGCGGGGCCACATAGCCTGTCCCACCCAGGGTAGGAGGCGGGGCCACATAGCCTGTCCCACCCAGGGTAGGAGGAGGGGCCACATAGCCTGTCCCACCCAGGGTAGGAGGAGGGGCCACATAGCCTGTCCCACCCAGGGTAGGAGGAGGGGCATTTAACCACACTTACTGTAAAGAGATTAAATGGTTATTTTGAGTTTCTTGTGTTACATTCTCTTTTCCTAAGAGAGGACCTACTGACTGGGATCTACCAGGAGTGTTGCCTTGGTAACCAAGAAACTTTTCAACCTGACGCCTCCTCATGGTGGAATTAACATCTCCACTAAACCTCTGTCTGTGAGATCTGCCTCTATAGCTTGAGTCATCAAACCTCACCTGCAGTTGCAAATGCTGTAAAGATGAACATTTTCTCCACAAGTGGCAACTTACTTGTTTCCTATTGTTTTGACCAGATCCTTCTTCACACACGATACTCTCATACATTTCTGTGTCTGCAAATTCATCTTCTTCTTGAGACATCTCATCTTGCTGCTCTTTCTCTGAAGTCAGGTAAGCTTCATATTGTGTATATAGCTCTGGTGAGTACTCAAAGACCCATGTATCCTTGCGTACAATAAAAATATATTTATACAAACAGTATGTAGTATGAACAGTATAAATACTCACCTCTCCACCATAACGTTTCAGTAACTGATCTGGTGCAATGTACTGCTGAATATTTGACTTATTCACAAACCTAAATTTGATCACAGAACACTGTAATGTGACACATTTTATAGAAAATGAAACTGCTACCTGTTGGACTACTCGTACATCATCACATTACAGGTCCCATGTAGCTATAAATAGTAACACACGTAGACAAACACCTGATGGTACTTGTGTGCACATTCTCTACACACCTCAGAGGTTTAGGGCCCACAACCTGCCACACTTACTTGATTTTAGAGACAGCTGTCGAACTGAGCCAAGATTTGATGATAGCCCATGCAGCTATTGAGAATTTATACATAAATATAGGCATATAAACAGTACAAAAGAGATACGTACATTACATAAATACTAACCATTGAGTATCCAGGGAAGGTCGTATACCATAAGATAGGCTGCAAATACATGTACAAGGCTCACCATCAACACAGAATATCATATATGTACACATGTATATATACGTTCGTACCTTAACATATAAGTGGACACACATAGTATATGTATGCAGATGTATTATACAGCATATATTAATAAAATCTACTACTAAGAAATCCCTTAAAAGTGCATACACACACATATACAAGCACACATACCTAGTGTATCCGGATAGTGTTCTTTGAATATTGAAATAATAAACTTTACCATATCCAAATCCTATACACAATTAATACACAGCAATTACGTAATACACACAATTATAACCTATCCCTACACACACATGATTAACCCAAGACACTAACTAGGTCAATACCTCTACATGTAACACACCCACCATATTGCTCAATCCCGTCTCTGACATATCAAATAACATTACCACTTTCTGATCTCGGATGTACCAAAACTAAAGTAAGGCAATAAAGTAAGGATTCCTTCAAACTACGTCTTCAGACACTGAACAAGTCAATCAGTAAGGCAGTCTGAGGTTGTGAAATGATAGTGCACACAAGATGACTTACATGTTTGTCAAGTGCAAATATTATAATTTTCTGGAGATCTTTAGAATTATTCGGATCCTTTTGATACATCCGAATATTTAATATTACTGCACACACATAATATCATACATGTATACTTACACTATACACATTAACTGTAAAATGACATTTATATGGATAACACTGCATAGACTAGTTCAGACAACTAATACTAACTTATTGTACTGCCATTTCTATCTTTTCCACGCTCAAATGCTATACCCATCTCAGTGAACTGTTTATTCAAACTCTCAAAAGATATATCTACAAAACACACAGAGAAAAGAGATAACATGCATGTATACATGTAATTCAATCAGGTTACCACATTAGCCGAAATAAAGATCAATTTTATAGACATTTCGACCCAATCCAGGGTCTTCATTAGAGAAATATATATTGGTCACTTACAAAACTGTCTGGTATTTGCACAAAAGACAGGGGAAAAGGGGAGTGGAAGTGTAATTGTATGAATGCACATACGTATACACATTCAATACTAATGCCATCCTCACCATTCACACCATTTGCCTTCCTCCATTTCAGACTTTTTAACTAAAGTGTTCACGAAATAAGTCACTATATACTTGGTATATGCTCATGCACACTCAATTCAGTGATCATGGTGACCTTACCATTCTCTCGTAAGCCAGGTCCTCAGAGCCCAGCGCCCCTCTGTAGAACTTTGTACAGTACCACAAGTCCCTCTTCACTCTCGATACATCTTTCTGGTCAAACATTAAAGGGTCTACACGCCACAGATATCACAGAACATGGAGGAAAGGAAGAATTTCAGTTGTAAATGTCTTAAGAATACCAAACTATAATGGCGTTTTCACATGGTTGGCGGAGAGATAGATATAATATTATCATTTAATCATTTAATGATTACCCCACTCATCAGATAGATGCAACACGGAGCACAACGACACTTACCCAGGTCAATGCTCTCTATCACTCTCCTCTGAATTGACTTGACTTGAGAATCATCAACCTTTAGAAATGGAGGTATGATAAAGTTTTATAAGAGGTCTAGATAACTACTGCTAGAGTAAAACTGACTGGCGCATTCAAAGTGAGCTGCAAGTTGACAGCCATTTTTTGACACTAGGGAATTCCCTTTGTAACATACCAATATGGCCGATTCTGAGTCAGTCGGCGCAATTTATGACAGAAGAGAAAGCGCGAAAGATTTAGATAAGTAAGTAGCTCAAGTTTTCGAATCTATGTACTTTGAAATTCTCCATTCGTTAACTTCTTCTTTTCTTACCAAAAAAGGTGTGAGCAACTTCAAGTAAAGCAAAAAGTACTTGACATGAGTGTTTCGAAAGAGAAATGTACTCCAACTACTGTTGAACCAAAAGTGTCTGGTTGTGATCCAGTGAACAATGAGAAGGAAGAAGATATGCTAAAGTGAGTTGCTTGATACAAACAACTAGTTTCCAAGAAGTATGTAGGTACTGATTGTACAGCATGCTCACCTTTACAGGACAGCAGCTCTAGCTATTCTCAAAGAGACAAAAAGAGCGAAAATGCGTGCTAACGAGTTTGGTCCTTCCGGATGGTATGTGTAGCTAGAGGTGTATGAGTGATACCTCTCTCCACCCATCGATGTATGTGCATCATGTGATGTCATTCTGCCACTCCAGGCTGAGCAACCCAAGTGGAAGGCCAAACAAGAGGTTCCTGTCAAATGTTCTTGTTCAAACAGAGCAGTCCAACACCAGAAACAAGAGAATAAAGACCACATCTCAAGTCAAGTCAAAGAGACCAAGCCAGCAATGATATGCAAATGTCTGATGTGGACCAGTGGAGACTTATGAGGCAGATTTGATGGATGAATCTTGTATCGGACCCACAGTGTATGAGCAAATTGGAGAACCTATTGGACTTACTCTGTTATTAGTTATATATATAGTTTATTGCCTTTTTTAAGTATTATATTATATGCTGTGTACTTGAAATAGTATAATATAAGTAACCAGTTACCTGTTTAACCTGTTATTATGAATATTATGAATAAACATTAGCTTACCCCATTTGGTCATTTGACACATCCAAAGATATGTAATGAGACTCATTAAAACTCTATATGGCATAAATAAACTTGTTTCAACTCCTGATCATGTGATACATACCTATGACGTAGCTCTTCCAAAATGGCTGAGTTGCCAGAGTATCCGTCCACTTCCAGTTCTCTAGATTTTCGGTCCAAACACTTGAGTCTATTTTGTGTCAGTTGTGGAGAGAAAGTAGAAGAGTTGAAGTGCCTACCTTGTCTTCACTCATTAGCCTTGTGTAAGAGGGTAGAATGTGGAAAGAAGGTCCTCCATCTTGGAGTGTCCTGTGAGATCTGCAAAGAAGTGGCCTCCATCCCTCCTGATGGTCTTCCCAATCACACCTTTGCTCTGAGGAAGGCATTAAGTGTTCAGCACCAAAATGAAGGCCTCATCTGTCAGGAGGAACATGAAGAGGAGAGATCAGCTGTTAGCTACTGCTCAGACTGTGATGCATTCATCTGTCAAGAGTGCCTTGATCGTCACAAAATCATTCGAGTTCTCAAGAAACACAAACCACAAAGTATTGAGTCTGTTATACAAGAAGGTGGAACAAAGAAAGATGATCAGTTTAACTGTACTAAGCACAGAGAAGGCTGTAAGCTGTATTGTCATACTTGTGATGAGATGATCTGCCACATTTGTCCGTCGTTGGAGCACCATTCACACAAAGTCTCCTTAATTAACAGCAAACTTGGAGAACTCAACCAGACCACTCTCAAGCAATGTCTGTCATCTGCAAAGACACAAACAAAAGCTACTCGTAATGCTCTCCAAGAGGTTCAAGCCAGTAGAGCTAGTCTCCAACAGCAGTCTGCTGAGACAGTAGAAGAGATTGTGGAAATGAAGGAACACCTGATTGCCATGGTGACAACTCGATGTGACAGTCTTGTTGCTGAAGTTAGGGAAGCAGAATACAAAGAAACAAGAGATCTTGACAAACGCGAGAAAAAATTGAAAGCTGATTTGGAGAAACTTGAAGAATTTGCTTCTCTTTCAGAAGAGATGAGTTTGAAAGGGACAACTGAAGAGCAGTTATCAGTGACCAAGATGGTGGTTGCTCGTGTGTTCCATCTGAGTGCTGCCTCTCCACAGCCATCCTCCATCATCCATCCATCAGTCAAGATGATCCGTCCCAGCAGAGGAGAAGTGGAGAAGAAGATATCATCCCTGGGAACAATCTGCCACAAGGCACATCCACCAAACTGCACCTTAAGAGATGTGGAACTGCCTCGCTCTTGGGCCAAAGTCAAGAAACCTCCTAAATTGGTTATTGAGACAAGAGATAAGAAAGGCAATCACTGCAGAGGAGGAGATAAAGTGTTGGCTGTCCTTCGTCCTGTGACAGCAGGTGTTCCAGTGTTTGGTAAAGTGACAGACAAGAGAGACGGCACATATGAGGTGCAGTTCAAGAGCATTCCTTCAGAGAAATACCATCTGAGTGTGACTGTTGGAGGACATGATGTAGCAGGCAGTCCAGTAGAGGTAGAAGAATACAGTAACATAGCAACCATTAAACAGAATTTTGCAGCTAATAATATGAAATTCTGTGCTCTTGCTGTTGGACCAGATGGTTCTGTATATTCTGTGGACAATAGGAATAAAGCAATAGTTATTCTAACCAAAGAAGGGCAAATCAAAAGACTGTCACAGATTGGGAATAAAGGCCATCTCTATGACATTGCCTTAACTTCAAAAGGTAATATCTATATCAGTAACTTTGACAGGAACTGCATCTATATGTACACTCCAGCTGGTGAGCTCATTAGTCAGTTTGGAAAGTATGGTTCACGCCCAGGTCAACTCAATAGTCCCATGGGACTAGCAGTCAACAAGAAGGGACACCTATTTGTAGCGGAATGGGATAATCACAGAGTATCAGTGTTTTCAGAGAATGGCCTATTCCTGTACTCATTTGGCTATAGAGGATCTGGTGAGGGTCAATTTAACTTTCCACAATACCTCTGTATTGCACTAAATGGTTTGGTGTATGTTACCAATGAAGATAATAGTATCCAAGTCTTTCAACAGAATGGACAGTTTGTTTGTCAGCTTGCAATTGGTAACAACATTGTGAAGGATCCCCATGGTATAGCAGCTACAAGTGATGGACATATAGTAGTTGCATCACTTGATGCTAACAAAGTCTCCATCTTCACACCAGATGGACAGTGTATCCATGAAGTAACTGATATTGGATTGAACCGTCCGTATGGTGTAGCAGTTGATAATGAAGGATTTATTTTTGTAGCTGATAGAGGCAATAAGAGGATTGTCAAACTCTGATTTAACATTTGTCTCACAATAACCTTAATACCTAAACTGTTTTGTAATGTGATTAAATATATTTGATAAGAGAAAATGGTTGTCATGCAGTCAGTCATAGTAGTTCGTTGCATCAAATTAAGGGAAAGTACTAGTACCAAAATAACATGACAGCCTCAGTAAATCAGTTACTGCTAGAATCATGTCTATGTCTACGTTTGTGTTTCTGTTGCTTCTCCTCTTTCTTCCTCTTCCTTCTACTGTAGCCTTCATCTTCACTAGAACTGTCATGTCTTCTGTGATGTCTTCTCTTGTGGTCCCTTTTGGATTTCTTGTGTTTCTTCTCCTTTTTCATATCACTACACACAACCACAACACCAGCTACTCAAGTGACACACACTATATACACATACATATGTACATATGTGTATATACTGTACATCTGTTTCTAAACACACAGCGCACATGGTTTAAACAAAGCTATACTGTCATATGACAACTACGTATATATGATCTCTCATATACCTATATACTTACTATAGAAAACTATGGAAAAAATAGGGGAACTTTAAGATCTAAAGCCGATCTTAAAGCATCGATGTCATCATCATTTCCATACTAGTGGTCAGCCACACTTTTGGCTGTATCTCTTATCTGCTGATAAGGAAACCACAAGCTTTTTAGCTTCTGGGAGTACTTATTAGCAGACTAGCCACTCTAACTTCCATCGTATGCCATACTGATGAGTCCTAATAAGGACGAAACAGCTGTCTATGTCTCGACCATCTTTTTGAGTGGCTAGGGGGAGACTCTGGTTCCCATCTAGCGAACTTTGGTTCCGCCCATTAGCTCATTGCGCTCCTCAGGGGACATGAGTGGGCAGGGGTAATACCCAGAGTTAAATGATGATGATATAGAAAACTATTCATATATGTTCTCTTAATGTATTCAAAGTATGTGAACATGCTGAGATATCTTAGTCTAAACTTTTACTTTTCTTTGTGGAAGCTTCCTTCTCTGTGCCCTCCTCCGCTGCCTCTTCACTGCCTGCAACCATCTTGTTTTCCTGCCCTTCACTAGGCTTAACAGTTCCCCTCTCGTAAGCCAGGTCCTCAGAGCCCAGCGCCTCTCTGTAGAACTTTGTACAGTACCACAAGTCCCTCTTCACTCTCGATACATCTTTCTGGTCAAACATTAAAGGGTCTACATGCCACAGATATCACAGAACATGGAGGAAAGGAAGAATTTCTGTTGTAAATGTCTTAAGAATATCAAACTATGATGGTGTTTTCACATGGTTGGCGGAGAGATAGATATAATATTACCATTTATTCCTTTAATGATTACCCCACTCATTGAATAGATGTAACACAGAGTACTACGACACTTACCCAGGTCAATGCTCTCTATCACTCTCCTCTTAAGTGACTTGACCTGAGAATCATCAAAAGAAATAGAAATGGAGTCATGATAAAGTTTTATAAGAAGTCTAGATAACTACTGCTAGAGTAAAACGGACTGGCGCATTCAAAGTGAGCTGCAAGTGTAGCTAGAGGTGTATGAGTGACACCTCTCTCCACCCATCGATGTGCATCATGTGATGTCATTCTGCCACTCCAGGCTGAGCAACCCAAGTGGAAGGCCAAACAAGAGGTTCCTGTCAAATGTTCTTGTTCAAACAGAGCAGTCCAATACCAGAAACAAGAGAATAAAGACCACATCTCAAGTCAAGTCAAAGAGACCAAGCCAGCAATGATATGCAAACATCTCATGTGGACCAGTGGAGACTTATGAGGCAGATTTGATGGATGAATCTTGTTTTGGACCCACAGTGTATGAGCAAATTGGAGAACCTATTATGATTTACTATAATTAGTATCTTTGTTATTGGACTTACTCTGTTATTAGTTATATATATAGTTTATTGCCTTTTTTAAGTATTATATTCTGGGTACTTGAAATAGTATAATATAAGTAACCAGTTACCTGTTTAACCTGTTATTATGAATATTATGAATAAACATTAGCTTACCCCATTTGGTCATTTGACACATCCAAAGATACAATAATGAGACTCATTATTTCTATATGGCATAGGTGTTCATTTGCATAAATAAACTTGTTTCAACTCCAGGTCATGTGATACATACCTATGACGTAGCTCTTCCAAAATGGCTGAGTTGCCAGAGTATCTGTCCACTTTCAGTTCTCCTCTTCGGTCCAAAGACTTGAGTCTATTTTGTGTCAGTTGTGGAGAGAAATTAGAAGAGTTGAAGTGTCTACCTTGTCTTCACTCATTAGCCTTGTGTAAGAGGGTAGAATGTGGAAAGAAGGTCCTCCATCTTGGAGTGTCCTGTGAGATCTGCAAAGAAATGGCCTCCATCCCTCCTGATGGTCTTCCCAATCACACCTTTGCTCTGAGGAAGGCATTAAATGTTCAGTACCAAAAGGAAGGCCTCATCTGTCAGGAGGAACATGAAGAGGAGAGAGCAGCTGTTAGTTACTGCTCAGACTGTGATGCATTCATCTGTCAAGAGTGCCTTGATCGTCACAAAAGCATCCGAGTTCTCAAGAAACACAAACCACAAAGTATTGAGTCTGTTATAGAAGAAGGTGGAGCAAAGAAAGATGATCAGTTTAGCTGTACTAAGCACAGAGAAGGCTGTAAGCTGTATTGTCACACTTGTGATGAGATGATCTGCCACATTTGTCCGTCGTTGGAGCACCATTCACACAAAGTCTCCTTAATTGACAGCAAACTTGGAGAACTCAACAAGACCACTCTCAAGCAATGTCTGTCATCTGCAAAGACACAAACAAAAGCTACTCGTAATGCTCTCCAAGAGGTTCAAGCCAGTAGAGCTAGTCTCCAACAGCAGTCTGCTGAGACAGTAGAAGAGATTGTGGAAATGAAGGAACACCTGATTGCCATGGTGACAACTCGATGTGACAGTCTTGTTGCTGAAGTTAGGGAAGCAGAATACAAAGAAACAAGAGATCTTGACAAACGCGAGAAAGAATTGAAAGCTGATTTGGAGAAACTTGAAGAATTTGCTTCTCTTTCAGAAGAGATGAGTTTGAAAGGGACAACTGAAGAGCAGTTATCAGTGACCAAGATGGTGGTTGCTCGTGTGTTCCATCTGAGTGCTGCCACTCCACAACCATCCTCCATCATCCATCCATCAGTCAAGATGATCCGTCCCAGCAGAGGAGAAGTGGAGAAGAAGATATCATCCCTGGGAACAATCTGCCACAAGGCACATCCACCAAACTGCACCTTAAGAGATGTGGAACTGCCTCGCTCTTGGGCCAAAGTCAAGAAACCTCCTAAATTGGTTATTGAGACAAGAGATAAGAAAGGCAATCACTGCAGAGGAGGAGATAAAGTGTTGGCTGTTCTTCGTCCTGTGACAGCAGGTGTTCCAGTGTTTGGTAAAGTGACAGACAAGAGAGATGGCACATATGAGGTGCAGTTCAAGAGCATTCCTTCAGAGAAGTACCATCTGAGTGTGACTGTTGGAGGACATGATGTAGCAGGCAGTCCAGTAGAGGTAGAAGAATACAGTGACATAGCAACCATTAAACAGGAGTTTGCAGCTAATAATATGAAATTGTATGCTCTTGCTATTGGACCAGATGGTTCTGTATATTCTGTGGACGATAGGAATGAAACTATAGTTATTCTAACCAAAGAAGGGCAAATCAAAAGACTGTCACAGATTGGCAATAAAGACTATCTCTATGACATTGCCTTAACTTCAAAAGGTAATATTTATATCAGTGACTGTGACAGAAACTGCATCTATATGTACACTCCAGCTGATGAGCTCATTAGTCAGTTTGGAAAGTATGGTTCACGGCCAGGTCAACTCGATAGTCCCATGGGACTAGCAGTCAATAGGAAGGGACACCTGTTTGTAGCTGAATGGAATAATCACAGAGTATCAGTGTTTTCAGAGGATGGTCTATTCCAACACTCATTTGGCTATAGAGGATCTAGTGAAGGTCAATTTAACTTTCCACAATACCTCTGTATTGCACCAAATGGTTTGGTGTATGTTACTGATGGAGATAATTGTATCCAAGTCTTTCAACAGAATGGACAGTTTGTTGGTCTATTTGGTAACAACATTGTGGAGAATCCCCATGGTATAGCAGCTACAAATGATGGACATATAGTAGTTGCATCACGTGATGCTAACAAAGTCTCCATCTTCACACCAGATGGACAGTGTATCCATGAAGTAACTGATATTGGATTGAACCGTCCGTATGGTGTAGCAGTTGATAATGAAGGATTTATTTTTGTAGCTGATAGAGGCAATAAGAGGATTGTCAAACTCTGATTTAACATTTGTCTCACAATAACCTTAATACCTAAACTGTTTTGTAATGTAATTAAATATATTTGATAAGAGAATGTACATGGTTGTCGGTCATTCCTTGCATCAATTATGCAAATTAAGGGAAAGTACGTACCAAAATAACATGACAGCCTCAGTAAATCAGTTACTGCTAGAATCATGTCTATGTCTACGTTTGTGTTTCTGTTGCTTCTCCTCTTTCTTCCTCTTCCTTCTACTGTAGCCTTCATCTTCACTAGAACTGTCATGTCTTCTGTGATGTCTTCTCTTGTGGTCCCTTTTGGATTTCTTGTGTTTCTTCTCCTTTTTCATATCACTACACACAACCACAACACCAGCTACACAAGTGACACACACTATATACACATACATATGTACTGTATATCTGTTTCTAAACACACAGTGCACAGGGTTTAAACAAAGCTATACTGTCATATGACAACTACGTATATATGATCTCCAATATACCTATATATATATAGAAAACTATTCATATATGTTCTCTTAATTTATTCAAAGTATGTGAACATGCTAAGATATCTTAGTCTAACCTTTTACTTTTCTTTGTAGAAGCTTCCTTCTCTGTGTCCTCCTCCGCTGCCTCTTTACTGCCTGCAGCCATCTTGTTTGCCTGCCCTTCACTAGGCTTAACAGTTCCAGTGATTCCAGTCCCAGGAAGGGAAGTGGTTTCCATGGCAACTGGAGCTGCTAAAGCCATCCTATGACTACAAAGTATTAAACATAAACAGAAATTCCAACTTGTAATGCTAAATATACACATACTGTCCCAGAGCTACCAACCCATTAAAGCACCCATCAGTATGAACACTAAGGGAAATCAGTATAAATTGAATATTTTCAGTATAATATAGAGTTTAATAATGATTACATAATATTACGTATACATAAACCATACAATTTGTTCTATAATTCGCTCCATCAGACGACGCCATATTTCCTCTGCAGATTCTCACATGAGAACCCATCAGGTCCGTACTACCGTACTAAATCAAAAATCCGTAAAAATACGGAAGAATTCGTATGGTTGGCACGTCTGCTGTCCTATACATGTACATATAGTTCTTATGTGCAAAGAGACCTGATAGCTACATATAGTTCTATATGCAAAGAGACCTGATAGCTACATATAGTTCTTATGTGCAAGGAGACCTGATAGCTACATATAGTTCTTATGTGCAAGGAGACCTGATAGAGACACTTGTATAACTAAAGTACAAACCTTCCAAATCCAACTCCTTTTGGTCTGTCAATCACTTCATTCGGATCAGTCTCACTGTTTCTCCTCACGGCTTCAGTAATATCCTAAACATTGCAACATACTATGTATGCATATAGCTACATGCCTAGTATCTTAACAACACAATCCTAAATATTGCAACATACTATGTATGTATGTAGCTACATGCTTAGTATCTTAACAACACAATTCTAAATATTGCAACATACTATGTATGCATGTAGCTACATGCTTAGTATCTTAACAACACCATCTCAAATGGTTAAGGATCTGATCAGAGCTAACCTGTTTGGTTAGAGATTCTTTTGGCTTTTCTATTGTTCCTTTCTTCAACCCTCTACATGGAAATTGTTCAAGAAAGATATACAGTCTAAATGCCATCACTATTATCCATTTAGGAATGTCCTTTAAACCTAACTGATACTGATAATTAATTAACTATACTCTAATTAATGTAGAGGTTAGCTTTTAGCATTAGACAAACAGTGCTATCGCCATCGCTTCTTCTTCTTGTTTCTTGACAGCTTCAACCTCCTACATTTACAAGAGAGGAGCACACATCTGCCAACATTCAATGCATCTAACACACATACATACTTAACTTACTGCTCTCAATATATCGCTCTGACTTTTACCAGATTTAGTATACCTGTATAAAACAATTGGCTCTGTACAGTACCCATATACGTATATATAGGGTGCACATATATACTTATCCACATGCATTAGGGAATAACTAGAATATGGCTGCCATAAGGTCTGTCTTGTGAGACTACATACAACAATACATACCATTGAAGATCTTTGCCTTTTTGCCATCTACCAACGGGAGCCTTCAGCGAATGACCTTTAATGAATAGTATCACGTTATATAATTATACAAAGGGCCTAAATATGATAAACAGGGAGAACGCTTACCAAGATAATTTTCTCTATCTTTATCAGCTTTGACTTCTTCCCAATCAAACTGGTCCTTACCACCCCTGGCTCCCCCGCGGGTAAGGCCACTAAAAATCGACATGTAGCTATAGTTCTGATAAGTTCTCTAGACTATTGCGAAATATTTTCACGTGACCTCGATTTAGATAAAATGTCAGCTTTTGGTAGTGGACTGGGCACACTTGGTAGTACTTCGCAAGCCAGCAAGCCTATGGGATTGGGCGGGATTGGTATTGGAGGAGGCCTTGGAACTGGCATTGGTGGCGGATTAGGTACTGGAGGACTGGGAGGTGGATTGGGAACTTCTGGCGGGGTGACTGGCAATCTTGGCTTAGGAGGTACTGTAGGAGGCCTGGGTACAGGCAGAGGCCTACAGATAGGAGGCACTGGTATTGAAGGCAAGCGTTCTGCTGGAAGTCTCAACTTACAAAGTGGTACAACTACTACTGGTATAGGAGGAAGTCTGGGTCTGGGGCAATCTGGAGGAGGGCTAGGTCAATCTGGAGGTCTGGGACTGGGGCAATCTGGAGGTCTGGGACTGGGGCAATCTGGAGGTCTCGGACTGGGGCAATCTGGAGGTCTGGGACTGGGGCAATCTGGAGGTCTCGGACTGGGGCAATCTGGAGGTCTCGGACTGGGGCAATCTGGAGGTCTGGGACTGGGGCAATCTGGAGGTCTGGGACTAGGGCAATCTGGAGGTCTGGGACTAGGGCAATCCGGAGGTCTCGGACTAGGGCAATCCGGAGGTCTGGGACTAGGGCAATCTGGAGGAGGTCTCGGACTAGGGCAATCTGGAGGAGGTCTGGGACTGGGGCAATCCGTAGGTCTCGGACTAGGGCAATCTGTAGGTCTCGGACTGGGGCAATCTGGAGGAGGTCTCGGACTAGGGCAATCCGGAGGTCTGGGACTGGGGCAATCTGGAGGAGGTCTGGGACTGGGGCAATCTGGAGGAGGTCTCGGACTAGGGCAATCCGGAGGTCTCGGACTGGGGCAATCTGGAGGTCTGGGAGCTGGCACTAGTGGTGGGCTTGGTCTGGGGCAGAAAGGTTTGGGTCTAGGACAGTCAGGTGGAGGTTTGGGTCTGGGGGGAAACGCAAACCTGAAAGTAGGAACTGGTACCCAACTCGGTGGCAACACTGCAGGGATGTTTGGGACAGGCCTAGGAGGGCTTGGTGCTTCAAACCAGCTCAACCAATGTGAGCATAGACATACAACTACTGATATGGAGTAGTTCTAGTTACATTTATTGAATCTGAAAATCTGAAATTGGACCTATCAGCAACGAAATTGAAATGAGATCATTCCATCAACCTAAAACTAAGTTTTCATTTTGGCACAATTTTGATTTTATTCAATTTTCAACTCATGTCATCTATATTCTATTCAACCAGCAGTTGTAATCCTTCCTCAATATTGCTGATGAAGACCCCCACAGGGTCGAAAATTTAAATTTTGTTGTTAATAGCTCCAATAACAGATTTTCAGATGCATACAACTACTGTAGTGTAAGTAATAGTAAACTGCACCTAGTGGACATGTTATCTTTGAAAGGGAGCATCTAAAGACAGCTTTTTGGTTAAAAATGTCGAATAAGAAGAAGTTCCTACCAAAACCTGCATCTTTTAGAATTTCACTGCTCTGTGGATTATGTAGTATTTGCATTGTGCATGAAAAGAGGAGACTCCTGTATCTCCATCCAAAGCTCTCTCCAGGTTTAGTTCCTTATAGGCTTGTTTACAGAGTAGGCACAGCATGTAGAAAAATGGTGTATTAGATCTTGTACAAGTTATACTATCTCTGAGAGATATGGGATAAGTGTATGTAGTTAATTGATGTTGTAATTATATTCATAGATGCCTTTGAACAGCAGATGGCAGTGGCCAATGTGATTCCAGTGGTGTTCAGAGACGAGAGAGACCAGGTCATAAAGGAGTTTAACCAGATCCAAGCATGCTGGGGGACAGGGAAAGGATTGCTCAATGCAAGGGGGCAGTTTGTAGAATTTGGCAATGACTTTAATCGCTTCAAGGTTTGTGAGATGTAAAATATATTTTAGTCTGTTCTGAAATGTATATACCTAAATTAAATACTTCTTAATTAGTGCTGAAATGTATACATGTATACATACCTATGACATACATGCCTTTATTATTGATCTCACAAAACTATAATACTACGTATATTCTATAGTAATCTGAATCAATGACATTTTCCTTACAACAAACTATTTTAACCTGTGTTGGTGCCTTCTCCTTTCCCTTTCCTGTGGTCCTTTAGTGTGTCACATACAGCCGGCTGCCGACAGCCAAGGACGAGGATGGGTTGGTTGGACTGCATCTCAACAAGAGCGAGAAGGAGGCGGAGGCTGCCTGGGGGAACCTCAGACCTGTTCTCCAAAGTCTGGTAGGGCAGGCCTTTGAGATTGGTATAGAGGGATTCAGATCACTGCCAGACAGCAACTCGGAGCTGATTATATACTTCATTCAGCTAGCAACTTTGAAGAAGGTATCGGCCAACGATGCGTACAAGTTTCTCCTAAACCATCAGAAGGTACAATATTGAGCACCTACTGTTCACCTTCCAATAGTACCACTTGATAAAAAGGCTTTTTCTGTTTGACAAAAGTTTGTAAGTATCAATCTCTTCTCCAATTCATGGAGAAGATTTACTTTGACCTTTAATTATTAAAGTCCCATTTCTCTTAGAACAAGTTAGAACCACAAGGGATTGTAGCAGTATACCCTAAGTTGGGGATAGAGGAGTCGCTACTGAAGAGCTACCTGGATTCTCCTCCAATGGGATTCACACAGATGTACTGGGAGCAGGTGAAGGAACAGAATCCTGACCCAACCAGGTGGGCGGGGATTAGCTGATGCACCGCCCACTCAAAGGAGTGGGTAAAGTGTCTTAAACTTTTGTTGGTCTCTGGTTGATGAAAAGTTAACTACTAAATGAATAATTAAATTGTGAATAGCTAAAGTGTCACCACTTTAAGATTCCAAGGAATTGCTTGATAATTACTACACGTACAGGTGGATCTTATTTATAATTCCCCAACCTATAAGGAGCATCTTAAAATGTCCGCCAGAACTCCAATAGTATAGTCTGAGCCACTTATGTCTGCTATATGGCCCAGTCGAACAGAAGAATAAAGAGAAGACTCTTGTATCTTCATCCAAAGTTTTCACTAGGTTTAGTTCCCGATGGGCCTTTTACTGTGGAATTGATTTAGTAGGAAAATGGTGTTTTAGATTGCTGATGAAGAAGCTGTGTATACATTGGAGGTCGTATTTGGATCTGTGTTGAACAGTGTTTATACTATCTCCAGGTTCATACCAGTCCCTATTGTACTATATCCAGGTTCATACCAGTCCCTATTGTACTATCTCCAGGTTCATACCAGTCCCTATTGTACTATATCCAGGCTCATACCAGTCCCTATTGTACTATCTCCAGGTTCATACCAGTCCCTATTGTACTATATCCAGGTTCATACCAGTCCCTATTGTACTATATCCAGGCTCATACCAGTCCCTATTATACTATCTCCAGGTTCATACCAGTCCCTATTGTACTATATCCAGGTTCATACCAGTCCCTATTGTACTATATCCAGGTTCATACCAGTCCCTATTGTACTATCTCCAGGTTCATACCAGTCCCTATTGTACTATATCCAGGCTCATACCAGTCCCTATTGTACTATATCCAGGTTCATACCAGTCCCTATTGTACTATATCCAGGCTCATACCAGTCCCTATTATACTATCTCCAGGTTCATACCAGTCCCTATTGTACTATATCCAGGCTCATACCAGTCCCTATTGTACTATATCCAGGCTCATACCAGTCCCTATTGTACTATATCCAGGCTCATACCAGTCCCTATTGTACTATATCCAGGCTCATACCAGTCCCTATTGTCGGGTTTGGCCAGCTCCTGCAGAGAATGAAGCAGCAGCAAGAAGAGAGCAAGATCCAGTTGACTAGATTACAGGTACGTACCCAGTGTGACGGATACACCCCTTTACCTA
Source organism: Chondrosia reniformis (assembly GCA_947172415.1). NCBI lineage: Eukaryota > Metazoa > Porifera > Demospongiae > Chondrillida > Chondrillidae > Chondrosia > Chondrosia reniformis. Next base: position 6,421,787 of record OX359196.1, read on the forward strand.
TTATGAGTGCACATACATATAAAGGATATCCTTGTGTATTGGAGAAGCTAACACGGAGAGTGACAACCAGGGTTGGTATATGTGGCTGAGAAAATTACATTTATCTCTGTAGACACACATCTTACACAAGTTTAATTGTTAGAATTTCCTATTCCTAATAAAGTACTATCTCTGTAGATGTCGCTACTAGGAAATCCTACTGACGACCGGTCATGCCTTGTGCTGTGGTGTGGTAGCTAGCAATACTGGTACATTGTGTTATTTTTTTGGTGATTGTTCTCCTCACTGTCGTAGTTGATTGGTCAAGAAATCAGTGACTTGGATAGGAAGCATGCTTTGACAGTCACCAAGATCTCCCAAGCCCGCAGGAAATTGAAGGAACTTAACACTAGAGTGTTAAAAGTTAGTAAACACTCTATTACTTAATGAAGAGGTACTCACCAGACTAGTGTATCCAGTGTCTTTGGAACTTTAATGCTATTAATATACATGGAGTGGCTATCTGCTTGTAATACTTTTTGTTATATTTCTCTGAACATGAGTAGTCACACTACATATTACATTTTCTCTCATGATTTGCCAAAATGGTCCTTCCCCTTGATTCTTGATGCACAGCTGATGGTGGCTCAGGAAGTGCATAGAAAAACTGGATATTCATTGTTTGAAGAAGAAGAATTGTTGAGGTCGGTATCGTTAAATAAGATATTATTAATCATCATTTTGTGAATGAAAAGCATTTCTTTCCTTGATTGTGGTTTTAGAGTTGGCCTAGATTCAATTCAGTCTGAACTGAAGGACCCTGCCAACTATAGGGTAAGTACTAACAAGGCGGTAAATGTATATTCTTGTAACATTCTCTGTTTCTGTGGTCAGTTCTGGTTTGTGGCTAAAGCTTATTTACTTGTACTCACTTTGTATGTACTCATTTAAGTTTCAAAGGATTACTAAGGAAATGCTCACTTGTCAATTGTGTACTGTGATGTACAGGCAGCATAGCATTCCTTCCATGTGACCCTTTTGATAAACCAAATGCCTTCCGTTTCCTTTCTTGTTTGTTTCAGCAATTCATGGTTTAGTCTATTATTAAATCTATGATAGTAGAGTATATTATAAAAACTACATCTCCTGTTGCCATGGTAGCATGACCATTCTATTTTGTAATGTATAATAGATGCAATGTCAACATTTTGCAAGCCACTGTGTGTGGTGTGGTATTTATATGGTAGCAACAATTACATTTATATGGATTCTGGTCTGTCAATGGAATCCTCTTATTTTGAGAGATTAGAGTGGTTTATTCATCTACGCCATTTTGTTTGTCCCTTTATAGGGAAGGTTGAATGAGTTAATGTCTCAAGTTCGTTTGCAGTCACAGAGTCTTGTCTCACGGCCTAGCAGGCATCTCTCACTGGATGCAGCTGTTCTCGAGGAGTACAAGCAGGTGAGAGGATTCGATCCATTTACTTATTACAGGAAATGACTCTATTTTGTAGTATCTGAAAAGTGCACCCTAGTCAGATACAACGTTTAGATGGCTTCCACACTCATTTATTTTGCAGGTTATAAAGGAGCAACAGAAAGGAATTAGCCATCTTGTAAATATTATTAAAGAAGATTCGGAAGATTTGTCGACTTTACAAGAAGAACTCTTGAAGAACAACTCATAGAAATACTATTTTAGAGACCGTTACGGCTTTTTAATATATCGAGGCGTTAATTCGTTAGGGCGTTAGCGTGGCAAGGACAATGGAAGGCAGAAACTTGGTGGAAGTGTTCAGAGCTCTGGTACCGGCACTTAGCTATGCCACTCACAAAGGACAGGCTGGTAGAATTGGTGTGGTCGGAGGATCTATAGAGTGAGTGTCACGTGTGACGGTAAGCTTCGTTCAATCCACTGACTACTGTCGGATCGCAGATATACCTAAGTAGACTTATTCTTCGTGTAGCAGAACGTAGTAGTCACTTAAAATTGACAGAATAGTAGATATTTAAGCAGGCAGCTGGAAATCTCTTGGACATACTTTGCTTGAGGAGGACCTGGACGGGACAGTTTGTACTTTACATGCTCGTTGAGCCCGCTATGCTGGTTCATTAGCATAATGGAATTACGAGTTGCAGACCACTCTCAATTGTGATACATGCATACACTCAAATGTTGTTGTCCCATCATGTCCTGCTATGCTGCATTACATGCTCTACTGGAGTCTGTTCCTCTGTTATAGGTATACAGGGGCCCCATACTTTGCAGCCATGTCAGCAATGAGAGTAGTGAGTTTGTATACTATATAGGGTGCACTCTGATTTCCTGTTGGCTGTCTGCATTAAACCACTTATGCATGAGTCAGCCCCACTCTTAGTTATTAAGACCCACCAGTTATGGATGAGTCAGCCCCAGCATAAATTATGGTCATCAATTGAAGTGTGAATCCTGGAACAATTTTGTGATTCAGTGATCTGATATATTAAATGTGCTACATTTGAATGATGTGAATACTTTTTGTCTCATATCATATAATCTAGTATGGGGGTGTGGCTGGCACGGTGGGTGTGGCTGAATATGATAGCTATGTACATGATAAGGGTATAGCAATCCCTTTGTATTAAATTCTTCTCATCTCTGTGTTGCACCAGTTGTGATAGATAGATACGTAGGCCACAACTGCAGTAGATTACAACTCCTTTGTACTTTCTTTGCAAGGAATGGTATAAGAGTAGATTTGGTAGACTGGCCATTTGGATTTGTACACTTTCAGTATATAGACCAGTGTATATATTCACTTGAAGTGTTTCTAAACACTACATGTGGTTTAATAGTAACCCTGTCAAGTGATTCTTGTGAATGCTTCAATACAGGCTAGACTCCTCGGCTGTGCCAAGCTGAAGGACACCTGGTATATTCAGTATTGTTACACGTGCTACCTTGTACTCACTCTGTAGGGGGCGGATCTGTCCCACGTGTTCTGTCCAGCCCATGCTGCTACAGTAATCAAGTCTTACAGTCCGGATCTTATTGTCCACCCGCTCCTGTGAGTTTCTGGCAGCTTGATATGCGTACATGTGAGGGTAGCAGTAGAAGAATTGAGATGATGAATTACAACTACTTTCTGCGTTTTGAGCCTCCACTAGTTGTATGTAATAGTAAAGGCCTGTTTACCTCAATAACCCTTTATGAAAAGGAAATACAGTGTATTTGAGAATATATATTGCCAAGGATCTCTTATTATAACAGAAACTGAAAGTCATATTTTTAACTTTATGACCCCCCTCTCTATTCTTGTTAACTTTTACCTTCACGTTGGATGTGAATGAGTTGGGATATGATGCATTGAAATACTTCCTCTTTGTGTTTATAGTAATGATAATTCAATGGAATCAGTTCCTCTAATATCTTCTTGGTTTGGACGCCTTCATGCTGTGAATTTGGGGCCTGGACTTGGTAGATCGCCCAGCAGCTTACAGACAGCAAAGGTAATCTCTACCAAAAATGTAATCACGCAGAACTCAACACTTTTGTGTAAATTTATTATGCAGAACAGTCTAAATTCCTAGTAACTGATATAATTGAAGTATTTTTATTATTGTATGTAACAGCGACCTCCTACTGAGGAGAAGAGCTGCATGATTAATTGAATTGAATTTAATACCTTTTGGTGATTATTCTTTTGACACGTTTATGTGGTCTAAGAAGGTATCACGGTTCACTGTTAGCTTCAATTATAATATTTTTTGACCCAAAAGTCGTTGAAATATGAGCCAAATATCCCGGGGGTAAGTCTGATACAGAATGCCTTACTCTATTGTACATATGTACTTGTTGAACAACTGCTAAAATTGAGCCTTAACAACAGAATTCTTAAAGAATGTGTCAAGCCATGGAATATCTGTAACAAGATGAGATGATAGTAGTGTTTGTATATGAACCTGAATTGTTGTACACAGAAATCAATTTCTGATTAATTTTTACTAGGCTATTACGAGCTTTATCTCTTCAGTTCACTGTACTATTCATATATTCATACCATCCTATTAATTGAGAAATTCTCTTTAAATTGTTGCTTTTCAGTTATCTTGTTATGTAATGCGAGTATAGTGCCAAATCAGCTCTCCATTTCAACATATTTAGAGTTTATGCAGTGTGTCCTATGTGAACCTGTTACTTGGCTGATTGTGTCATTAATGTGTGGTACCACCATTAGCATGTGAACCTGTTACTTGGCTGATTGTGTCATTAATGTGTGGTACCGCCATTAACATGTGAACCTGTTACTTGACTGATTGTGTCATTAATGTGTGGTACCACCATTAACATGTGAATCTGTTACTTGGTAGACTGTGTCATTAATGTGTGGTAATATGATCCTCTATTTAGGGCCTGCTCTGGTCAGCTGTTATGCAACAGAAACCACTTGTTGTGGATGCTGTAAGTTTGGCATATCCAGCTGCATACATGATATGTTATATACATTCTTTAATAATGTGCTTAATTGACATTTTTATAATTTACAAAGATAGAAGACACTATACTTTGACAAATGCTTTGTATATCTAGTGTGTGAACGGCGGAGAAATGATTATTTAGTACTTAGCATAGTATTTTCATTTTAATGATTTCATCTTTAAAAACTGACCACAATTTTCAAATTTAAAAAGTATTTAGGAAGTCATTAAGATTTTGTTTTTTGGCTCCATTTTCAATATTATAGGATGGCTTATTTCTGCTGTCACAAGAACCTGATTTGGTCAAGAATTATGAGAAGGCTGTATTAACACCAAATATGATGGAGATGAAAAGGCTATATTTTGCTGTTTTCAAAGAGGATATTCCTAATATGGAGCCCATAGAGAATGCTGTCAAGAATCTGGCATGTCGGCTTGGCCATGTAACAATTATTTTGAAAGGAGAAGAAGACATTATTACTAATGGAAAAAGTGTGTAATTGAGACACTGACACATGAAAAATCTAATACACCATTTTCCTACATGCTGTACCTATTCTGTAAAAAAGCCTATAGGGGAACTAAACCTGGAGAGAGCTTTGGATGAAGATACAGGTCCTGGAGTCTTTTCTTTCTTCTTTTCCTTTCTTTCATCTTCTTTTTCACTGGGTCAGACAGCTGTTTCTGGGAATTCCACCCTTCCTCGGTGATCTGGGAGTCTTTGTCTTTTTTATCTTCATCTTCTGTGAATCCTTGGCTCTCTATGCTAAATCTAGGGGCATGTGGATTGTGTAATGTTAATCTTAAAATTTGCATTGAAAGATGTAAATATTGTGTTCTACCTTGATAAACTTTGCAATATCTTATAAGTATTCACCATCTCTGATCTATACGTAGGTATCTTTAGGTGTACCCTGCCTGGTTGTCCTCGGAGATGTGGAGGTCAAGGTGATCTTCTCTCTGGAGTACTGACAGTATTTCTTTACTGGGCTTACCAAAATAGGTGAGTTTACATACCATGCAGTTACATATAAATGAGTGGTGTTACATTATAAGTAAGTAGCAGCTTGGGATGGCCTACGTAGCTATTTATAATGTAACTTTGTACTTATGGAGTTGAGGATATCCTGTCAGTATTGGGATGAGCATTTTCTGTGCCAGGCTTTTTTTCCTTTTTTGTGTTTATCTCTAAACTTTACCTCCATATACATAGTAGAACATGTTAAATACTGTAGATATGGGTTTATATGTTTCCTTCATTTTGTAAATTTAGCTCTGAAATATCTGGTCAAGCTGATCTACATTCAAAGCTTGCTTCTCTTCCTGCGCCAATCTTGGCTTCCTATTCTGCTTGTCACTTGATCAAGTTGTGCAGCCAAACTGCATTTGAGAAGCACAAGCGATCAATGGTTGCCTCCGACATGCTATCTGAACTGCCTCATATATTTGATCAGCTTTTTGAAAACGTTAAATAAACGTTAATATTGCTAATTTGTTTAACTAACAATTACATGTTTGATTGAATTCATTCACTCTTTTTAATTATTGAAAGACACATTTTTAATCACAGTCTTAGGCATTGTACATATATAGATTTAATGATTTATTAGCAAGTTGGAAACAATGGCAATATGGAAGTGTTTCTGTTGCTTGGAGATTTACAGTAGAGGTTTTTATATACATTTTATTTAGCTCCTTGGGGCAGATCCTATTCCCAAATTGCTACCAACAGATCCTATTGTTCTTTGTAACTCGTAATTCAGTTTCTTGTCCCTCCGGTCTTGGAACCAATACACGTATCCCTGCTTAGCTCTCTCGTTGTAGCTGGACGGGGTATAAACTTTGGTTGCATATCCTTTGGAGTCCCTTGGAGGTGGCCTCTTTACTAGTCCAGGATTGTGCAGCTCTTGTCTAAGGAGCTTGTTGAATTTTGGATCTCCAACAGGAGCTACGGTGCCAACCGGTGTAATCACATTTCTGTACACCGAAGGTGTTCCGTTGGACCTTAGAAGTGCTGAAGTGCAAGTTCTTTTGGACTTTCTCTTCCCATATGACACTACTAAAGGGGAAAAGGAGCTACACTGAGGGTATTATACTCCATATATAGACCATACGTACACTCAAACGGCTAGATTTCTTATATACACATAAATTGAGTCAGGAATTTGAAGATTTTGAATTTGAATCATTTCAACTGCTATCGACAAGGAATCTAGTATTGTTATGCAACTGACCGTCGTCATCTGGGTCGCAGAACGAAATATACTGTCCGGTGGGTATTTGAGTGTGCTGGTAATACTAGACACGGTAGAAGGGGAGGAAATCGTACTACACAATCGACTTCATTCTGAGCAAATGTTAGCAAATAAACACAGAAGCAGTGTCTATTAAAGGACAATATCGCACTATGATGTTGACCCAACGCTTACCCTACACTTTTGCTTCGCCCAGTGATCCGTCAGTAACTGTCCTACTGGCTCGTATTTCGACCACTGGTGGAAACTATGTGGCGAGAAGGATATATAGTCTAGTTATCAACAAAAGCAATATGTAGGGAATAGGAGTAGATTATAATTTCCAATATATAATATATAATTCCAGCTTGGTCTGCCTGAATGTCGTCACTAACCTTTTCTTATTATTTCCTGAAAACCTGCAGAGAAAGGGAGGAGGATGATTCCTGCTTTCCAGAAGTGACATTCAGCAATACGGGGTGTGGTACAGTAACTAGCTGGTCATGAATAATACGTCATATGACGAATTAGTTTAATAATATTCATAGGTAGACATTGCAGTGGGCACATTCCAAGACTGAAGGTTGGTTCCAAACCATATACGGAGCCGCAAAAATTTTCATCTTAAACTTTGAGATACAAGGACAAATCAGTATATAGGTGAGAAAAGAAATACATCTACCCGGTACAGGAAGGACGAAAGACGCTTCCCAGTAATTTTAAATATTTGCTTTATTGCTCTAAGTTACCCGTTAATCAGTTTTTACTTTTACGGCCGCAAGCATTCGATTTGCTCCCTGGAAATTTACCAAGCATGAAAACTGGAAAGTGGAGCTCTTTTAGAAAGATCCTTTTTTCAGTGTTTTTTCCATTTCTACTCTTCAGAGTTTCCCGTGCAGAGTTTCCAGAGAGTTCGTATTTCTTTAACATTTCTGAGGGTGATGTGACAGCTCCTGATGCGTTATGCGCATTGGCTAGACTCCCTGTAGCCGATTTTGGTGAAGATGGAGGAGGAGCGACTTACAGCTCCACTATTTTGACCGGGAATCCGAATCAAGTAACAGTTACCATTAAAGAAGAACCAGCACAAAACTGCCTGCAAAACTGCCTGGGTTTAGATCGAGAAGAAGTTAGCGTTTTTGAGTTTCAGTACAATGCCGAAAAAGATGGTATTATGGCATCTACGAAAATCATTCTCAACCTCCTAGACGTGAATGACAACTCCCCCGATATTGAAGCGGTACCCGATATTGACTTCAAAGAGACTGAAACAGTAAATACATTCGTCTACAACATCAGTGCCTCTGACAAAGATGAAGGAGTGAATGGCACAGTGCTATATAGTAACATAAGTCGGTGTGACGATCACTTTAGAATCGACCCAAACACTGGTGAAATCCGCAACAAAGTAGCAATAGATAGAGAAGTTGATGACTCCTTTGAATGCACAGTAGAAGTTTCAGATAGAGCGAATACTGCCCCATTGCGTTCATTCGTTACCTTTACTATCAATATCGTGGATGTAAATGATAACCCTCCCAAGTGTCTCTTAAGCCAACAAGAAGAGATAACTGTGAAAATGGTACCTGTCAAAGAACACCATTCTCTGGTGGTGGTTATATGTAACCTAATCCAAGATGATGATTATTTGGATAACGGAAAATTTGATAATGCTTCCTTGTTTTCTAATCCTTATCCAGACTTGTTTAATGTTATCATAATAAGCAGTGCTGCATTTCAAAACATCCGACTAAATATTATAGGATTAGATTTTGAAAAGGGAGATCGTTATGACCTTCAGCTACGTATATATGACAAGGGTGAACCACAGTTATACTCAAATGTCTCTATCACTGTATTAGTTGAGGATGTCAATGATAATGAGCCACAATGTTTTCCTCCATTTTCTTCATTTATCAGTGAAAGTGTGACAGATATAAGTTCCCCAATTGGTTCATTGAATTGCAGTGATGCGGATTCCAATGGAATTACAAAGTACATCTTGCTTGCGGCTAGAAGAGGCAACCTGACACTTAACAGTATTCGTATTTCTAGCACTGGTCAAATATTCATCGACAGTACAGCTGATATTGACTTAGATGAACCTTCATCTATTGACAGTATTCTTCTCACTTTTGCTGTGATAGATGACAGTCTTGGCAGCAATGTGACAAACAAAGTGGAGTATAATTTTACCCTCTACATTCAGGATGAGAATGATAATAGCCCATCCTTTTTAGATGATACATTTTCTTTTAATGTTTCTGAGGGTCTGCCCCGGGGTGCATATGTTGGACAGTTGAGAGCTTCAGATAAAGACAGTGGAGATAATGGCATTGTAGAATACAAAATTAGTGATCCTGATAAACCTTTTTCAATTGATGCAAACACTGGCATAATTAATACAACTGCCAAGTTGGACAGGGAAGATGTGGAAAAATATTCCTTTGTTTTGCTAGCATGTGACCGTGGTAGTACTCCCCGCACTGGCAATACAACTGTTTTCATTACTGTAACTGATATTGATGATAATTGTCCTACTTTTTCTGCTACCAGTTATAACTTTACAGCTTATGGGGATGACTATGAGGGTAGAGTGATTGGTAACTTGACAGCTAAGGATGAAGATGCAACGCCTAAGTTCATTTTTTCTGTAAACAGGGATGTCCATTTTGGAGTTATAGAGAGCAATGGATCACTTATAGTAAACAGGTTACCAGAAGTTGAAACAATAGAGAATTTAACAGCATACCTAACAGGTCCAGGTCAAGGAAGGTCTTGCGATAGATACCAAGCTAATGTTTCTATAGCCTTTTTAATAAATGCTACAAGACAACCTGTCACACCTACAGAGTTAAAAGATGGCACACTGGACTTGGTTAGTAAAGTCGTAATTGCTGCAATAGCTGGATTTCTGCTTGTATGCGCAGCACTAGTCATCTTTTGTGTCTGCGTTTTAGTATACAAAAGAAGGTATCATATGAAATCTTATGATTTTCCAACATCTTCAAGTAGTCCACTGCCTGAAACAAGACGGAAATCAATTCTTAAAAATTACACTGAAAGAAATGATTCAAACAGACAGAAGAATTCTGTTCGCTTTATTGATGTGATACCAAAAACTAATGTATTCTTATTTGATGCAGCAGATCCTCCATCTTCTCCCACACTAAATAATGGCAATTCTCATCATCAATCTGGTGCCCCATTAAGGGTCGAGTCTTCGGTAGAGTCTATCAGTAGTGGAGGAAACTATGAGGATGATTATCTATCGCTAACTTCTGATTCAAGTAGTCATCAGCAGCAATCTATGAATGGTAACATCCACGTTATCTTTGAAGAAGAAATCCCTCTTGATAACTATCGACCTCCCACACCTCCTCGACGAAGACCTGTAGAGGAGCACTCACTTCTGCAGGAGAGGGAAGGCATAACCTTTGGGACTGATAGACAAGGAAATGGTGACATTCACATGCCTGTTGGATATCATAGAGAAAAACCATGGTCTAGGCAGTATCCAAGAGATCAAATGGGCCACCCTAATGACAACCGGATTGACTATCCACATGATTCCAGTATGCGAGTTCAGAACGGTCATGTACAGTCTTATATGTCTGAGACCAATGAGACCAATTCTTTTCTTTCGGATGATAAAGATTCAATCTCCAGTGATTTTGATAATTATTCAACTTTTACTGAGCCAGGAACAGATATAATAGAGCGAGGTCCTGGACCAATGGAGAGCTTGATGAGTCAACTACACCAATCTACCACTTCTGGAAGGTCAGTAGTCACTTGTAATGATACATCTGCAATACCTGTAGAGGTGTACAGAATGTTAAAGTGAAGTCTTGTGTTTCTGTGAAATATTGTTAGAAGTTGAGTCCATTAAAAGTACTGTTGGTAACATTATTGTTTTGTATGACACTTGTTTGGAACACCTGCATAGCTATAAAGTATTAACATTATATTTCGCCTGACTCAGCTGCCCTTAGTGTTAAAATATATATTAACTCACTAGTTTCTCCATGTAACATTCAGAGAAATTGACAGAGAGATTGTATCGGTTCATTGAACTGAACTAAGTATACAGCTGTACATTTCAGTTGTCAACTTCCTAAAATGATTGTGTTGTGGTTAGAAGGTATTTATTCATGGTTTCACTGTACATGTACTTACGTAAATGTTAAAAAGTATTTTATTATTACCACCTCAAGTTGAAGGTATGATTGTTATAGTGTTTATGCAAGTGTTGTGAGATATGGGGCACCTTGTCAACCCACTTGCCATTAGATGGGGGAGTAGATGCAGGATTGATGGGTGCTCTCATTGAAATATTGTTATAGGCACTTTGTTTTTGATGTATGTTGGTACAATGTATACTTTACAACAAGCAGCGACCTGTACTCCTTTTTAACAGACATAACTATATGTTTAGAGCACCTTTGACGTTTGACTATCTTTTGCTACCTACATGCATATCTGAAGATTTTAAACTCCTTTGGATTACCACATCCAACCTTGATGTTACCTCCTCTAGCACCCTGTATTGCTTGTCTATTATTGCCATGGATATAAGAAGTAAATCAAGTTGTTCAAATCATGGAACACAAATCTCTACACTGACTTAGGCTGACACCAGAGTTAGATTCATAATAGAAATATTTCAAAAGTATTCATTTAAAATTCACCTCTTGCATTCTTAAACTTTATATCTTATGTCACATGCCAATGACACTATCAATCTTCATGAAGTAGTGAACTTTCTCAGTTTCTGTTTAAAGTATAACATGATGTATTATCTGTTTGTCATGATACTCACCTCAAAAGTAGTCTGTTCTAATTGATCAAAGTACGGTGGACTTGTAAACAATTTTCATATTCACATGCATTCCATGGCAGGCTATATCTACTAGTTTATACTTGTTGTCTGCTAAGTAGGAGCTGTAGAATTACTGTTGAGTGTAGACACTAAAGTTGGTCTAGTCTATGTGACTCGAAAACACATCTTTGTTGAAATGTTGTTGTCACACATGTAGTTTACTTGTAACGGAATGCAAAATGAGATGGATCTGGAGTATTATTATGCAATATTATGTAAACCAGGACTATATTTAGTTACAGCTCTATGTATGTATCTGTCAATATAGCAATTTGTTTTATTATCTCTACATTGGCAACCATCCTTTTTACAGATATATTCAATTTCTCCTCTCTTGTAAGTATTGTCAATTATTGTACTGGTATTCAAGTTAAGGTCTGTGTATTTACATACATAGGCAAACAAAGGAAAGGAGTTAGACAAATTTGCAATCAATACATTTTTTAGTCTAATTTAAAATATAGTCTCAATCATCAACACTTTTCAATTTAATTCATTCCAGTAACTCTGGTCATTGTAAAAAAAAAACATTGTTACTTGTTTTATTTGTAGTGAATTATATATATATATACGTATATGTATGTAATAAAACTAAGGGCATTAATTGTATTGAGCTGTGCAAAGGCTATGACGATAAGCAAATACTGTTATGTAATCTATAAGTTATTCAATATGTAAAATTCATATAGCTGAAATAGCCTTGACAGCCATTCATGCATATTTGATATGTTATTGATGACTGAATGATGAGTATTACCTCTCCTCTTAATGCAGATATGGTGATGTATCTAGAAAGTCCAATCAACAGAAATTTGATATTTTGTAACCTTTTTGAAATATATGTTTTATATTTTTGTAACAATTACAGACACTTGCTTATTTTCCTTTTATAAATAATGTTTACTATTCATGGCTTAAAAGGATGGAGTGGAATGTTGATGCTAGGCAAGGATTTGCTTGCTAAATCAATGAATATCTTTGCCTTCGTTACCATGGCAATATGATTTAATGGGTTCTCCTGTGAAAGAAACATGGCCGCCGAACTACAAATTGAAGGTCAGAAAATATTAGTTGAAGAATACGATTCCGAATACGACCCTAATACTGAAGGTGAGTTTGAAGAACGGGTAAAGGGCAACAGTAAGCGGTAGAGGGTTACTTGGACATCTGTTAAATTCACAGATTTAAAGGAATATTGCGAAACAATTGGACTTGACTATGACAATGAAAAAGATCTGTTGCATATTGCCAGAGAAGCGATCAAGGCGCCAATACCTCGAGACTGGAGACCAATGTAAGTATAAATACTTTGCATAACGGTTGCATAGAAACGCCCAAATCAGTACATTATGCTGAATATAAAATATACATAAATCGCCTTTTGAATGCGTTAGCCTAGGTAGCTCAGCGGCAGAGCGTGGGACTCTTAATCCCAAGGTCGAGGGTTCAATCCCCTCCCAGGGCAATTTTTTGCTTTTTTTTCTCCTACACAGCGAGACTGAAAATGGCGATCTGTACTATTTTAACTTTAAAACTGGAGAATCCTCTTGGGAGCATCCTAGCGACAAGTTTTACAAAGAACTGTTAGACAGAGAAAGAGAAAAGAAAAGGAAACAAGTTTCAATGTTGAAGGGAGGAAGCAAGAAAGGACTTGTAAGATTGATGTCATTCAAAATAATAGATATTTAATTGTGTTTATATTGTTGTACAGAACCTACTTCCTGGAGCTTCCAGTGCTCTAGCAGGAGTTCACAACCTCCCTCCATTAAAGGCCTCCAAACTTGAACCACTGGCACTGCTGAAAGGGAGCCATGGACAGCAACAGGTAAAGCAGCAATCTCCTGGGCATAGTGGGAGGTCTGGCTTGCAGAGACCTCCTATGTCATCCTCTCACGATCGAGTATCCTCAGTATCCCCCAGCACAGCTCCTCACAGTATTTTGGAATCACCAGAAAATGTATTGGCCTCCTCAGCCGGGGCCTCATACTTGAAGTCTACCTCCCCAAAAGGTATCACTCTGGTTGATCAATGTTGTTACATCTATGTACGTACATTCATATGTCCCTATGTATGAGCTATCATTCTGTGATAATCTAACCACAACCATTAGCATCATATCACTAAATCTTATCAGCAAAGAAAAGAAGGAAAAGTAGCATTACGTAGCTGCCAATCAAATTGAGGGAAAATGTTTTAGCCTCAAATCCCCTTTCACTTTGTTGCTCTTGTATCCAAGGCTGTTGTATTATCATGAGCTAGTCAGCCAGAAAGGTGCTGTGTTATGTACTATGTACTTCTCTTCAGGAACCTCTTCTGAGAAGGTACTGCTCAAACCTCGCAGTCCTGCGCCTTTCAAACTAGGAGAGATTGCTTCTCAATTTGAAGAAGAGGAAGAAAGTGAAGATGACAGTCAGCAACTAGTGGAATCTGATGATGTGAGTTGTAGTATCAAGTTTTCAATATTACTCAAAAGTGCACAAGGTACTAAATGTGGACTTCCTTCAAGCTTGGAACAGTTTTACTTATTACACTCTTTACACAATCACACATCTCTACAATAGTCCGTCTGTGTAGATATGTGTGTATACCATAAGAAACACAGTTACAGTACTTCTTACTGCCTACATACGTATGTGGTCCATATATGTACATACGTACATCTTTATATGTGTATTTTATGCATATGGTTCCAAATGTGTATGTCAGGTTAATAGGTTTGACAAGCAATTCAACCTTGGTGGATTTTACAACGAGTCAAGTGATCACTCAGTGAGTGATGAGATTGCCAAGGTAACTGGTCTCGATGCATACAGTGATGAACCTGAACCAGCAAAGCACCAAAAGGAGGCAGTTGGCATGAGACAAGTACAAGCTCCTCCTCTCCTTGAGGACAGTGACAGCTTCCACCAAATGAGGATGTATGCAGAGCAGATGGAGCAGCTAAGCCCCCCCATGGTGTCACCTGCCACTACACCAGGGAACCCATACCTCAAGGCACCTCCCACTCACGTGAGTACACCCCCCCTACGCACCATGCCCATCAGCATTGCGTCAGTACGTATGTTAAGAGGTTATAATTGCTGCTTTCATAGGCTGGTCAATGGTAGAACTGAGATACGTATATGTATGTACATGTATACGTACGTATGTATGTGCATACGTAGGTAACTTGACTGTGGAAGTACGTATGTTTGTATGTATGTAGGTGCTATCCAGCTCCAGCAAACAGTCTGAGGTAAGTAGTGGTGTGAGTAGTGGAGTCAACAGTCCCAGAAGGCCCTCTTCCTCCTACGGCAGAAGTGCTCATCATCATGTCATGTGAGTTTGCAGTTACTATGTACGTATGTACGTACCTACCTACACATACACATATCATATGTTCATGTGCTAAGCAGAGAGGCTACTTATCAGTTGAAGGGACCTTTAACTGTCCAATAGAGTACATAAATGTGTAGCTCTGTATGCATGAATCTTCATGTTTTGATTAAGAGCCTTTATGTGTTCAGTCCAACTCAGATCGAGGATTATGGTAGAGATAGTAACGAAGAAGAAGATGGCGACTCTGACGTGTTTGGTGGCAGAGCTGTGTCTGTAGAAAACGTACTTAGTCCGGTCATCCATGCCTCCCCCCCTCATACCAATATTGTCATGCTTCCGTCTGGGAGGGCTGGACAGCTGGAACTTGGGGAGAGGCCAGTGCAGCAGGTACCAAGCACCAAGCAAACTGACAGGCACATCCTCATTAGGAGCAGTGGTACTCGAGCTGAGCAAGAGGTGGCAGCCAAACTAGAGGTAGCTCATCAAGAGGAGTTAAATAAGTGAGTGAGCCAAGACTAGTAAAGTCATTGCTGTGGGAATGGTTGCTTTAGGGAAGCTGCAGCAAGTAAAGGCTTGAGACCTTTAGAAATACACCAATTTACTAGTTAGCATGAGTGAGTTTAGCATGGGATGGTACATACAAGTTAGTATGGACTAGTTATGGGTTGTATACGCTTACGTTTCAATTCCAGAGTACCAGTTTTGTAGACAGTCGATTGCATATTCATTTGTATGTACTGATGTCCACTTGCTATGTTGTCTTCAACACTTATAGGCTGTCCAATTCTGCTTGCATAGGTTGAAGAAGTCGCATTCCCTGGAGCTAGCCAACCTAGCCAAGAAATATGAACAGGAGTTGAGCGATAGTGAGCACAAACTGAAAGCAGACTTGGAATCCAGGCTGGCAGACATGAGAGGTAAACTGGCAGCACACCTCTTAGAGGAAGAACAAAGAATAAAAACAGAGGAAACCAAGTGCTTTGAAGAAATAAAAAAGAAGCTTCAGGAGGAGCAAGATGAAGAAGAAGCACAACTGTATGAGGAGAAGACCAACGCTATCATCAAACTGAAGCAGCAGGTAGTCACCACCTCTTTAGTGCTCCCGTCAAATAACTCTCTGTTACTTATATGCATCCATAAATGTACATATGTGTACATACATACATGCTGCACTCACACTACTAATCCATTTTGTAGCTTGCTAGCAAGCGGCTGAATGAAGAAGAAGTTATAAAGACAGCTGATGCAGCTTCTATCAAGGAACTGAAGAAGACCTTGCAAGACAAGAGGGCTCAGAAAGAGGCCAATTTGAGAAAGGAGCATGCAAGGGAAATGGAATCAATGATACAAGAATGTAAAGAAGAGCTGGCACAAGAGAGGGCTAAGATAGATGAGGATCATGCTGGTAAGCTGGCAGCACTGAGAGAGGAGCAAGATGAGGGATTTCAAGAGGTCAGTGAGAGCTGCAGTCTCACCAGCCCTGCCCATGCAACAGAGCAGAGCAGACCTGCAGGTATCCCAATTGTATTGCTTTGTAGAAGTGTACAGCTCTGTCTGATGAGATCAAGAAAAAGATGGCAGAATATGAAGCGGTAATGAGCAAGGAGAAGGAAACCAAGATGGCAGAGCTGAGGAGCAAGTTGGATAGTGAAGTAGAAAGTGAAAGACAGAAGCTGGAGGACCTGGAGCAACAGAAAGGAACAGCACTTGAAAACCTTCAGCATGAGGTACACATACGTACATACTTGTGATCTCTTAGTGACCTCTGTGACCACTCTCATGAGCTACATATACATATGCACATACACATGTAAGTACGTACCAGCTACATAAGTTTACAGGGCATACATGTATACATAACATATGTACATATGTATATTGCATATATCATTAAGAGTCACTGTTTTATTTTGTAGTTTGAGAAGATGTTGGTGGAGGAAAGAGAGAGGCTCGAGGCTGAACAGGCTGACAAACTAGTTAGAATAACCATACTTGTGTGCACAATGTACACATTGAAGTGTGTTACTGATTGTATGTACGTACGTATTAAGGTAGTACATACGTACGTAAATATGCTATGCTGTATATTCCCACTGGATAGGGCAACCTGACTAAGGACTATAACAAGTTATTTGAAGCTAATAAGGGAGATTTAGAGAAAAAACATGAAAAGCTGATAGCCAAGTTAAAAAAAGAACAAGGACTGGCTGTGGAAGAGCTTAGAAAGGTAAATGAAAGGATTCAATCTGAATTAGAGAATCAGAAGGCGGCTTTAAAACAAAGTAGAAAGGAACTAGAGGAAGAAGAGAATGCCCTTCAGCAGCAGGTAAGGTTGCCCTGGAGCCTTAGATCACAGCTCTGTCTGTTCAACAGTGCTTTACCAAGCCCTTACTATACTTACTCTAGAAGGAGAAGCTTTCAGCAGAGTGTAAAGCATTGGAGGAGAAAGTGAGAGAGAATGGGGAGGCAGATGGCCATCTCCCATCATTACATCGTGCCAGCCACCATGAGACCGAGGATTTGTTGTTGAAGCAGCAAGAGCAATTGCAGCTATCAATTGACAAGGAGAAGGAAAATTTAGATTCCTTGAGAAAGTATGTTTGTTACATATGTTATTCATATGTATGTAAGTATGTACACACATTTTTTGTCACTTATCTACATATGTTTCTACATACTGTACCTTTTGTGTTGTCAAGGCATAAAATACGTATACGTACTTACAAATACCCTTCAAATCTTAATGGAAATTCTTTATTCCTATAGATGTATATGTATACGTACGTATACGTACATACGTGTATGTACATAAGCATACACTCGCCTGTCTCATTCTGTACCTACGTATGTACTTGTAATGTACGTACATATGTAGGTCCTGTAGAGAAGTTCAATCTGAATTGATAGAGTTGAAGAGGCAAAAGGAGAAGATCGAGAAAGCTGTGCTGTCCTTGCAAGAGGAGAAAGCCTCCTTCACCAGCAGCATCAGCGGATTGAAGAAGGCTGCTTCTCAGGAGCAAAGCAACTTGAAGAAACTGAAAGAACAAAGAAGAAAGGCAGAGTCAAAGAAGTAAGATATATGATGGTTGTGTAATGGACTCTATGATGAGTTGTGCAATGGTCTGTCTCTCTTTATGCAGGAATAAGGCTGCTCCATCAGTCGCAGTTGGAGTTCAAGTCTGCCTACCACCTCCTTTTGTGGATCATGCTCCGCCTTCAGACGGACCACATCCTCAGGGCTTTGCTGTCTCTTCTCCTCAATCAACTCTGAACTCCAGTACTCCCATCACAAAGACCAACACAACCGAGACTATTCTGACTACCAATAGTACCAATTTAGAGGTGCCTACATTGAACTTTGAAGATCTCAATTCACCCATAGCCTTACCAATCAAGCAGGTGTGTTATTCCTAACATTCGTACGTATGGACGTACGTAAGTATATGTGTGTTACGCTTTCATACCTACATATGTATTAGAGACTACTGTCTCACTATCTTTTGAATTTAGGCTCCAGATGTACCTAATGGAAGAAGGTCAAAGGTTGCCAAACAGTCCCCTAATGAGAGGTACTCTGCAGCAGGAAGTGCTCGTGTGCTGACACCAGGAGCAGAGCAGGAGGAGGACACAGAATTTAGTCTGTAAGTCTACAATTGCATACATGTGTATATATATGCATGTGTATACGTAGCTACATATTTATATGTTCAGATAATTGTGTATGTACATTCATATGTTTACAATGTGTACATATACCTCCCATTTTACAGTCTCCACAAACAGCTGTCTAAAGAAGACTACTCTTATAATTATGCCAAGCAGGTCTTGGAGAGACACCACAAAACACTAACCAAGCGAAAGGCAGCCTTGAAGAAAGCTGAGGTGGAGCTGGACAGAGATTTGAAGAGACTTAACAGCTCAAGATATTCAAAAGCTGTGCAAGACATTCAGACCAGTTTACATGATGTACGTACGTACGTAGGTACCAGGTACACACACATGCATACCACTATGCTAACATATGCAGTTACAACATTTACTACATTTTTATGTTGCGTACATGATAACTGTGTTTGTTCACTTTGTATTTCTATCAGGAATCTAAAAGCATCTCAGAGATGGAGGAACAGTTGTCAGCATCTAATGATCTTTTGGACATGAAGAAGAAGCATATCAAGGAACTGGAACAATCTCTTCTCTCTAAACTTAAAGTTAGTCTTCAGTCTGCCAGTTCCTGTTTTGTCTTTCCATATGTGCATGCAAGTGTGCAATGGTGTCTGTTTACGTGCGTGTGTGCAATGGTGTCTGTTTACGTGCGTGTGTGCAATGGTGTCTGTTTACGTGCGTGTGTGCAATGGTGTCTGTTTACGTGCGTGTGTGCAATGGTGTCTGTTTACGTACGTGCATGTGTGCAATGGTGTCTGTTTACGTGCATGTGTGCTAGTACTGTAGTACATTATTGACAGATCCATTTTGCGTGTACATGGAGTATGCAGTGATTGTGATAATGTTTACAAGTCCTTGTATCTTCTTGCTACAAAAATATTTCATTATACTTAGGTAAAATGTTAAGATTAAGATTTTGTTAAGATGAGTGTTTTTACTAGTCCCCAGCATTTCACATACGTACATAGGAAAGGGACCTACTATAATATATTTCTCATATTTCTGTAGTCTTCGCCGGCTGTTACTGGTTCTGAGGACGAGTCATTTGATGTCTCTACTTACAATTCTCCAAAGTCTTACCTCAAAACTTTGAGGGAGAAAGTGGGTCGAGAGAAGCATCAGCAGGTTGGCATTGCAAGAGATAGACACAGAAGGCTTGGAAGGTTCACAACTCTTAGCAGCGAGAGCAGTGGAGTGAGCAGTACCAGTCTCTCCCTGTCTTCAGATGACACCGAGGGGGAGGAGTCTCTACACCCCGCCTTGCCATACCACAAGGATCATAAGACACCCAGACCACACAAAGGGAGCAGTAACAGTTTAGCCTCTATGAAAGTGCTTTCCTCCCTGGAACAGATTAATGGCAAGCTTTGGCAAGTCATGGACAAGCTAAATGAGCAGTCAAGCTTTGCTAATACGCAGAACCTAGTTCATCAAGGTGTATCACTGTCTCCGGAGTCTTCATATGGCTTGATTGGGACTGCTGGTGTCTTCAAGCACTCCGACAAGTACGTACATATATTGTATTATTATATTATGAATACATACATTTAACCTACATACCTATGTGGCCAGTTGTCAGCGTACCCAGTGACTATTTTACTTGTAAACTTCCAGAAATTGGTAAAACCACTAATAAATATACTATACGTACTCTACCTCAAACTGGAGGACTTTGTTCTACATTTACATATACATATGTACGTACGTAGGTACCTATGACTTCAATTCCCAGCTCTAAGTTGGGAAACTCTATCATCTGCTTAATTGTATGTGTTTAGCTAGCAACTTTCAGTAGCAGAAGTGTTTTTATTTCTTTCTGACACTCCACCAGATGGGCACACACTGTCAGATCTCATGGTCACAGCAGAACTGTTGAAGACGAGCTAAGAGACAGGTGGAACACATACCTTGGTATGTAAGAACCTACACTTTTGGTGCGAAACACTGTAAAACCTATTGAAATGAACCGTTAAACATGCACCTGATTGTATACATGCACGCACACCTTCATTTTGGGGTAAAAGCAATGTTAAATATTGTTTCAAACATGCATACATATATACGTACGTATATCAATACAGATTTTAATAAAAGAAATTCCTTTAGAGATAATTTTCCCTCTTAAATTAGCCTGTGGATTCATACCGACAAGGTGTTTTTGTTAAGTCTACCTTTGTCATTCTTTTGAGTCCATGGAATGCTTAGATTGAATGTTTTGTTGAGTAGGCTGATTGCTAGTTTCCATTTAGTTTTGCCAGTCATGTTGAGAATGATGGGCATATCAGAATGAAAATGGAAACTAAAGGGTACTCCTTCATCAGTCCTTCCTTTGTTATCCATTTGGGGAAGCACAGTCTATTCTGTAATACGTAATTTTAGGCTAGAGATTTACCTACGTACTTACATTGATGCTGTAGGGCATATGTGTATTAATGGTTGATTTGTTTCATTTTGAGTTTCACTAAGTGGTCAGCCTGTACATGTCCATATTTGCTTGAATTCTCATGACTGAATTAATATACGTATTTAGGTATATGTATATGTACGTACATACATACGTACATACAGTGATTTGTGGGGAAGGTTTTCACTACTTACAGTTTGTAATTTTCTTGTGTAGACTGGACCATTGAAAGGTCACCTAATAACTTTGGACCCTGTCACCTGTGTGTTGCATGTGTAGTACATACATACGTACATGGGTGCATGTAGTGTTAAAACTAACTGTTTATCCCTTTCACTACTTGTAGTATTCCTGTTTAGCTGTTTGTGTACATACGGTCATGTTTATTAACCTGTCCCGCCCACTGGTTAACAGGTGTTCCATCATGATCAAAGTGTACTGGAGTT
Organism: Chondrosia reniformis; assembly: GCA_947172415.1. Taxonomy (NCBI): domain Eukaryota; kingdom Metazoa; phylum Porifera; class Demospongiae; order Chondrillida; family Chondrillidae; genus Chondrosia; species Chondrosia reniformis. The sequence goes on from OX359196.1 coordinate 6,443,174, forward strand.
TGCTGCTATTACTGTACTTGTACTTATCACAACTACTTGCTTACAGTTTAGTTGAGGCTTATAGCTGTTGCCCTGGAGAGTAATTAGTTTTTGCTTGATTGTTATGAAGCCTAGATACACCTTCTGGGGTTATGAAGCCTAGATACACTGTTTGGGGTTATGAAGCGTAGTTACACCTTCTGGGGTTATGAAGCCTAGTTACACTGTTTGGGGTTATGAAGCCTAGTTACACTTTTTAGGGCTTATGAAGCCTAGATACACTTCTTAGAAGCCTAGTTACACTTCTTAGGGCTTATGAAGCCTAGATACACTTCTTGAGGGTTATGCTATGTATTTGACATGTGGTCCATCAATCTGGAATATTGCTATCTTCAATTTATGTTGCAAAATATACACTTTTCTTATGATCATACGTACGTATGATAATTGTGGCCATTTTTCCATCAGTGTGATAATTGTGGCCATTTTTCCATCAGTGTGATAATTGTGGCCATTTTTCCATCAGTATGATAATTGTGGCCTTTTTCTCTGTCAGTATGATATTAATCATCATTTATTGTATTCTTGCTTAACAATATGTAGTACCACCATCTCTGGAAATATACATACGTATTTACGATATCTTATGATTGTGTACGCAGAACCAGCTTATTTTCAACAACAGCAACGTGCTTTAAGAGAGGAATCAATTAGGGGACAATTGCCGTGAGTGTTTTAGTAAATGCCTACGTACAGTTTGTGTTTACTGTAACATGGTAATGAAGTTTACCTAAATTCACTCCATTCTAATAACCTCTATAGCCATTGCTATATTATGTATTACCCCAGCTGTATTACGCATACGTATCTACGTACATGTAGGGTTGCACCATCCACACCACATATGGTACCCTCAATCAGTACAGAGGAGAGAGTGCAGAAAGAGAAGGACTGGCTAAGAGAATTTAGAAAGGATATTGCACTGTCATCATCACATCACAGCAGTCCAACTTCGCCCTCACATAATAAAATGTATCCTTTCTCATCATAGTCACTTAGACCAATGATGTTCATCGTATCCTAGAGCTGTTGAGTTTTTTACTTTAAAGTTACTTCTACAAATGCCTTATTCCTATGTATCCTTAACAGTCTCTCTAGCCCAAATGCTTCATTTCTAGGTACCTCTGATCCAAAACATTCATTACGTTTTATACTTGACAAGCATAATAATGTAAAACTGCAGAAATCATATTTTTAAACTGTTTATATTTATCCTTATGTATACACTTCTCTTATCCCTTCTAAACCATTCTGTATGTAAATTATAATTTTTTACTACACCTGTCTTGCATTCATGAGATCATTTTCCAAGGTTCACTTCACTACCATATCTATGTACTTGCAGTTCAAATGACCTTGTGGTCAAAGTTTATAGACTTCAGGCTACAATTGCTTATACATTATGAAGTCACTGCCTTACTGTATGTATCTGTACAGGCTGGTGCCCTATCTGAGTACATATATATCTGTTTGGTGTGTTTTGAGATTTGTATGGTACCTCCCTATAACTACATATATGATACACTAAGTCTGTCCACTATGAATCTTCATATGTATGTCTGCTACAAGCTTGTATACAGTACCAGTTTATATATATGAATATTTGACTATATGTACATAGAGAAGAATTGTGTTACTGTTGGTTTTGCTGTAATTTAAGAAGATTATGTATGCAATGGTTACAAGTTAAGATTCAATTTCATGTGACACTTTGTACACCTGACCACAACACTATGAGAACACCAACCATTGCAGGAATAGAACAAATCTATATATGGCAGGTCTGGTTGATAAATTGGTGTTGTCAAATTCCTCTCTAAGCCAGTGTACATTCATTGAATGGGCTGTTAGTTAACCCAAACAAAGTCACATGTAAAGAATTATTGATTTTTTTGATAAAGTTTCCATATTCACTTGTCGAGACATATGTCACACCTTTAAATCCAAATCTGTGAGAACCTAAACGCCACGAGGAGATATGCTTGTTCAGTATATCAGTCAGACATTGCTCCCATGTACGTACATACACAAGACAATGCCAGTAGTATATAAGAATGTAGCCATATATATACATCTCAGGCCAATACAAATACTTCTATCAGGTACAGTTTGGATCATCAAAACGTTGAATCCTAACCCTCAGTTTAAATAATCAAATAGTTGAGATCAATTGAAGTCAAATTACTTTGGTTATGCATATCCAATACCTGAGTAATTTGACCTCAATCAGAGGAAAGACTTCCCATGTGGGCCCGGCTAATCTAAATTACTAGAGATGCTATAACAGGCATACACAAGATCCCACACACATCCGAGTTTACTTATGCTTTGATTTTGTTTGTGTTTACATATGCTAATAGTATTCATGATCCTATGTGTTGGTGAGGATCTGTCGACCATTCAGTATTTTTGTATAAAAAAACGGATAAGGAAAAAATTTGAACGGTCACTACTCAAATATTTTTACATAGCGACACCGGCTCATTTCCATTTGCCCCGCCCATTGCATTGACTACCTACACTCCTACACAGCAACCCCTAAAAGAAGAAAACAGGAGAGTATTTCTACCGCTAGTCGAGCCGAAGAGAGCAATTATTAGACGTAGAGACGAGAAGTTAATCTTACTCAAGGAAGCAAAAATCTGCAGAATTTAAAGTAAGCCTAGCTTGGTTATTTATTGTGTAAATTTAAATTATTATTATTTCAACTGTCAACGCATCGCTCTCTCTATAAAATATCCTCTAAAAAAAGGAGATTTTCTTACATAGCTACATAGTTGCGATACACTTTGTGAATCCCAGCGGTATCTCAAGCTGCCATGTCTAACAGTAAGAACTAGTGGGCTGCTAGTGAGTGTTGATTTTAGTCGAAATATTTTGATCTTTTGAGCGCGTCCATGTCAGCATCTGTGTTACTGAGTTACTGTAACAATTGAAGCTACCTTATCGATAATAGTGGATCGTAGAGGTACAATGGAAGCGAGTTTGCGTAGTAATCCAAATGCAGAAGTATATTGTGCTGATAAAAACTAAACTCTTAACCTCGAATTTTCTAAGGATACTGCGTGGTTATGATGTGATGGGGCAACTTTTCAGGACAATTTCCAATGCTTATTTAATAATTATTAAATTATTTTATTGCGTATATGAACAATTTGAATATTATACGTAATATACACAAGAATATATATGCACTGGTCTTTTCTTTCCCTATTTGGTAGATTGAAATAACATTTCATAATGGTATAGACTTTATAGTGGTACTTGGAATCAGCACAGAAATTTACAAGATAATCAGGTACGTAAGATCACTGTCTAACTAAAGATGGCAGGCATTATTACATTTTAGCATGATAGCATGTTAGTATTAACAGTTAACCCTTTTACTTATACTACAGAAGTAATTAATTGATCTAATAAAAGCCTTTATAATGCCATAAGCAAGATGAATCAGAACAGATTGCTTTATTTTTAAATTAACTGTTTCCTATGACCAAAAGTGCACAAAACCCATCCTTTATAATTTAGACTGAATATTAAAACCGCTTATCCCTCAGTAATATTTTGAATTCTGTTGAATTGAGATCAGTAACCAATGAGCACTCCCTCCATTCCCACAAACCAATGGCATTCTTTCATTTTCCTGACATATCACAGTGTCAGTAACACTGCAGGGAGGCCAGACAATACTAACATGTTATGTAGTAAGCTTACTACCATCAGAGTAATACTACCATTTATTAAACTAATCAAAAATGACACCACTAGAAATATTATATCTTCCAAAAATCTTTATATACCTATCATAATCAGTAGCGTGAATGAAACTTATAAAAAGCTAAATTGTAATTGATATATGAAGTGGTCTGTAGGATGAACTTTTTAACACCGTTGTCTAGGTAACCCAATTACTTCAGGGTTCACCTCTTGTGACAAACCTCATTCTCCAATGTCAGTTTATTTAGTGGTAAACCATCCCCTTCAGCCTTAGCACATTTTCTTGTTTGTAGGGATGTTTCCTTTGTGATTTACTGTCTGTATCAAAAGTGTACATTACAGACTACACTACTACATTGCCTTATTCCATAAGTCCTGTATATAGTAAAAACACTAATATGGTCATTTGAGAAATATGTATATTATTATTAAACACTAATATGGTCATTTGAGAAATATGTATATTATTATTAAACACTAATATGGTCATTTGAGAAATATGTATATTATTATTAAACACTAATATGGTCATTTGAAAAATATGTATATTATTATTAAACACTAATATGGTCATTTGAGAATATGTATGTATATTATTATTAAACACTAATATGGTCATTTGAGAATATGTATGTATATTATTATTAAACACTAATATGGTCATTTGAGAAATATGTATATAGATAGCTCAATAACAAGCAACTGTCAGTGACTTATCTTTACCTAAAGTATATTATATTCAGTAGTTCAATTCTACAGTATATATATAACAAATTATACTTAGTCTATTGATGATTTGATGATACACTGATACTATGGTATAATTTTCCTAAAACTTTAATGTGTGCCATATCAGGTTCAGGAGACTGGAAGCAGATTGTGTGAGATGAGAGAGTGAATTAATAGCATATGGGCCATAATAATATTAACCTTTAATTTTATAATTGATTTTAAAATTATAATTATATCATATTTACCATTTACTTTGACTATTATTGTTTTTATTCTGATATCCAGGAAATATGCATTTAGCAGCATCAAAGCCAAAGCATCACTTGAATGTTTCTAAGTTATCTCATCACAAGACAGCTCTTGTTCTTATATTCTCCTTCTTTTGCATCAGCAATTCAGTTGAAGTCACCACTAGGGTAGTTGAATTTAACGTTACTGAGGGAATGCCTTCTGATGAATTGATTTTTGATCCAGAAGAAGAAGATACCCTTTTTGCCTGTGTTGATGAGTTTAATTTGTTATTTGATCTAAGGGGGAGTACAAAGAGTATTTACACAAATAGGGTTATTGATCGTGAGGTTGTTGCAGAAAGGATTTCATTACCAAATGATCCAATTGTATTTACGTGTGAATATCTTATAGAAGGGACACCTGCCGAAATTATTCAGGTGATAATCAATTTGATAGATGACAACGACAATCGTCCAACCTTTAGAGGAATTGTAGATGGAAGCAAAACCTACAATCAAAATGAATATTTAGTTGGTAGCCCTAAAAGTATATCAATTGATCTACCTCTAGTAGTGGATTATGATGAAGGCTTGCATAGCACTCAGCGATTCACAATGACTCGTGAAAACCACCCAGGACTGTTTACCCTAACCACAGAGGACAGGGGCGGTGCTGAATACAGAGCCACACTTACTAGTACCAGAATCATTGATAGAGAGATGTTTGAGAGATATGAGGCGGTAGTGACAGCATACGATGGGGGGTCCCCTCCTCTCAACAGCTCACTCATGGTCCATATAAACTTTTTAGACATTAATGATAACATACCAGTCTTTCCACAGTCAAGATACAACATCACTGCACCAGAGGATTCCGAGGCCGGCCATTTTATCCTGGATCTCAATGCAACTGATATAGATCCTGACTCTGGTTCATTAGAGTACAGTATTGATGAACACTATTACTACTTCCTTCCCTTTAGGCCCGGAAACACACTTCACCCTATCACTGAGGATGACCACTGGTTTAACATTGACCCCGCTACAGGAAGGCTTACCACTAGTAGACAGCTCAATAGAGAAGCCTACGATAATCACCCCATTGGGTTTTTCTTAGAAATAGTGGCACATGACGGTGAATTTCCAGGAAAGACAACTGTGACAGTATATATGGATGATATAAATGACAATGCACCGATTATAACTCCTTCCCTGGTCTATTCCACAGTTCAGGAAAACTTTGCATCTTTTCCCCTCCGACTTGGTAGTGTGAAAATATCTGATCCAGATGCAGGAATCAATGGCTCCTACACTACCTTTGTGAGGGACACAACCACGGAGGAACAGTCTAGACTCTTCTACTTGGAAAACAGTGATGGTACTGGAAATGGCTACGGGGAGGTTGATTTTAGTCTTTTCCTCAATTCCCCGGTTGATTATGAAGAAGAACAAGAGTACCACATTACTATAGTTGCAGTGGACCACGGCTCACCTAGTCTGACCTCATCCTTTGACCTAACCATTTCTGTAGGTAATGTAGATGATAATCCTCCACTGTTCATAGGAGGACCATATTTCAGTACAGTGGTAGAAGGAAGAGCTGATGCTGATGTTATTCAAGTCCAGATTGAGGATGCAGACGGTGATGCATATACAACCAATGACTTTAGTCTTCCCCCCTCTGTTGACTATCCCTATCAGGATCACTTTGTAATTAACGTGGGTACTGGAGTCATTAGGACAAGAGTTGCCTTAGATAGGGAAGAATTAGAAGGAGATAATTCTATATCCCTACTTGTGAAAGTTCAAAGTAAAGATATTTATAACCAATTTTGTAATACCACTGTAGTAACAATAACTGTTTTAGATGTAAATGACAATCCCCCTGTCTTCCAACAAGGCACTCCAACTTCTGCATCTGTCAAGGAGAACCAAACTGTGGGAATGCACATTGTGACGGTTACAGCCACTGATGCTGATGAGGGCACCTCAAAGAACATAGTTTACAGCATCGAGCCAAGGAATTCAGTACCATTTTCAATTGATCAAGATGGATTAGTTAAAACCACTGCTAGGCTGGATAGAGAAAAGGAACCACCTGCCTCTTACACCTTCAACATTCTTGCCAGTGATGGTGTGAACAGTTCCTCTTTGCCATTCACTGTTCATATTGTTGACATAAATGATAATCCTCCCAGTTTTGCACGTCTCTTCTACAGCCGTAGCCTGAGCGAAGCTGTCAAAGTTGGATCCAGTGTAATTGATTTGACTGTATCAGATGTTGATTTAAATTCCCAGTTCCACTACAGCTTTGTGTCTGGTAACGATCTGGGTCATTTCTCCATACTTGATAATGGTACTATCATATTAATAGCTATCTTGGATAGAGAAAGATGGCCAACCTACAGTTTGGTAGCCACTGTTCATGATGGACAGTTTTCTAGTATAAATAGAGCTACAGTTAATATTACTGTACTTGATATCAGTGACAGTCCACCATTATTTGATCTACCGAGGTACACATTTGCAATCAGAGAGAATTTGCAATCTAATTCAATTTTTGGCTTAGTTAGAGCAACAAGTGAAGACCAAGAGCACAATGGATTAAAATATTCGATTGAACCTGGAGATAGCCACTTTATAGTCACCACACATAGTAATGGGAGTGGCATTTTAACTGCAGTCAAGTCCCTTGACAGAGAAGAGGTGGAGGTGTATAATTTAACAATGGTTGCCACGACAACTGGGCAGGTAGTCATATCAGAAGGTGTTCCACTGACTATTAAAGTCTTGGATGAAAATGATAATGGCCCAGTCTTTCCCATGACAGAGATGACAATTGATATTTCGGAGAGTTTTCCGGTTGGTAGTGTATTGTTCACAGCTGCTGCACTTGATGTGGACTTGCCAGAGAATATCGATCACAGTTACTCCCTTTCAGGACAATTGGGAGGAAACTTTAATGTTGATCCACAGACAGGAGAGGTACGCTTAGAGTCTCCTTTGACCTTTGAATCACCAACTACTGTATGGTTTTCAGTGGTAGCTACAGATGGAACACACGATGCAACAACACTAAGAGTGAACATCAACGTCACAGAAACACATGAGAATGCTCCAAATTTCCCTGATAACTTTCCTCATCAAATCCAAATTGAGGAAGAAGCAAAGTCTGTTCAGTTGATCTATACATTCACCATCAGTGATCCAGACAGCAGTAGTGATGCAGTATCGGTGGCAGTGCACAACACTGATGGACTTGCTAGTAGTTATTTCCACATTACACAAAATGGTCAAACTGCAAAGCTGTACACCAGCATGAGTTTGGACAGGGAAGAGATTGATACACATAATCTCAGAATTACTCTAACAGACAGTGATGGCCATTTCAGTCAGTTCAATCTAGATATCATAGTACTAGATATTAATGATAATCATCCGGTGTTTCACAACCAAGAGTACGATTTTGAGATATTAGAGAACCAGCAAATTGGAGTGTTGGTCGGTAGAGTAGTGGCTAGCGACGCTGATATTGGAGAGAATGCTTCTATTTTATACTCCCTTCACAGTCCATCAAACTACTTCTCTATTGATGAAACAAACGGTGACATCACGACTACAGCTATCTTGGATCGAGAGATGGATCCAACTTTTTCTCTCAAAGTAATAGCAAGAGACCAAGGAATACCTAACAGTCAGGAAAGAATTGTACAGGTCTCCATTCGAGTATTAGATGAAGATGATAATGCTCCAGTGTTTGATCCATTTGCTAGCTACTCCATTTTAGTTCATGAGAATGTTCCCCCTGGCCATGTTATCACACGTATAGTCACTACTGACCGAGATGAAGGTAGCAATGCTGAGATAGCCTTGAGCATTCTTGATCCATACTATGCAGCAGGACCTTTTGAAATATTTGGAAACAACCTTATAGTAAGTGGCAAAATTGATTATGAATCTCAGACTAGATACATCCTTCATATCCAAGCACTAGATGGAGGGGGACTTTTGTCAACTAAAGTCTTCAATATTACTTTGGGCAATGTCAACGATGAGTTTCCTATATTTGCTGAGGGCTCATTTTCTGCAACCATTAATGAAGACATTCCAAGAGGGACCACAGTAGGAGTGGTAAGGGCCACAGATAGAGATAACGGTCAAGGAGGCATTGTTACCTTCACTCTTGGTAAAGGGAACTTTAAGGAAAGCTTTGATATCAGTGATGATGGGGTCATTACAACAGCAAAATTATTAGACTTTGAAGAAAAGGAGATGTTTGAACTAGAAGTGATAGCTACAGATACAGGGAGTCCTTCTCTTTCAAATGTGCATGCATTTACAGTCAACCTGGTTGATGTCAATGACAACTTTCCTCGTTTTCCGACCAATTCCATCAGTGGGCAGATCAGTGAAAATGCAGGGGAAGGTACCTCTGTGATGGAAATTACCGCTACTGATAAAGACAGATTGGATTCTGGTAAATTAGTTTATTCTATTTTACAGCAGATTCCTCATGGGGACTTTTTTACCATTAACTCTGAATCTGGAGAGATCTCGGTGGCAGGTACTCTAGATTATGAGACTCACACAAATCACATCCTACTGGTACAGGTGATGGATGAAGCAGGTCACACTAACGCCACATTTGTGATAATTTACCTTGGTAACGCTGATGACAACAAGCCAGTGTTCAGGCCGCCTTTACCAACAGATTTGAATGTACCAGAGAATTATCCTACTGGTCAACCCATTGCTACCATCTCAGCCATAGACCCAGACAATCCCATATATAGCTCAGTTGACCTAGCTTTAGATGGAGATTTTGTAGCTTTCTTTACTATTGATTCTGCACATTTTCACCTTGAACTGGCATCCTCACTTAATGCAGAAGAACACCAGACCATGACAGTGACTGTTAGAGCTACAGACAAAGTTTCACAGCAGTCTACTGAAGAAGTTATCACCATCCATGTGCTAGATGTAAATGATAATGATCCCTTGTTCACTTCAGTGCTAAACACTTTCTCAATCCAGGAGAATTCTCTCCTTGGTAGTGAGGTAGGCGGTGTCACTGCTGATGACTATGATGTGACATTCAACACCATTACCTACAAGCTAGACCCTCCTTCATCCAATTTTACAATTGATTCAAATACTGGAATAATAAAATCACAAATAGTGTTTGATTTTGAGGCCCTTGCTGAAGATGAAAAGATGTACAAACTTACAGTTGTGGCTAGTGATAATGCATTAGAAAGAAGATCAGTAAGTACAACTGTCACTGTTGAAGTAACTGATGCAAATGACCACGAACCCATATTTGCTGAATTCAAGTATTATAAAAACATTAATCAAGCAGCTACTGCAGGCAGCAATATTGCAACAGTTACAGCTGAAGATGAAGATACAGGACTACATGGGCAGCTGCGCTACACACTTGAGGGGAATAGCTATTTCTCAGTAAGAGAGAGTAGTGGTCAAATTTACTTGACTCGCCAGTTTGATGGAAATCAACAAAGTACATATGAGCTAAATCTCACAGCCACAGATAATAGTCATCCTTTTCACACTACAACAGTAACCGTAGTCATGTCACTGATCACAGCTGGAGACAAACCTCCACAGTTCTCACAATCTACCTATATCTTCTCTATCAAGGAAAACTCCCAGTCTGGTATAACTGTTGGTTCCATTAGTGCATCAGATGATGATGTGGGAAGTAATGGTATTATCACATACTCCCTTTTGCCACAAATCTCCCTCTTCTCTGTTAGCTCAAACGGCAATCTGATTCTAGAAGAATCTCCTGACCGTGAAGTTGAGTCATCCTATGTCTTCTTTGTCATTGCAAGGGATGGTTCAGGCCGAAGCATTTCTGCTCAAGTTATTGTCAATATTACAGACGAAAATGATTTAACACCACAGTTTGTCAACCTTCAACAAGACATACGGCTTACTCCTGTTCCTGGGACAAACTACCTTTTATTTACTCTACAAGTGGTTGATGATGATGAGGGAGAGAATGGAACAGTCACATTTTCAGTATCTCCATTAAACATTCCAATCCAAGTAGACCCTTCCAATGGAGAGGTTCGTACAAAGGAAGCACTCACTGAAGGGACTAACTTTGAAGCTACCTTTGGCATTCAAGATGGCGCAATCTCTAGCCCCCGATCCAACTCAGCAATTGTAAGCTTCAGTGTGGTGGACACAAGTGAAATAATCCCACAGTTTGGGCTTGATTCTCCTCACAGTGTGTATGTGTCAGAAAGTGCTGAGGTTGGTAGTGTCGTCCATACCTTTTCTGCCTCAAGCCATCTGCTATCAGATCCACCTCGTACTTACACTGTTGTACACTCTAATGCACCAAAAGGACTTTTCAAGGTCATTCCATCAACTGGTGACCTCGTGCTCCTAGATGAACTAGATTATGAAAATGTGACGTCATACAGCTTTACTGTGGAGGCTAGACAGGAGGTTGGTCTAAAATGGCTCTCAGACTATTTAGATGTTGTGATTGAAGTAGAAGATGAGAATGACAATGATCCAATATTTGTGCAACCAGTGATTTCTCCAATTTCAGAAAGTGAAACAAAAGGAACTGTTTTATTTCAGGTTACTGCTATTGACAGGGATACGGGTGATGCTGGAAGGGTTCAATATTCAATCAAGAATCAAAGTTATATTCCAGCTCTTAGAATCCACTCCCAAACTGGCCAGGTCACTGTTGATTCAGGTCTGGATGCTGAAAGAAGTAATACTTTCAACCTAGTTGTGCAGGCCAAAGACAAAGGTCGAAACCCGCATTCATCACTGCTGTCTATTGTTTTTGAAGTTTTGGATGAAAATGACAACAGGCCAATATTCCATGGGAACGATTATGTTTCTTTGGCAGAGGACTCTAGTTTGAATACACTGGTCTACATTGCCCATGCCAATGATAGTGATGTGTCATCAAATCTACTGTACTCTATTGTCTCTGAGAATGCCTACTATGAAGATGAACCAGTGACCCAAACTGCTAACACTTTTGTTATCACAAATCCTGCATCAGGAGAAGTGTTGCTAAGCAATGAACTAAACAGGGAAATAGTGGACAAATATGTGTTAACTGTTAGAGTGAATGATAGTGACATGTATTTTGCAGATGTTAAGGTAACCATTAATGTGGCAGATGTCAATGATAACCCACCAAAATTTCGTGAAACAGAGCTACACTTTAGTATCTATGAGCAGCTTGCTGCAGGATCATCTGTGTTTAAAGTAGCTGCTACAGATGAAGATATTTCTAGCAATGGGGAGATTCATTACCATATTTCAGACAGTGCTAATCTGTTTGCTATCAATGAAAGAACTGGTGAAGTGACTTTAGTCAGTGCTGCTCCTGACTTTGATTTGACCAGCACTAATGAAATATCAGGAGCAGTGACGGCTAGTGACCGTGGATCTCCTCAAAAGAGCAGCCAGGTTTTAATTTTTGTTGCTATCATAGATGTGAATGACCATCCTCCAGCCTTTGGACAATCAACATACGAATTTTTAATTTTTGACAACTTGACAGTTGGACACCCCCTCTCTCCTCTAGTAGCTGCCACAGATTCAATGGATTCTGACAATAACAATAGAATAGCATATCGCATTGATCCAGTGGACAAGGTAGCAGGACAAATGTTTCAAATTGATAATAATGGAAGGCTAACAGTTAGATCTACTTTGGTGCCCCAGGAGTATATGTTTGAGGTACAAGCTTGGAATGATTTTCCTGTTCCTTATCTTCCTGAATATGTTCTATACTCTACTACCATGGTTACTATAAGGGTCAACCACATGAATGAATTTCCACCCATCTTTTCAAAGTCACAGTACAGTGTAGTTCTTAGTGAGGACACACCACCAGATACTATCATACTGACCTTCTTAGCAACTGATCAAGACTATGGAATTGCAGGAGAACTGGAATACTACTTCACTGAAAATGCTCTGCCATTCTCTGTCACAGCCACTCCTCTAGGAGGCGTGGTCAAAACTAGTGCTGAGCTTGACAGAGAAACAGCCACCAAATATGAAATCACTCTCCTTGCCAGGGATAGGGGAGAACCCCAAAAGAGCTCATCAGTAACCATTCACATGACACTGTTGGATGTCAATGACAACAAGCCAACTTTTGCTAGCCCCACTTCAGTAGGGTATGTAAAGGAAAATTCAGCCATTTCTACATCTGTGATTAAGGTGTCTGCCAGTGATCCAGATGAAGGGAGTAATGGGACTATACGGTATAGTATAATAAACAGCAACAGTAACCCCGCCCCTTTTGCTATCAATGAGAATTCTGGTTTAATCACTTCCACTAGTGATTCATTGGATCGGGAAACTGTTGACCAATACTTAATTAATGTATCAGCAGTAGATCTGGGAAAGCCATCACTTTCCTCATTTCTAGCATTGACTATCATCATTGAGGATGTTAATGAGCATAGGCCATCATTTAGGAAATCCTCTTATGAATATGTCATTGGAAGTGGAAAGAATAAGGAAGATGTAGTTGGTTTTGTAAAGGCACTTGACGAAGACAGAAATCCTCTTTTCTACCAGTTTGTGGATGATGTGTCTACAAGGTTCTTCATCATTAACGAGACAACAGGTGATATTATTCTCATTGCTGAGAAGATGGAATCTTCATCTGTAGTCACTGAAGAATACAGGACAATAAATGCCATAGTTGAAGTTAGAGATCATATGGTTGCAAATCTGGCCTTTACAGCAAGAGTGAATGTAACACTAGAACTATCTACAGTCTTTTCTCCTGTTGAAACTCCAACTACTACTCCAACTGTAGATTTGGAACTTTGGATTGTAATAATCATTGGTTTACTTGGTGGCACATCAGCTCTGGTATGCTTTGTTGTTATTACTGTCATAGCTGTGCTTTGCTACTATAGGAAAAAGGGATCCTATGCTGTAAAGGATCGCTCTGATAACTCTTCAACTCACTCAAAAAATAACCAGGAGTTCACTCCTTGGGATCGCTACACCCTCAACTCTGACTCTAATGCCTTTCTTCATAACTTTGGGGATAATTCTATAGAAGGAGGAATGACTAATGGTACACTGTCTGCTAGCGAGAACACTGTTATGAAGCAGAGCAGAACCTCCCTTGCAAGAGGTATTCAAGATTCTCCACACAAGTATCGACCAGGCATGGAAATGGGTGCACTTAGGTACAAAGATTCACCCAATAAATACTCACACTCTTCATCTACAGATAGACTGAGACAAATGCAAGGAACACAGTCATCAATGAGGAGTACTTCAGACTTGGGAAACACTGTGAATGCTGACTACCAAAGAGAAGAGGGAGTTATGATGGACACTGGCTTCACAGGATCTAACACTATGATGGAAGGCACTCTCATGGGAAGAGCTCCAGACAACATATCTCATCACAGCACTCACATGTTTGAGGAGATGGGTGGCGGAGAGGGAAATGCCACTGATTACAATCTGAGCCAGAAGCGCTGGGAATCAGACGATGATTCAGTTAAGGGATTTGAAATTGAAGAATATGGTGATCTAAGATCAAGATCTTCTGGTATGTTGCTTCAGTCTTCAGGCTTAACATTGGACGATGGTTTCTCCTGGCGAAGATCAAAGGAATCAGATCTGTTCAGATCACAAACAATGGATGTAGCAGTGGATGAAATGACATCAGGTGCTGAAGAACCTACTTGGCAACCCAATACAATCCACCATCAGCCAACTAAAAGATCTCACTCTTCTCAAGGTCACTATGGCCATCATGGTCGCCAGGTGGGATACTACAAACAGAGGTCCCATGGTCCAAAACTTGGTGGAAGCTCTCTCAGCATGCAGTACCAAGGAGCAGATGGTTATTACCGGCCACCAGCTTATTCTTCTGGCAAGATGAGACCAGCGAGATCCTCTGGAGGTATTTACCCTAGAAAGCCATCCAGTGTTATATCAGAGCCATATCAATATAAAGGTGGATATAGTTCGAGTGGACGGCATTCATCAATGTCTGGTCAATCATATTTACACTACCATAGAGGTTCTTCAGGTTATGGCTACAATCATGGAAACATGCATCATTCAAGAAACCATGTCTATGGAAATGATGTGCCAACACAATCAACCCATATTGATTCTCTTAGTCAACCCTCGATCTCACCCATGGATGAGTTTGAAGCAGCGCTCTCTTATGGCCCCGAGCCTGCTTCCTCTTTTAAGTCATCGTCATCATCAGTCTCAGTAGCTAGTACACAAATCAGCAACAGCATACAACCTCTAGATAACCGTCTTGCAGATAACAATTAACAGACTTTTGTATTGAACTTCATTTATTTACATCATTTTAAGCTGCATTTCTTACTGCAAAGATAATTCAAAGATGCATATTTAAAGGATTTAATATGAACTAAAATTTTCAGAATATAATCTGTATGTATATGACAACTCTTTTTATGTGAGTTAGTATTATGAGATATAAGAACCCGAGATAATTAGTGATGTAATTTTAAATTATACTGCACTAGTATTAGTATAATTATAGACAGCCCTAATGTGAATCCAATATTCTCCTAGTTACATTAATAGTTTATAGTTCATCCTTCTTCCTTTGAAAGATTTTGAAATCTCGAATATTCTCTAGGACCTCTTCGTGGCTCAGGTTCCCATCCTATATAATTGATTGGGTAGTAGATATATACAGTTCACACATGCATAATAACTATACATGCATGTATTTATACCCCGGACTATATACGTAACATACGTACATAGATGTGTATCGTATGAGCTAGTGGTAGGTATGTAATAGTCTGCCTCTTATTATAGTTCTATATATAACGATTGTGGAATATAATTTGCCTTGGTTGCCAGAGTGTATATGTATATATATACCTCATTTTGATCAGACTCCTTAATGAGACTTTCAGCTACTTCTTCTGAGCTAGCTTGTTGTGCCACAAAAGGAAGCATTTCTTCCTAATATTACGTAATAGAACAGAACAGTGCAATTGCATGAGAAGTTGAGAAGATGAAAAGAGTATATGATATTGGAGTTCAAGGTCTCACTTGGTCAAGCATGCCATCGTCATCTTTGTCAAACTGGGCTATAATCCGTGATAATTCTTTGAGAATGTTCTCCTCCATATCAGAGCTTACTGAATCACCCAATAGTTTGATTGTTGCCACTGTCATGGAGAATGAAATTATTAACTGCAACATATACACGACATTAATTACATATATAGTACATGGAAAGAAAGCGAGAAAGAAAAATAGTATATACTGTATATGACATCAGTTGTATTTTAACCAGCCTTTGTACTCTTCAAAAGACACTTTACTGTCATTGTCAGTGTCAAGCTCTGTTAACAGCTCCTACATAAATATGCATAAATATAATAATATATAGAATCCAAGTTATACAAATACACTAGTATATACGTACATATGCATAATATGCTTATTACATATATAAATAATATTTGTATTTCTATAATAATATGGCGGTTTATATACCTCTACAAGATGGTCAGGAATGTACTGCTCTGGGAAGACTACTATTTTGAACTCCTCTTTGCTCAAAGATCCACTTGCATCTGAATCAGCTATCTGGAATCGGAGCTCCATCTGGTGGATGAATCGATCTTTAGTCGTTTCATCATCTTCAAAGTCAGTCTCTATATATATATAATAAAAATGTACTTCCCCGATATATATATATATATATAATAGAATACCAACCACTATACCTATACATGTATACCATTATATGGTCAACTGAATTTATTAGGATTTACATGCCATACAAACCACTTAAAGACTCTTTTACAAATTCATCCAGTGTGACTAGTCCATCCTTATCCGTGTCATATTGCTTCAAGGCTTTCTCAAATGTAGTTTCTTCATGTATGTTTCGATGCTTAGTGATCCAAGCAATAACTTCCTCATTGGTGATGTTGCTATCTTGATTTAAATCCAAATCTGAGACTATCCTGAAATGAAAAGGACATTTTCACCATCAAGATTGTGTCATAAGATATCCCAAATGCATCAATAGAGTATAGATGCCACACGTGTTACCACATATCCTATACAAGTGTATACACACAAAACCACCACCTTCAGCTTACTGTACACAAGCTAATATATACACTCCCAATTAGGTTATATCAGAGTAGGAATTCCTTACCTTTTAAGAACCTAAAAAATTACAGGCCACACAATTGGAAGGAAATTGTACGTAACACACAACTTTATGTTGTGCATACTTAATTTGCCACATTTCAATAATGTCTGTGGTACTCATGTGTGTGTGTAATATATGCTTAAATTAGAATGAACCCATTAATGAAGTGTTTTAGACCACTCCTTGCATAATCCATTACTGCCTCTAAGATCACTTATGAACCCACAGTAGAAATAGCATACCTACACAGCCTGCAACTACTGTACAAATATAGTGCAAGTGGCAGCAAAAGAGGAAGGAGTAGCAAGAATGATAGAGAAGATGTGGATCAAGAGGTTCCAATGCCAGACATAAGTACCTGTCATCTGGTATTAAATGGATTTATTAATGTGTTTGTCTGTTTTGCAACAGTGTTCTTTTATAACATTTTTTTTAACTTTTTGCTTTCTTTATAGTGCTGCATGGGGCATACTTTCGCCCTAGTGTGCAATGCACATGATGCACTTATGAATATTGAATATTGAATATATTAAGTCTATAATTTTGGTGCGATCACAAGTATTAACTGCATTATATATACGCGGGCCATGTCAATGATAAAGAATTGTTTATCGCAACTGTATGTTATTTTCAATACGTATGTTTTTTATATATCACGGTTGCTAACTTCATATTTTCTTCGTGATCGTCTTCCTCGTCTTGGTCTTCAAATTCATAATCATATTCCTCATCGTCTTCTGCATCTCCTGTTGATGGTTCATCAGCAGCTACCGGTTCAGTTTCCTCTCCGCCCTCTGTGTCTGGCAACTGTGAGTCACCTATATCTCCTGCTGCCCATCCAAACAGGAGGGTAAGGGCTATAACATTGACAACGTTAATCTTCATAACTTAATAAAAATTATTATTGATTGTTGGTCTCTTTGTAGAAACGTTGTATTATCTGAATCTCGTTTCTTCGTGATGATCTGAATTCACTGCAGCACAAGCTTTTAAAGGTAACAGGCACTTAAAAGTCAATTATCAATAAGTAAGAGGAAATGTAACCACACAATCTGATTAGTGATTAAGTGCATAATGTACACCGAGAGATCTAGATAGACCTACTAAGTTACCTAGATATAGACTACATGGATGCACTCTGAAGTATCATATCAAGCTAGGGCATAGAGGTTACTATATGTAGTGGAGAACTTCACTCAAAAAGGAACATATTACCTCCATATCAGAACTTGTTAGCTACCACAAAATTCATGATGTAGACTACGTATATCTATGAATGACTTCAAAAAGTTTGAATTAAAATCACATGGATCAATAAATGAAAATATTTTTTAATTGAGCAATTGAGCAATACTAAAAATGGCTACAGTAGTGCCTTCAGATCGAGGCGACTTTACGAAGTATATTTGGGCCAATGAAATAGGAAGAGATCAACAGACAAAGGGACCGTTTGGGAGGAGAAAAGGTAACTAGTCCATGCTAGAATTTATCACTTCAATGTTGACTAATACTGACATTATCAAACTCTTCAAATTGCAGTTCTATACGCAGACTACACAGCTTCGGGCAGGTAATGAGGCTTGTTTGGTGCAGCACAGTGGATCTGTATTGCATTACAGAGTTGTTATTGACTATAGGGCTCTGCGTTTCATCGAAGATTACATTCGTAATGAGATACTCCCGTGGTACGGCAATACTCACACTGCTACAGCCGTCACATCCCATCAAATGACACTATTAAGAGAAGAAGCTAGGTTTGTTCGTGTATCCTCCGTCAGGGTGCGTCAGCAATAGAACTGTATGTCTTTCTCTAGGTATAGAATCCACTCATTAATATCATGTATTGTATCAGGGAGTTGACATTGTAGAAACATGGAATATTACATAAGAGCTTTGGATGAAGATGTGTGTCTTCTTTAAGAGTTCAATCTGCAGTGGCTGGACCACTGTAGTGTGTTGTCTATTGCATCATTGCAGGTTGATATTTCGCAATGCTGTCAATGCATCAGAATATGACTGTGTGATATTTACTGGAAGTGGTACAACAGGAGCCGTTAACCTTCTGATACATGCTATGGGGCTCCACCGTGCTGCTACTGGGAGCCATAAGAGACTTGTTGTCTTTCATGGGCCATTTGAACATCACTCAAATTTGTTACCATGGAGAGAATTGGGTGCAGAGGTGAGTGGAAGTTATGTAATGTTCACATGGAGTAACAACACGTAGTTTCCATATTAATTATGTTGTAGTGTGTGTGTAGATGGTAGCCATAGGAGAGACTGAACAAGGAGTGGTGGATCTGGAGGATCTGGAAAATAAACTCAGAGTAAGTTGCCATGTAAATCTGGTAGGTGGATCTTCACTGGGTAGAGAAACTCTTTATGTGTGCATAGCTGTACAGTGGAGGCAGTTGCTTGGCAATTGGCGCATTTAGTGCTGGTTCAAACCTGACTGGTGTACTGACAGATACAGATGCTGTTACAAGTCTCCTACATAGATATGGTGGACTGGCCTTCTGGGACTATGCCACAGCTGGTAAGATCCCATCCAATCCAATCTGCAGTCTAAATAGTGCATAGGGATCATATTTGTATTGTAAGGTAGGCATTGTGTGCCTATAAAATGTCTTTAACCAAGTACTCTGTTGTGTGTAGCTCCGTATGTGACTATTAATATGAATCCGGTGAACAAATATGGGGACCAGAAGGAGTTGGCCAAAGATGCAATCTTCTTCTCTGTTCACAAATTCATTGGAGGAGTTGACAGTCCTGGTGTTCTGATAGCTAAAAAGAGTCTCTTTAGCAACCACACCCCTTTCATCCCAGGAGGAGGAACTGTGTTCTTTGTGAGTGCACCAACAGCTGAACCCCAATGGTGGATTACTGATTCTTGTACATGTTTGTATCTGTCTCCTTCAGATGGTCAGGTATCTCCTGATCAACCCATTGCATACCATGTCTCCATGTTGTATGTATGTAGGTGAACTCTGATGGCCAGCTGTACTTGCAAGAAATTGAATCTAGAGAAGAAGGGGGAACCCCTGCAATTATTGGATCTATTCGGGCTGGTCTAGCAATGCAGTTAAAGGAGGCTGTGGGCAGTGATTGGATAATGAAGCGGGAACATGATATCCTCTGGTAAGTGAGGTAGACCCTGGTAATTAATACACTGTACATTAATATGTTTTTAAATAAGCCATCGTATCCATGGTGAATGTTCTTGTTTCCTTTTGTTTGCACAGCAAAGTTCACAAAGCCTGGAATGAAGTTCCTGAGCTTATTCTGTTGGGCCCGGAAAAGTGTCCAAAACTGCCTGTCTTCTCATTTGTAATTAAGCAGACTGATAGCGGGTTATACCTTCATCATAACTTTGTGTGTGCGCTGCTGAACGACCTCTTTGGTATCCAGTCCAGAGGAGGGTGCTCCTGTGCAGGACCCTATGCTCAGGTGAGAGGGTGGGAGTGCACAGTGTCACCCAATGCATCCCTATAGTACCCAATGTATTATATGACTGTATCCTTATATGACTGTATGTATCCTTGTATGATCATATGTCCTGTTAGAGCCTTCTCGGGCTGACTGCTGTACAGACTAAAAAGTACCAGGAGCTGCTGATGGAAGATCGTAGATTGGACAGAATTCACTTGAGGAGACAGGCAGAGCACTCAGAAAAGGAGTTGTTGAGGTCGGTACAATATGTAGTGTGTATGTAAGGTCTTCAATATTATATATGTACTGTATATATCATTTAATACAGTATGTATGTTATGGTTGTTACCATATCAGTTTGTAATGTTTTTCACTCTATTGATACTTCTTGTCCACAGACCTGGTGTTACAAGACTTAGTTTTACATACTTTATGGCAGATGAGGCTATAGATTACATCATACAGGCTGTTACTATGATAGCCAAACATGGCTGGAAGCTGCTTCCACTAGTATGTCAACCAGTGAATAGTGAATTGCACAACTTGTAAATCAACTTTATCACTGTCTCGTTACTCTAGTATGATATCAACCCTGATGCAGCCATCTTCACACATGCTAACAACAAGGTCTTTAAGGACAGAATGTGGCTGGGTAGTATCTCCTACAGTAGTGGAAAATTTGAACACCCATCTCAAAATATGATGGATGATCCACCAAATTTTAAGGTAGGTAGCAGTGCAGTTTGATTATTATGGTATGAATAATTACTTATCAATCATTATTGGTCAAATGTCTCCATCTTTGGGTTGTATGAATGTTGGTACTACAGATTGTGTATTGCTATGTATAGGAATGTTTACAATCAGTTGAGAACCTGTTTGAACGTGCTAGTGCTTGTCAAGGTGACTTTGCAAGGTCACTTGGCAACCAAGCACTCCTTCTGGGAGTGGAAGGAGAAGAGTTTCGATGGTTTGTATATCCTCAGGAAGTACAGCAAATCTTACAAGGTAAAGGACCCATAGAGAGAAGGATACCCCCATTTTCACCAAAGCAATATAAAGAAGACGGGTTGAAAGATTCCAAACCTATACCTGCTAGCATTCACATGCAATTGTTATCTCCAAGCTCCCTGGAGTTGGGGACTGTACATGAAGCTAGCTCTGATAAAGGATATATGGTAATCCATGAGAAGCTGGTATCAGATGTTTCTTCTCAATCCCTTTCTCCTGTGGGCACTTGCTCTGTTGGGATACAATGCTCCCTCCTATATTCGGATGAGAAGGTGCCTTCTTCCAATCCTAATGAATCAAGGCTTTTGGTCTCTGTACCACAAAATACACATATCTCAGTGTACAGCAAGATCCAATTTCATTCTCCTCCAAAAGCAATATTTAATCCGACTAAAGAAGTAAGCTTCCTTTAATTATCTTTATCCTTACTACTATGTCTTTCCGTATTTCCATCACTAAGGCTATTGAGGAATACAAGATGATTGCCGATGGTGATCGTATTCTTGTGTGTCTGTCTGGAGGAAAGGATTCCTTATCACTGCTGCATACCCTGCACCAGTATCAGTTCCGAGCCAGGGCTAGTGGGGTCCACTTCACACTTGGGGCAGTGACAGTAGACCCAAAGACCTCATCCTATGACCCATCCCCCCTCATACCTTACCTTAAAGCTCTCGGGGTACCATACTACTTTGAGGAACAGAGTGAGTGTAATCATCAACTCAACTCCTAGGCAGACCTTATTGTACCAGTTGGTTCCATGTGCAATCATGATCGGCCATCTGGTAACCTTCCTCTGTGTAGAAATCCTTGAAAAGGCACTCGAGGTGCAGTGTTCCTCCATCTGTTCATTTTGCTCGCGTATGAAGAGAGGTCGTCTCTATGCTTGTGCCAGGAGGGAGGGATTCAATGTGCTGGCTTTTGGACAGCATTTGGACGACTTAGCAGAGAGCTTTCTTATGGCTATATTTCATAATGGATTCCTTCGAACCATGAAGGCTCATTACATTATCAAGTTAGTGACCTCATTAGTAACTAAATTATCTTCAAAGTTTATTAGTAAAATGTGATATTCATCATTGCACAACTAAAGTCTGCAGTGTATCAGAATCTATGTAATGTGTCATTTTGTAATGATAATGTTATAAGGTAGTCATGTTTCCATGCAGAGAAGGTGATCTGAGGGTAATAAGACCTTTTGTGTATGTTCGTGAGAAAGACCTGAGAGTGTTTGCCAATCAGAAGCACCTACCAGTGATCCCTGAGAACTGTCCGGCCTGTTTTGAGGCCCCCAAGGTATGCATGCAAGAAGAGGTGTTCCAAAGAGAGTTTACTGTATCTCACTACCCAGTTATTTGTATTTTGTTCTGAAGGAGAGACATAGGATGAAACAATTGCTAGCAGCCCAGGAGATCCTCTTCCCCAAGTTGTTCTCTAGTTTACAAGCTGCTATGAGACCCCTGATGGCCAGGAACAAGACTGGAATTGAGAGCAGGAAGTCTGAATGTTTTGATGAGGGTGAACCTGATTAGCTTCAAAGGTTGAGTAAACTGAACTCACAATGTTGATGCTTGAAATTTGCAATGTACGTATATTAAACTATTTATCAACTCTTGGAGGGGGTGATTGAAAGTGTCTTAACTTGCACATCCTACACAAACTATTGTTTCTTGTTGAGACCAGCCTGAGTAAACCTACTGTGTCTTCTTCCAAAAATGGCCCTAGTTTATATCCTGTTACTATGGTAACTGAATTCTGATATTTATTATATCCGGTAAGAGGGGCTTACGGCATATGGTCTGATTGATAGTGACCATATTGCATAGGTAAATGTCAATATTTCCCAAATCAAATGCTATGTCACATAAATACTCATTTGAGCGATTATATTGGATGAAATGGAACAACATGTACATACAGTGTGTATGGCATTTTAAAAAAGGAATAGGATTATATATTGGTGATGTTTGATAAGGTGTTCTGTTTGGACTGACTATAGTGATTTAATGCAGTTACAGTAATTGCACATTATACATGTATTGGGGTTCTGTTTGGGTTGAAGGAGTCTAGCTTATATTGAAAGTGCTAAATATTTCTGCCATGTAATTAACATCCGTCCAGCGTCCACATTGCTCCAATCGAGTAATAGCCTGATTTTTAAACTGACGGGCACTTGAATGGTTCCCTTGAGCTTTGTGTTGTAGAGATTTGGCACATTCTACAAAAGCAACATCTAATTCACCAAAATTAACTGTCTTGAATTTGTTCATCCGGTCTAATTTATCTAGCAGATTTTTACCTTCACTCAGGCAAAATTCCATATTACATTCTAGTCCACGCTCTTTGAAAGAATTGGCCTCTATCATCTTCCAAACAGCATAATTTTCAGCTACTTCTACAAATTCTGTTTGCCATGTCAGTGGTTCATTATTTATCCTATCTAAGGCCTTACTGTAGTGAAAACCAATTTCATCAACGTTTTGTGATGATGTAATGGGCAGCTTCACAGCACGTTGTTTAGCTTGTGCATAGTATCGATGTGCCAAGATGGGACCAGAATCTCCACATATTTCATTACCACTTTTGAAGGCTGCTATGGCATGTTTTTCCATCTCCTCAAAGTTTTCAGCTAAGTAATGACACAAAATTAGCTTGTAATGGAGCCTGCATTCCAGGACTGTGGGGTTCTCACAGCTTGGATCTAGACACATTTTTACTCCTTTTTCCAGCACTTCAATCCCCTCTGGCATTGAAGGTACCAAGGACTGAAGAGCCACCAGTATTCTGTCTAGACCACTCTTTGTGAATTTTAAAATATTTTGATCTATCAATTTTTTGGCATAATCAATAGCATTAGGTACAGAATGGTGTCTAATCTTTCTCATGTTAAGCATCAGTGTCTTTTGGTGTGGTGACTGTAGGAATCGGCAAGGGTTTACTTTACCAATCTCAGCGGGGAGGGTGATGCAGTTATCTGATACTGGAACCTTAGACGTGTCTATGTCCGTAATTATGTAGATCATTTCCAAATCCTCATCATAGTTGTCTTTTAGGCTCTGTCCGTCAAAATATTTAGTTCTTTTATTTGCGTACGCGTCTTCTTTTTCTTGGTCCTTATCGTCTTCGCACTCTTCGCTCGAAATGAACACAGCCTCTGGTGTCATCTTCTCGTACTGATTTGCCGTTGACTGGACTGTTTCATCGCTCAACTCGTTATCTTGTTCTGTGCATTCTACACTCGATTGCAGTGGAGCGACAGTCTCCATATCACAAGCCTTCTGACTGACTTCGCTTCACTTGAATTTATTATGATTGCCATCTCTGTAAATCTATGAATACGAAATAAAATAATATTTATACTTGACTTTACAACTTTCCTCTATTTCTCACAAACTGTCGATCGCGCGAAGTCTGCTTCGCGATAGTCGCAAGTTCTATAAGAACCAGTGCTATGACGATGTATGTACACCTTATCTATCTCACTGTACCTTGTCAGACATTTCTTGTGAATCAGGATACTTCACTTTGAACGGATGACGACTTCTGTGTAATTCTAGATATGTCTCACGTATATATTAGGGATATTCCATGTTTACATTCACTGCGGACAAACACGTATCCCAGCATTGTAGTATATACGCATATAGATACATAGATCGCATAATTAATAAGCACTTCACTACAGATTGGAGGAGTAGACTATGAAAAATGCATTAAAATTACGGAATAAATATAATACATTACATATGCATTAAAATGGTAATTATAATTAATCTAATATTTATCTAATGGCAAAGGAGAAAACAGCATTTTGGCCTATGAATACATCCAAGAATGGTTGCTACACCATGACAGTGTCAATGTTTTGAGCTGTTTTCACCATCACATTCAGTACATTACACAAACATTTACTGTAATATTACACTCTTCAACAGTTACTAACATGAAAACATTCATATACTTGACGTTAAATTATTTAAAATGTCATGACACCATGATAGAGATCCCAAATTAAGTACATTACAGTGGTTGGACAGTTCTCTGTAGTAAGTACAGATTTGAGTAACATATAAATGTAGTGTTAAGTACAAATGCTTGAGGTAATACTAAGATTGCAGTTTCCTGCTGAATCAGCCAAATACAGCTTTCCATTACTACATATACACACTTGGTAGGACTCATTAGGTTCTGGTTGTCTTCCATCTTTCAGCAGTAGTCCTGTCACATAAACATCTCCATCTAGTGAAATCTACAAAATTATAATTGTATGTGTTTATATATATAAAGTACATTCTGTCCAAATGAATGACTAATCATTTGCTTACTGTTTGTGAGGTAATCTCAAGGTCTCCATTTGCCCTGAGATCTACAGACCCAACAGATGAGCCTATCATTAGACCTTGAGCTCCAAATATTTCCATTTGTCCAGATGGAGCACTTAGCTGTAGGTCATTACTGGCCAAGGAACTAATTGCTGAAGTCTCCAATTTGTTGACAGTCATCCCTCTTCCTCCTGTTACATCAAGAGTGTCTGCACCCACTTTCACTTCGTTGTTGTAGACAGAGAGGAGGTCTGGCTCAGACTGGATTTGTGTGGGTGACCGCACACTGAACTGTTGTGAGGTAACATTGACACTGTCTTCTCCAACTTCAAATTGTGAAAGACTTCCAACTTCAATGGAAACTTGCTTCTGGGATCTCAACAGCAGATTGGAACCCTATTACATTAAAAGGACATAATAAACAGTTGAATCAAATTGTGTAATATATTTTCAATCCTTAACTTTACACTGTATTATTCACTACCCCCTATTTACTCACTTGTGCTGATAATATTGAAGACACCTCTAGCTCTCCCAAAAATTGTGCATCTCCCTCTATTTGAATTCCACTATCTATAAAGTTTAGTTTGCCAGGACCATTCTGCGGGAAGGTATAATGATATTTCACGAAGTGACGTTGGACTCGGAAACTGAAAATGTCACAATATTGAGAATACTGAAAATGTAGCTACTAAAACTACCAAATTTACAAAGCTTTACAATGAACTATTGTTTCTATTAGTATTAAAACTATGCGAAGAACAATGCAATTGTGATCTTAA
Organism: Chondrosia reniformis; assembly: GCA_947172415.1. Taxonomy (NCBI): domain Eukaryota; kingdom Metazoa; phylum Porifera; class Demospongiae; order Chondrillida; family Chondrillidae; genus Chondrosia; species Chondrosia reniformis. The sequence continues at coordinate 6,469,644 of OX359196.1, forward strand.
TTTTACTTGCAAGTTCGAAAATCTTACTAAAAGCAAAGCATAGAACTATGTTAAGAGAATACGAAACCTATAGACGTGTCAACTTACATAGCTAAACTCTAAAATAACGAGCATCCAAATGGTTAACGCAAGGTTCACTATAATGACAATCACCAGCAGAAGAACGCAACAATATAGGAAGCGTTTTCTCCATCCGTATATTCCTATAGCTACGTCTTCTTTGTCGCCCGATCCGTTGGCAGGAAGATCTTCTCCGTCAGGCTGGTCCATACCTCGCAAGGCGACATCGTACTGTGCATTTCGAGACATCTTTTGCAATGATTTGATGGGCGTTCCGCTTGTGAGCAAACGCCCGCTATAGCAGTGCTATGTGTATTGTTTGTTTAGGCATTGTTTGTATATAAATTTACTATTGCATATTCGCCATTTTAATGAGAGATGAGTTTAAGGCACGTAAGGAAACATTGGAAGAAATATACTGCTGGAGCAGTCACGTCTCTTCTGCTGTCTTCATTCTTCGTTAAGAGGTTTAGGTAAGTTAAAAATTGTGTTTTGGTCGACTCTTGGTGTGCATGGACGGTAGTGTGTAGGTATTTTGACCACATAAATTATGCCACTCGTGTTTAGAGAAAAGAATGTTACAAAAGAGGTCTGTAGACAAGTAAAGCAGCTTGCTGACCAGCCTTTGACGGAGACAGAGAAGCTGAAAAAGGTTCTAGTGTTTTATAACCCAACAGCTAATGGCCAGTACGCGTGTGTATATGCATGTATGTGTATGATTACGATGCAGTAACATGTTTGTGTTATTTTATTTCTTAAGGAAGTGTTCAAAATACTTTAGAAAGTATGCAGAGCCTATCCTGCATGCGTCAGACATTGAAGTGACAGTTGTGACCGTAAGCTGTTAGCATGGTACATGTCCATGGTGCATGTCTAGGTTGATGGGATTCACAGCAATTGCTTCTCTTTCATGTGTTGATTAAACAGTTGTGGTTTGATTATCACTGCACTTATTTTCATGGCATAGCCCCAGTACATATATCATATATGTGGCAGTTGTCATAGCCTTAAGATGGTGTGATGTTGTGTTGTTATTGTGTTAGAGCCTGAGAGCTGGGTACATAAAGATGATAATGGAATATGTTGACAGTAAGACTGATGCCTTTGTGGTAGCTGGAGGAGATGGAACACTATTTGAAGTAAGGTCTTGTGTTGTTTGTAAGATAATATGTCTTCACTGTATAGACATTATATTGTATATCAAATTTAGGTAATTAATGGTATTATGAGGAGAAAGGATGCAGTGAGTTCTTAGCATTGCTTATTTATCAATATTGTTACATCTACTGAGCCAATTATGACTAGGTTCTACTGCTGTAAATGTCCTTATTAGGAAGTGGTTTCTAAGATACCAATTGCTGTGGTTCCACTTGGAAAGGAGAATAGGGTTTTCAAAATGCTATTTCCATCGCATCATTACAAGAGGATCTCCAGGTGAGGAAGGACACTGCTAAATATTGTCTACTTAATATATTGTAATGATGTACTGTAGGCAGATCAGTGAGGCAGTGAAGGCTACCTTTAATGGACATGTTAAACCAGTGTCTCTCATTGAAATAGAAGTGAGCAAGTAAAGTGACAGTAGAGAGGCTTGTATCATTGGAAATTTATGATTTTAACAAGAGTTGAATAAGTGTATTATAGAATTATGTACACATACCTGTACCTATATATTGTGTATTAAAGGTATATATATATATATATATGGTGTATATGCCTTTCAATGTACATGACTGTAGCCAGAAGAAGGTGAGAAGGTGTATGGTGTGAGTGGAATCAGTTGGGGAGCTTTCAAGGATGCAGAGGAGAACAGAGATGGGTAAATCTAGGTTGAACATGTTTGCTGTAACTTCATTCAACTAGCCATTACTGTAATTACTAAAGGTGTTAATATTTTTATTTTGTAGTTTCAAATTATTTGGTCCATTTCGGCTGCTCTTCTCTTATGTCAATGTGGCACTGAGGGTAAACGAGTGGAGCTGCTAGTATTGTGTGGTTGAGTTTACTCATTGTTTTGTTTCTTTAGAGGTGGCCAGAAGACTGTATACTTCACATATGGTCACCCCACCTCAGTGAGAACCCATCCTCTCCAACAGTTTCTCCTCCACTGCACTCAGATCAACTAAACACAGCACCTCCTCTCACTACCTCTGCTTCAAGTAGCACTGAAGAAGGTGATGCGGTGAGCTTATCTGATCCACTGAAGACAGGAACAGATGGATGGACTCACCTGTCAAGACCTGCAATAGGAATGAACATTAGAGTAGGATGTTCAGCAATTATTGTTGTGTGTGTGTTTATATAGTTGATGTTTTACAGGTTGTGGGGAATTCCCTTCTCTTGTTGTACTGGTCTGGTGGTATAAGTAAACAGGATTTCATTAAACAAGGGTAACCAGTCACCTTTGACCTCTCTATTGTGATATGACATGTATACCTATCCTGTGTGGTAATCTCTCATATAATACTGTATAGATGGTTTTTGAAAGGCACTAATCTGGTATCCACTAGTAATGGTGGAGACGAGATTAGTTTAAAGCCAAACTGTCTAAAGCTACGAGAGTGTGTCTTATATCCTCAATCACATAAGGTATGTATAAGATACTAATTTATATGGTATATAATATACATAAGGTATGTATATTATATATATATATGTATCCTAATTTATTGAGACTCAGCAACAATTGTATTTAAAACAAAATTGAACGGTTAGGATAAAAATAAATTTTATGAAAACATGTGGTAATGGGTTGAATAAATGTCCTCCCAAATAGGGGAGGACATTTTATGTATATTTATATGTACATATATGCTTTAATTAGTTTGAGTAACTGGCTATGAAGGTATTATGCATGTAGTTTGCTATGTAGATTAATTGAATTGAATTTTCGTTCATCACACATTAGATCCTATTGTGTACATTAATACACTGTTTTATTTATATATTAGGAGTCATGGCTGAGTATTGATGGGGAAGGATTTGAAGCTGTTCAAATGAAACTCAAAATTTTACCACAAACAATTAATATTATGTATGTACCACATGCAAATCAAGCTTAAAGATTTCAAAATGAACTCTTATAGTATATATAGTATTTTGGGCTAATTTGAGAGGAGTTATATTGTTAATTCTCCTCAGCTACCAAACCAAAGGAATTCTTCAGTCTACACAGCTATATCATACCAAATTAACTTTATAACTGCATTAAACAAATATATAAAACAACAAACTTTACATGCAGACACAAAATATGTAATAGAGACAATTGCAAACAATAATGTTACACATACGTACAGTATAGACAAATGTTAAATCAAAGTTTGACAATCCTCTTATTGCCACTATCAGCTACGAAGATAAATCCTTCATTATCAACTGCTACACCATCGGGGCAGTTCAATCCAATATCAGTTACTTCACGGATACACTGTCCATCTGGTTTGAAGATGGAGACTTTGTTAGCATCACCTGATGCAACTACCATATGTCCATCGCTTGTAGCTGCTATACCTTTGGGGTTCTTCACAATCTTTTTACCAAACTGACGAACAAACTGTCCATTCTGTTGAAAGACTTGGACACAATTATCTTCATCAGTAACATACACCAAACCATTTAGTGCAATACAGACATATCGTGGACATCTAAATTGACCTTTACCAGATCCTTCAGAGCCAAATGAGTACAGGAATAGACCATCCTCTGAAAACACAGATACTCTGTGATTAAACAATTCTGTTACAAAGAGGTGTCCCTCCTTGTTGACTGCTAGTCCCATGGGATAATTGAGTTGACCTGGCTGTAAACCATACTTTCCAAACTGACTAATGAGCTCACCAGCTAGAGTGTACATATAGATGCAGTGATTGTTAAAGTCACTGATATAAATATTACCTTTTGAAGTTAAGGCAATGTCATAGAGATAGCCTTCATTCCCAATCTGTGACAGTCTTTTGATTTGCCCTTCTTTGGTTAGAATAACTATTGCTTTATTCCTATCGTCCACAGAATATACAGAAGAACCATCTGGTCCAACAGCAACAGCATAGAATTGCATATCATTAGCTGCAAACTCCTGTTTAACAGTTGTTATGCTGCTGTATTCCAGTGCCTTTACCTCTACTGGACTGCCTGCTACATTATGTCCTCCAACAGTCACACTCAGATGGTACTTCTCTGAAGGAATGCTCTTGAACTGCACCTCATATGTGCCATCTCTCTTGTCTGTCACTTTACCAAACACTGGAACACCTGCTGTCGCAGGACGAAGGACAGCCAATACTTTATCTCCTCCTCTGCAGTGATTGCCTTTCTTATCTCTTGTCTCAATAACCAGTTTAGGTTTCTTAACTTTGGCCCAAGAGCGAGGCAGTTCCACATCTCTTAAGGTGCAGTTTGGTGGATGTGCCTTGTGGCAGATTGTTCCCAGGGATGATATCTTCTCCACTTCTCCTCTGCTGGGACTGATAATCTTGACTGATGGATAGATGATGGAGGATGGCTGTGGAGAGGCAGCACTCAGATGGAACACACGAGCAACCACCATCTTGGTCACTGATAACTGCTCTTCAGTTGTCCCTTTCAAACTTATCTCTTCTGAAAGAGAAGCAAATTCTTCAAGTTTCTCCAAATCAGCTTTCAATTTTTTCTCACGTTTGTCAAGATCTCTTGTTTCTTTGTATTCTGCTTTCTTCACTTCAGCAACAAGACTGTCACATCGAGCTGTCACCATGGCAATCAGGTGTTCCTTCATTTCTACAATCTCTTCTACTGTCTCAGCAGACTGCTGTTGGAGACTAGCTCTACTGGCTTGAACCTCTTGGAGAGCATTACGAGTAGCTTTTGTTTGTGTCTTTGCAGATGACAGACATTGCTTGAGAGTGGTCTGGTTGAGTTCTCCAAGTTTGCTGTCAATGAAGGAGACTTTGTGTGAATGGTGCTCCAAAGACGGACAAATGTGGCAGATCATCTCATCACAAGTGTGACAATACAGCTTACAGCCTTCTCTGTGCTTAGTACAGCTAAACTGATCATCTTTCTTTGTTCCACCTTCTTGTATAACAGACTCAATACTTTGTGGTTTGTGTTTCTTGAGACCTCGGATGCTTTTGTGACGATCAAGGCACTCTTGACAGATGAATGCATCACAGTCTGAGCAGTAGCTAACAGCTGCTCTCTCCTCTTCATGTTCCTCCTGACAGATGAGGCCTTCCTTTTGGTGCTGAACATTTAATGCCTTCCTCAGGACAAAGGTGTGATTGGGAAGACCATCAGAAGGGATGGAGGCCACTTCTTTGCAGATCTCACAAGACACTCCAAGATGGAGGATCTTCTTTCCACATTCTACCCTCTTACACAAGGCTAACGAGTGAAGACAAGGTAGGCACTTCAACTCTTCTACTTTCTCTCCACAACTGATACAAAACAGACTCAAGTGTTTGGACTGAAGAGGAGAACTGGAAGTGGGCGGATACTCTGGCAACTCAGCCATTTTGGAAAAGCTAAGTCCTATGTATGTATCACATGATCAGGAGTTGAAACAAGTTTATTTATGCAAATGAACACCTGTGCCATATAGAGATAATGAGTCTCATATCGTATCTCAATCACTAAAGATTTAAGAGTTACAGTATAGCTCTCTGTGTAATACTGAGAATGTTGTACAACACCTCTCTGGCATGTAACACTGACTTGTATGATATATTAATCAATTTCAATAAGTCTAAACTGACAGTCTACAGAGTTCTGAGATGAGATGGGTTATGCATAAGTTAATGAGTGAAAGTGGTGGTTGTACAGTATACAACAGAACCATACTATAACATTGTGCTGGGTGCATTAAATCCTGTAGAAGAATTCTGCTTTCGAACTCTAGATAGTAATTCTTCGGCCATTGAAGGCCCATTGCTGCTTGTAGACCGTCCAACAATTTCCTTAGCTGTGTTGTCAGCTGAGGGCCTCCTGAGGGCTCTGGTGTAGGGCGACACCTTTGATTGGCCGTTGAGGTCCACAGCAGTTGGTTCCACTTCTCTGGGAGGGCTCATAGGAGCAGCCGAGTTCTCTCTTGACCTGTTTCCAGTGGACTTGAGAACAGGACGCTTCTCCTCATCTGAGGGAGAGAGGTAGAAATTGATCAAATAATCATATAAATCTTCCTACATACATACGTATGTACATACAGTCTTACATGCACTAGTGTAAGTCAAGTACGTATTTATGTGAAATTTAAGTGATAATCAAACCACAAGTAATCGCAGGGAGCATGCATGCAAAGGAAGCAATTGAACACAATACAACTGGTTTTGTCCACTGAGTTGCAATTGCCACAGCAATGCTCCATTCTCATACAAACTACACAGTAATTAGTCTCATCACTATACAGGTGTTTCATTTACTTTTTAAGATCAGCTTGTGTACAGTATCTGAATATACCCACAGACAGAAGATGAAACACAAAAGCAAGCTCTAGCAGAAGTGGATACCTTTTACTTTCCTAACTCTTCTCTTTCCTCTGTCAAAGGCTGATCCAGATTGTAGTGACGCTAATAAGTCATCCAACACTCCCTCCTTGTCATCATCTAAAGACAACAATAATTCATAGACGTCACATGACTGAGTAATGATGAGAAAACAAGCCTCCTACCTCCAGTAATCTCTAGTCTCTTCCTTGATCTGTTCTGTTGTTTGGCCTGTTTAGCCAAATCCTAGTAAAAGTAAGGAAATTCAGATATGAAAGCACATATTACTGCAAATATTTGGTTTTAGAACTTAGAAAGTGAATCTTACACGTTGTTCCTTTAATCTCTTCTGCCTCTCTATCTGTTCCTTTAACTTGGCATTATCTTGCCTGGCTCTCTACAGAAAGGGTTTATTTGGTGATATTCCAAATGTACACAGATAGGAGGTCTACACAAGTCCACCATGTGCTGATAACAAAACCACAACTACTATAATCATTCATGGGCCAGTGGAAAGGAAAAAAGAAAAAAATCAGTTGCTGAGAACAAGACATGATGTGATAATAGAACTTCTTCTAACTGCATCAAGACATCTAATACTTGGAGAGCTCATGACTAATTATCAACAGAGATCTATGTATGTACGTATGCAATCCTTTGCTGAGGGTAGATGCTATTCATCAACTCACCTCAAAATCTTTTATAAATGTACCAAGATCACCAAAGAATTCATCAATGGCAGCTTTCTTTCTGTCAATACAGAAGAACCCCAGCACTTCATTGTAAACTCTGTTCATCAGCTTGTGCTGCTCTTGAAGACGAGTGAACTCTCCCTGTGCATGCTTCAGGAACTCCTAACAAGCAAAAGGGAAACCACACATTCTACTTACGTATTTATGTACATACATAATTAGGTACATATTTACAATTATAAATGTATGCAACAAAGCAATAAAGGTTCATTTTATTCTACAAACCTGATTTTGAAGGCAGTCTGCTACACCAAATACATACATATATTAACACACATGCTGAGTTAGTATATTCTATGAAACACAAATAGTGCAGTGGTAACGTACCTTCATCTTTTCATGAAATTTATCGCCTGAATCCTTCTTGTGGTGCTGAAGTTCGCTCTCAATCTTCCCTAAAGTGGTCTCCATCACTCTCATCTGCTTCTGTACAACCTCTTCAGATACTGGGAGAATAAGGTTAGTAGCCAATCAAGTGTTATTTTGAAAAAAAAATGTTCAAAAGTGGATCATAATAAAGAATGTTTGTGTTGTGCACTGTCATAACTACAGTTGTTTAGCTAATCAACACACAACACAGACACCTAAACCTCTCATCTATTACAAGTAAGTAACAAAATCAGTGTTGAATGTACTAACACCTACTAACACTCTATAGCACTAACTGATACAAGTAATACACAGAGCTACGTATGCATTTACTTACACTTGGCAGCCTCTTCAATATTTCTGAGGTCTTTGGGAAACTCAAGAACGTCTGGATATTTTGACTCAACTGTGCTTGCAAGAAAATGTAAAAGAGTTGTCTTTTGGTCTGAAGCTCGAGTGTGAGAGAGCTAAATAGAAAGGAGAAAGAGAGAGAGAGATCAGAAAGCAGGTCTCTCACAAGGCAAGCAACTACTACACCAGCATTTTCAGTTGTACGTACGTATATACTATTACATGTAGGTACGTATGTAATCCTACATGAATGCTAGACCTTACCTTGGTGAGGTAGTTGAGTTCGAAGCCGTAACTCTGCTGGTTTCTTGAGCCAGCGTTCATGTAGTTGCCCATCATTAGGACAATCTCCAGTAGCTTGTGGAAGCGGGTGCTCATCTTCAGCTCCCTGCAGGCCGACACCACGGCAGACACCACCTAAGTGGAGGTTAAGGGAGGGTGAACTGGGGGAGGTGGAGGGAATGGGGAATGAAGGTGATTGCACTTCTTACTGGAACTAGTTCGTCCAGTTCATCTTGGAACCTGACACGGAAGGATAAGCATTCTAATCTAGGATGCAGCCTCTTTATTTCACACATCTGCACCAGTTAAGAAGGGGAGGGTTAGCAGTTAGCAATTACATGAACTACATTGAACACTCAACCAGTGGCAGAACACACATTCGCAAGTGACATCAAATGTCTCTCCTTTACATTCCTTCAGAGGGACAGACAGACATATGCTTACACTGTACATGTTGACGTACCACAACTCCAAACTGTTCTGCATCGCTGAGTTCACTAAAGATCCTCTTTAGGTCGTGAAGCTGGTTCATCTGTTCAGGTCCTGGGAGGAACTTCAGCAGCTGTTCCAACATCTGCTCAGACAGTCGGCTGTCATCAACGGAGAGGATGATCTTCTTTATATCTTCATGACTGGTCCTCATCTGACCAAGGAGAATGGCTACAGTGCAAAACATAAAGCGCTCATTTAGCCGGTCCATTGGGCTCCCACAAAGTTACACAAGAGGAGGGGCACGCCATGTGACTGACACTGTACAGTACATACAGTATAGTTAGGTATTTAACTGATGTATTTATATTGATACCACACATATGTATGCATACGTATATTCTTCTAGACAGCACATTGCTATTGCATGTATGTACTCACATATGTTCTGTGCAGACTTTGGATCCAATACTTTCAGTTCCTTAACCGGTTTAGGAGTGAATTTTGGTTTAGCAAGGTCAACATTGGTCCCTCCTGCAAATTATAAGAATGCATGTGACCACATCACTGACATACATACAGTAGTGCTGTAGCTGCTCCAGTGGAAGGACATACACTATGAATACCATTATGTGTGCTCAATAATGAAGCTCACATGATGCAACCACAAAACTCACTTCGGACAGTCCCAAATGTTTTCTTTAGATCACTAAACAAATCCTGACTCTCATATTGCTCTTCGTTGACCTTACCCCAAAAGGTCTTATCACTTAAATTATTTGGCTGAATCTGTAGGCATATAAATAAACACCCTCAAATCAACAACTGTAAATAAATAAGTTGATTAAACAAATTGCAAACCAACCTTGACCCAGTTCATTCTCTTCATTTGGACATCCAATTTATATTTCTTTTTCTGTTTCAGACCAGGTGGTAGCTTCATTAGTACAGAGGCACCGGGAGGGGGAGGGGGACCAGGTGGACCGCCCATCCCAGGCAAAGGTGGAGGAGGAACCCCTCCTGGGGGAGGTGGAGGTGGAGGAGGGGCACCTCCCATGCCAGGTGGGGGAGGAGGAGGAGGTGGGGCGTCACCAGGAGGCGGGGCTACAGGCACAGTTGGTACAGCTGCAATAGCTATTTCATTGACAGCCTTAATAGCAGCTTCCAAAGCCTTCGGATCACCTCCTGATTTCTGAATCTACAAGAAGAAAAGAGATGGTAAAATATCTGATGTAACCAACTTGTGCTTAGAGAGAAGACAACACAATATATATACGTACATAAGTATGTGTTACTGTCTCTTTGTATCAGAATTTACCAACATATGAATATCTAATGCATTAGGTTGTAAACACTAATACAGTCTAGATATGCACTAATGAATGCATAAAAGATTACATTACACTCTAAACTCCTCTAATGAAATTGGTTAGATAGTGAAAATGAATATTGTTGTATCCTATATGTACATACGTAGCTTTGTGCATCGTGAGGGTTTCATGCCATATAAGGCATTGTACTATTCACTCACATCTTCCTGGAGCTTTTCCAGCTGTTGTTTGAACTGACCCTGAAGCTGTGAGTTCTGCGTCTCCACAGCCTGAATCTTCTCTTGTAAGGAATTTAGCTCAGCTTCAGCTTTGTTGCGATCTTGTTCTTCCTTTTGCAACTGATACATAGAGACATATGAAAGCAATCAATACCTTACATGTACCTACACAAACTAGGGTCTACCAATAAATCTAGCCACTCAGAATTAGTATTGCACAGCTCATTCAATCAAATCTTCCAGTGAAGTGAGTACGGTAATTTGATGTTTATATTTATGTATACGTACACATACGTACACATACGTACACATATGTATACGTACACTCACTCAGGATATACGTATATCTACGTATTTGCTTTTAGAAGTGTACAGTGTTGTGGGTGTAACACTCACTCTCTGTTCCATCTCAACGGCTCTGGATTCTGCATCTTGTAACTTAGCTTTGTCAACCATCACCTCTGCATGGAAGAGAAGGATATATTGAGCCAAACAACTCACACAATACCTTTCATTTGATTGCACTAGCCACACATGTGTATACTGTGTGTAGACATTGTACGTACGTAGCTGTAACTATATAATATTAGTTGTCAACTGTAGTGTCATTTGTGTCCTATAAACTAGCAGTGCACAGAACTGACCAATCAAATGCTCCACATCCAGCTCAATCTTCCTTGTGTAGTGAAAGTCAGGGTCAAGCCCACCTTTTCTCAGTACAATTTGACTTATACATTGATCAAGCAATTTGTAGTATTGAGGTCTGTATACAGACACACTGTACAATAAGTACTGGATAGGAATACGTATAAACTACATATAGCACTGTACATTAAGTACTGGATAGGAATACGTATAAACTACATATAGCACTGTACATTAAGTACTGGATAGGAATACGTATAAACTACATATAGCACTGTACATTAAGTACTGGATAGTAGTCTAATTTTCCCAAAAGACGTGTTCTCAAGTTGATATATAAATTACATGGGTAATTTAATAACCATTTCTTTTGTACCAATTTAGAAAGTAATCTGTAATATTAGATGCAAAACACCTTCAAGTATTAACGTTATTAGCGTAACACAAAGCCGTAGTCATGACACCCAGTGATATCCACATATTACAGATACGTATGTACAGTTACACTGAAACACCATTTTCTCATTCTCCCCTTAGGAACACAATTATAGATATACCTATGTGTGTGTACCTTATAAAGTAATCGTCCCTGATCATCAGCATGTGTTGTAATATTGACAAAAAGTAGTGGGCACTCGGGGTCTCGTGCACCATGGCATTGACCATCTTGAAGATCTCAATTGGGTCGTTAAACTCCAACTGAATCTCATGCAATCTCTGAAGGAGTTCCTCGTGGTCTGATTCCTTCTCATTTTCAAATACTTCTAGTTGTAGGAGCAGGCCGGGGTGGAGTGTGTTGTGAAACCGCTGCACCAATTGGAAGTAACCTCAAACACACATTATGAATCCTGTGTGTGTGTGTGTGTGTGTGTGTGTCTGTGTGTCTGTGTGTGTGTGTGTGTGTGTGTGTGTGTGTGTGTGTGTGTGTGTGTGTGTGTGTATATGAACACATAAATGTATCTAAGTATGTAGCTGAATGATAACAAAGATACGTGAAATTGAAATTATATACACATTCAAACTGAATATCAGAATATCATAGTTCATTAACAATTTCATGATACATATGTACATATGTAGAATGATACTAAATCTGACTTTTAAATGTACCAATTCATACATATGTAGCTGAGCTAAAGGTGACGATCTATTGTCACAGATAGGCAATGGTTGTGGTTATGCTATCAACTCACAGGTACCTGTCCCTCTAGTCCTAATCTGATAAACTCATTTCTGAGGTGGACCTTGAAGTCTACATCATCAGGTACACTGAGAATAGCATTCACAAACTGCATACACGCCTCCATGAGGGCGGGGTTATCTGTGTTCTTCAGGGTCTCCATTATCGGCTCAAATCGGCCACACTCGCAGTTCTCCCCGTACACAGTCACAGCCTCCATAATCCTCTCGTGTCCGTCAGAGACCAAACAGACGGCTGCAGCAACCTTTAGAAGATCTGCCATCAAGCCTTCGATCTTTGGGTCCATTGCACTGACAAACGTAATGAGACCCCTCTCACTTTGCAACATTGTGCTCAGACCGTACTGTGAGAACAAGATGAGGTCCAGTTAAATGTAAACAAGTTTGGACCACAAACACACACAATGGTACATAATTGCTGGTATACGTATATAATGGCTGGTATATAATGGCTGGTATATAATGGCTGGTATAAAATGGCTGGTATAAAATGGCTGGTATATAATGGCTGGTATAAAATGGCTGGTATATAATGGCTGGTATAAAATGGCTGGTATAAAATGGCTGGTATATAATGGCTGGTATAAAATGGCTGGTATATAATGGCTGGTATATAATGGCTGGTATATAATGGCTGGTATAAAATGGCTGGTATAAAATGGCTGGTATATAATGGCTGGTATAAAATGGCTGGTATATAATGGCTGGTATATAATGGCTGGTATAAAATGGCTGGTATATAATGGCTGGTATATAATGGCTGGTATATAATGGCTGGTATAAAATGGCTGGTATAAAATGGCTGGTATATAATGGCTGGTATAAAATGGCTGGTATATAATGGCTGGTATATAATGGCTGGTATATACGTAAATGGCTGGTATATGATAGTTACCTTGTTGTTCATAAAGGCCTTTAGACACCTCACTACTACGTGCTGCACTCTCTTCAAACTTGGGTTATCACTACAACAAGATGAAGACATACACAATCAAATATTAACGTACATTGGAGATATAAAATGGCTACAGAGCAATGACCAAATGTTCAAAATGCATGGAATTACAAATGTCTTCTTCCTTGCAGACATTCAATACTGCTACCACATACTTAACACACGTAGGCAATACACATTTAGTTACACTACACATACCAGAAGGCTACCTCTGATTGGTGGTTTGGTAGCCATTATGGATGGGCTAATTGGATTAGGATGACACAATGTATGAATGAAGTACATACCTTGCTGAACAGTTCTCTAGAATCCTCAAGAGCACCTCCAAACCTCCTAACTCACCAAACTTCTTGACCCACCTGACAGAGAAGAAGAGAAATGCTGTGATGTGTGAGGGGGTGTGGCATGTGATGTGCGAGGGTGTGTGGCATGTGAGGGATTAATAATCAAAGACAAACTACTCTTAAGGAGTACAAAATGGAGGCTTTACTAACCCAAGTCCATTATTTGTTAGAGATATTCTCAGCTTATCTGATACATGGAAGAGGTGGTCTTTGGAGTGAATGTCTTGGCTAAGCTCCTTTAAGAAGTCTTCCGGTCTTGTTGGTCCTTCACTTTTCTGAAGGTCCTTCAACCAGTAACTCTTGAGCAAGTTCTGCTTGTCTCCCAAAGGTCTCCCTAAGATGTCCTGTCGAGCTCCTTCGTTAGTCACATTCATCTCGTCCAACATCTTCGCCAGCTGCATGTTGACATCGTCCTCAGACATGCAATCAACCTTAGCTAACTGCTGTGACACCTCTGGGTCTATGGCCTTGGAGATGGGCCCCTTCCCACTTTTAATCTTCTTTGAAGCCTTACTGCTTCCACCTCCAGAAAACTACATTCAAATAGAATATATATCATAATACATATATTACATTAGCGTGTATACATTAGACAATATAACAGTGAAACTGTGATTTCACACAGCCACAGAGCAGTATCTCATCAGCCATAGTAGAGACAATTATATAGTGATACGTATGTACATGTGCATACGTACATAAATATGTATATGATATATGTGTGTTGCATACAGTTCAGTTACCGACACAATGTTTTACACATTTAATTGATGTGGAGTTTCTTCCCACAAAACTGTCATCACATGTTTACATAACACATGCAATCCATTGCACACCTACAGACAGGGTTGCTAGGGGCAACCAATTGTCTACTGGAGTTATTTGATTACAGTAGTGTATGTGTATGCCATTTAACAAATTTTGTCAAAAGAGGTTCCCAGTATACGTATGTAGTTGGATAATTAGACCAGCTGTGTTCAAATACATTATGTTAATAACAACTGCTCAAAGATGATCAACAAAAAGTGGATCTAGCTAAAGAAGAATGGTACATATAGACTGGTTAAAGTGGATCTAGCTAAAGAAGAATGGTATATGGTTTGCCAACAGTACATGCAGGTGGTACTGCTGCAATATGTTACAGTGTGACAGCATCTCATTCACCAACTCTACACACAACTGTTTATTCACCAACCTCCCCATTTGTATGTTTGCACCATCCACAGACACACCACTTAACACACTACCTACGTATGAACTAGACACACACCTACGTATGAATAATTTAATGTATGTACATGATAATAATCATTTATAGATTGTAGGTACTGTAGAGTATATGTTAAGTGTAAAGCAAGAAAAAGTTATTAACTCTTTAGTCAAAGACATCACAGAATAAAACACAAAAGAATGTGTTAATTTGAATTCTTCCCACAAGACAATAAGCAATATTACACTTGGCAGTAGGCAGTCTCAGTGTAATAAATAGACTTGGAGTAGGGAGAGACATTATTCAAGTAATATGAAAGTAGCAGAAATGTACTGATGGACTGTCAGTTGTAGCTTCACTTTAACACACTTGGTTCAAAGTGCACAGCACAGCTCAGTGACACACTTCACTTATTTCATTAAAGAGGAAATTAGCTAATTCTGTCAGACTACAGAGAAGCCTTTCCACACAACCCAGTTTCAACCACTAAGTGAGACCATACTCAAAAGAAATTCACTTTGGGTTAGGAAGCAAAATGCATAGACTTTCTAATAAGCTGCACTGGACATAACAACAAATTAGAAACAAAGTTCTACGTACATGGTATTTGAACTTTGGCCATGCAGAGAGTCTCAGGGTTAGGGTGGCCCATATACACACCATTCAATACCTGCTTGATGTCATTCACTCGTTAGTGAGTTACCATGGAGACAAGGATGAGTGGGATCCAGGAGTTACCATGACATCAGCCTTTGAGAAAATTACTTCCTCTCTCACACTCAAAAGAGCAATCTAAGATTCACATTTTCCTACATTAACAAGCTCCAAACCTCGTTGGAGGAATGAGGTAATGTACACCACTCAAGCCATTGAAAGGGACACAGTTAACAAGTTAATGTTGTCATTGCCTTTCAAAAGCTAATACAATTTTGTACAAACACTGAGTTATACTTGGCTAATAATGTCTAAAGAACAAGAGTGGTTATAATCAAATTACCACAGAGGTCTTGTGGTATATATCTAACTGCACACACCCTGACATGATGGCAGGTGGGGGTAAATCAAATATTACACATACCTACAGTATGGGAAGGCATGTCTGATCAAAGTAGATACACACCGCA
Organism: Chondrosia reniformis; assembly: GCA_947172415.1. Taxonomy (NCBI): domain Eukaryota; kingdom Metazoa; phylum Porifera; class Demospongiae; order Chondrillida; family Chondrillidae; genus Chondrosia; species Chondrosia reniformis. The sequence goes on from OX359196.1 coordinate 6,485,375, forward strand.
TCAGTTTTAGAGATAGTTTGATAAAAAGACATTTAGTAACCATAAATGGTTTGATAAAGATAATGTCACATTATAGTGCAAGGCAAGTCTAAATCTGACGATGAAGCCATTTGACACAGTTGTAGCACCATTTGCAGTAAAAAGACTGATATCTGATTTCAGTACTACATATACACTGACCAATTCGTCTACTCCACCTACATCATTATCTGTCATATGCCATTCACCTCAACAAAGCAACATTTACATAACATAATAATATGAGATATTGATTATTGTTTCTGAATGCTATAAACAGTTGGTCAATCAATCAATTTTCTCTTATGCGCATATGCGCAGACTATAGCATAATTTAGCTTCTACCACGGGACCATATATCGATATGATTCTAATAAATCTACTAGTTCTAAGAAACTACACATTTACAAGCAGGAATTAGTAGTCTATCGGTACGCTTAGGGCGCTTTACTACTTTACCGCACATGTAAACCAGTCGACTGTAGAGCTGTTACTTCTAACAGTAGAGTAATAGTATACACTCAAATGGAAAGGAGTGAACGCACCATACAGAGGAGTGTGCGGGGAGAAACTCATACCACACGGGGCCTACTAAGACCACAAGATTCATCGGGACGCATTCATACAACACTCCAGTATACTCTCTACGGGCGGTAAACTACACAGGGCACCAAAGTACTGCTACTACCCAGTTGTACGGGTTACTTACCCAGCTAGACCGCTTGTCCGTTTTGTTTGACATTTTGAGTCCTTCCCTTAGTTCTCAGAGCCTCCACAATGATACAATTTCGATGTTTCGGGTGTGAACGCCACGATACAGCTACGCCGCGCGACACACTAGAAGCTCCTTAAAAGACTTCAATTACTTACGCGAGATGTCTTTTGTATACCAGAAGCTGTAGATACAATCTGATTCTATTCACTCCTGTAGTGCTAAACGGCCACTAACTAAATTGAGGCGATCAAGACTTGTATCTTTCGCGGTTCGTTTGAACTCTACCGTAAACTTCCGTATTATCCGTATATAGGCACATTGACCAGCGATGAAAATTTAGGCAGCCTACCTATAAAATTTGTACCAGTTTAGACAGGGAGGTACTTCCCCTCATACAACCATGACTGCGCTGCTCGAGCAGCTGAGAAAAGACGGCTGGTGAGTCAAGCTAGGCTGGAATTAGGCCTACTATTTCAGCTTCATTTCATTAGGTACCTCTCGGAAAGGGGAATTGAGGAGTGTAGAAAGGCGCTCAACTCCTCTTCAGATATCTCTGCGAAAGAAGTAGAAAAGATAGCATTAGAAGTAAGAAGATATATTGTTACAATTTCCTCTAATGGTTCACGTTATCGCGTGTATGCAGCTAGATCTGCGGACCATATGTGATCCTGGTGGTGTTCTACCGGTCCCCTCTCAGCACTCACTGAGTGAGGTACGCACTGATGCATGCTGCATATTGACAGAATGCTCCAGCTGACCTTTCCTCTTCTTGTAGGTGGTCGGTCCAACTGTGCTTCAGGTCCAAAAGGTCAAGGATGTGTCCCGGCCACTGGCAGTCCAGCGTGACAGCAGCCAGGGGGGGAGTGGAGCATCGCGCCTTCTCCGATTATTCCTTACTGATGGAAAGGTGTACATCAGTGCTGTGGAGATGCAGTTCATCAAGGAACTAGAGTCTGTTACAACATAACCTTATTGGGAGGTGTATTATATGTGTCTGCTTGATATAGTATCACTGCAATATCTCCCGGCACTAAGATAATGATCAATCCAAAGTCTAAAGTAAAGATTTTCAAGGGATTTCTACAATTATGTCCAGGTATACACGTAATGAATTATATAATTACTCATTGCACATATGAAATATGCCATATATCTTAAATACCTAGGGACTGTAAAGCTCCTAGGTGGCAAGGTTGAGCACTTGGTAAAGAAAGGGAAAGTTCAAAGTGTATGTTTTAGATTTTTCGTGTTTTCAATTATTACCGTAGTGCCCGGAGATAGATATCATTTGGATATTTCTAGTTCATATGGAATTGAGTCTTGTTCTTATGTATGTAGGCTCCAAAGCCAGCTGCTGAGAGAGGAGTGGAGGATGGACCTCCTTCCTTTGTGCCATTTAGTCAGTATCAGCCACCAGCACGACACAAAGTGCCTAGCAGTAGAGTGTCAAACAGCCGTGGTGCAGAGCAAGGTACGAGGTACACTGGACAGAAGGCTGCAGGGAGCCAGTCACTGAACACACCCTCAAAAACAGGCCATAAACAAGATCAAAGGAAGCCGCACTCATCCCAGACATCTAGAAGAGGTGGAGGTGTTGAGAGGCATGCAGCAAAAGAAGGTTCCACAGGTCAACTCCATAAAAGCGAGCGTGTTCCTAAGAAGAAGAGCAGTGATGCTGTAGTAGTGATTGAACACAAACCAAGGCAGGACTACAAGAAGAATATTGTGGCATCCACCAATCAGTACAAAAGTGGCCGTGTAACAGATCTGTCCTCAAAGAGCGAGCCTGCACTTGTAGGTAGGCCCAAGCAGGAGGGAGCAACTAGACACCAGACAGCTGGACACAGACCTCATGGGCAAGCGGACCAGAGGAGCTCTCATACCAGTGATAGGCCACAGACTGGTACTTCAGCTACAAGCCATGTACTGTCTGCTGCAGACACTCGTAAAAGGATAGGTGTACCCTTTTCTGCTAAAAGAGTTGTAAAGGATGACCAATTATTGTAAATACATTACACAGCACTGTATGTTTTCATATGACTTGTTTTTTATTATTACATTTAATGGTCAATTTGGTTCACATGATTATGCTTGCATACAAGCAGTATGGACACATGCACGTTTGTAGTCTGTACATGTTAAGAAACTTCTACAAGTGGTTCCTTCACTCTCATGTCCTCCATTGTTGATTATAGGCCCTAATGTGCTGTTGGAGAGAGAATACAATTGTCTATTTTAACATCTACATTTAATTATATCATAAACCAGAGAGTAGGTTCTCATCACTTGCCCATATAGGACATATTAAGTACCTTTCTGTCCTCCTCCAAGTTACTAGTTATCATATTTTGCTGGTCTGTTCTTCTTTGGTGAATCTGCGCTTCTAAGTCTGCACGATACTTTTCCCTTTTCTCTTGGAACTAATGAAGAGAGACAGGGTCATCATTAAGGAGATGGTGACTCTGAAATGTCATCATGCCTTTGTGTCCATAGCTAATGGCTGCCTTGCAGGCTGTGGAGCTGGCTGTCCGGGCTCCCATATATTCTCAAATGTTTGAAAATGCTACACACACATTAATGAGACCAAATATGTACATACAGCTGTATATATATACAAGGTTTATATTAACACTGTTAAACAGTATATACAAGGTTTCTGTAGTTCATATGTAAGACCATACCTTCCTGGCAAGTCTTTTCTCATCCTCCCTTTCTCTCATTCTGGTTTGATGTCTCAAAGCTGCTTGCTCTTGAAGATCCTTGTAATACTGCTGTACACACATAAGCACACACACATAGTTCACAATGTGTGTACGTACAAAAGAGTGTTTGGCTCAGTGCTAGTAGATCTAGATGCCGACTCCAAATATACTGACCTTTGAGTCTCTCTCCATTTGATTTCCATTACCAACTGTTGGCCTTCCAGTTGCACCTGAATGGATCCATAAAGCCTTATCTTCACCCTAGAGAAGTTGCAATAAAACATTGTGATAAATCAGCACTTTAACTGATCTGTATATACACACTACCTGTTGTCACAGTGGTTTGATGTACACTAACATTTGATCCATTTATTGATGCTGCTTCTAATCTCCTTCTCTCTGACACTCTATCCATACCTTCTCCTATAGGATATACCAGGAATCTTGGAAATAACGGTTAGGACACTCAAAACACAACACTGGATGAATAAACACATAAACTTTGTAAAAGTCTTACTTAAAGTATCTCCATATATCTTTTCCTCTTGCATGAGCTTTTTATTTTTGGTGCTTAAATTTGAACTGTCATTCTCATTCTATATTTAGATATACGTGAGTTGAACCAAGATTTTATAAGTACACTTTATCAACTAACCAGCAAGTTAGATCGATTGGTCACCACTCTCCCATTATCATTCGTAATTGGAGCTCCACATCCAGGTCTGCCCCAGGGATCATAACCATCAAATGTCTGCTCTTTCATGGACCCTCTCTTGAATCTTGTAGCATCAAGCGGTGGTCTGAAAAAGCTATCTTTATGTCCATTCTCTTCATGAACATCTAGTGCCATCTTCCCTACCAAAGTCTTCTTGTGAGATACTACTTTCCCAAACTTGTCTCTGATAGGATGGTCTTTACCAAACGGGTCAAATACTTCAAACATCTGCTTCTTCTCCTTCTTCTCTTGAAGTTGACGTTCCTGTTTTTCCATTATCTGCTCTTCTAAGGAACAAAAATGTACATTTTAAATATGTATTTTGTTAAAATTACAACTTCCTACCAAGTCTCCTTGAGTAATTCATTCTTTTTTCATATTCTTCTTCTCTGAGTCCACTATCTTCTACATAATTCTGAGGTCTCCTCATGTGTGAATGTTCCCTCTCACCCTGATGGCCTCTTGAATATCGCTTTAAGGAAACACATACACGTACTATTAAGTTCTTTTGCTACTTAATAATGTATGTGCAGTATTTTACCAGTGAATCATGCACTTCTTTTTGAAGATGCATTTGAAATCTTGTATCTTTGTCCCTGGGCAGTGTAGTTAAAGTCTTGCCAGATTCACTTTTTCTGGGAGCACCTCCTCCAGGTCTTCCATAAGGGAACTCATCAGACTACCATATTAATATTCAGCTCATATATAGTACACACACTGATAGATCTTTTCTATTTTTCCTTGCCAAATATAGAATGTATGTATCTAATTCTTAACTAACTATATTTGTGCTGTCTTCTTCGACTTGGCCACCTTTTCTAGCATTTAAGGTACCACTTTGTGATAGCTTTAAGTATAAAAGTACAAAAATATCCAATTTAAACACTCAAACAATGTGTCAAAGTCAACCTACCCTAGGAGCCCCGGGAGCTGGTTTTCCCCATGGATTGTAATTTTGTAACATTTCCAAGTCCTACATATGCACATATATAGTAACAGTGCAGTGACATCTAGTTCTGATGGGAATGCATGCAAACTACCTTCTTTTTATCAGTTAGGTACTGAGATTCCTGTTGTAATTTAACCTGCTTCCTTGTGGCAATATCCATTGCTGCATATTATAGAGAGGAAGAAAATGTTCATAAATAAATAAATAAATACATATAACAAAGTCACAAACCAGCTTCTTCATGCTGCTTCTTTGTTCTCTTAATATCAGCGGACCTGTACGGATGCGGATAGTTTCTATATACATGTAGACCTATGCACTGCACCTGCGAAACTGTCGTATTACAGTATGGCTGCTAACGTTTTGCTATAAAGTGTTTTTCGTAAAGGAGGCGATGTCCTTGTACTAGTATTACCACTTCCATACAGAAAGCCATCGTTCTCATTACGAATTTCCACACCAGAAGCATAAAACTGTCGTTTTTGAGTTCTCTTGGTTCCTTCAGGTCTTTCTCTTCCAAGATTGTCCCAAATCGATCCTCCTGCATTAGTCGATTCAGCCTCCAGGGGCCTGCGATATCTAAAGTCTCTCGCTTGCATGGGAAAGGATGATTTACTGTCCTCCGCGAACATTATACTGTGGATGGAGAGAGAGAAACACTAGATATCTTTGCAAAATGCAACTTCCTAATACATGTAAGTATTATTATCTGTATCAATTAGAATTTGACTGCACTGCAGGATTCAGGGTGTATATAGACTTACTTAGGGAACTTTCAGAACTTTCAGCTTTGTTAAACAGTTCGGTCTATCGTCAGATTATTTAGAAATTTGTAACGTCGTAGTCATGCCAACACACATCAAGGGACGAATTGGTTATCTACGGCTACTCGAGTATTTACCAACACATTCAAATTACATAAAAGATGTCTGAAAGTTGCATTAGCTAGCTAAAATATGATCATCTATGGTATGACAATTGTTTGCATTTGCCTAATATTGCCCGAAGCATCGTACTCAAGAGGAAGTACTGGTAAGAACTTATCTGTTCACTCTAGCACTTTAGAGACTGCGTTTTGCGATTGTCGTTTTAGCAGCAATACATGATCAAGAGATGAAGATTCTTGTAACTGGTGCTGCGGGATTCATCGGTTTCCATCTCACTAAGCACCTCGCTGAATCCAGACCTTACAGTACTATTGTGGCAATAGATAACTTTAAGCCAGGCTATGAGCCCAGGCTTAAGGAAGATAGAGCAATTGTACTGCTAAAGATGGGAGTAAACCTGTTATATGGAGATGTGTGCGATGAAGTATTTATTAGATATTTATTTGAGACTCATGAGTTTAGTCATGTGATCCACTTGGCTGGTGAAACTGGAGTGAGGAGATCTGTGCAGCAGCCGCAGGACTTTGCCAATTCCAACATAGGATGCTTTGTTCAACTACTGGAGTTGATAGTGCCTTACAAGGTCCACATTGTATATGCCTCATCTTCCACAGTATATGGACCGGACTCCTCACTGCCCTTTGACCCCACTAGTGCCCATGGTTCAGCATCTAATATGTATGCATTGTCCAAGATGGTGGATGAGGTAATATTTAGATGGGTTATGCAATATTTTAGATGTCATCTTATCATCCGATGTATGCAGATGTTTGCCGATGCATATTGCAGGGAAAGCAATACTACCATTCTTGGTCTACGGTTCTTTACCGTCTATGGTCCTTGGGGCCGGCCTGACATGGCTGTATACAAGTATGCACATAATCTTGCTACTGGTAAAAAGATACACATGGCCGTACATGACTCTGATAAACCAGCAGTAAGGGATTTTACCTACATTGATGACATCATTTCTGGCATTACTATGGCAATGGCCTACCATCCAGATGAATGTGGTGAAATTTTTAATCTTGGATACAGTGAGCCACATTCTTTAGAGGAACTGCTTCAAATTTTGAAAGTGGAAATGGGAATTAAAGAAGGATATGTGGTGAGTTTGCTTTAGAATACATGATGAATACATTATCGTTTATACGTACCTTTGGTTCTGTGCTGTGTTCTTAGGAGTATGTTCCTCTGAGTCCTTATGAGTTGCCAATCACTCATGCAGACATAAGAAGATCCAGAGAAAGACTGAACTTTGCACCAACAACAAATCTTACTAAAGGAATTCACAAATTTGTGAAATGGTTTTGGGAGTATACTAGTCAGGAACAAAGCAAACAAGAGAAAGCCATCCTAGAGTGAGAATGGAGAGAATGCTTGAAATGATATGTATGCTACTGCAGCTGATCAGTGCATGTCTACTTCCTGTCTTCTGTTTGTGCAGTGAAATGCTGGACTACAGTAGGAACTTGAAGACTATGATAGTAGATAATAATATCAAGGAATTAAACAGACTATACAATGATCGTTTGACCAATTTAAGGAAATAGTAAGAAAAATTAGAGAATTAAACAGTGTCTTTAGAGTTGGATCCAAAATGAAGGGTATATGTATCAATATGTTTTTAGCTTCCGAGAGTTTGCTGACAGAGAGGGCATTCCAGTGCCACCAAGGAGGGAGAATATACAGTTTATCTTTAAGCAAGGTGGCCCGACTGTACAGGGACTAAGAACTGCTGCTGATATCTGTGTTGTGTTCTGTATGCAGGTCTTGTACCGGTGGGACTGAAGGTGATGTACTCTTCACGGGATGCTCATGACAGGGAGGCTCTCACAGCACAATGTGCAGCTACAGAGGTCTGTGTGGCAGTCACAACTGATGGACACTTCTTCTCTGACCTCAAGCCAGAAAGTGAATGGGAGGATAGTGGTGACCCAAGTATAGGAGTGTACCTCGCAGGTTAGGTGAACCTACAGATGGTACAATCAAGGAATGTACTTCTCATTTGTTCAGCTTCTATTAGTGACACCGTATACCAGGAGACTGTATGTGTGTTACTGTCAGTACCTCATAGTGCTAAGTATTGATCCTTCTAACTGCAACTAACATTTCTTCACTTGTATGTGCTTGTCTGCTGTAGATATTGATGTGTGTGCCTTTGACCTGCACCATTGCCCCAAACACTCCACTTGTGTTTCTGAAGGATCAGCCACGTACCACTGTGTGTGCCATGAGGGCTTTGGGACTGCACAGTGCCTCCGACTGTGAGTCATCACACAACCAACATCAGATGGTGTCCTTATGCTTGTTGTTAATCTGCTGTGAAGGTACAGTGTTGAGGCTGTGGATAGTCTACAGAAGGAAGAAGAGGAGGAAGATTATTTGAATGGTGCTGACAGATTGTCTGCTAGAAGTGGTAAAGAATTTGTGTTTTTTCAAGGAGTGGATTCAGTTACAAAGGATGGGGACATCTTGTATATATCTGAGGAAGTAGATATTGATAAAATGAAAGAAATTTGCAAGAGTTTAAGGAGCTGCATAGCGTTCAACACAAATGGCTACCTCAAGCGTACCATACAACCACCCAGTCTCAGACCACATTGGAGTGGTGATCTACTAGGAGGACTATACATATTGGGTAGGCGGGGTCCCTTTAGAGGAGGGGCATTTTCAAATATTTTGCCCTGTACCTTGAAGATAGCCAAATATTTAATAGCAAACAACATACTAACTACATACATAGGTTACCCCCTCAAATATTTACTACATTGTCCACTGTTGTGATATTTTCTGAAAGAAAGCCTGATCTGTATCATGTGTTAACTGGTAAGAGTAATTGTATTCATACCCACATCAGCACATACATATATGTATAATCATCTACACACATAAGCTCATATATAGTTGTGATGGAAGATCCTTGTTTTATAGATTTTGATTATTGCTCTTTGAGTGACAGTGTGTGTCCACCTGAATCCAGCTGTCAGAAAGAGGGAGCAGGGGAGTACCAGTGTGTCTGCAGGGACCCTCTCCTTGTGTTGGACCATGAAACTAACAAATGTGTGAGAGCTACTACTGAAGAACATGTGACTGATGCTGAAGAACATGTGGCTGACACTGGGCTCTTTAAGGATGAGAGCAGTGATGAGGTGGAAGTGTTTCTGAATGATGGCCCCTTTGATGATACTATTCATGTGATCATGTCTGTGGATGGGGAGTACTGGATAGGTCTTGTGACAGCCATCAACTCCATCTTGCAGCATGCATCCCAACCTCACACTGTTAGCTTCCATGTTGTCCTTTCTGGTGCCCCACCTAGCTTCTTGCAGTCCTATCTTCAGTGCTTCGGATTCACCAAATACGTTGATGTACATATGCAGGCTGATAGTGTGAGCTTTGTTGTGATATTTTGCTTATTTCCACTTTAGATTGAGATTGCTCAAATGGATCCAACTTGGCTGAAATCTGAAATCAAAATTCATTCTGACACAAATATTGTTGGAAATCTTGCCAGCATGGGAAACTATGCAAGATTCTACTTTGACAGGTCAGTAAATCTGTCACTCACTGCTGGAGTGTTGGCCTTTAATGACTACTGAATTTTTTACAGGCTCTTTCCCAATCTAAAAAAGGCCATTTATTTGGACAGTGATATTATTGTGCAGCACGATATCAAAGACTTATGGAGAGAGGTATTCACATCTGAATATATAGTAACAGCTGTTGAGAGGTAATGTGGAGAGCGACACTGTATATCTATCACATTTCGCAGTAGGACTAGATAAATGAAGTGCCTATATGTTCTGCTCATACCGCAGGAAGTCACCAACCTACGGAGAGCTGTTCTCATTGAATGTCCATGATTTGTTCGTGAGGAGATATGGGTACCTCTTTGGTAGCACTGATTCCACTTTCAATGCAGGGATATTTGGAGTCAATTTGGAACTTTGGGTCAAGGAAGGTGTGACAAAAGAAGTTGAGTACTGGATGGAGGAGAACAGTAGAGATGTTCTCTGGCAGTATGGGACCCAACCCCTCATGCTCTTATCTCTGCACTCAAAATGGGGGAAACTGACCCCAAAGTGGAACAGGGATGGTACGTAGGTGGAGTGGGGAGCATGTCTCTCTCTTCTGCATTGTGTCCTTGTTATTATGTATGTAGTGTTTACCATGTAACATATTCCAGGCTTAGGGTGGAACAGTGATATATCAGAGAAACAACTACAAGATGGCTACATTCTACACTGGAGTGGGAAAGGTATATGTATGCATGCTGATTTCTTCAGGTAATTTCTAATTCCTGCCAATGACAGGTAAGCCTTGGTTGGACTACAGCCTCTACAAATCAAAATGGTTAAAGTGGGTGCCAATTCCCTGTCGACATCATGGTCAATGTGTAGCAGATGACACTCAAGGTCTTTACAAATGTGTTTCATAACTGTTTTAGTTTATTTTATTGTACATATTGATGAACTCTACTTTCCTATGGACTAACCAATGACTACATAAGGGTCTTAAGCTCTTTATTACTACTCCTCCTCCTCTCTGTCAGCACCTAGCTGTGTGCACTGACGTGTATGTATAAAGGGTACATATATATAGTATACCTAGTGTGTTTATAAGCATTCTATTTAGTCTCCACATAATTGTACTGTAGTCACATTGCTATAGCTTGAAATACGGGTCAAGCTTAAGAGAATTTACATTTCAAAGCTAAAGTCAAGTGCAACCAATATTGTTCGCTGAACTACACAATAGAATCAAATATTACATGATCTCTGATGCTAGCAGATCATCCCTCGATTAGCTTGCAAAGTCAGCTTCTCTCCTCTATTGTAACATGGTACTGATGAAATACAAAAATAAATTAAATGTACAAAGTTACCATACTCTATAAAAATCAAGTTTTTTCAAAAATTCCTTCAAAACGTTTGGTGTGAGTTCTTTCAGGGAGAGTGCTAGAAGAATGGTCGTGTTCTTCGGTGAGTCAGGCAGCTTGTAGATGTGCTGTGCCAAGCCTCTTGCAAACACATTGTGAACCTCCTAATGATGGTTGTACAGTGTAATGGCTCATCACAAACATAAAGGGGATTTCCCTTTAAGAGGTCCACTGGAATACCATATAGCACTTACATCATCCTTTCCAAGTAGTGTTCTGATACTGTAAGTTTCAACTTCTCTCTGCTGCAGAGAAGTGTCCTTAGATATGTGAATCTACATAAGTACAGGACACATCTCACAGAACTCAATTCAAATGAAAATGGAACTAAAGAACTCTTTTGTGTATTGGTAAACACTTTCAAATTTCAAGTAAAAGAGTAATTCCTGTAATCCTGTAATTTCTTCACTTTCTCCATAGCCTCACAATTCATAGGTTCAGGAAAACTGTTTTAGATTGTTTGTGTATATAAGCATGCAGAGACTCTTGGTGCAGATACACATAACAAAATGGCTACTGTCAACTTACAATTGTACCAAACTTGTTATAATGCGACACAGCAATAAGAATCTTGTTTCCGAAATGGCTACACACGATACTGGCATCTTGACCTCCCAACTGTATGCTTCCCTTTGTATAGCACCAAGAAGAACCTCACAACACACGCGAAGTTAAATGTCCCAGCTGCTACATACCTGCTTAGTTGGAATTAACCCGTCAGTACCGTCGCAATTCTTGTCAGTCGTAGCCATTTTGTCTTCACAAGGGAATTCCCCGTTCTCCACGTGACGCATTAGCAACAGTAAACATAATAATGCTGAATTTACTGAAGATGAAACAATTTTATAGTACTGTAGCAAGGGAGAAAATGGTTAAAGTCTTAACATGGAAGTCAGAACTGCTGACACTTATCAATTCAGTCCTTAAGAAGGAGAATAGCGAACTGGGTAAATGTGATGGACAAATACTATGTTTGCTTAGAGATGAGCGCTTAAAAGTATTTCGCTGTAGCGAGAAATACGACCAGTGGTGCCATTCACTTTTAGAAGAATTATGGGAAATATCTGAACACTTTATTCTTCGTCTTACAAGTTCATTTCGTTCGAGAAACTGCACAACTCAGGGATTTCACGATGCAGTGGATGGTCTAGAAGGCTTAATCTGTCTAGTCATCAGTAAAGTAATATCCGAGAGGCCATGTGTCGTGGAAGAGGACGAGAGGGCTGAAGAGAAGACTTGGCAACATCTCCTGGCAGCCGCTCAACCTGATACAGCAGCTACAGAAGTGAGTAGATTCTTCTTTACAAAGTTGGGAAAGCGCCTTCTTCTTCAGCCAAGCCTTTCCAAAGTGTTTCAAACCAAGCAACAGGAAACAAGTGTTTTAATTAAATATCTTGAAAAGAGTTAGTCAAACATGTATATACCATGTGTATACATGTACATACCATATGTATACATACCATGTGTATACATGTATATACTGTGTGATTAATGTATGTAATTTGTTTTAACAAATTTATCAAATAGTGTTTTTATTATCTGTTGCTTGACCCGCAGATGATGGTGGTAAGGGAGTTGGAATACTGTGTATCCTCAGAGCCTCCCTCCTAATGGAGGAGCAGGTGCACCAGAGACAAGTGTTAGATAAAAGTATGATTGATTGCATCATGCAGTAATCTTTAACAATAGTGGAATGGCAAACATTAAAGTTGGTATGTGTGTTTGTACTTGGTTATACATTAACATGCTTTATTATGTGTGTGTTTAGACCAAATGGAGATACTCAGCTCCTGTGCAGTGGAGCGGTGCAGACTGCCACAAGACTTAAAAATTACAAAGTCTGGAACTAAAATTGTTGCACTCCTGAAGACAAGCCCCTCTCCCAAGACACTCTTGTATTCTGGTGATGTGTACCTCAGACGAGTGCACACCTATAGCAGTGCTACTGAGGTGTCTGTGGACATTCTCATGCAGCAGGTGCTAGTCTGGTATGAGCACAAGGTATTGGACAGCCTCTCAAAGTGGTCTATTAAGCAGTTTGTTACCCTAGTAATGCTTGACCTTGTCACTGTTCAGGAGGCACTAGGAGCATGCTCCGTCTCTTTGCAAGCATATGCTGACAGGGTGCAGGTTAGCTAACCATTTCAGTGGATCAGAATGCATGTACTTTAGTATTATATTCCCATCTTCAGAAACTTCAAGATGACTATATTCAAGTGTTCCACAGAAAGTTGGTGCTAAAGACTAAACTAATCTTTCTAGAAACATTTCCAAATCAAAAAGTTTGGAAGAAATTAAAAAGTAAAATATGAAAAATATATTGAAGTGTCCTCTCTGTCTAATCAGATCTTCTGTCTTTAGAGAAGAGATCAAAGGGTGACTGTACAGCCAGCCCCTACATTGAGAACCTCTTGGAACACATCTTCCTTACTCTCTTTGATGCTATATTCATACTAGAGGAGGAAATGCAAGCTCTAGTGCTACTGTGGCACATCTCAGTTGTCTGTGTGCAGTACACAATGGCAGTCCGTGCTCAAGGAACTTATAGGTTAGTTGAGCTGCTGAGCAGTTGGCTAGACACTTTGTACAATGTGCTGCTGTCCTGTGGATAAGACAGCAGCAAACAGTCTGCAGTAGAGATGTTGATCACTGATACTTGATCCTCACCAATAGTCTGATCTGTTTGTCTACAGTGAGGGGGCAGCTCAACAGTTGCAACACGACTTTCAACAGCTGAAGCAGTGGCTGACTGAGTCCTGTAGCTCTCTGTCTTCCATAGTGACAGACAAAGCTCTCAACTGTACAGCCATTGTCTACCTGGAGAAGACAATCAACAGCTTGGTCAGAGAAAAGGTCAAGAGTAACCAGGTACTGCCATTGGGCATCACGTCTCCAGCGAGTTCCACCTGGTCGTCGTCCACTGCTGAAAACAGGTCAACCTCTTCTCTCAGTTACTCCATAAGAAGGCTCTCTGAGGTTGATGAGAAGTCTCTTGCATCCTCAAAAATGTAGCACGTCCATCATGATACAATAATGACAACAACATTAGTTGCCGCTTGTTTTTTACACTTTTTATCACTTCAACCCTGACTAACCATAAATTGCAATAATTTAAATATAATATATATTACAAATGTTAAGTTAATGTTTAACAATATTTAAAAAGGTATGAAGACAAAGGGTACAAATGAGTTCAGGACTCCTTGAATGATTGTCTTCCTGTCAGGCATGAAGAGGTTGTTCATGTTTAGTATCTGCCCTCCATCCACACACAGCAAAGTACCCTCATCAGACAGCACTGCTATGCAGTTGGTACTCCTTCCACTCCTACTGAGGGGAAGCTCCAGACTCAAGCTCTGTGGGAGGGACCAGAAATAAAAGATAGGATCTGTATGACCTCAAACAAACAAGTAATATTTTACTGAAATTCCAATTTATAGTGAGCATTTCATTGACTAAACTCAATTTCTGACTGAGGTCTGGAAGGCTTGAAGCAGGCCAGCTCTAGATTAGTTCTTCTGTATACATTGGAAATGGGCTGGGGTTTGATTCTGATAAGAGAATCCACCACCAATTAAAAAATGGAAACTAATTATTTATCTGGTAGTTAGTTTAAGAGGGAGAACATGGAGGAGGCATTGTTGTGGCAATTGTAGCTCAGTGGCAGAGCAACTGGTGGTCATAACCAGCTGTCCTGGGTTCAATTCCCAGCAATTGCTTCTTTCATATTTTTCCCTCCTATTGATGTTTGACTGATTATACTTGTGGTTTGATTATCACTTTGATTATTCATTGGAGAACTCTCTGCACTAACCTGTTCCTCCTTCTTGTATCTTCCTCTTATAACACTGTTCTTGTAGAAGGCAGCATGCATCTCCTTGTCTGTAGCTGTCCAGAGATTGCCAAAAGCCTTTCGATTGAATGATCTTGCCACCTATACATGTAGTGTAGGGTGGGGCACATGTAGTGTAGGGTGGGGCACATGTAGTGTAGGGCGGGGCACATGTAGTGTAGGGGGGGCACATGTAGTGTAGGGCGGGGCACATGTAGTGTAGGGCGGGGCACATGTAGTGGGTGGGGCACATGTAGTGTAGGGTGGGGCACATGTAGTGGGTGGGGTACATGTGGTGTAGGGCGGGGCACATATAGTAGGTGGGGTACATGGTATGGTCAGTGTGACAAAAGGTACATGAGATGTAGTTGCTTACTTCAGCATGAGCTTTGATGAATGTCATGTTGGATTTGCCATCGCTCCTTATGAACTCTGACCTTACAGCCAGTAGTTGACTGTCATCCTCAAACATGAACCCCCAGCCCAGCTCCTCACTAGCATACATGCCTTCAGATATCATCCTCAGCCCTGGAGGTAGTGAACACATTCAATATTCTTATTTAAACTGGGTGTCCCATTAACCAGAGGCTACTATTCAGATGGCCCAGTAATATATACACCAAATTAAAGATACATCAATTCCAAGGCTAATTAAATCAGATTGGACAGCACAAACACAGCCATACAAACATACACAATTGTTTACCAGTTGGGGGCTCTTCAAGCTGCTCCTGGTCTTCCTCTTTGATTGCCTCCGCCAGTGCCTCCACCAGATAAAACTCAGCCTCAGCAAGTACTCCCGCCCTGCTGAGAGACGGAGGGATGTCAACGCGAGAGGTCCTTAAATAGTGCAGGATTGGGCTAAAGTAGTCTCCATCTCCTAACGTGAAACACGTGAAGACCTCCAGTACTCCATAGTACATAGATGTTGCTATGGTATTTCGGTTGCTGGCAGTACACTCCAACTTACGATCAATAAAAACTGCTCCGTTGCTATCTTTTAGAGATCCTAGCTCTCCAAGAAAGAGACGAGTGAAGAAGTTCTCTCCCCTCGAGGACAAGGTTCCCAAAGTCGTCTCGTACACTTTCTAGACGAAGGAGACCCTTAGAGTCAATCAAATGTTCAAATTATGAAGGAATGCAGTCAGTTCTTTGCAAATCAAAATCAATAGCGCTTATGTTTTCACAACTTCAAGCATAATATACGAGCAGCATATGTATAGTACTTTAACTTACTCCACCAATATTTAACTTTACTAGTCCCCCAATTTGCCCAGCCATTTTTCTCTGATTGCGTAAGCAACCCTAGGAATTCCCCCATCTGCATAGCCGGATGTAAACATCACAATTCACTTTAACAAAAAGGAGTAAAGGAGAAATGGCTGCATCTGTGAATGTACTACAGGAAGTACGTTATTATATTAGTGACTACTTTCAACTTGACTAATTGATCCCTAACAGCGTTCACTTTTACTAAATATTTCATACAGTCCTCCCCTCTGGTGCCAAATCAAGTTGTCATCGCGAAAGAGGATTTCAAGGGAGTACAAGAAGGCGTAAGTACAGCATTAGGAACTCCTTGCCTACCCTTACTGTGGGCAGTCGTATCTTGTCGGTTTGTGAGTAGTAATATTGGATTGCCCTAAAGATGGCATAAAGTTGCAGTTCAATCGAAATGTTTGAACAAACCTCTCAAAGATGTCTTCAACGTAGTCGAACTAAGTCCGTAGTTAGCTTCGCTGTCTGTGCGCAACTAGATACCAATTCCACCAGTTTTTCTAAAAAAAAACGTATATTTATAAATCGAGTTCACTTTTACAGGAAGAGCTGGAAAGTCTCCTTACCTACAAAGGCTAAGGCTTACTGAAAGTTTGGTTAATCACGCATCAAGAATAAGTGTAGTCATCGGATCTCTAGATGCCAATGCTGTTTTCTTGTAAGCAAATCTTTATTTCCATACCTCCTAGGACCTCTCTTTCAGACAAGGAGAGCAACTCGTCATTTTGGAAGAATCTGAAGTAAGCCTGTAATAATAATATATATAGTAAGCCTGTGTACATGTAGTGTATATCAATAAGTTTCTCATGTGTACCAACTCATAAAGTCCAGATTGAAGAAATTTTTTTCAATTTTCACAATTGTACACCAAAATTCTCCCAAATTGTTTTCTTAATTCTATTTGTTATCCAAAAACTGAATTTGTTAGGATTTGGAATAATGCTAATTGTTGCTTGTGACTGTTAGCTATTGTTCCTGTATGCCCACAGCTACTGTACTGGTACAAGGCTAGAAACAGTAAGGGGGTAGTTGGGTTGATTCCAAGAAACTTTCTTAAAACAGGTGAGTGCATTTGGAGTCACCCAATAGAGGCCAACAGAGTGAGGTTCAGCAGCATATTTATGTAGGTTATATAAACAAAGGCACTGCAATTAGAATAATACCTTACAGTTGTTATTGTTAGCCAGGCTAATGGAGAAGTCTTAAAAGCATGTATTACCATAACACTGTTATCTTGTATCTAAAACACCATTTTCCTATAGAAATTTACATTAAGGCTAAGGAAAAGTGACTGTTTTTCTAGTCCTATGTTTCAATTAGGAAAAACCTATGGAGCTTTGGATGAGGATAGTTTCAAACCAACTTTTCTTCCCTTTTTTCACTGGCCAGGCATCTATTTCAATCAAGTTCAATCCTTCATCAGTGACCCTGGGAGTCTTTGTCTTCTTCTCTTCTGCTATAAATCTTGTATATCTTGATCATCTTTGCAACTTAGCTTTATTGCTTTTTCCTATGAAATATGTACACCATCTTGATTATAAATGTAAGTCTTCTCAAACATCTATGTATGTGATTATATGCTCTTTGTATACAGTAGCAACTCCTCCTCCGAAACCAAGTGCTCCCATAAAGATTCAATCAAAGAAAATGGCAGCTCATCAAGCAGCAGCCAGCCGTCACATTGAGGTAGTCTCTGATGTACACTCACAACATGACATGGCCGGTGTATGATATGACAAGGCCTTTAAGTGTATATCTAGTGATTGTACCTCACTTGTTGAATAGTGTAGATATTCCTCTACACAAGCTGGGGTCTGGTATCTATAAAGTGTGTATTAGTCATTTAGAGCCTGACTTAGGTATATTTAGGCAGTTTTCAATTTCCTTTCAATGGATCATACTACATGTGCTATTTATTGTTTCTGTAAAGTTTAGAAAATTGGGTGCATTATTATTGTAAATACTGACATACATATCTACTGTTCATTTTATTATGTTGTATGTTGTACTATTTGGATAGACGGATAAGATTATCCACATGATGATGGAGAGAGAGAAGGTACAGCGACTGAAGAAGGGTACACTTGTCGTTGGAAGAGCTACCTTTACTGGACAAGATGTTAAAGTAAATGGGGACCCATGTATGTATTTTTTGTGTGAAGTGATAACATGAAGAGGAATTTGATTGACAAATGCTATATTGTGAAAGGGGATGTACCATTTTAATAATACAAACTATTGACCCTTAGCAATATACTTAAAGATTGTGATCCTTCACTGTTGTATTCTGTTGTATATTGTTTTTTAGGACATGTCATTCAATATTGGTGAGGAGATGCAAATATTAAAGCCCCTTCCAGTAAGTTGCATAATATGTCACCTTTGTCAAATTCATTGTGTGGCTGTAGTGAGGTGTGCCGGCTCTACAGTGTGTGGCTGTTGTGAGGTGTGCCGGCTCTACAGTGTGTGGCTGTTGTGAGGTGTGCCGGCTCTACAGTGTGTGGCTGTTGTGAGGTGTGCCGGCTCTACAGTGTGTGGCTGTTGTGAGGTGTGCCGGCTCTACAGTGTGTGGCTGTTGTGAGGTGTGCCGGCTCTACAGTGTGTGGCTGTTGTGAGGTGTGCCGGCTCTACAGTGTGTGGCTGTTGTGAGGTGTGCCAGCTCTACAGTGTGTGGCTGTTGTGAGGTGTGCCGGCTCTACAGTGTGTGGCTGTTGTGAGGTGTGCCGGCTCTACAGTGTGTGGCTGTTGTGAGGTGTGCCGGCTCTACAGTGTGTGGCTGTTGTGAGGTGTGCCGGCTCTACAGTGTGTGGCTGTTGTGAGGTGTGCCGGCTCTACAGTGTGTGGCTGTTGTGAGGTGTGCCAGCTCTACAGTGTGTGGCTGTTGTGAGGTGTGCCGGCTCTACAGTGTGTGGCTGTTGTGAGGTGTGCCGGCTCTACAGTGTGTGGCTGTTGTGAGGTGTGCCGGCTCTACAGTGTGTGGCTGTTGTGAGGCGTGCCGGCTCTACAGTGTGTGGCTATTGTGAGGTGTGCCGGCTCTACCTGTAGGACCTCTGTTGGTATCTGGCAAAGAAACTTGACAAGAGTGGAGGTGCTGGAGCTATTCCAGTAACACATGTACGACTTGTGTACGACTCAGATGAAGGTAAACAACTCCATTGTGGTTGTAAGCTTTTTTGGGTTAAAGATGCTCTTCTTTCTTTTCTGCTTCCCTTCAGAGCCTGAAGAAAATCTTTATGAGTGAGTTTGTATACGTATAAGGCTGAGAGTCGAGTACACTTACCTGCATCTCATCACTTGACTCTAGATCTTTAAGATCGGCTTTAGATCTTATGTTTCATACTCTTATCCATTTTACACATACTTGTAAGTATGTTCATTTGCCTCCTCACTGATTCTTGAAAGTATATCAACTTCATACTAATTACAATTGGTATTGGCTCTAGAACCATATTGATGTTTAAACATTCTTACATGATGTGTATTTCCTATATATAGTTTAGTTATCTGATGAATACTGATGTGCTTGACTATGTTTTATATAGCTATACAAAAGAGCCGGCCTTTCACAAGATATATGATGGTGAGAGTATACTAATATATATTTGTTCCCATTTTATACACCCAAGAATGATATATACTCAGCATATATATTATACATATTATGTATAATATATATTTATATATGTTCATGTTTAGGTACACATGTGTTATCAGTACCTTTCTATGCTGTAGATATTAACCACTTTATCAGTGAATCTGGCTGGTTTACCTTTCCTGGGATGGCACTGGGGAAGAATGCTCTCTTCAATGTCCTGGCTCGAATGTCCTTT
Organism: Chondrosia reniformis; assembly: GCA_947172415.1. Lineage (NCBI taxonomy): Eukaryota > Metazoa > Porifera > Demospongiae > Chondrillida > Chondrillidae > Chondrosia > Chondrosia reniformis. Next base: position 6,505,243 of record OX359196.1, read on the forward strand.
ACTGAGTATGAGGATTTCATGAAAATTCAAGAATCTGTATACATCTTTACTTATGGAAATGATGAGAAGGTCTTTGTGGGAAAGTCACAGGTTTTACATGAAGAATTAGAGAAACACTTTTCCTGTTTTTTGGTCGCAAGAGAGAGGAGATCAGAGAGATTGATGATGAGCTGTGCCACCACACCTCACAGAATGAGTGGAAGCTAAAGGTCCTTCCAATCAAGCCACCACAGAGACTAGAAGTAGAGTGGGCAAAGAAGGTCATTGAGAAGGATGCCCTCGCCTCACCGGACGACCCTAGGGGACTGAACAGTGGGCTCAGCTTCACTCACTGGGACAACTGGGAGGAATTCAGCAAGTGGTTCTTTCCAGACTGATGTGCTGCAACTGACTCAACTTGTGTGAACTAACCTTGTGTGAACATTAGCTCTCCCTGAACATGCGTGCACTTACATTATTATGTGTATTGTGTTTGCTGATGTGTTATAGCATAAGAATTTAAAAAATGGCCAACTTTGACGAAGGTTTATTGAAAGGTGTATACAATTGCAAGTCTTCGGCAGAAGCTACTGAATTATTTAAGAAGTACATCGGTGGAGATAGAAAGATTGTAATTCCGAAAGTGTACGCTCAAGAGAGAATACGTTTGGCCAACGAAGAAGGTAAATGTTACTTCTACTTGTCGTACCAAACGAAATGCGAAACGAAGTGGTTTCCTTTCTCAAACTTTTATAAAGCGAGGATAGAAATTGATGACCGGACATATCATACTACAGAAACGTACTTTCAGTGTGAAAAGGTGAATCCAAAGAACCTAGAAGGTAAAGGCCTCGCGGAGGAGGAGCTGGAGGCGTGTCGCTCCAAATGGGAGAGCATGTTGGGTCTGTACGCAGCAGATGCGGCTAAGCGAGGGAGGAGCCGCGACACAAAGATTGCTCCAGACTGGGGCGAGGGGTTGTCAGAGTTGATCATGCACCGAGCCTTGATGGCCAAGTTCACGCAGCACAAAGACTTGGAGGAGCTGCTCCTATCAACTGGTGATAGAGAGATAGTTGAGGATACTGGTCAGTCTGGGGACTACTTGTGGGGCATTGGGGCAGATGGTACTGGAAGCAATCTCCTTGGGAAGGCACTGATGAAGGCTAGAGAAGAAATACGTTTACAGAACAAATAGATTTATATACAGAATAATCCCCAATGTGTATTTGTTTTTATGTGATGATGAATGAACAAATAAACAAATAGTTTTATATGTATTATGATTAAATGTGATTATTAATGCTGTCAATGACAAGCTTAAAATTGCAACTCATGAAACTACAAAAGTTAAAAAAAATTGTGTCATTCTTCCAATTCCCAATGTTGATGGATACCATTTGCACTTGATACAGAGGCTAAGACAATAGTGATGTCAAAAATGGATATCTTGCCAAATGTCAATGTCACACTGAGGTCCAACTAATCCACCAAATTTTCCTATAAAAGCTCAAGCAATAATAATCTTGCTCAAAGGGATTGGGCAGTTTCATAGCCAAATAGCAAGGCAAACTGATCTATAGGATACAGAGAAGCTGTTAAGCATGTACTACACACCTCCCCTAACTGAATTACAGTAGCTGGGAGTTACTAGTTACTAGGGACTGGTAGACATGCCAAATCTGGTGGTCCCATTGAACAGATGTAATCCAGGACCTTTACGGTTGTCATACTCACTGTAAATTCCATGCAATTTGATCCAACACTTTCTTTCATCCACCTGAATGGTTAACCCAAAAATCTTAATAATTGCACTCAGTCCTCCTTGCTTCTTAATTGGACAGGTTGCTAGGTAACTGATATTTGACTTCCATGACAATTCTATAAATAGATGAATATACAGCAAATCAAGTATAGGCTGCACAATAAGACATATACTTGTCCAATCAAAATTTAATGTTAGTTTGTATAAACGTTAAGTGCAAATTACAATTTGAACAGTCTCACAAGTAAAAAGCATTTTACATGAGCTAGGTAAAGATGCTGATTAATAAGTATGCTGATCATAACATTAAGTATTAAAAGAAACATTATGGACTTCATTCTATATAGTTTGTCTGATTCTCTAAATAAGATGACCTACCAATGAGTGTAGTTGAGGTATGGACAACGCCAAAGTTCCTCAAACTAGGCAATTGCAATTAGAGCAACGGCCATTTTGGATTCACAAAATGATTGAGCAATAGCTATTTAGCTACGTATGCACATAATAATGAATAATGTTATACACATTGTCCTGTGAAACATGCCACTTGCATTTGACATGCCAGTTCATGTACTTGCAAGATCTTGTGCATATGTTTATTACTGCTGAAACAATTAGAGGTTCATTGGATTGATAGCTCCTTAATTATTAATAATAATTAATTAATTAAGCGCTTCTATTCATGGGGTCACTGGACATGTTATGATTTGCTTCGCTGAATAGCCATAAATGATTTCGAATCTGAACTCAGTAACAATAACAACTTGCTGAATAGATCGGATCATGTACTACATGTTGTCTATTGTTCTCGAACACGACATCGAAAACAATAAACAAAATTTTGCTTCCACGATTTTCCGCCAAGTTCATGTTGTTTCCCGCCGACAATTTCTAATAAATAGTCGAGGAATTTTTCAGTCTTTGGCCTCCGGGCTATCAACTCTGGAGGTCTGCTTTGGTGCGGATCGATGCGAAAACCGTGGTAGGAGCACGACCATGGTACCATGCAACAAAGGGTCATCGGTGTTCGTATAGTGGGGTGGTCTCTCTATCATGGGTTAGTGCCTGGAGATGTATCTCACTATTAATTCTGCTTGTGTGTTAAATTGGCACTTGCGAATTCTCACTATACGACCCGTACCTGGAGGAGCGTGGGTCCAGTGCCACTACGTAGTCGGTCAGGAACCCCTGTTGTAGGCTGCAGCTTCAGGTTGGTTTGAAAGGCATTTGCATTTGAATTTGTATGCAGTTTTCGTATATCCATGCATCAATGCAGTATTTCATTTTATATCATGTATTTTCAATTCTTTTCTTGCAGTTCAGTGAACTGATGGGTCCCTACTCTAAAGCACCTGGCCGATCCCAATGAGCTAAAGTCTGTGTGCAGTGTTCCCAAGCTACGTTGTGTGCACATGATGATTCTCATTGGAGGGAGTTTGTGGTCCGCCAGGGTCGGGCTTGTTCTGTTCGTAGCATGGCAGAGCAAGACTAGTAACTGGTCAGAGGTCGGTCAGGTACGCTGGATCGCTCCCGTGCAACTTCTCTTACGACGCAAGTAGTGGAAGTGTCAAACAGAGTTGAGAAACCGGAGGCCATTTGGGGCACGAAGTACTTCTACCTCCTCGTGGTGTGCTCTGGGGTCACCTTTACACTCAGTAAAGTGATGCGAAACGAAGTACTGCAACACCGATCCAGTAGCACTCAAAAGTAGAAGAAATAGCATGGTCTCTTAACAACCATAAAGAACTTGTTTTAAGAACTGCATTGTTTGATTATTATTTTTAATTTAAAACCATGTACATTTGTATTTCAGAACAAAAATGATCATTGGTTATATACAATCCCAATTGTCGATAATGAAGAATTCATAATTAAAGTAATAAGATATATATATACTTTAAAACATAACCAGACTCATCGCAAATGCATACATATGCATCTACGTAAGCATTCAGTATACTCTTGTAAATTATTGCATAACAAGTACAAAATTACCATGCAGTGGTTATACACAATCATAATGATGAGGGATTGGTATAATAAGATATACATTAAAATATAACCTAGCTCATCGCAAATGCATACATCTACGCAAACATTCAGTATACTCTTGTAAATTACAAGTATTATAACAATTTAAAGGTCGGTCCATGGCAACGTTGCATGTATCACCTAAGTAAAGAGGCGAATACAGTAAAACGAAAAAAGGGGGAAAAGAGTAAAACGAAAAAGGAAAAAAGGGAAAATCGGAAGAAAGTAACGAAAAAGAAAAAAGTAAAAAAAAGAACGATGTATTCTGATGTGCAGAGAAGGGGTACAAGTCCCTTGCATGGACTGCAACAGGACCTATATAGGTGAGATAAAGAGGACTCTTAGGGTGAGACTTGGGGAGCACAAACAGGCAGCGAGGAGAGGTGACCTTAACAAATTGCTCATGAAACCCAACATGAGATTGACTGGGACGGTGCCAGAGTTAAGAGAACTACACCTAATTACTGGCAGAGAAGAATCGTGGAAGCCATACAGATTAAGACCAGTTTTTGGGTGATGAACTTGGACAGTGGTATGCAACTATCTAGAGTGTGGAACCCTGTACTTATTCCACCCAGTATGAATTTGATATGGTTGCCATGTTCTATTCATTCTTCATTTAACCATCATTTATCTTTTTTTGACATCATCACCTTCTTTACTATAGATAGACCAATCTGATACTTATACTTTTTTTGTTAATAAGGATAACCACTGCGTAAACTGAACCACTAGGTGCAACTATTAGACCATAACATCTTATTGGTGGATTCACATATTCTTGGAGGAATTGCCTAGCAGCTATTTTGGGAAAGTATGAATGGCTTTGGTCAGGTAACCTGTGTGGTGACATCCTGGCTCCTTAAAATACATGCATTATAGCTGCCATATTTTAATTTATTTCATAAATGAGCCTCTAAGTTGTAACAGGTTAACCGCTTTCTTTTGAATTTCCCATGGTTAGCCCCTAAAATACATTAATGTGAAATAATATCATGCTGTGAAATTTACATTTCCCATAATGTGGGCTCGTACTCAGACAATGGAGATTCTTTATACAACCAGTACGTATGGTATATGCACTTCCCACATGTATACATTTTTTGTACTCAAATAATAAATAATTCACTTCAAAAGACTAAATGACTCAGTGGAGTTGGTAGTAAGTGTCACATATGTGAGTATCTCTCCGTGCTCCCTACTGCTTTCCTGCCCAATATATAAGAGCTGGCATTGAGATGATACTGAGGAGAAGTGTAAACACTATTAGATTAGTTCTATATTTTGACCACCATCTCTCTTCCTTCTCCTCTCCACCAAACTCTCTCCTCTTTCGTTTCTTCTTCTTCTTCCCTTGAAGTAAGGCCATCTGGTTGTCCTGTATCTCCTATATACAAATAATGCATTTTTACAGTCTGCAGTGACATACAAGTACAAATGTATGAATATACAGTAGACTGTATACAAGTACATACGTACATCAAAAACGCACACACGAGATAATGTCTGTTTCTATGCTGTATGTACTCTGAGGAACTGGCTAGATGTGGAATAGGCATGCAAGATGTTCAAAAGGTATAGGATGGAGGAGACTTGACAGGAGCAATTATTAGCTTCAGCTAAATGTCTTAAATAATGGCAGTGATTCACTTGTTGAAGTCGTTCCTCTTCAGCTTGCTTAGCCTCCCTTTCCAACCTTCTTTTCTCCTTCTCCTTCTGAAGGATTCTCTTACACTCATCATCACAAGCAATTTTAGTACTTTCTGATAAGTGACACTTTACATCCTAAACAGTTGATTTAAAGTACCAGTTACACATCTCTCAAATACTGTTAACAGTATATGGAATATACGTAATTCACTAAATACTACTACACTGTTGACATTGTACATGTGTGTCTGAACACTCCAGTCCATTGGAGAATGACTTACTCTCTTCAGTCTCTTACAGGGACACCTGAGTGTCACACGCTTCTCACATGATGCAGTACAGTCACCATGGTGACAGATCAGGGAGCACTGGTGACCACATGGCAACTGCAGAAGGATGATATAAAATACTATTGTTGTATATATCACTCCAAATATAGTTGACATTGGTGGCCATTTGACCCTATTAACAAACCAGTTTAGGACACTCTCCAGAACAACTTTGCAGTCTGTTTCTTTTGTGTTCATCAGCTTCGTTCCAATCACTACATAGTCACATTCACATAGTTCTGACGTTATATATAAAGATGCAGTATAAACACAATAAGCAGCTGAATGTGAAGCTGTGGTTGGATTTACACCGAAACAGAGTAGCAACTACTCCTATATTTAATGAGTGATGGATCCGATCCAAGACACTAATTCAGTTGGTACTAGTGTCTCATGCTTTAGTTCTTGTTGGAGTGGTGTCTTATATTCAGTAAAAGTCTGATATGTGAGCACAATTGAGATCAATAGAGATTTATTCAGTTTATTAGCTTTTGTATGTACTGTATTATTAATATTAAAGCAGGATCATCAAAAGAGGCACTACATATACGTATAGGGAATATTGGTTACTGCATGTGGTTTCAATACTAATACGTTTCACTATGTACACCTGAGGAGTGTGCTCACATGCAGCTGATGACTACAGGAAACAGCCCACAGTGACAGCGTAGCTTCAGCTGCTCCAAACAACTCGGACAGGGACCTGCATCACATGACTGGATGACACTTTTGTACACACAAATAAGTGTTGCATCACAATATATAGCAAAATATACTATCACCTTTCACAGCACAAAATATACAAGCTATAAACATGTGGAGGTATAGACTGTCTATGGAATATTTGATAGAGGCTTATATATACCTGAATGACAAGGCAATGGACACTGATGACTACATCCTTGAGGCCTGCTCTTTGCACACATCTCCTCACAAATCTGACACTCTTCACTGAATCCTTCGTGGGATGACTGATTTGTCACAGAATGACACACTTTCTGACATGTGTGGTTCCCACAAGCCAAGACACGCCCACATGGCAATCCACATGAGTATTCCTTCACTTTTGAACACTTTACATTGACAGTCTACGGATGAAGAGAGTAATATTGAGGTGTCCTGGTTCGTGTATAGGAACTACCCATCAGAAGCACATTGTACATTGTCTTACCTCGTGACCACCTTTACAAGTTCTAACAAAGAAGAAAACACAAGAAATATAAATATTGGCAGAGAAATACAGTAATCTCATGGGATAATAAGTATACTTACAGTATACTGCCAGGGTAATATATCTAGTATACTTGCAGGGTACTGCCAGGGTAATATATCTAGTATACTGCCAGGGTAATATATCTAGTATACTGCCAGGGTAATATATCTAGTATACTGCCAGGGTACTTACAGGGTAATATAGTATATGAACAGTGATATGCTAATTTACAATTAAATTGGATTGGGCAATACTTACATTGCTATAAGATGGCTGCAGGGAGGACATGTATCTACTGCAGGACATGTTTCTTGTTCCTGGCGCCCCTTCTTTGACTGTCCTTTCAGGAGAGCTGAGTGCTTCTGCTTGGGCTCAGAGTGACAAGGTGACACACAAGTATGACCACAATCTAGTGACTTGTCACACTTCTGACGACATGGTGGACAAAATCCAAAGTGACAGGAATGGGGCTTCACAGAATGGAAGAGAAGAAAGCTGAACTACATAGGAGCACCAAAAAACAATATTTTACCTTCCTTTCCTTGTGGTGACACGAAGGAGGTGTTCTACAAGGCTGCTTACAGGGTGGGGGCGTGGTCTCTCTCTCACACCCACAGGGTACTGTCAACATGGCTGACCCACATGCACACCTGATTTCAACAGTTAAGGGACATGGATAGCATGGTCCTGTAATAACACAATAAGATGTCGGTACACCATTTCCAACTGCACCAAACACACATTGGTTCCCAAGCAACAAGTGTTGCGCAAGCTAACTCACCAAGGTGACACGGAGCTGCACATTTATGCTTGCGACAGGACAGTGTCTTGTTACATGTCTGCTCACATGGAGGACAGTTTCCATCACAACACTACAGAATACACCACACTGATTGGTCAACATACAGCAATATATATATATATATAGGAATACACTGGCTAGAATCGCATCATACTTTACTGGGGAATCCTATAAGCCTGGCATATGTATATGTAGAGCCTAAAGTAAATAACTTTCTTCAAGTTTAGTTAAAATGGTCCATCTTACACTAACAAAATTCTAAATTTGAGCCAAGCATTGGTCAGACAGAGGTAGGACAATAATATAATGCTGTAGGCACTATTTTGGGGCAAAAGTGCTTTGAGAAAGTGCTACATATTTAACTGAAAGTGTATCAAAGAAAGGAGAAAGCAAAGCTAATCCTTATCCTCCCCTTCACTCATACATCACATGAAATGATGACAAATATAGTACAATTCTTCTCTTCCTTTTAGCCAAAGTTACAATTCTCCCTATTTTCATAATCTCAAATATGAAAGCTACTTCAGAGGAAACTGATTTGAATATACATCAATAGAAAGGTCAGAGCCACCTATTCAAATATAGGCTACAAATATTGAAATTGACATGCTATTTCCTGAAATTTACAGAATATTCCCAAAAACACATTAACAGTCTTCGTGATCATATATGCAGTACTGTACATATATACGTACATATGTACATATATGTGGAATCTACCTAAATGTTAACAGTAATGTTAAATGCTACAGTACCTTTCTCTTACACTGATGTATACCGCACTGTCGCAGATTTGTGCACTTTTCTTCACAGAAGTATGGCTGAGTGCACAGAACAGATCTCTTGTGTTTACCACAGCGACAAGACTTGACTCTTAACTGGCGACACTGAACATAAAAATGATGAAAGCAAACATTTAAGAATGATAACATCACAGACAAGAAGGTGCAACTCACTGCTTCACATGGACCAGCATGACACCTCATCACGCAGTAGTGCTCTCCACAGGGCAGCAATCTACCACAAGTGTCTCCACATGTTGGACTCTCCTCTGTACATGGCAGGTCAGTAATCACTAGATAAGGAATGACACATGGCAAGTCAGTCATCACTAGATAAGGAAAGACACATGGCAAGTCAGTCATCACTAGATAAGGAATGACACATGGCAGGTCAGTAATCACTAGATAAGGAATGACACATGGCAGGTCAGTCATCACTAGATAAGGAATGACACATGGCAAGTCAGTCATCACTAGATAAGGAATGACACATGGCAAGTCAGTCATCACTACATAAGGAATGACACATGGCAAGTCAGTCATCACTACATAAGGAATGACACATGGCAAGTCAGTCATCACTACATAAGGAATGACACATGGCAAGTCAGTCATCACTCTCATGGCAATTCAACCTGGGAAGGTGCTAAATAGAATACAGTTGAAACACAAGTCTCCTCCTTGATTCACATCAATATAATAAAGCTTACAATATAGTATGAAAATGATATATTACAGGATGTAGACCATTTTCCATTTCAAAAATGCATAAATATCCATAAAATACAACGATCACTTTAAGCAACCAGTTTAGTGCAGCTTGATCTGAAGAAGATGGAAAATGTTAGTGCCATGTTTCGGACCAGACATGCCCAAAAGGCACCAGTGGGAGGAGGTCAGACCTTAATGTTGTCAATGCTCTTCTTCAACATCCTATTCACTGGTATCGGTGAGTGGGCCCTTCTGGGACAGAAGGAGGCCAAGAGACAGAAGCCAACACAAATGTGGATAATATTTGGTCTGTCCCTCGTCTTTTTCATCTCATCTTGTCTCATCATCACCATCATCCACATTATCATAGCCTGGTATGCTGTTCGGAAGAGAAAGGGACTCAGACCCTTCTGCAAGAGAACCTGGTATGGAGTCCTCAGAAACACTGTCATAACAATAATGGGTACACTATATCTGATAGGAGACAACATGAGGTGGGTGACTGAGGACGAGTTAGCCAGAGATATAGGACGGTTCCTCCTAAGTGCCTCACTCCTGATAAATATTCTTCAAACCATTTGGGGGACCCTCTTGTTGAGATTTAATCCCAACATTGCACAAGACATTATCCTTCCACCTACTTCAGGCCCCACACAGGCAATGTGGCATATTCTGTTAAGTATAATAGCACAAACTACTACCGCAGACCAGCTATACACGTCAGTAGTAAACGAGCTTATCAACAAATCCCAATCAGCCATGAGGAACAACAGTTGCCCTAACATTGGTACAAAGCTGACATATTCCTTCTTTGTGACCTTGTGCGTGGGATGGATGGTCTTTGTACTGATGGTGCCTCTAGTTCAGTGGCTAAAGTACAGGACAAACAGAAAACCTTCCTCCGCATTCACAAAATTGTTTAGCATATTCCTGGTACTAACAACGCTGCTATACCTTCCTCTTTATCTGGTGGCAGATAACATGTTTCCATGGCAATGTCTTGCAACAGAGTCCACTCGTAAAATATGGAAGAACATCAAGAGTGTTCTGATAATAGTGACAATGCTGACAACTCTTGTTTTGTGCATTATTCACATAGTGTTTATATTTGCACCTGGAGTGTGTCTGCTGGTGTATGATAAGACTGCTCTGGACAAGCTGCCCACTTTTGATTTTACGTTTGTGACAACCAAAAATGATTCCGGCTGGGAGACGAGCAAGTCTGTGGTAACGGGCAGCCAGATGAAGATACCAGATGTGACGGTGACTAGTGATAACTATGCACTGAAAATTACTGTTCCGTTCTTTAACAGAGAGGATATGGAGTGGAACAGAGGGTACAAGTTGTACAGTCACTACAACAGAGACAAGCAGGTAGACAGATACGAGGAACTGACAGAACTGCTAACTGTTCATAGCAACTCAGGGTCACTCCCCTCAAAGAGCAAGATAGCACTAAGCATTGCCAGCAACAATGACAGACCTTCTAGATATTGACAAATATTTATCTGTCTATATTAGTATATATGGTAATACTCAGAGTATTTGTTTATAACTTGTCCGATGTTATTTGTGCATATGTTCAGTAATTAAAGAAATAAAGAAATACCTGACTTGCCACACTGACATGTTCTGGTTCCAGCTCTGGGACATTCACCACAGGAATCAGAATGGCAAACCTGCATGTCATAAACAACAGTCATATTGACATCAAATATACAACATCAAAAGTATGTGTATGTATGTAACAAGTGTGTGTCGCATAATATGCTATTAGCAAACACTTTGCCAGCCATTAAGACACACCTTCTCGCAGTAATGGTGGCCACAGGGGAGTGGCTTGCTGCAGGGCTGTGTGGAGAACGCGGAAGGAACCATCACATGAGCAATCTAAAACACCATTTTCCTACATATCTATTCCACAGTAAAAGGCCTATAGGGAACTTAACCTAGTGAGAGCTTTGGATGAGGATACAAGAGTTTTCTCTTTATTCTTTTGCTAAACTAGGCCATGACATATACATGTCTAACAGAAACATTTCTCACGGAGAAGACTATTGTGATGGAGACATCAGTATCAACATGCATCACTAATTGATTTCAAGTCTTACATTTGAGCAGTGCCATTCTGCAGATCCACACTGTCTCTCCACAGTCTCCCTACCACACACACACTCTTCCTCGGCAACAACACTACAAAGCTTACAAATACCTGACACAAGAAGATTAATGAGAGGTGATTCACAATATGTCTTCAAATTGAAACTTTAGGTGAATTGTGTTACTAAAACCTCATACATTTGGTAGTGAAATATCAGGATTGAAAGCAGAATATTATTGCAAGAAATACTCTTCATCAATATACTGACTTTGCACTTCTTGTAAAACTCAGTATAACTGCCCCTCTCACCTGCATGGCAATGGTCTTCACATATGTGCAAGCCACAACTCAATACTTTTCGACACACCTTCCCACAGGACCACCCACTGGAGCCACACCTCTTCATCTGAGGCACACCCCTGCCACAATAGCATGTGACTGTGATGGTGATGGGGCAGGCAGGGCAGGCACCTGGGTGGCACAGCAGCCTGCAGGAGTGACCACACCCAAGGGACTTTCCACAAACTTCCCCGCAAGAGTGGGGCACCATCCAAGGATCTGAGGGTGGGTCTGTCTACAGCAGAGCATAAAACATCAAAATGATGATATAATTGGATCAAGCAGTATTTGTTGTTTCTGAGTATTTTGCCTACCTTTTTCCCACAATAACATTTGTATTTTATTGGCACATCTGCAATGGAATAGTTCTGTCTACACTTTGGACTGAGTATATAAATGAGGAGAAATCACACATTAGAAGTCTAAGAATTAGAGGTGTTTACAACCAGTTCGTACCATGTCCACTGCACCGGTCTGTTAGGAAACAGTTTGGCAGTTGCAGACTGCAGCTGAGCTGAGGTGCTGTCATTTGCCCACTGCTGAATGCACTGGAGATGGAACGCACAGTAACAGCGACTACAGCTCCAGATCTATGTACAAATATGTATGTGTCGGTGACACACCAGAAAGGAGTCTGGTGCAGACAGCCCTCTAGGAGGACATGACACTAACTGCATCTGTATTCTTCATTGCACAATAGCATATAACACATGGGGCAGACCCTGCAATTATAACATCACTCATCTTCTGTTGCAGTTTATCAAAAGAATCTAGGAATAAGGCATATATTGTGTTTCAATATAATGCTGTTTATGTACAATCTAATGTCAATATGATTGTGACATCTTAAAGAATGATTCAATTTCTTGTCCCTAATTAGACACTATACTATATACAGTATGCATTACTATATGCTGTAGTAGTGCAGTTACCTTGGTGATGCTCCTTTATATCACCTTGTTCATAATCCCTCATCATTCTTGCTAGAACACTTGCTGACACATCTGCAGTCTCACTCGTGTCATCTGTCTCACAGTGTAGTAGTTCGCCTTTTGAGCCATCTACTGACTCTCTGACATCACGAACATGATCGCCGAATGTCCCACTATGAGAGCCTCTCTGGTGCGCTCCTCGCGTGCTCCAGTAAGACTGTTTCTTCATATCGATTACCCTATGCAGCCATGGTCCCACGAGTGGCCAAGGTCAAATTTCCAGTTTAATACATAGATATTTAAATTTGGACTAGGACTTTAATTGCGAATCAACAATTAACGTGGTGCTGACTGCCTGAAATTTCTTTATATTTAGATGGCGATGTGTTGGAGGGAGGCCGTCTTGTACTTGTTTTTATCTGCGGCAGTTTGGCTAACAACGCAGAGCGCTACCGGGGATGATGTCAGTATTTCTAGCGATGGTCAGGTTATCGATCAAAGAGGTAAGATTACGTTAAGTTGTAGACGACGCAATCTTTAAGACCTGGTAGCGCGTGCCCGTTCGTCTACGCGTGTATGTTTGTTTACGGCGGTGTGTTATTGTTAACGGCACGTAAATATGTATACCTACTCTCAGAGTCCAGCGGACGTTGATCGAGTTTGAATGACCTTTCTATTTGTGACAGCCGCGTGGCCAGAGAGGTCGTACAACCATGCATATGTGGATGTAGTCAGTTGCTGTCATGCATACGACACCAATCAATTGCAACCCGCTTCTTTCACTTTCTTTGTTGACGTGCCATCTGTTTCGAGTTACTACCTACATAAACGGGTATTGGGCGGGCCATTTATGAAAATGACTTTACAGAATATTAGTCAATTAACAATTTCATATGTCTATACGAAGCTATACACATTCCTATTGGTGCATTTGTGACAACTATCTGTAGAGATTAAAGTGTACATGATTTGAAAAGCTGTCACTAGCATATCTTGACCTATCACTGTGCCACTCCTAATGTATAGTAGTTAATTAAGTATGTAGTAGTTAATTAAGGGGGCTAGTTCTTACTGTAATGAGATGGGAAGTTAAATGGTTTTATGACTGCCTTAAGAACGTATGTAAACGTTTGAAATAATCTGATGACAAAATGTATTCTTTGGTAGCCACTTTGATGATAAATTATTCGTGTATATATGTGTGTGTGTATGTGTATGTGTGTGTGTATGTGTATGTGTGTGTATGTGTGTGTATGTGTGTATGTGTGTGTATGTGTATGTGTGTGTATGTGTGTGTATGTCCATTTAATTTATGTACGTATGTAAAAGTTTACTATGAACACATTTTTTATGTGTTCATAGTAAGACTGTTTCTTCAAAAGTTTACCATGAACACATTTTTTATGTGTTCATGGTAAACTTTTACAAGTGACTTAAGGAGTGTATTTGTATGTTTATTAGTTGTGTAATATTCTTAGTATCACAAACAGTACACATTCACATCAGGGGTGATCTCACTCGTCAGCATACATTTCACCTATGAGTTGTGTTAATGTTGTGAGAGTCTTCCACAAATAATCATTTTTAAGTGATATTGAAAGTGAATCTGTGTTTAGGGGGCACTTGAGGAACACGGTGCACCTCACAAGTGGAATGCCTGCTCCCATGTAATGCTTGGCAAGATTCTGTTTCTTCTAAGGGTTCTCCCTTCTAATGAGTGTTGAGGTGCTGTCTGAGGTCTGGTCTGTCCTGTTCACACATCCCTAATAGGCTGGCAGTGTTGTACTTGTGTTTTGTGAATAAACAGACAATTGGTATGGCCTCCCAATCAGGTTCTCTATATATATTCCTTGTACCACAAGTGTTTGGTGCGTACCACCTTTCACTCCTCTACAAGGGAACTGAAGTTTGTGTTCACACTGTTTAGTTAACTATGAAACAGACATAACTTACGGGTTTTATGTCTCTTCCCAAAGTCAAGTGTGGTTAATTTCAGGGTATAGTCCTTCAATTACTGTACAAGTTTGACTTAATTGAATATTTACTTATATATATTGCCTGGGCTTAATAAGTTCCTGGGCGGACGGCCTGGTAGCCTTAAGTGGCGATGGTTTATATGTACGTGTCCAGGTATAGCACTGTGCCCCTTAACCAGCACTGGCTGACATTTATCTACACCCCAATGTATGTACAGTATAGACAGTCACAATAATAATAATAATTATAATAATAATAGTAATTAGAATAGCTGCATACATATGTTTGCCTGTCATTTCAATGTACCTATATGTATATAAATATTTATGGTGCCTTTAGGTTGATGATTGTGTTACCATGGTGATTTTTCTGATATGCTAATAAATATTTCAGGTATTTTGTCATAAGAGCATGTGTGCTGAATTCCTTTCCATTTAGAGAATAGAGACAGTGATTATGAAGTTGTGAAGAAGATCCACATGCACCTGGATGATGACAGAGATGGGACAGTTGAACTAAAGGAATCGACAGATGTGGGTTCTGCATATGTACTGTCTGTTTATTTAAAATGGCATCTTCATGCGCATATCATGGTCTAAGTGCATAGGAATAGTATTGGAAGGACGTGTACATTATATGGTATCCATAGTAACTGTTGCATATCCTTCTCATATTAACACTATTTGGGAAAGTTAATTGTCCATTAAAGTATGTAGTATGTTCAAGGAAATGATTAGAAGTAATTAAATTAAGGTAGTTCCCATAGAAATGCTTTATGCTTGATTGGTTAGTCAATACAATATTATATGTACTGTTCTGTAGATACTGTATGTATGTACGTATATAGTATATAGTATATCGTATATCCCACAGATGTATATTTTTGTGTGTCTCCTGTCTATTCTGACAGTTTATCAAAGATGAGCTGGGTCAGGCTGCATTGATGACTGCTAAGAGAGACAGGTTTCATCAACGAGACATGGGTGTGACTGTCAAGGAACTCTGGTCCACTTGGTCCCACAGTTCAGTCTACAATTGGACCACGGATGAAGTAGTTATTTGGTTGACTGATGTTGTCAACTTAGGAAAATACGAGGCACAATTTAGGAAGGAAGAAATTAATGGGTCCATGCTGCCAAGGTGCATACACACTTACTATTGAGGTGTAAACTGGACCTTCAAATGGTTTAAAAACCTACATATATCCATATGTCTGTATACGTACGTAATATGTACGTCCAGTAATTATTCTATTGTCATCATATCTTTTACATAGGCTAGGCTTAGTGCAATTAAATCCCTATACTTCACGTGTATGTGTATACTACAAATACATAGCTGTAATATCAAGCACAGTGTATAGTACCAGCATGCTCGTTGAGGCACACTGGTGTGGTTGTAATGGTACCACATTTTACTTGTAGGGTGGCAATGAATGTCAATTCTATACTACAAAAGAGGCTGGGTATTAATAGTGACCGGGACAGGAAGAAGCTACAACTGAGGGCAATGGATCTGGTTCTCTTTGGGCCAATAGCTTGTGAGCAGTCACTCCTCTTACTAGAACACCTAACTGAAATGATACTATGTATAATATTTCCAGTAAAGTGGATTGTATGTGTGTACGTACATATGTACATATGTACGTATGAATACTACTTTTTATAATTTCTGTACCACATGTACGTACGTATGTATATAATGATGTTTATATGTTTAAATATTATAAAATACTTATACTGATTTTTTTTCTGTCTACAGTACCAGGTAGAAATCGTCTCTTTGATTACTTTCTGTTGACATTGACCATTTCGTGTGCACTGGGATTGTGGTGGTCTCTAAAACAAAAGAAACAGGCTGAGAAGAGGGTCAGCACCCTCCTGTGGAACCTCAACTCGGCCGAAGAGTGTCTCCAACAGCTGCAGAGTAGCATGTAGTTAGTATTTTCAATCATACATACATACTTACATACGTACATATGTAGATACCAAGGACTCATAAACAATCTAGAAGAAGAAGACAAAGATTCCAAGGGTCACTGATGAAGGGTGGAATTCCCAGAAACAGCTGTCTGGTCCAGAGAAAAACTCTTGTATCCTCATCCAAAAGCTCTCACCATATTTAGTTCCCTATAGGCCTTTTGCATAGAACATGTTGAAAAATGGTGTGTTAGATTATTCATCCATGTACGTATATGTACGTATGTGAGTGTATACAAACATGCACGTATATGTAGTATACACATACATGTTATGTCAGTTGATCATGTTGTTGTAGTAGTGATGTGGATCTGGGTCAGTCAAGAGAGGAATCCCCTGTTAACATGCTAAGTAATGAAAACGAAAGATCCTATTCTCCACAGCCGTCAACATATGGTAGCGTTAGTGAAATCAGGGCAGAATTACAAACAGTTAGTTGCAGCTTTGTAACCAGTACTGTTAATATGCATTTAACCAATGTCTAACCATGCTTGGGCTAGTATAACATTTAGTTAATTTGTACTTGCAGCTCTACAAGATGAAGTTTGACTTGCTGGGAGAGGTTCAATTCATTCAAAACATTCCAACTCAGTTCTACCAGCTGCTACAGCAAACCTACAAAATGGAGAAGAAGCACTGGGAGGAGAAGAAGGTGATTGCAGAGAAGGAACTGCTGAACGCAAGGAAACAAGTGAGTTGGTATCAAGTTTTGACTGAATTAATAAACATGTATAAAATTACACTCTGACAAACTCTCATAGCTCTACAATACAACGTACATAGCTACATATTCACTCCAAATGTAGATTTTTATTCATTTTATTTACACTTTGGTTTAGTGTGAGAAGCTGAACAGAAAGAGGGTCTCCTTTCTATCCTCATTGCGAATGGCAAACAGTTCTGCTCTCCAAGACACTGATCATCAGATCAACCATGCCATGTAAGGGCCTGAGATTGGGACTGTATTGTATGAATGTAAATTGTAGTATATGAGTGTATGTTCCTGTGGTTTGGGGGCTCTGTGAGTACAGTAAGGGAGTATACTGGATATATTCACATAACTTGTTACTCATGAGTATCATTTTATTAAATTGCTTTTCTTCATTTATTTTAATGTGTAGAATTACTCTAAATGAAGTAAAGGAAGGTCTTGAAGAATTTGGAACTCGTTGGAGACATATTGAGCACTTTTGCCACTTGCCACTTGCAACCAAAGTCTCCTACAGTGACACAGATGTTACTGAAAGGAAGAACCACGTAGGACGACCCTTAGACGGTCAAAGTACCCCTCCTCTAAAAGCTAGGAAGCAAAATTCTCAATTGAGTGACACTGATAGTGGAAAGGGAGGATCATTTGATAGCCAGTCCTTGTCTTCTTATAGCTGGAGTGTAGGGGATTTCTCTAGATCAAATTCATCTGATACTGACACAATAGATGCCATCCTCACTCAGAGATTGAAGCAGCCCATCCATCAGGGGCCAAGTCGTAGCATATCAAACCCCATTTCCAAGTCATTATCTGATCAAAATGTTCGAAGGAGTGGGTTTGTGGAAGAAGTTACCAAGAATGAAGGCACCAAATCAAAAAATCAAAGAATATCCACAAAATCAGTTCGTATTGATGAAGACTCTATGACAACCATTTCAGAAGTCTCCTCCTCTGGGTCGAGGGAAAGTATTGATAATGGAAACTCAGAAGTCATTGAAGGGAACAGCAAAACAAATAAATCTGTTTTAAGGCGTTTTAAGCAAAAGATGACACAACTTTAACAGGAACACAAACTCCTGTGTAGTATCATTACAAAGCTTATGTACAAGGGTTTACGTATGTTTATTGTAGTGTATTTGATTTATGTACATTTTAATAGGAAAGTGTAATAAAACAAAGTTAATGCATGGTGAGATATTGGGCAAATATAAGTACATATATACATATATATATAGATGCATAAACTCCTTGGACATGCTTTATAGATGCATAGGGTATATGGTATATGTATGTGTACATAGATAACATTCAAAGTGGAGCCTGGATACACATCTCTCTATAGTGTTTGAACAATAATTAATCTTTCATGCTAGGAATTCCTTTTTTTACATATACGTATAATTAATACAAGTGTACAATTAATTAATTTCAATAAGAAAATGTACTAAAGTCTGTCATTGGATTAGGAGATACAAAAACAGAAATCAAAAAGCTATAGTTAAGTATAGTGTGTATTTGGTGTCACAATGATGATCTAGTACAGTAACAACTACTTTGCTGGATTTGGCTGAATGAGCCCATAATCTACAGCCTTTTGAAGTGCTGCTGATGCACAATCACGAATTTTGTCACTTGACTTTTCATCTTGAGCAAAGGCATTAAAGATGACGAGGCCATCATTGTCCAAAATCTTTTCTGCTAATCCTTGGTCTGATTCTATAATGTTACCCATTATAAATAGAGCTCTGTGTATGAGCTCTTGATCTCCTGTGGCAATCATTTCCTTGAAAATATCAATTGCTTGCTTCACATCCATAATCTTTTTGCAGATCCGCTTATCTATTGAAAGTTGACAAAGAGATCCTGCAGCAGCCTTTGCAAGTTGACGATCATCTTCCCCTGAAAAAAGGGTGAGGACTTTGACCCTCTCAACGTCATCCTGTAGAAATCTTTCTGCCACTTCTT
This sequence comes from Chondrosia reniformis, assembly GCA_947172415.1. Classification (NCBI taxonomy): domain Eukaryota; kingdom Metazoa; phylum Porifera; class Demospongiae; order Chondrillida; family Chondrillidae; genus Chondrosia; species Chondrosia reniformis. The sequence continues at coordinate 6,524,504 of OX359196.1, forward strand.
CGCACACCACCAGGTTACACATTGCCTCAGTAGCTGCTCTCCTTATCATTTCATGATCCTCAAACATGAGAGATTCCACCTGCGCCACTCCCTTCTCTTTTATGATGCGCTTACGGACATCATCATTCAGAGAAGCCAGATTAGTGAGTGCCATCAACCCTTCAAATTGCTGAAGACCCTTCTCCGATTTCAATAACATCAAAATGGGTCTTACTACCTCCAACATACGTTGTCCTGGGAAAGCCAACTTGGGGTCTGTCGTGATGCCAATTTTGGCCAGTGCTTGTGCTGCTATGAATTTTCCAGTATCAGTGGAGTTCAGAGCTAATTGGACCAGACATTTAGATCCTCCATTCTGCACAACCAATCCCCTGTTACCAACCTCGTTCACAAAAGAGAGAAATATTCTAGATACCTGTTCTCTAACTTTGTGACTGTCTGTCTCTGCCATCTTCAGTAGGATAGCCACGGTGCCCATTTTGATCAGCTGTGAAACCCTCTTGTTAAGAAAGTCATCTTTGTCAAACTCATGCTCCTGAGGGATCTGTTCTCCAGCATATTTGCCAAGCTTCTCCATTTCTTCCATTTCTGCTGTTCTTTCTATCTTATCATAGCTGTTGGTGAGGTTGACAAAGATGGATGCCAATCCATAGAGGAAGGATTGATCCTTCACCTTTACCAGTGAAAATAACTGCTCTAGGATCTCTTTGTCTTGCATCATGTCCTCCTTAACTTCTGCATCCATTGTCAGGAATGCCAGACCCTCCACTGCCCATTTCTGTAGAGAAATGTCTTTATCTGAAGTCAGGAGAAAGAGACGGCAAGCCCTCTTCAGTTCCAATCTAGATCCTGCAGGCAACGTTTGGGCATTAACATTCCATCCTCCCGTGGAACCCAGCTTACACAACCCTACCAATGCCCTGACCCGAATATGGTCATTCTTCAGTTGGTAAAGTTTCTGCAAAATTTCTAAACCTTGTGCCATTATGATGCCACATCTGTCCTTGTCTGAAGCTGCCAGTGCAAGAGACTCTGCAGCTACCACTTGGCTCTGAGGGTCATCTGACTCGGCCAAGGCCACCATTTTGGACAGAATAGCCTCATTTGAGAGAATTGAATTACCAACGTCCACTACACCTTGAAGGACAGCACATAAAGCAGTCATCCCATGGATTTGCTCTGGCAAACTATCTTCTTGCAGCAGAGCCCCAATAAAGGAAGTACATTGAGCTTCAAATGCTTTCTTCTCTTCTGTCATCCACATATCTAAGGACTTGTAGAGCTCGGACAAGATGACTGAAACATTAAGGCGAGCATTCTTGCTGACTGGTAGGGGGTTAAATGGCCTGCTTACATCACTGGTATTGGCAGCTACATGCAGTAGATTCCCAACTAACCCCTCCTTCAGGTATACAGAGCCTACATCATGCCTAGGGGAGGTCTTTACAAAGTATTCTAGAATGGCATCTCTGGTTTCCTTGGAAACAGAGTTATCTGACAGCTTCTCACTTAACAGCTTGGTCAGCGGCATTAAAACTGACATCTCCTTGGCTCCCAAAGAGAAAGGAACTTTAGAGTCCTTTGCCTTCTTTGGTGGCTTGGCTTCCTCTGTGACGGCCAGCACCATGGTCGTGCATAGTTCCAAAACACTGATGGCTACATTTGTCCTCTGTGATGACACAAGGAGAGCAACTTTGTCCATTGACAGGTGTTGCATAATCTCTGTCGCTCTTGCTTTGCTGTCTGAGCATATACCCACAAGTGTCTGCACAGCGTGACTGGCAATTTCTGGAGATGGATCATCCAACAGGCCCAGCACCACGGGGAGGCCACCCCCTTTCGTTATTCGCTCAGCCCCAGCTGACTCCCGGCTTAGAATGGCCATATTCCTGGCAGCTTTGATACGTTTCTCTAAAGTTGCATCCATATCAGTAAGTGCAGTACACATCTCGTTTACAAGACCATCAGTGGAAGTCATTTTCTCCATCTCCTTCCTCATCTTAGTTGTCAGTTTGCTCGCTAATTGTTTAACTTCACTATTCTTTGGGTCGACTGAGAGCAATTTCTTCATGGTCATCAAAGCCTGCTGGTTGTCGCCTTTCTCATCGTAGGCCTGAGCCAAGCGATAAAGAGCTTTTGAATCACTGGGACTCACTTCCAGAGCTGCCATGCAATCTTCGATGGCCTTTTCAAACAGAGACAATTTCAACCAGCAAGCAGCTCGGTTCTTTCGATACACTACTAAATCTGACTTTCCTACCCCATCCGATGAGCATTTATTGATTGCTTCAGAGTACTTTGCAGCAGAATCTGCATACTTTCCTTGCTTGAATAGCTCGTTTCCTTCAAGTTTTAGTTGACGACTCTGGGTAAGCGACGACTCGTCGGCCATTTTATTATTGGGCAATGATATCATTGCTGTCGATACGAAGTAACGAACTGCTGATCGATAAAAATATGGCCGCATTGAAAATGGCTACTTTCGGTACCGGTGTGACTGTACGTGTAAGATGAAGCGAGCTCATAGGGAATGGAACGCAAAAAGGCGAGTCAACTAACTTCCTGCAAAGTGTAGATTATCATACAAAGATCTAATTATTACAGGGGTGACTCGGATCGACTAATAAGCCGAGCAGTCATTCGTATGCCTCATGGTGCCCCAAGATTAGTCGGACAAGATGGCACAGAAGAAGAACCCAGAACAGAAGCAGAGAGGCAGCTGCAGGCTTTGCTGCACAATCAGCTTGATACAACCAAGGCTGGTTTTCAGAAGTAAGTTCTCTAGTGAAATTGATTCCATTCTCTCTATGTGTCTTCCGCTCTTCATGTTTAGTCGTAAGAAGGAGTTTATCACTGGAACAGTGTACCAACGAATTGAGGCCAGCGGGACGCACTCGTTGGATCAGTTTAACAAGCTCCAGGAGGACCAGGAACACTTGGATGAACTGAGGTCCATTGGATTGAGTGATTATGAAATTAAACTGAAACTTGCTGAAGAGCATGTCAGGCAATCAGATAACCCGTGCAGTCATACAGATGAGGGAGAACAAGAAGGGAAGAGAGAGGGATACGGAGCACATGAACATGCAAGGATCCAGAGAAAGAAAGCTATTACTGAAGTGAGATTGCAAATAGTTGTAACTGTTTGAACTTAGTAGGCCATCCTTTTATTTATTCTTCTATCCATCTATTCCTCAGCTGTTTGAGAAGAAGGAGGCTCGGTTAAGTAGGTCTTTGGATCCACAGGGTGTTGCTGGTATGAGTCGTCATGCCATGGAGCTGGAAGAGAGTCTTGGGGAAGGAGACTGTGAAAAGAAAGGCATTGACCTTAAACATCTTGTTCAGAGAAGTAGGAGTGAGGATTAGCAGTAATTACTGCTCATGTGAGTACTGTCTCTTCATTCCCTCAGAAACACAAGAAACGAATTGGAATTTCCCAAAAGAGTAAGTTTACGGACCTTACATATTAAACATGAACGTAAAGCTGCACGATATGATGTTCAAACTGGTCTCTATGGATTGTAGGATCATGCCATCGCATACTGTGTACCAGACTGAAGTGATGCTCTCAAGAAGAAAGGGAGACAGAAGTGAAGAAGCAGCCAATGAAAAAGCAGAGGACGAGGAAGGCCAAGAAGAAGTGGACTTATCTAAGCCTCCAAAATTGGCGGTCATAGACCAGCTGCCAGAAGAGGTGATATGTAGGCATAAACTGAAGCTGGAGGAGATAAGAGCTCTACCGAGGTTCAGAGATTACAAGCTAGGAGACCCAGGCAGAGTTAGTTGACCTCTCCCCTGTAGTACAATCTATAGAGCTCTCCCCTGTGGTACAATCTATGGAGCTCTCCCCTGTGGTACAATCTATAGAGCTCTTCCCTGTGGTACAATCTATAGAGCTCTTCCCTGTGGTACAATCTATAGAACTCTCCCCTGTGGTATAATCTATAGAGCTCTCCCCTGTGGTACAATCTATGGAGCTCTCCCCTGTGGTACAATCTATGGAGCTCTCCCCTGTGGTACAATCTATAGAGCTCTTCCCTGTGGTACAATCTATAGAGCTCTTCCCTGTGGTACAATCTATAGAACTCTCCCCTGTGGTATAATCTATAGAGCTCTCCCCTGTGGTACAATCTATGGAGCTCTCCCCTGTGGTACAATCTATGGAGCTCTCCCCTGTGGTACAATCTATAGAGCTCTCCCCTGTGGTACAATCTATAGAGCTTGTTCTTGCTGTATGAGTTGCATGCTTGTACCAGTGCAGCTGCCCAATGACCATGTTACTGACATGTTTAGGTGCTGTTTGTCAAGAACCTTCATCAGAAGGTAACAGAAGATGACCTGTTTGCTTTGTTTGGTCGTTTCCATGGCAATGGAGGTAGTCCAATTAAGATTAGAGTAATGAAAGGTCGGATGAATGGCCAAGCTTTTGTAGAGTTTGAGAGTGAGTCAGCATGCCCACATGAAGTATGGACCACTAAAGTGGCAACAGTCTAAAGATAGCCATATCTCAATTGTCTCTTACTGCAGATATAGACTTAGCAATCTCAGCTGTAGAACTAGTTAATGGTTATGTGATGCGTGATCGACCAGTCATACTACAGTATGGCAGAAGGAGGGATGTGTGATCGACCAGTCATACTACAGTATGGCAGAAGGAGGGATGCGTGATCGACCAGTCATACTACAGTATGGCAGGAGGGATGTGTGAGGCTCATCGACAGATCCAAACTTGCCCTCCAAAGACACTAGCAACTGATTGACTCACTACCAGATTTGCTGGCCGCTGTTTGTACTCTGAATTGGAAGACCTCCTTTTGACTGCTACAGTTTCTTTTTTGATAATTTTTGAGGTCAAGTGAACCTTCAATCAGTGAACCAGTAATCATTTTTCATGTAATCATAATATAGATAACACATACTGGTCCATTTTAGTATGGATTAAGTGCAAACATATTATATAAAGTGTACAATTGAATTCTGGTGAAATGTGTCATATACAACATCAGTCATCTTCATCAGTGTCAGAGTCGGGGTCCCTCCTGGTCTCCCTGATACCTTTGGTGTGACCCAGTATCTGACCACTCTTGGCTGGTTTGCCGGAGGACGGAGGCTCCAGAAGGCTGCCGGAATAGTTGATGACTCCTGCCACTCCCAGTCTCCACTCCATCATTTCAGTTGAGAACTCATCATGACCTCCCAGGTCATCAAATCCTTTGATGTAGTCCTTTGTCTTCCCTTCAACCACACATGCTATTGTTGGCAAGATTTTAATATGTAGCCGGTCACATAAAAATGGCGCCTTCTCGACATCCAGCTTGATAAACTTTGTTTCTAAATGTTTGGGCGCCAGGATGGCAAAATGCTTATCAACTATTTTACATCTCATTGTGCTGTCTCTGTAAAAATGACACACAACTTTATCACTCTGTTTGCATTCATCAAAGAATTCCTTCTCTCCCGGTATCTCTCTGTATTCACCATGGCCCTTTTCCAGCCACTCTTTTCGCTGCGCCTGCGCTCTTTTCATCTGTTGTATTCGCTTTTCTCTCAGTGCTTCAATATCATCCTCACTTAATTTATCTAATCGTTCAATTTCTGCATCAACCTGTTCTTCTACTACTTTGGCAGCGTTCAGAAGAGTCTGCTCAATAGCTTTGTCGACCTGACTATCCATTCTCGAATTTTGTTTGTAAACCGCTCGTTGACAACGTGGCTACGAGCATGCGTAATCTATTGCTCAATATCGAGCATAAATTTCAACACTGTCTACAAAATGAGTAAGGATAGGCGAATGACAGTTTACCAGAGCTTCTTTGCAGGTGGCATAGCAGGGGTGACCTCGCGAACATTAACATCACCTTTAGATGTGGTCAAAATCCTTGCTCAGGTTGGAACAAAGGACTCCAAGCAAGGATTCTTAAAAACGTTCACCAATGTCTACAGAAATGAGGGAATGATGGCATTTTGGAAGGGCAATGGTATCGCTTGTCTCAGACTATTTCCATACTCTGCTTGCCAGTTCGGTACATACACACAGGTCAAGCTCTATCTCTCCGACAGCCAAGGTCGTCTCTCTTCCCTCAATGCTCTGATTGCTGGTTCCATAGCTGGCCTGTCTGCAACAACCATTACCTACCCCTTCGACATGATCAAGACCCGACTTACAACACAGCATGTGGATCCCAGTAAACGAGTTTATAGGGATATTAGACATGCCTTCAGAGTGATATACCAGGAGGAAGGAGTTTTAGCTTATTACAGGGGAATGTCTGCTACTGTTTTAGGTAAAATAAAGCTTGTTAAAATTCTCTGTAATCTTGACATTATTGTTATTATGTTTTTAGGTATTGTACCCTTTTCTGGTGCAACGTTTATGGCATACGAGTTTCTAGATAAAGCTTGGGGGAAAGCAAAATGGGAGATGACACCGCTGGAGAACTTTATTAATGGATGTGTGGCAGCAGCCTTTGCACAGGTATTCTAACACTTGTGAAGTGCTTTCATGCATAAGGACTATTATTGGTTGAGTGAGAATGTGTAAAACATGTTTTCCCTTTGTGTAGACATTTTCATATCCTTTTGACACAATTCGTAAGAAATTGCAAGCCCAGAACAATGCTGTGGCTACAAGACAACTGAATGTCGTAGACGTACAGTTTAAAGGCATGGTCGATGCATTTAGGCAGACTGTTAGAATAAATGGCTGGGTCGGACTATGGAGGGGAACAGTGGCCAACTTGATTAAAGTTGCACCCTATTCTGGCTTCATGTTCATGTCATTTGAAGCTGCCAAGAGAGGCTTCATCTATTACAATGGCTACACTGTGTCACCTTGGAAAGACAAAGCCAAGCCTGGAGTGGATCAGTCACTAAAACCTCATGAACTCTACCATTCTGCCTCAAAGTGACAGCCATTTTGGTTGATCTAGTGACCTTTGACCTCTTACACAGTCAGCACTGTAGTTAAGGGATGATTAAGCTGCTGTTATGTTTTACAAATGGAATTCTTTTATATAAAGTGTTTTTAAAAAGAAAATCAGTCATACAACAATACAAAGTTCATTTGTCTTTTGGGAGGTAGCAAAATCTGCTTTAGATGTAATTCTCATTTTGAATTTTCATGACTTGAGAATAACTTGCAGTTGAGAAATGAGTGATTCTGCACAAGCCAGCCATCTTTCACTCAAGTATGCTGCCACAGTAAAGTCCACTCTCTGAGTGCTGTACACAAAAAAGTAGTGGTACAAGCAGAATATCACATACCTACGTACATATCAATACACACATTCTACCTACACATGTATATATATGTATAACTGTACGTATACTTATCAAGATATATAATATACACATGCTTGTTACATGGATTAATTAAAGGCTCCTGTGTAATTAATAAAACTTACCTATCACCACTCAAATTATAATAGCAATCATCAGGGATTTCCCCCTTCCATTTCTTGATTACAATTGGACAAATAGCATTAGAAGGAATCTCTTTAGCCTCCAGCCTTCTCCTATACATATGTATATCAAATGTATCTGGTACTAGTATAGAGGCATATAGCTGGTGCATTAATCCATGCACAATTTCCTCCGTGACTACCTCATTGCTCTCAGCTCTGTCCTGCAATTCTGGGAGGCAAACCATTCTTCTGACAGACAACACACCATTCCTTTACACCTCCTCAATGCACCACCAAGCTACATACGTACATATACAGTTCATAATACATAGCAAGTTACCATAGCAACATAACAAGATAACGTATTTGTTAATCTCTTTACCTCTGCATCCCACAATTCACCAGGTGAAATCTACAAATATCAAGTAAAAAGTTGAATGTAAGCTTGGTTCCCTAAATCTATTCCACTAACTTGTTGGATGTCAATCCAAATTGGTATTCCTTGCTCCAGGAGCTTCCTCATAATGGGCAATACTACATCCTACAAGCACAAGTACACTTGATAAGAGTGTATATGGATAGACATGCTATAGCCAGCACACACTTACCAGATCTTTTGATGCATAGGATATGAATATGTATCTCCCTGGCTTCAATCTAGGAGGATCCGGAAGCTCTTCTCCAGTTGATGTGAGACTAAGATTGTTTACAGAGTTGGAAGGGTCCTTTTGTTGATCTAAAGTCGCAATAAATTTATTAGTAATAATTAACCATATACCACTGAAGGAGGAGGATTGATAAAAGATAAATTTAACCTTTTTTGCTTTTATTCTCATAAACTTGTGTTTCTACTTTCAACACTTGCATTTTCTTTGGGCCAATTCCGTCAATTTTAGACAACTCATCCACCGACTTTATTTGTCCATGATGACTGCGATAATTTACTATGTTGGACGATATTGTACCTCCAATTCCATTAATTCTTTTAAGGTCTTCCAAACTACAAGTATTAATGTCAAGTTTTTCAAACTGCTTTGTAATTTCGTCCATACCGTATATTATTTGCAAATGGCCGACAATAGACGACTAGTCGGATCACCAGAATTCGTCTCGTTTTGTGAAAAGGTAGTGTTTAATACCAAAGCTAATACGGTGTCTGTTACGTTGTTGCTATTTTACTTAAGATTGGCGACGCTAGCGAAGGCGGTGTTTTAGCAGGGATTGTTTATCAGTGCACATACTATGTGTTGGGACAGTACTGTTCAGCACTGAACTGGAACTCCATCAACTCAGTCCTCTTGTCTCGCTACCCGGCAGGTAATGTTCATAGGTGTACCAATGCACAAAAGTTTATACGTAGTATTACTATTATTACTATTTTTATTACTATATAGCTTGAGATAATTAATACTTTAAATACGTAAAATTGAATATTCGTTTCCACAGGTGTGTCTGTGATAGGGTTAGTGCTGCCTGGGGAAGGTGGTCATGTAGCCATACAGAGGGATTGTCGGAGGGTGGTAGGTGGTACATGCAATGAGGAGGTAGTAGACAGACTTGCTGTGGTATTGTCCTCTGGTTCTGGTCAAGAGATTGCAGCATATTCTGTGGACACAGACTCATTTCAAATTGAGCCAATGGAAATGAAAATTGATTCACCACAGGAATGGATGACTAAGGAAGTGGTAGCAGTTTCTCTGAAGACAACATTCCGTAGAGTAATACCCTCCAGTGCTATCCATGGTGAATCTAAAATTCCATCTTCCTATAGATATGGTTAACCTACACATGAAGCTAAGGAAGTATATGAATAGAATATAACAAAACACTATTTTCTTAGACTAATGGCTTAGGGAGTTGGCAGACATATACTAATTTGGAAGAGGTAACATTGACTTTTCTTATTTTCCACTGGACCAGACAATTGACACTCTGTTATTATTGCCAAAGGGTGTTCCTCTTAACTGACAGTCCTTCACTGTGGTTCCTGTGTCTCTTTACAGATGCAGTTGGTAGAGAGACATATACAGAAGAGCTCCTTAAACGAGCACACCTTCTTGTTGAAGTCAATAAAAAGATGATTATCAGTAGAGCTGTAGAACATCAGGAAGTGAGTGTTCTTATGACCCAAGAACAAAATGGCAGCAGACCTTCCTCAGTTGTGTCTATTCCATCCATCAATGAACTGCCTATGGCTCTGGTTTCGAGTACTGGTATCCATGGCAACACCACTCCCATCAGTCCACTCCTAGAGTACTCTTCTGATGCCGTAGAGTGGTTGACTGTTTCCCTGCCCATCTCAGTTAAGGGAGTCTTCTTGAGATCTGACAAGCTTGGACACATCAGAGATCAGCTTCTGAAAAGTTGTCACATTCAAATGAAAATGGTTTTGGAGACGCTATACAGCAGAAGTGGTTCCATTGAGCAAGTGAGTGAGGTGCTAGATTGTACAGTCAATTTGGCTGAGGTCTCTCATAGTTGTCCTTTGTGCTCACAGCCAGTGTACTGCAGTGCCAGAGTGTACCACTTCCCAGCTCCCTTTCAAGCTGTTCCTATTACAGTGGTCTACCCGCACCTGACCAGTGCTGGTGAACCTGTTACTTTTGAGCAAACAGGTAAGAGAAGTGACATGATCACACTAAATGACTTAACTCTCATACTTCTCCCTGTTTGTGTAATAGAGGAGCACATTTTGTTGGACCATCTCTATCATTAAATACTGGTTTTTGTATTTCTTTGTAGAATCACTTAGAAAAGAACTACATGAGTTATTTGTGTTGTCAGATGGGCGACCATATTTCAGACCAGCCAATCTTCACCTTACCACTCCTCCAAGTGAGGAGATTAGCATGACATATGTTATCACACTTCTACAATCATACATATAACAATCTTTGAATTTACTCTATTATAATTATGCTATTGGGAAATATCTAAATTGGCATTTACCTTTGTGTGACCTTATCCTATTTGGATATATTTCACACAAACTACAGTTCCTATATGCAGTGGATATACATTGTATGTGCTTGTATGTGTGTATGTAGGCCCATACCTTCTGAACCCCCACAAGGGAGCCACAGCCCCCAGTGGTCCTGGCAGAGTGGCTGTGGTGGATGGTTGGTATGACTACCATCACTATATGCAAGATAGGTTTGATGACAATGTGAGTTGAACCAAGCCATATCACACTTATGGAGGTAACGGAGCCTTCCCCACTCCCTTAGGGTTGGGGATGTGCTTATCGTTCACTCCAGACACTCTGGTCCTGGTTCAGATATCAGGGCTATACTGAGGACCCCGTGCCCTCTCACAGAGACATTCAACAGGTACAGTGAGATTGTGTTTGAAGACAGAAAGTGGAAATGTTATAAAGTTGCTATCATTTGGTCACTGTAGGCTCTTATTGGTAGCCTATAGTGGTTTAAGTAAGCCCCAGGGCTTTTAAATTACTATATAGACTTCTTATTTGTACCATAGATGCTAATAACATATACACTCACAGTCTCCCTCATTCTGCCCAGACAATCTGTACCATGCAAAAGAAAGAGCAATCATTTGTAGGCTCAAAAGAATGGATTGGGTCAATTGAAATCAGCGACTACTTGAATGAGTCACTAGGCGTTACTTGTTACATTATGCATTCAATCAGAGGTGCAGAAATAGCCAGCAGAAGCAGAGAGCTAATGGAGCACTTTGACAAGCAGGGCACACCTGTAATGATAGGTAAGCAGAATACAGGGTGCAGTCTACCAGCTGTTAATATACCCTACTGGACACCTCAGGTGGTAACGCCTTGGCGCACACTATATTGGGAGTGTATTTCTCAGAGGAAACTGGTGATGTTCGGTTCCTAGTCCTGGACCCCCACTACACAGGTGGGGAGGATTTGAAAGTGATACTCAACAAGGGATGGTGTGGATGGAAGGGAGTTGAGTTTTGGAACCCACAGGTGAGTCAGCCATGGAGTAGTTATAAAAAATATACATATAAATTACCATATCTTTCTGCATATTCACATTATGTACGCATGTAGTTTACATTCCAGTAGCCAGAATGTATGAACATACTATAGCCTAACAAAGCAAAGTAAACTGCACATTTAGAGTTATTTTCCATTTAGGTTAACTACAATCTCTGTTTGCCGAGGAGACCAGAAGTACGGTACTGAGGGCTATGTATGGAAGGAACTGAAAATGCATGATACTATCAACAATTGAACAATAGTATTTACAAATTTACCTTACTCTCTAAGTAACAAAATATATTGTCTATTTTACACCAAAGGAAGAAACAGAATTATGTATATTGCAATTATGTGCATCCAGAGATGAAAAATATAAATAATTACAGAAGTGTGATTGCTAGTGATTTAAGCGCATACAAGTAACATACAACCTGGCTTAATTTATTTAATTGCCAGCAAATGAAAAACAAATGTACTAGCTGTTTGCTAACTGTGGTCTTCATGAATCCAACTTTGTTCGACAATTGTGTGAACTTTCTTCTCATATTCTCTTCTGTTCTCTTGATACAGTTGAGCAGCTTGGCTGTTAGCAGGACTGTTCGGGTTTGGCTCATCTAATAGGGACTACAGTACACAAGTGGAGACGGGCTCATCTAATAGGGACTACAGTACACAAGTGGAGACGGGCTCATCTAATAGGGACTACAGTACACAAGTGGAGACGGGCTCATCTAATAGGGACTACAGTACACAAGTGGAGACGGGCTCATCTAATAGGGACTACAGTACACAAGTGGAGATGGGCTCATCTAATAGAGACTACAGTACACAAGTGGAGACAGGCTCAAGATTAAAATGTTTTTTTTTTATAAACAAGAAGCTATATATTCTGTTCCTTCACACAGTCACTTCCTGTTAGGAGAGGATGCAAAGGAAGTATAGCTAGAGGATACCTTATTTCCTGTCTTCAAGATGCGAGGGGAAATACCCTTGGGAACTGATACAGTTTTAGGTAGGAATGAAAACAAGCATTCCAAATTGACATTTCAGTGAAAATGGTGTGCTTACCAGGAAGCCTAGAGGTCACTTATTGATACTTGTAGCTTAATTATACATTTGTGTGTTCACAAAGGCCAAGAAACTAAAATTATAAACAATTAAAAGGTTGTACTGTCAAATGCTCTGTATGCATAACTGCACTCACCTGAATTGATGTTAAAATGGCCGACACATCATACGTTGGACTCCATCTGTTCTGTAATATATCCAAACATATACTTCCATCTGCATAGACTACAGAATGAGAATGGCATATACCACAACCTCTAATACATTGGTAGACCCTTGTATAGCATTATTCGAACCACATTCCACACTTTATTGTAACAAATCAATGAAACCTAATTATTGGATACTGTCAACACATGCTAGTTTAGCTTTACAGATGAAGTTGTACAATGAACGAATATTACAGTGACCAAATGTAGGTATACAGCCAAATCCATTAGAGGCTGCCTGTGGAGAGGCACTAGATCAGTAACATTTTACCAAAAGTGTACAGATCACTAAGTGAGATACATAACATGCATACTTAGAGTCAGTCTAGGCTTCCACTAAATACTACATACTGTACTTGAAGCATGTACAATTCAATACATGGTTACCTTGACTTACCATTGGGGTGAAACATTTTTGATATAAATTTGACTGAGGGTGCCTTATTTGGGTACTCTTCAGAAAATTCCATTTTTAACCGAAAGGTACCTATGCAAAATGGAGTCCGATATCTACATACTTTACATTTTTATTAATGTACTCTCAAATTTTATTCTTTGATAGAATTACTCATTAAAGCACTACTCTTCCCAGTCATGTGAAACATGTCCATACTGCCTTACAGCAAATGACTGGTATCACAATTTGACATAATCAATGAGATAGTGGGTATTAAGATGCACACATTGTCAAGCTGGCTCACCATCCTCAAAGGGCGTGTCTTTGGGTCTAGGGGGAGGGAAAAAGTTGTCAATTGAACCCAATCATGTGATCTCTGGGTCATAGTGCCTATCAAACTAGCCAGATAAACGACCTACTTATGGAAGTACCTACCTTAGTTTAATAGGATAATAAACACATTGACTTTGTTAAGTGGTAAGTGGTATAGACTGATAACGCGAACAGGTTAACTACACTAAGTCAGGCCACGAATTTACAAGATTTCTTCGTTCCTGGGTCACTTACCCGAATATAACGGCGTTCCATATCATAATATTATTATCCGAAGGGGCTCCACTAAATCCCGGCGGTGGGTCTTCTTGTAACCTAAACAAAGCGACATCACGGATAAATGAAACACTTCGTTAATAACACTCACACATACTTACCTTTTAAAGTCTCTCATAAGCCTACGACGAGCCGGCGTTGTCATTCTATCCCTTTTATATTCTTATAAGTATTTGGTTGACTTTCTGACGCTGTAACAGGTAACCAGGTCGCTAGGAACTCGACGGGACTAATAATTGCACCCAAATACCGTTATCGAGCAAATACCGTAAATAGTAACACGTGATAACATTACCTTACGTCATCACCTAAGGCAACCGTTCACCAAAATGTCTGACGTTCAAACATTCACTGGCCTACCGTCCAGCAAAAAGAACTCTTCGAGGTAACCTATGATAATTAATGCTGCAGTAGCTGAATTTTTATTTCATTTCTTTAGAGTTCTCAAGCCTCCTGGTGGCGGGTCCTCCTTCAGCATTGGCGGAGCGCAAGAGGACCCCAATCCTAAGACTACAGCAAAGGAACAAGAAGCGCCAAAGCAACCAACTCCAGTCGTCGACGTAAATGCAACAAATTCGTCTAGAGTCACTGCCCCTCCTGGTGGACGGAGCCAAATAACATTTGGTTAACTCGGAAACTCTGAAATTCGGGAAATTATTGAAATAAATTGGCTCTATTCGTACAATCTAATAGAACTCTCTCTTATTTATTATTTAATTGTAAATAATGAATATATAAATGTGTAAATAATGAAGTTGCATATGCTAGCAATAAAATATAACAGTTAAAACAATTATGCACAAACTAAAACAGACTTTCCAGAAGGTAGGCTTGGAGGCTTTAAGTCGTCCTAAAGGGTTGAAAAGTCGTTAAATAGTAAATGTAACACAAATTTAGAGACATATAATAAGAACATATCACGTAAATGAGCACCTAATCTGTGTGCCAGGTGTTGAGAGTTGTACTTTACATATATGACTACGACTTACTGGTTCATAAATGACTCGTATAATCAGAGAGCAGCTAGGACAACGTGCGATATCTTCGCCATCCATTAGCTCATCCTATAAAACAGTAAAACGATCCACTTGGTACTTAGTTAGGTAAACAAGTAAATAACGTATAGAACTTACAATTGTTATCTGAAACTGATCGCCACAGGGACATGGATAAACGTATGTCTCTGTTTCGCTGTCAAACTCAAAATCTTCAATTTCCACTTCATCATAAAAGGACATCTTAGCTCTTTAAGCCTGAGTCTAGACAAGTTCCTCTCTCTCCCCGGCTATCTTTCTCAGCGTGATGCAATTTCGTAATCACGTGATTCATCGCTGTTTAGCGGCGTCTTTGAAAATGGCCACTGGTGGCTCTAGAAACAAGTCATCAAACAAACGAACCCCAAAAGGAACAAAGTCCATAACTTCATTTTTGGTTAAAAAGCCTTCATCTCTTGGGAGCATTTCCGAAGTTTTGTCAAGCAGATTTGGTTTTAATCAGTACAAGTCTGATCTTCAGAAAGCTGTCATTGAGAAGGCATGCCAAGGTGTGTGACATACAGAGAGGGTAAGGTCCGTTCCTGATCATGTTATTTTTTCACTTTTAAAGGAGATGTTGACATCTTTGTTTCAATGCCCACTGGAGCAGGGAAGTCTCTCTGTTTCCAATTACCAGCTCTTTTGTCCCGGGGTATTACTCTTGTATTTTCTCCACTCATTGCTCTGATTGAAGATCAGATCATCAGGCTTAAGGAGAAAGGAATACCCGCAGAGGCTCTTAATTCTAAGACTTTAGCCAAGGAACGAAAGAGGATCCTGGCTGATATTCAGAGTGAAGCCCCAGTCATCAAATTATTGTACATCACCCCCGAGATGGCAGCCTCACCTCATTTTCAGGTTACCATGGATACACTATATAAGAGAAAGAAGCTATCTAGAGTTGCAGTGGATGAAGCACATTGCGTATCTGAATGGGGTCACGACTTCAGACCAGATTACTTGAAGTTGGCTGAACTCCGAAAGAAGTACCACAGTATTCCATGGATGGCTGTGACAGCAACTGCCACTCCTGAAGTACAAAAGGACATTATAAAGAACTTAGGAATGGCAAAGAATATGAAAGTGTTTAAGACAAGCTCATTCCGACCCAATCTCCACTATGATGTCAAGTACGTATGTATATTTGACAATTTAATGTATAGTCTAACAATCCTATATAGTCATTTGTATGTAATTTAATGGGCATCCAATCAAATAGATTTTTAACAAGGTGACGTGTAATGATATGGCATAACACTTTAGTACTAGTGTGATGGTTTCCTGTGTATATGAACCTATATACGTATACCTGAATGTATATGTTACAGATGTAAAGATGTCATTCCTGACCCAAATAAGGAATTGGTTGATTTCATTAAGAAGAGTCTCTCCTTGCAAGGCAATGAAAAGCAGAAGGTACTGTTGTGGCTGTGGTCCTCACACGTATGTGAACTCGTCCATGTAATCCCTCCCGCCTCACAAGGGTTGTGGGATTATATACTGCAGAACAAGAGAAGGATGCGAGGAGCTTGCTGCTCGATTATCTAGCAAGGGGATCAAGTCAAAGGCCTATCATGCTGGACTGAAAGCAGATTCCAGATCCTCTGTGCAACAGCAATGGATGGATGAGGCAGTCCCTGTAATTGTAGCTACAATAAGCTTTGGTATGGGAGTGGACAAGGCCAATGTCAGGCACGTCCATATGTAGACATGCATGGTATCTTAGATTTTTCATGTGTCATCTACACACCATACTCTGATCCTATGCTAGTGTTTCACAATTTTGGAGTTGTGACATTTTAGGAGTCACATTGCTCAATACTGTAGAAAATACACTGTTAGGGGAGAATACAAGTATCTTCTCAATTTCTAAAAGGATTCTGTCTTTTACATTATTTTTTGTCATGTGAAAATGATGAAATCAAAAGTGTAGTTTTAATATACTGTACTCATTGAATGGCTTTTTAAGCTGAAACAGTTTAACACACTCATTTTAAAGAACTCTACATTCAATAATATAGTTAGTTTCCTGCCTGAACATGAGCACTCACGAAGTGTAGTCAATTCCATTAATAAATAATTGTATTCATTGTAGGTTTGTTGTTCACTGGACATTGCCAAAGTCAATGGAAGCATATTACCAAGAATCAGGGAGAGCTGGGAGAGACGGAGAACCGTCTAATTGCAGGATATACTACTCCAAGTAAGCATACTTAGAAAAGAAACTTAAAAAGCTACTTTTACTATTGATCGGATGTGCATGAATAATTTTACAACTGATTGAATGTGGACTAACACTAAACTTGCATTTTTAGCTAACCAGACTGTGGTGAGTTGAGCTTTGGTTTATGAATCATTCTATCCTCAGTTCGTCTGAGAGTAGTGGCTACTACCAACCTTTGTACTGTAGGTTTGATCGCGACCAATTACTGTTCTTATTGAAAAAGGAAGCTGCGAGGTCTAATATAAAGAAGGTCTGTACATGGTGTATAGTAGATCTGAAGCTAGGCAATCACCATTAGCTTTGTTGTGTATTGACTGCCAGGAAACTATAGATGGAGAAGTGTATGTGAATAAGGCCACACAGGACAGCTTCAAAGCATTGGTAGATTACTGTGAAGTAGCTCAGTAAGTTAAAATCAAAAATACTCTGCATTAACTGGACCAAGTGACTTTGTACATGCATGCATTCAAGTAGACATCTTTAGAGGATCAGTAGTACTATCCTGTTTTACAATTAGATGCCGGCATAAGAAGATTGTTGGTTATTTTGGAGATCCTCTGCCAAAGGTATTCTAAGATCTATCAATCTTTTGAATGCCATATTTTAAGATGAGGAGGGCATACAGGAAATTGTTTAGCTTAAATAGCCAATGGAAATGAGCTAAAAAGAGACTATGCAATTTTATATATGAACACTCATCATGTGGTTCCTTTGAAGCTGTACCTCTGAACCACCAACATTGGACACCCCGAGAAGTAGCCTGTAGACTAAATGGTGGCTCCAGTGTAAACAATCAATGATAATGATAAGGCCTTGTATAGAAGTGTACAATTTATCCAAAGGATGGTTGTGGTTAAGTTGTCAGATAGCCTTTTTGCAGAGTGTTGTGTTTTGTTAACTGTTGGCCACCTCGCTGTGTGCTAGTGTGAAGGAGCTTGTGACTTTTGTGCCGACCCAGAGGGGACCAAAGAACATGCAGAGATGATGAAATTTTTTGGTGCTCGAAAAGAGTTACAGTCAACTAAAATGGGATATTTTGAGTATGGAAAGGAGAACCCTGAATTATATGGAGGAGGAAAGTGGGGATACAAAAGGTAATTACATTAAATATTTTGTATCTAGAATAGTATATGAATATGTACTATATGAATAGTACATATGAATAGTATATGAATATGTACTGAGGTTTCTTCAATTGGGGGGATTAGAGAGGTTATCTTTAAGTGTACAGGCTAGGGTATTCCCCTAGTGGATAGGCTGATGTCAACCCCTCATCCTCTCACACTTCAATAGGGAGTACGATATGGAGGAGACATCAGACAACGAAGGATCCAGTAATAGAGGTACAAAGAGAAATGTGTTTGAGGATGAATTTTTCCAGAAGGAATTTGCAAAAAGAAGAAGAGTATGTTTACCAATGGTATTTGTGTGATATGCATTCTAGATATATTGCTGTTGTAGCTTTAGGTCATATACATATGTGTTACTATAGTAGCACAGGAGATGAGAATTGGGATAGACAGATATTCTCATCTCTCTCTCCTCTCTTGCTCAGCACAAGAGTCCAGTGACTGAGGTAGTGTCTGAAGACTCAAGATTGATTGGAGGGAATGAGACAGCGAAAGTGAACAATCTTACCGTCAAGGTACCTATACGTATAGTCTTAACTCTACCACATTGTGTCTCTGGGTAGCCGGCCATCTGAATGTACCTAATAGAGGATGGGTTTGTATTATGTTAAGTATACGAGTATGTTACTCCTAAAGGTCCGAGAGCACTGTCTCTCACTGATTCTGAATGCTGTACAAAATAATGCTGAAGAATGTGTGTGTAATGTCAACAAGAGGCAGATTGAAAAAGTAGCATCTCAAATGGAGCATTCATTGCTCTTGTCATCAAAAGTGGTTGGATCGTACAAGCTTGCAGTGAACAAAACAGTAAGTCATCCTCATATATATACAGTATATACGTATGTACCTCTATCTTCTATATACATATACTTAAAAGTATTATGTAAAGCTATTATAGGCTGTGTAAATATTGGTCAGTTAGTACATGTGTGTGTGTGGTTATGACTCTTGGATGTCTTTCATTAAGGAAGAGACACTTTAGCAAAAATGACAAGCAGCTGACAAATAGTGTTATTTTGTGGTTTGGCTTGTCTAGGTGACTGAGCTAAACAACATGACCTCGCAGTGCCAATGTCACCCTTTGCTGGAGGAACAGAAGAATGTGGTAGAGACAAGTGTTTCAAGTGCAGTCACTAGGCCAAGTGGATTCATGAAGGCGTCTGATCTGGTGAAATTACCAAACAGTACATCGACACCTGATGTCACGTCTTCAGTCACAGACCCAATTAGTGATGGCAAGCTTCACAATGGAGTAACACCAAATGTGTCAATGTCAAATAGCCATCGGGAACCTACTTGCATTGATCATACAGACACTGGCCCAACCACGCTGAACAGAGTAGTTGAACTAGATGTAGACTTTGAGCAACCAGCAGCTCTCCTGGTAACATCATGCAGTCAAGCCATTGCTGTACCATCTGATTATACAGTGCCTGTGGAAAGGAAAGATCAGCACATAGCCTTTGGTGGATTTAAATCTGCCACTAGCTTATTGAAAAACGTTGACAAAGGAAAGGAAAAGGCACGCATCAAAGTCAAGGACCATGGTGGCAGTGTTCACATACAAGAGGCGTTTAAGCCAGTTTCAGTAGTGCAGGGGAAGAAGTTACCACTCAGGACTAACCAGAATGAATTGACAATTGAGGAAAGGAAAAAGATTATAGCTAAAGAAGTTGTGGAGACACTGACTCCTTATTTAAGGCAGCAGAAGATTGCCTCTAAAGTAAACATTCTACAAAGTGTATTACTATAATCCCATACCTCTTACATTACCGCAGATGTGGAACAACATATGCTAAAGTGCTTTTATACGTATATTATATACGTATAACATACATAATATTTATCATTTCTTCCAAACCTGTAGGATTTATTCAAAGTATTTGCCAGAAAGGTGTCAGCCATTATTATGACAGAAACACACAACTCTACAGGTGCATGCATGTTTTTGTGTTTAATTGTGAATAATCTAAAAGATAATTGACAATTAACCTATACGTATTTAGGCACATTGCATAGTATTTACTGAGGAGTTAAATTTATTTGTACTATGTATTTATGTATACATTATCATGTACTGGGAAATAATTGTGTTGGTTCTATAGACAGTAAAGACATGACAAAAAGGGCACAAAGGAAGGCAGAACGTGTTATTTTTTCATATTTCTCCAAGTACAGCAAAGTGCAAGATGATGTTGATTTGAAGCAATTGGACTCTCTTCTGAAGATCTCCTAAATCCCTCTCTTATACCATAAAGCGACAATATATGTGTATTTGTTGAGCTGTCTTTCAAAGGTATATGTATCAAGTTTTTAAAGGCATCAATAACTTGAAGTTTAATTTCCTATGATTTATATGATTTCTCATCATTATTTAAAAACACATTTTTATTCCTTTAAATCACAGTTTATGTACATGAAGAGTTACGTATATATAATAACAAAGAATGGTAATGCAATATACATGTACTACAATACATATTAGGAGATTGTCTGTAAGATGGTTGATATTTCAGTTAGAGCATTATAAAGGTCCATCTCTTTGATGACCTGCAATTTGAAAGATGATATCTGTAAATTTTAAAGAATGAATGAATGAATTTTTTAATAGGTCATCGGTATCTGGCCATGCACATGCAATTGTTTGATCTGACATTTTCCTATGATTACGTATACATAAAAAAATTAAATCTCTTAGATGGTTCATCCTTCGACTTTTTGAGTATCTAGAGACGCAGTTTTATTGTTAAACTTTAGTCAGGTGTTTTGACCCTGGGGGTCTTCTCCAATGACTGATTTTATCATCGAATTAATTAAAGTTACAAAAAAGAAAATAATTGTTGCGGATTGAAAAAAGTTACTTTGAACATATAGGGATGCACTCTCTTGTAGTACTTACTGCTGCACAAAACTTTTGCATATCTGGATCACACGTCAGCATTTCATGGAAGAGTTCAGTGGAAAGGTGAGGATTCATCAGTAGGGTCTTGTGGGGGATAACATGATGAGTGTAATTGGAACCAACTGATGCACACTACACTACATGATATAAGCACACATGCACCTACTTTTTCCAAAAAGCTTCTGCTTTGAGCGAGAAATTGACAATCAACAGTCACTCCAAGATTAATCTTGTGATTCTGCACTATCTGTAAGAGCTCGTTATTAAATCTAGCTAGATGCTTCTTATTAGACCCCAATTGCTGCCAAACCTGCAAAACGGAATAAGAGAACTAGTTGCATGGTAGTTTTAAAGAGAGAAGCAGGGATTAAGTACCAACTTTATCGAAGAAAGTTGACCATTTCTGAGCATTTTTCAAATCTTCAATTTTCCACTCCTTTATTTGAGTTGTGGATGCTTTGGATAAAACCCTGAGATAAGCTAACGAATTTAGTAGAAGGCCCTCCATCGTTTAACAACAGCATTGGGCGACTATATTGAAGCTTCTTGTAAAAGCAGTGGCCTCATGTGGCGGTTAGGCTCTAAAATGCGCGGTAACTACGTAGGCCTAAAATTCGGTAAAATGTGGAGAAATCGATGATGGAAGGGTACGTTTTCATTGTTTATCCATTTGGAGGCACCTATTAACTGTAAATCTTTGTTCGACTGTACATGTAGATGTTTTGATTCACAAGTGCGACTTCTTCAAGTAAAAGGCGAACAAGAATTACAACGATATCGAGTATGTTAATGTATCCGTAAATTATTAGTCATTAATCGTGCTAGAGGGCTTTGCAGTTACGGTGATGACGCTTATGTTAAATACGTTTGCAACTGAGTTAGTTGTGTTTTATTTATCCTTTAATTAATAGTAAGTAATTACCGAGAAAGTAATTTGAAAAGTGGATATATTTAGGTCTGTAGAACAGTTTATACTGTGCAATTAGCATTAAAGTTCTATAGGTACATTCACTGAGATATGTAAGCTACCTCAGGATCTTATTTTAGAATGAGGATACTATCAATTTACAAAGCAGTGGTACAGTGGCTTTTGGAAATTTAACTAATATACATTTCTAACATTTCTAGTCAATTCATTATGAACACAACAAGTACCCCTTATTACTTCAATATTGTGCATATACATGTATATTAAAATGTGTCCCCAATCTCTGTTCATGATACTCCATCCGATGAAATGAGTGTTAGGAACCTGATTGTACTCTATCATGTAGTGACAGTGCTGTCTAGCTCTGTATAATAGCTGTTGTGTAAATGGTTGGACTTCCCATAAACCTCATATACGTAGTGCTGCCAAACTGCCAAACCATCTGATATGCCAAGTGCACACTTTGCAGCGTCACATCACTCCCAAACATACTTCTCTCTTTCACTCATGTCAGTTTTTTGAACTTCGAAATGTTCTGCAATCCTAGTTGTACATTCCAAACCATGTGTGACTGTTTGTGTTTTACATAGTAAATGTGTATGGTGTCATAAATGACCACACGTTACCTGTCAGGATTATGACACAAGGTATTCCGAAAGAGGGAGGTAATTAATGTGCTATCTATGATACAAGGTATTCCGAAAGAGGGAGGTGATTAATGTGCTATCTATGATACAAGGTATTCCGAAAGAGGGAGGTGATTAATGTGCTATCTATGATACAAGGTATTCCGAAAGAGGGAGGTGATTAATGTGCTATCTATGATACAAGGTATTCCGAAAGAGGGAGGTGATTAATGTGCTATCTATGATACAAGGTATTCCGAAAGAGGGAGGTGATTAATGTGCTATCTATGACACAAGGTATTCCGAAAGAGGGAGGTGATTAATGTGCTATCTATGACACAAGGTATTCCGAAAGAGGGAGGTGATTAATGTGCTATCTATGATACAAGGTATTCCGAAAGAGGGAGGTGATTAATGTGCTATCTATGATACAAGGTATTCCGAAAGAGGGAGGTGATTAATGTGCTATCTATGATACAAGGTATTCCGAAAGAGGGAGGTGATTAATGTGCTATCTATGATACAAGGTATTCCGAAAGAGGGAGGTGATTAATGTGCTATCTATGATACAAGGTATTCCGAAAGAGGGAGGTGATTAATGTGCTATCTATGACACAAGGTATTCCGAAAGAGGGAGGTGATTAATGTGCTATCTATGACACAAGGTATTCCGAAAGAGGGAGGTGATTAATGTGCTATCTATGATACAAGGTATTCCGAAAGAGGGAGGTGATTAATGTGCTATCTATGATACAAGGTGTTCCGAAAGAGGGAGGTGATTAATGTGCTATCTATGATACAAGGTATTCCGAAAGAGGGAGGTGATTAATGTGCTATCTATGATACAAGGTGTTCTGAGAGAGGGAGGTGATTAATGTGCTATCTATGATACAAGGTATTCCGAAAGAGGGAGGTGATTAATGTGCTATCTATGATACAAGGTATTCCGAAAGAGGGAGGTGATTAATGTGCTATCTATGATACAAGGTGTTCTGAGAGAGGTGGTTTGTAAATGTCAATTTGAATTATGTACCACAGACTACTGTGATATCTAGCAACAACACTCTTGGACAAGTGAATAAGTCGGAAATTCATTGTCCACCACTTCCTGTCTGCTTTCTTACTTGAGTAATGCCATTAAAGCTCATACTGTGAAGTAGGATCAGTTGTGGTTTAGTGTACCTTTTAACTTGTCCTAACCAGTTTGAACTGGTTTATTGAATAGTACAGTAGTAGTGTAATTTGACCTAGACAGTACACCTGTTTGTAACTGGTTAGAACCAGTTTATGTTGTAGAAACCAGTTGTAACTGGTTTAGGCATGTTATGCAAACTTGTGTGGCTTCAGTTTCCTTATATGGAAATGTTATGAAAAACCCGTTTAATTGAAATGGTGTGATTTATAGTGGCCCCAGGCCCCACTAAGAGCCTGTGCTATAAATAATAGCCCATGAGTTTTATTTAAGAGCCCGTTCCACAATTAAGAGCCCAATTTTAAAGCCTTGTACCTTTATTGTGAGGCCATGATTTTAATAAGAGCATTCTGCTTTTATTAGGTGTCCATTTTATAGTAAGAGCCCATGGAATGATTGAAAACCTGTAACAAATATATACCTTAATTTGGGAAATTTTTGTGTTAAGAAGTTATGGTTGGCTCAAACCAGGAATATTTCCTGCTTCAATAAAAAACAACAATAGCATAAGGTGCTATATAACTCAAACAACTGCGTGTGTATAACGTTTATATATGGTTGGCCTAGGCCACAAAATTGTCTGTCTCTGCCTTTTATTTGGGGCCTTGTGTCTTTAATGTCCTTGTTGTCTACCTATGTGCTAGGATCAACATGGAAGTGATGACAGCTATGCAGAACAAAAGGCACATTTACAGAGAATTGTTGGAAATCTCTTGGATTGGCAAAACAGTTTTCCAGCAACATGCACCATTCCTGCAGAAAGACCTCGCATTGCGGACAGGAAAATGATAGTTCGCCAGATGCAGTCTTCCCTTCCTAAGGCAGTCAAAAACAACAGTCCCTTTTCAAATATCAGTCAACTGCCAGTTCGCAACGAGTTTTTTCAAACAATGGAACCAGTCATTATCACCTCGGGAGAAAATGATGTAAAGCCTGGGCGAAATCTCAGACCCAAGCATTACCAGGTTACATCCCCATCCAAAGACAACCTCCTGACCACAGTGCCAAAGGATGATCCCACATCCTCCCAGTCTTCATCCTCCCAGTCTTCATCCTCCCAGTCATCTTCAGATCCATTCAATGGCAAGGCCATTAAAGATGTGAGGGTAGTGCTAAATAGACTACCAATCTACAAACTGAAGGACTGTACCCCTGCCTGCTCTGACAGCTCTGACAGCTCGACCAGTTCAGCTGAATCTAGTCAAGAGGATCAATTGGAACCTTCCCTCGATTCCAGCCCTTCATTGCTATCTCCTCTGCCTGACAGACTAGACATGGATACTTTAGAAGAGGATCTGTCCCCTCCTAACACTGGACCCCCTGATGTACAGAACAGGGAACACCAATTGATAGAGCCTGATTTCATTCCACTTCCACTATCTGAAGAAATAGAGGAAGACAGCGTTCCTGAAACCCAAATGGACTTTGAGCAGCCGGATCTAACTTATCCAGAGATAGCTGAAGCCCAAGGACCACAGGAAGAGGACAGTAGCTCAGACACTGAAATGCATGTGGACCAGCAAGAGATTAAGACACCTGACATCTCTGCAAACTTGCAAAGCAGTGATGATGACCAGACAGAAGAACCATCGATGGCCTGTGTTTCTGAACACACTGACAATCACGACAACCCTCAAATGTTAGATGTGAAAACAGAAATTCCTTATAATTTGGAGGCTGATCCCAGTGAAACAGGTTTGACCTCACCTAGTGATGTGGTAGTTAAATTCAATGATCAGTTGCCTAGCTCAGAGGAGAAATGCCTGAAACTCTTAAAACGATCTAGAGTACGGACCAGTAATTCCCCCCCTCCAATCAGAGTAGTAGACTTTCTCTGTCAAATTCCAGAGGAAAAGACGCCAATTAAAAATTACTCAAATGGATCATCTGAAGTCGCCAATGGTGCACCAATTGAGGATACACTGGGATTTGAACCACTTGAAGATGACAATAGCACAATAATTGCGGATACACCGACAAAGGAGGGGTCTGAATATGATAGCAATGCACCGAGGCAGGAAGAATCTAAACTTAAAGAGAGCATCGTTCTTCTAAAAGATGATTACCAGTTTAGACAAAAGTCCAAGTCTCTTAAACCTAAGAAAGATCTGAGACATCCCAGAGGTATGTATGCACTGTATCTATATACGTAATTCAGTAGAGTTTGTTTGCAATTTATGCCTAAAATATGCCAACATTAGCTACTACATCTCAGGGATTACAGAGAGCCACCTAAAAAGACACCTTTGCAGGTCAATGGTGTCCGTCCTGCTGTTGTAATGGCCTTCTCCAAGGTCTTCGTTTTGTGGCTGACTGCCATATTTAGGTATTGCTTCATATGGTTTACCGGCTCCATATAGATAAAATGGCCACTCTGCTGTAGTAGTTGCTCCTGCTAGTTCATTATATCGGTGTATCATAATGTGTTGATGTGATTCTTAGGTTGATTTGGGTCTGTGTATTGGTTGTCTTTACCATAGAAGGAAGGGTTATATATAATTGTAGAGCATAAAGTGATTTGTTGAATTGTTCTCAGATTTTAGATTGTTGCTCATTCTGTATCGTTCCATTCTTTTGATTAACTTAACTAGTGTAGTCATCTTAGATTGCATTGAGTAATAATAATTATAGTGTTACATATGTATGTATATTAGTGGGAAATACTTTGGTATTCTATGTATGTATATCAATAGACATTTTTAGTCCTACATATGTGCGTATATACAGTACGTTTTGGGACGGATGTTGCAATCAGTAATCGATAAACAGGTTGGTGATGTCATTCTAGTGGGAACTATGGATCGAATGGTAGTCGCAAGTGTTAACTGATTACCGATTGCAATGTCTGGTCTGGACAACCGGAAAAAGTACTGTAATAGAAATACTTTGGTGTTCTTTGCAGGAGTTGTATACACTGAAGGTAAACAGACCTACCAGTGTCCAACCTGCACTGTACACAGACCCTTGACAGCAACACACTTTGCAAAACATAAAAGAATTGACATTCTACAATGCAAGGTATATATGTGCATAATTACCAGCTCTACTAAGAGATATTCTACTGTGTTCATACGTAAGTATGTTAGACCTTAGTTCAGTAGTAGACACAGCTTCACAATGTACATCTCGTTTTATAGCAATGCCTTGAATTCTACAACTCTGACGTCTTTAGCACGACAGATGGTGGTAGAGAAAATGAGTGCTTCCTGTGTGGAGATGGAGGGAATGTAGCTGAATGTGACAGTTGTCTTCAGAGTGTGTGTGAATCCTGCATTAATCATATTAGTGGACCCACAGCTTTTAAGAAATTGCATAATGTAAGCTCTTTCAAGTGTTATTCATGTAACCCATCTCCTATCAAGAAATTGCTTAAGCACTACCAAAAAGTGCAAAATATCTTTGAAGGACGTCAAAGACAGCCCCAGGGCAGTGATTTTGCAAAGAAACGTCACTCAAAAACTTACAAAAGAAAAAGAGAGTCTCCTTTTAATAAAAAGCCATCCGGAATACTCGATTTTGAAACAGACGATAATTTGTCTTCTTTATCCTCCAAGGATGAGAATGAATCTGATATCGACTTTTTCTCCAAGAAGAAAAAATCCAAGCGAAAGAGAGAAGGAACCTCTCCTGCTTCCTGCAAATCTTTGGAAAAATCCGAGCACAGCACAGGATGCAGCAGCGATAACTCCTCGGAAAGAAGAGCCAAGAAGATTAAGCAACACCAATCCTTTCGAAACAGGCACAAATGGGATGTTTCAAGTAGTGACAGTGAAAGTGAGCCTCTAAGAGGCAGAAAAAGAGAGTCTGAAGGACACAAGGGAGCTAAACAAAATGACAGACGGTTAACTAGTTACAGCCCTCGAAGTAGCGTCTCAGAAAGAAGCAACAGAAGTGCTCACAACGATGGCATTAAGAACGAAAGCAGCAGCCTAAGAGCAAAAAGGAAAAATCCACTCTTGAGTTCAAACAGTTCATCTGGTGAAGATTCAGCTCAAAAGGTGATCATTTCTAGAATGTCAGATGGGATGGAATCGCCCGTTCCTCCCAACCGCAGTGGAGGAGTTAATCCTGATGGGGTGACCCTGACGCAACAGGCCCTGGAAAGCAATGACTCCTCCTCCTCTGAGGATGAAGAAGTGAAAAAGAAGCAAGTCAAAATGATTAAAAAAGGGAAGGACCCTGAGAACGAGGGACCTTCATCTATAGAAATTCTTGAGGAGGCTCAAGAGAAGAGTAGAACCAAAGTTTTGCCAAGGAAGAGGGGTGTTAGGAAACGGCGATTCATTATCTTGGATTCAGATCTAAGTACTAGCAGCAAAGAAGAGCAGAGCGATGCTATTGTCTTGAGTGATGATAATGGTTCAGTGAGTGAGGAGGAAACCACAGATGACAAAAGTCACACTCCAACACCTAAAAAGGAGGTTTACATGAGAAGAAATATTAGAAAGATTAAGGACCCCAAGCAGCTAACATTTGCAACTCGATTGGCACAGAAGGAGGAGCAGGAACGGATCAGGCGTTTGAAACAGAAGTCAGCCATTTTGTCTGATGAGAAGCAGTTCATTCTTGAAGGCACTGTCGAGAATTCTATTATGCAAATCAACCAAAATATTGTGATGCAACTGAAACCACACCAAAGGGAGGGCATCAAGTTTCTGTGGGACTGTGTTTGTGAGTCACTGGAGAGATTAGAAAACTCTGATGGTTCGGGGGCTATACTAGCCCATTGTATGGGACTTGGGAAAACAATACAGGTAAGTACTAACGTACAGAACACTCATGGCAGTAAGGTGACATTTTGACTTTATTAAGTAGTCTCTGCATCATTTGGTTAGTCTTGTATAGCTATCTTTTTCACTGTTACCAGCGGTAACGGTAATTGATTAAATAACAATGAGATCGCTAACCAGCTGCTAATTTACATAGCTACCATATAGAAAGACTCCTGTATCTTCATCCAAAGCTCTCTTCAGGTTTAGTTCCCCTATAGGCTTTTTTACAGAATAGGCATAGCATGTAGGAAAATGGTGTATTAGATTTTTCATATATATATTTGGTGTAAAGTATATATAGTTCTTGGCTGATGGCTGGAACCTAACATTCTACAGAGGACTTTGGGTTTAGCTCTCAGACTGCCTTTCCAGCTGTGATAGCTGGGAATGGCTAAACAGGGTGGTTATATGAGTCTGTCATATTGGTTATGTGATATATATTATGGACTGTTGAGCTTCATTTTTGATAATGGATTATAGTTAAATTTAAACTAAAAGGGCCTCTTTCCTTTTATTGATCAGGTTATAGCTTTCATTGACATGTTGATAACTAATGAAAAGTGTGGCATTAAGAAATTTCTCATTGTTGCTCCAAAGAACACGCTGAGTAACTGGATCAAGGAATTTGACACTTGGGTTGGAGAGGAAGCTAACTACTTTGTGAGTTCATGCAGGGTCCTGTGGCTGATGTATTTGTTTGAACCTCTTTGGCATAGTTTAGGATCATTCTACATGGTTGGGAATAGAAATAAATTTTGAATTAAACCATGCCAATTTAAAATTTTTTAGATCATCAATTTTTGTGGAAACTACCGTAAGGGCGAACAACTAGAAATCATCAAGTCTTGGTTTAAGCAGGGAGGGGTTGGTATAGTCAGTTATGACACTTATCGCATTCTTGCTTCAGGCAAGGGAAAAAGAACTTCCAAGCAAAAAGCCATTCTACGGGAGTGTCTTCTAGATCCAGGTATTCAACCATACTTACTTGACTCATTTGATGTACAGTCATAAAATACAATTAATTAACACTACTTTTCAGGTCCTGATATGGTGATCTGTGACGAGGGTCATCTGCTTAGGAACCCAAAGTCAGCCTTGTCCATGACAATGAGCCAGATTCAGACCAAGAGAAGGATTATCCTCACTGGCACACCTCTCCAGAATAACCTTAAGGAATGTAAGTGTGGGCCATTTTTACCTTGATAAGATGTCAGCCATTTATTAGAAAATGGCTACCTATGAATAGTAAGGTACTGCAGCACTTGGTAAAATTAATTTTGATGATAGCTTATAGATAATTATTAGCATCAGTCACACTTGCTGAATAGGTTTTAACCTTTCATGAAGATTCCTAGGTTGAAAATTTTAGAAACTGTTTAACAAGCATATCTGATTCTCAGGATAGTTATCAAAACTATAATGATAGCAAAATGTACCCCTTATCATTTCTGGCAATGCAGTCTTTGTATTTAACTTTATAATGCAAGTATATGTATGTATGTAGCTTCATATTCACAATATGATCCTCTGCGTTGGACATGTTATTGTCTTAATGACTGTACTTTTATTGCATGCCCCTGTCCAGATTACACCATGGCAAACTTTGTGAAACCCAACTTGCTTGGCACTCTGAAGGAATTCTCCAATCGTTTTATCAACCCCATTAGTAACGGTCAGTGTAGGGATGCTACTCCCTTGGATGTCAGGATTATGAAGAGAGTGTCACATGTTCTTCACAAACTGCTTTCGCCATGTGTCCAGGTAATTTCTATAGATAGCTTACTAATTTAATTGCATTTTAGCATATTGGTAGGTTTATAGGTTTTGTTCCCTGTAGGCCTTTTACTGTAGGGTGGATGTAGGATAGATTAATGTGTATCATCTTTTCTACTTTCAGAGGAAGGATCACAGGGTATTAACAGAGTGTTTACCAGGCAAACAAGAGTACATCCTTAAATTCCGTCTTGGAGAAGTTCAAGAGAAGCTGTATGTTGCTCTCTTAAACAACAAGGGATCCGATGGAGCTATAGGCATTTTTAAATTATTCAATGCCTTACTTCGTGTGAGTTTGCCATGGTATCATGCATGCATGCCACTCACTGTTGGTCAGTTACATATGTTGTCATGGTAACCTTTAGTCTAGTAACAGGCTATTACTTTTATAGTGTTATGAAAGAGTATATCACCATCAGACACACCCCCTCTCCATCAGACACATCACCCTCAGACACACCCATTCTCCATCAGACACACCCATTCTCTATCAGACACACCCTCTCCATCAGACACATCACCCTCAGACACACCCATTCTCCATCAGACACACCCCCTCTCCATCAGACACATCACCCTCAGACACACCCATTCTCCATCAGACACCCCCCTCCATCAGACTGACTGGAAGATATTAGTCTTACATGTGTATTATTGCACTTTCATTCTTTTTTTTTCTTTTTTAACACCATTATACTAATTACTGGTTTTGGACATGAATTCAAGGTGCCATATTAAAATTGTATATTTGGTTTCAGATTTGGAACCATCCTTGGATGCTGCGAATCTATGAGGAGCAGAAATTGGAAGAGGATGATGAGGATGATGAAGGGAGTGACTTGGCAGGGTTCATATGTGACAGTGACTCTGATGCTGAGGAACTCTGCATGATAGAAGCCAAAAAGAAGAAGGGAAAAGGTCGGAAGGGGGTCAGATCATCATCCAGTTCATCTTCAAGTACTCCCATCTTAGCTAGTACATCGGCTGTTGCCAATGATAAGTTGCCACATGTGGTTCTTCTCAATGATGTAACTACTACAAATGCAGAACCAGACAGCACCACAGATGTGACTGCAGTTCCAGACAGTAGAAGTGCTACTCCTTCCAGCCAAAATTGGCATCATGAAATTCTTACAGATGAGATGGAATATATGGCAAATCTAAGTGGAAAAATACTATTTTTGAAGGAGCTTCTGCAAGAGGCAAAGAAATTAGATGAGAAGATTCTTGTGTTCAGTCAAAGCATTCTTACACTTAATGTGATCGAACACTTTCTGAATACTGAGGAGTTTGGAAATCTTACTGCCGATTTGGACTATTTTAGGTTGGACGGCTCTACAGGAATTGGAGAAAGATCTAATATGACAAGCAAGTTCAACAACAAACGCAATCAAAGGTTATTAATAGACGGTTGTTTTAACTCCTAATATATGTTTGACATGAGACTTGTTCTATCTATCTATTTATAAATAGAGTTCGCTTATTCATGATTTCAACTCGTGCCGGTAGCCTTGGGATTAATTTGGTTTCTGCTA
This sequence comes from Chondrosia reniformis, assembly GCA_947172415.1. Classification (NCBI taxonomy): domain Eukaryota; kingdom Metazoa; phylum Porifera; class Demospongiae; order Chondrillida; family Chondrillidae; genus Chondrosia; species Chondrosia reniformis. The sequence goes on from OX359196.1 coordinate 6,556,273, forward strand.
ACAGGATTGTCATATTTGATGCCTGCTGGAATCCATCACATGATCTCCAAGCCGTCTTCAGAGCCTACAGATATGGTCAAACCAAGCCAGTATTTGTTTACAGACTTATTGCTATGGTGAGCTATTTAATGATTGGTATTTGAATCATCTCCACTTATCTTTAAACATGCTACTTAGACTACATAGAGAAGTAGAAAGAGAAAACTGGTAACCTCATGTATCCAAAGCTCTCACTAACTAGGCTTAGTTCCTTTTAGTTCCCTATACATATGCCTTTATTCTAAAGTAGATGTACATAGCATGTAAGAAACATGGTGTGTTAGATTATTCATAGGTAAACAATCATTTGTTCACTAAATGCAATGCCTGTCTCAAAGTCCCCACTAAAGATTGGTAAGATTGTCTTGCAAGCTGCTTCTCACAATATTGTAGGGCACAATGGAGGAAAAGATATATGATCGACAGGTAACAAAAGAGTCACTGGCACTGAGGGTTGTGGACAAGAAACAGATTGATAGACACTTCAGTCTGTCTAACCTAAAGACATTGCTCGTGTATACTCCTCCACCTCCCAAAGAGGCAGTCAACATGAAAGAAAGACCAGAGGTGGGTTAGGACTGTTTATCGAACCTTTCATTATGAATCAAAGACTATGCACCAAATAGTGGTAACCTAAAAGGAAGAACGCAATACAAGTATTTCGAGTTTAAAAACTGGCGGGGCTGTGTCCTGAACATTATAAATAACAATAGAAAAGCTTCGTTAACTAAAGCTTCCTGAATGTTGCCATTTGCAAAAACGATGTATTGACATGTAAATTAAATGTTATAATAGTTGCATATGCACCTGTATTAAATGTGTGTCTTTCCGTAACATGAAGCCATACAACGGAATCAGCAAATGAAAACAATATGGTAGCCCCTAAAAGATTTTTGGGGCTACTGCCCCCACACCTGAATTACTTATATAGCCACTTGGTTGGTTGAATAATGAATAATCTAACACACCATTTTGTATTCAGATGTATAGTAAGTGTTTTAATAATGCAATTATTCCTTTTTCAATGAAGGCTGATCATTTACTTTGTGGCATAATGGATCGCCTCCAGCCGGACTGGTTGGTTAGTTATCACAGCCATGACTCCCTATTGATCCACAGAGAAAAGGAGGAACTGTCTGAAGAAGAACAGAAGTGTGCCTGGGATGATTACAAGAGGACGATTGAGGGTGCAGTATACTATAACATAGCTGCCACTGGTCAGCAGCCAACACCTTCTGCCCTGCCTCTCCAAAGTGGCCAACAACCAAATTATACTGCCCTGCCCCAAGTAGCTCCAGCAAACCCCTCTCTAATGCAAACCTCCATCCAACCAGCCCATCACTTTCCACAGGTGCACTTTCCAAGTACTCAGAAACCATCAGGCCAAACCCAGTCAACAATTTATCACACCTTTGCTTTCGATTTGGCAAGGAAGATAATGGAGGAGGAACAGCTTCAATCTTCCTATCCAAATTTGGACAATTTGAGAGAATTAGTTAAAAATAGAGATCCCTCTAATACCCACCTTATTAACCATATGGCAAAAGTTATTGGTATTAGTCAGGGAAACCTGAACTATATAGCTACCAAGCTCAACAACATTCCTGGGAACAGTAGAAGACTAATAGAGCCTCTCTTTGCAAGGTATACAAAGATCCAAAGTAATTTCTATGATTACAGTAAAAGAGTTTTGGAAGCCATTAAGCAAATCAAACCATGATACTGCTCCATTGTCCTTGTATATCCCATCAGAAATTTTGATTTTGTTTAAATGTGTAATATATTTACATATTACTATCATCAATTCCACTTAATAACTGGTTTATGTGTATTATCCATTTATCATTGTAATTGGAATTATTTTACTGTTGTTGATACACCATGGATGTCCTATCAATATTAAAATGTTCACAGTTATAGACAATTTGAATATATTTCATAAATATCCTGGCTTTTCTTAGTTATCTAATTATGTATATACATGGAGACATGTGCATCTTATATAGTCACAAAAGTGGTTAATAATAACTGGAGAGATACTATGTAAGTTTACACAAAAGTGCTTGGATAATATCTGTATTTTAAGGAAAATGCATGTACACATACAATTTAAATTTATAATAATCCTTAAGGTTGTCTAATTACATAGAGACATGGATATATCTGCACTGTATTTTAAGGAAAATGTAGCCCTAAATGTACATTAAATTCTGGTACACCAATTTTATGTATGGTGAGAGATAGGGTAAATATTGACATACGTACGTATATATACAGTACTTCAGTACTAGAGAGGCCACTGTGGCTGGAGACCAGTAGAGTCCATTACAATTGGAGACCTGTAGTGACCAATTAGAGACCCTGCTGACACATGCATGTTTAGGTTCATATATTAAAGACATTAAAATTTCTAAAACTCGCTGAAAATGTTGTATATATGTGGATGTCTGTGAATGCTGACATAAAGTTTCAGATTCATTTATATCTTTCCATTTGACAGAGTTGCAACACTAAATGTGCATTAAATACAAACTTAAAGTCACAATATATATGCACGAATTGGTTTATAACTAGTCTTTCTGAAGTTCATTGGCAATTAATTATGATCACCTTGCCATTCAATATAGCATCATATTAACATCTACCATTTTCATGAACATGTGTATGATTATAATAATTGCCTACAGTTCTTGAGATAAATATATGACTGTATTTGTCTAAAGTGACACTTGTAAACAAATTTCTTCAGCTTCACCCTTATCAAAACTGATGATAAAATCCTTCAATGTTGTACATAAGCCAATGATTGCTCCTAGTATTCCAAAAATTATGATCAAGATGTCTTTGGAAACCCACATCACAAAGTATATTTTCTTCCATGCAAGAGCTTTATTATTCAATGTTTCTGGTAAGGTTCTTTGACTATTCCAGAGCATTTTCTTGGATTCTCCAGCATAAATGAGAAGGTGGATGATGGCTGGCATTATAAAAGCGATTGAAGTACTGGAAACGGTTCCAACAAGTGATACATAATCACCCAAACGTCCTGGATCAACCATGGCTAATCCACCTGAATGAAGTATATGTATTGCAATATTAAAATTTGTTTAAAAAGGTAGAATTATATATATATATATGTAAATTTATCCTCTGTTTTACTAGAGGATATACCTATAATCAAACTATCAGTATAATTTCTAATAAGAATTAATCCCTTAGGTTTATATATAATTACCCTCCCAGGCCAAAAGCTACGTATATATCATACAATACATTATTATAGATCAGTACAAGTTTTCTCGTAATATATCAGAAAATGTATTAGAATTTTACTCTTATATATAGTCTATTCATATACGTACAGCTAGGTGTATATAATATTATACGTACGTATATAAATAGTTACAAATCTATACTTACAGATGATGATGACAATAAAAGTTACAAGTGCTAAATGAATGAGGTATTTTTTAGTTTCCATTCTTTTATCTTCCTTTAAATAGCCATGATGTATCATATATGTAAATAGCGATGGCTCCATAAATTCAATAGGTATATAAAATTGGAAAGGAAAGGTGGCATAGATTGAAAAACCAATACCAAGTCGAGCAACATGGTAAACACTACATATAGAAGAAGATGTATATAGAGAAGACTATAGTGACTTTATAGCCATTTAACACATGTATATACATTTATTTTGATTGAAAAGATTATGATTGTATAAATTTATGAAAATGTAAAATTATGTAATAGCATTGTATATATACATACGTATATACACTGTATGTCTCTTTTTGTTGTGTATAAAACATCTATAGATTTATAACCTCGATCATGAATTTATGATTGAATGCAAAATATATATGTTATTCTAAAGCAAGTGCTAAACTCACGCTCTGAGCCATGGAGTATTGGAGTTCAAATTCATGAAAATGTTTCCCCTTACACAGTTGCCATAAGCCAGGTAACCAAGGAGACCAGTAGCTAAATATAGTCCAGCCACCAATGTCAAGCTGGCATACACAACTCTTGCAAAGTGTTCTGGCTTTTTCATTTTATTTTTAATTGGCAAAATCTAGCATAAGTATGTCATAAATATTATCAACTATACCTTACATATACATATACACCCTAATCACCCTTATAAATTGTGAATGTGCCTAATATATGCACTTACTGCTCCTGCGCCTTCAATGGAAAATATAGCAATGCCAAAGAATAAAAATACATCATTAATATCTTTTGATACTATTTCAACCCCACAGATCAAAGTTTGAACCTCATAGATGGCAGGTGCTTCGTCAATTTTATGGGCAGCTGTGGTATTCCAATTGGTCAGGCAGTTAGCAGCTGCAGTGTGTGTTGTCAGCCTGTATAGCATATCACAATAGCTAACTATTAAGCTGCTAATCATCACAACACTTCCAGTCATCATGATTAATGCTAAAGTGGGCAAATCTCTGATGTATGAAGGCAGCAGGAAGAGAACAAATAGAGCAGCAATCAGTACACGCAGGTCTATATCCATACCAATACTTGGATCAGCAAGAATCTATATACACATGCAGTAATATAGATAAGTAAATGTTACTTATATATATACATACATCTATAGTATAGTATACTAACATATTTTAAGTTTTCAGCACAAAAGACAACATAGACGACACAAACTCCAAATTGTAGGATTATCAGAATGAGCTTGATTGTGTAACTGTAAAAGTGTAGATAAACAACAGTTACTAAACCAGAATGGATATATAAAATTTATAATAATAATTATAAACAATAACAATGAGATAATTTTTATTATTATTTCCATTCATATAATAATCAGAGAGTACGGTAGTACTCTCTATGTAGGGATGGTACTGGTTGTTTCGTTTTCCCCATACATTGGTATAGGAGCGAAATTCCGAATTAGGCTGAAAATCGCCGAAACGAGACTATGTAGAGTTAAATATAGAACAGCCATGCTATAAATTGGCCTTGAAGGCAAGCGACCGTGTATCGTTGGCAAATGAACGAACTTTGAAATCTCCCATTTTCGTTTTCTTCTTCTTCATCTTCTTCTTCTTCATCTTCTTCATCTTCTTCGCCCGCTGTAACTAAAAAACGCAATAAGCCTTCGGACTACTTCTTAAGCGAAAATATTCTAAATTTTCCGAGCTGTATTCTTTTGTAGAAGCGAGAGCGATAACGCTATTATTGAGTATGACAGTTTTCATGGCCCCAGAGTCAAGACCTCAATAAATTCGCCATTTTAATGACGTCATATTCAGTCGAACATTGCAAAACCAAAGTGGTTTAAAATACAACGAATTCCTAGCTTATGCTCCATAAAAAGTACAGAAACTAGAGAACAATAAAAATTTTCTTCAAAAATAGTGAAGATGTAGGGATGGCACAAAAAGCAGAGAAACAAGAAAGGGATGTTACACAGTGAAGCATTAGCTATGCATGAATCCTACAAGCAAGGGTGTTGTATGATTCATGCATATATAGCTAAGGCTTCACTGTGTAACATCCCTTTCTTGTTTCTCTGCTTTTTGTGCCATCCCTACATCTTCACTATTTTTGAAGAAAATTTTTATTGTTCTCTATAATATTAATAATTATAATAATAATAAAAAAAGAAAAAATACATATGAATCCTTAATTATTCTGTACCTTGTAAGCTTTTCAATATTTTGCTTGGATACTTTTACACAGTATAAATTAACGTACTCAATATCACTAAGTTGAATGGCCATCTTAGCTAACTGGTCATACGTTATGGGGTAGTTTGTGTCCAAGTTAAGCCTATTTATGTGTATTATATAGAAGGAAAGTCACTGACATCACAGACGTATAATATGTACATGTTTATTTTTTATCATGAGCTTACTTCTTAATTACAAATTGGCTTGATTGTGCCAGAAGAATTACGCAATGAATAGCAATTACAGCTATACTTATAAGCAAAAGTGAAGCCAACTGTGATAAATGACATAATACTGATACAATACAAACATGCACGTATACTGCTATAATACAAATTGGTTGTGCTTAATATTATACGCATTCCATAATAATGTGCTGTTGATGTTGAAAATGTAATACAATAGGAATAATATCACCATGCAGTATGAATTGTGCAGAAGTTTACTAAATAGCCAGCCTTCCTGAAGGCAAATGGAAGAACTAAGATACCCGTTCCCATGAAGGATTTCGTTATGCCTGCTGCAGCATCAAGACTACTATATATAAAGAATAGAGTATAATTATTTAATTGAAGCCTATAGTCCTGTAAATTGTAAATATAGGATACGCCATTATAATTTACACAGTTATAGCGGCATATACGACGTATATAGCTCATTACAAAGCGGTAAAACTGTATACAGATATGATCGCTTACTTAATTAACTTTGATGGAATTTTATTTTTATCGTCTGTTGTAGTAATTTTCTTGAGATCCGTGCAGTTTTTCTTATTCATTTTATCGATCACTAAGGGAAAGATGGAGATTATGTCATAGTTGGTAACTGTCGTAGGATATCACGATCATATCTGCCATGGCTGAAGTGTTTCTGAATCAATAGGAAATATGGTCGTTAATTATAATCATTTTTTCTGTTGTTGCTATATATTAAATATACGATTCGATTCGATGGACGAGTTAATTCGTTGGAAATGGCGTCCTCAATGGTGTAGGGATGCGTGCATGGCTGTACTATACGAAGAGTGGATTTTCCAGAAACAGCTGTCTGGCCCATGCATGGGGGAAGAGGAGAAGATAAAACTCTTGTATCCCCTCACCGAAGCCCTCACCACCGTTTTCTTTGGACAAAACTTCATATAAATAGAAGCGAAAAACCTTATATAGTAGGCCTACCTGGACACATCTCTATGGTGGTTGGGGTTCCCATAGAGGTTGGTAGCGCTTAGACTCTGAAGCTGTCTCCTAATCGGTTGGTGCCATAGAGACGTGTTCACCAATAATCCGGATTTCGCGGGGGGGTTCCACGTAATGTGGGATTGGTATCTGATATCTTTAAGGATTCATATGAGTCGGCCATATCGAGAAGAGCTGGTTCTTCTCACGCAAGTGACACCCAATGCTCAACTCGGCAGTAATTTGCTTCGGCAGATTCGATAAGTTGAACGTTATCAACGATCCCGGCCTATGAGCGTCGTGGATGGTAGCGTTCGGTATGGTCCAACTTTTTTTCTTTGGAGTTTCGTTGGCTGTCGATTGACGAAATTTCACTTTAACGAGATCCATATAAAATATATGGATAGATAGTACTTCAATAACAATTAAGTACTACAAAGTGCATATCCCTATGTATAAAAAATTGGAAAGTATTCGAGATTTTCAGATATAGTATGGAATTTTTGTCTATTATAATATAATTATTCATTTCTTGTTTCAATATACGTATATAATTATATCAAACTAATAATAAATAATAACAAATGTTCAAACAATATGGTTCTTTTACTGTACATGTTCTAATTGAAATTGAAATTAAGAATTTAAAACATTGTCAATGTGATTGTCCTTGATTGTGCCCAGTACGGCAGCCGCATTGCCCCTCTGCATGGCAACCGAGATCCTCTGGAAGAGGAATTGGAGGGAACATGGCTCTCCTGTTTCTGCCTTGAGGCGGTGTCCAAGTTCGCGGAGAAAATGCAGGGCCTCCGGACCACAGACTCCTGCAGTTTCTATGGCCACTGGAACGAAGTGGTGACTATAGCTTCCAGCTCAGCGTACTTCGAACGCTTCCTCTGTTCCGCCTGAGCTGCTACAGCGCCTGCTTCTCTGGTCGCCATTGAGATGTGGGAGGGGGCATAGGTGTCGGGACAGGTTACGTCCCACACCAAGACCCGGCCCGTCTTCCACGGCATGACTGTGGCTCCATCGGGTCGTTTCCCGTCCGATCGACAGATGCTGTTTGGTTCCAAGTGAGATGGCACCCCTGCAGATGTTAGTGATCTCTTAACAATATCATTGATGGCAGCATGGCGGGGGTGTCTGCCCTGGCTCCTGCGGCAACTTAGCCCATGGAGGCCCCGGTGGTCCACTTGTGCTTGGCAATGCAGGCACACATGTGGATGACACAGTGTGACCCCTAAGCGGAGACCCAAGGCCACCCGGACCACCTCCCTGTCCATGCGCAGGCCCAACGATGATACAGGAAGGGCCTGCAGCCAAGCTCCCGACTCCTTTGCGCGAGCAGCAAGCAGGCGCGCCCGTGCGGGTGCATCCGTATGCATATAATCCGTGTGCATATAATATTATACCTTCTAACGGTCGGCCATATATAGTATTATGCAATTTTCTCTAACAAAACAGTACATTAACTGTAATTCTGTAACTCTATCAAATGGCGAGATACAGGCCTGCCAACCTGAATTTTCCAAAAACCTTGAGACCCAGTAGGCCATAGGAAGCCAATATTAAATTTGCCTCGTCAACCATACATTTGCATTTCCAGCATATTATTTTGTATATGTTTATATGGCTAAGTGCCTGTACTTAACCTGCATATATTGTGCAAAATGCAAGGTTGACGTCATCTAGAGATTACATCATACTTACAGTCGCAGCTAATCCACGGAATGGGGATAGACTACACTTTTTAACATGCAGAAAAAATCTGTGGCTGCTTGAGTACCCAAAATCCGTGAGTTTGAGTACCTACACCGTGAGAGAGTGAGATTTCGACTGAAACCGTGAGACTCACGGAAAATCCGGGAGAGTTGGCAGGCCTGGAGATATGAAGCTAAATCTTTGTGTCAGCATTCACAGACATCTATAGAGCATGTCCAATGGGTTTTGAAATTTTGATGAAACTTAAAATTTGCCATATCTCTCACCATACATTAACTTTGTATACCAGAATTAAATGTACATTGAGGGCTGTAAAAATATCAAAATTAAAGATATGAAGCTAACACTTTGTGTCAGCATTCACAGACATCTATAGAACATGTCCAAAGAGGTTTTGAAATTTTGATGGAACTCAAAATTTGCCATATCTCTCTCCATACATTAACTTTGTATATCAGAATTTAATGTACATTGAGGGCTGTGACAATATCAAAAGTAAAGATATGAAGCTGTGACTTGGTGTAAGCATTCACAGACATCTATTAAGCATGATGATGGGGGTGCTGGTGGTCTGGAGCTAAAGCAGAAGATTCAAGATCAAGCTATTATGGGATGTCCCAAGTTCAAGCCCAGGCCATGGCAGCAATTTTTCAGTGACAGCACCCCCTTGACAACAAACATTAATTGCTCACTGAACAAACTGATTATTGCTGACTGATTTACTGTATGTTGTGTTTATATTGTTATGTTAATGTTGTTTGTACTATTGTGGGTGCCTGGAAGAGTAGCCTCTTGGCTAAAGGCTTCCCACATTAAATAAGATTCCTAATTCCTAATGATTAAAGAGTTTTTGAAATTTTGATGGAAATTAAAATTTGCCCTGTCTCTCACCAGACATTAACTTTGTATACCAGAATTTAATGTACATTGAGGGCTGTAAAAATATCAAATTAAAGATATGAAGTTAACACTTTGTGTCAGCATTCACAGACATCTATAGAACATGTCCAAAGAGTTTTTGAAATTTTGATGGAACTCAAAATTTGCCCTATTTCTCACCATACATTAACTTTGTATACCAAAATTTAATGTACATTGAGGGCTGTCACTCTATCAAATGGAGAAATATGAAGCTAAATCTTTGTGTCAGCATTCACAGACATCTAATGAAACCGGCCTAGTTGAAATATCGATCATAGACATTAATATCGTCCAGGCGATAAATATCGGACCTCTCACTATATCTAGTTTTCTGTATCATGAAAAGTCGCTCTCCTCCCTCCACCAAGACACATACTGGCTTTTATCCATTTGCCACAGTTATGAGATGTATTGGAAATACTGCGTATGCGTGTAAAATTGTTGGGAACGATTCACTGGTCTGGAATTAAAGTGGAATAATTTGACGATTTCTCGAAAATAATTGGGATCAGAAAAGTCGTTCTCCTCGGCCCATCAAGACACTTACTGGTTTTTCTCCGCTTTCCCCAGTTTTCAGATGAACCACTAATACTGCCTATGTCTTTAAATTTGCTTGGAACAATTCACTGATCTGGAAATAACGAGAAATTTGTAAAAAAATGCCCCAACCACAACCGTTTTCTTTGGACAAAACTTCATATAAATAGAAGCGAAAAACCTTATATAGTAGGCCTACCTGGACACATCTCTATGGTGGTTGCGGTTCCCATAGAGGTTGGTAGCGCTTAGACTCTGAAGCTGTCTCCTAATCGGTTGGTGCCATAGAGACGTGCTCACCAATAATCCGGATTTCGGGGGGGTTCCACGTAATGTGGGATTGGCATCTGATATCTTAGGATTCATATGAGTCGGCCATATCGAGAAGAACTGGTTCTTCTCACGCAAGTGACACCCAAAGCTCAACTCGGCAGAGCGTTACCACCGATCCCGGCCTCAGAGCGTCGTGGATGGTAGCGTTCGGTATGGTCCAACTTTTTTTCTTTGGAGTTTCGTTGGCTGTCGATTGGCGAAATTTCACTTTAACGAGATCCATATATTATATATGGATAGATAGTACTTCGATAACAATCAATTACTACACAGTGCATATCCCAATGTATAATAAAATTTAGAAACTATTCTAGATTTTCGGATATAGTATCGAATTTGTCTTGATTTTATACCTTCTATCGGTCGCCATATATAGTATTACGCAATTTTCTCTAACAATACAGTACTGTAACTCTACCAAAACTAAAGATATGAAGCTAACACTTTGTGTCAGCATTCACAGACATCTATACAGCATGTCCAAAGAGGTTTTGAAATTTTGATGAAACTTAAAAATTTGCCCTATCTCTCACCATACATTAACTTCGTATACCGGAATGTAATGTACATTGCAGGCTGTAACTCTATCAAATGGAGAGATATGAAGCTAAAACTTCGTGTCAGCATTCACAGACATCTATACAGCATGTCCAAAGAGGTTTTGAAATTTTGATGAAACTTAAAAATTTGCCCTATCTCTCACCATACATTAACTTAGTGTACCAGAATATAATGTACATTGAGGGCTGTAACTCTAACAAAAGTGCAGATATGAAGCTGTGACTTTGTGTCAGCATTCACAGACATCTATAGAACCTGTCCAATGAGTTTTTAAAATTTTGATGGAAATTAAAATTTGCCCTATCTCTCACCATACATTAACTTTGTGTACCAGAATATAATGTACATTGAGGGCTGTAACTCTAACAAAGGTGCAGATATGAAGCTGTGACTTTGTGTCAGCATTCACAGACATCTATAGAACCTGTCCAATGAGTTTTTAAAATTTTGATGGAAATTAAAATTTGCCCTATCTCTCACCATACATTAACTTAGTGTACCAGAATATAATGTACATTGAGGGCTGTAACTCTAACAAAGGTGCAGATATGAAGCTGTAACTTTGTGTCAGCATTCACAGACATCTATAGAAGATGTCCAATGAGTTATTAAAATTTTGATGGAAATTAAAATTTGCCCTATCTCTCACCATACATTAACTTTGTGTACCAGAATATAATTACATTGAGGGCTGTAACTCTAACAAAGGTGCAGATATGAAGCTGTAACTTTGTGTCAGCATTCACAGACATCTATAGAACCTGTCCAATGAGTTTTTAAAATTTTGATGGAAATTAAAATTTGCCTTATCTCTCACCATACATTAACTTTGTATAACAGAATATAATGTACATTGAAGGCTGTAACTCTAACAAAAGTGCAGATATGAAGCTGTGACTTTGTGTCAGCATTCACAGACATCTATAGAACCTGTCCAATGAGTTTTTAAAATTTTGATGGAAATTAAAATTTGCCTTATCTCTCACCATACATTAACTTTGTATACCAGAATATAATGTACATTGAAGGCTGTAACTCTAACAAAAGTGCAGATATGAAGCTGTGACTTTGTGTCAGCATTCACAGACATCTATAGAACCTGTCCAATGAGTTTTTAAAATTTTGATGGAAATTAAAATTTGCCCTATCTCTCACCATACATTAACTTTGTATAACAGAATATAATGTACATTGAAGGCTGTAACTCTAACAAAAGTGCAGATATGAAGCTGTGACTTTGTGTCAGCATTCACAGACATCTATAGAACCTGTCCAATGAGTTTTTAAAATTTTGATGGAAATTAAAATTTGCCCTATCTCTCACCATACATTAACTTTGTATACCAGAATATAATGTACATTGAAGGCTGTAACTCTAACAAAAGTGCAGATATGAAGCTGTGACTTTGTGTCAGCATTCACAGACATCTATAGAACCTGTCCAATGAGTTTTTAAAATTTTGATGGAAATTAAAATTTGCCCTATCTCTCACCATACATTAACTTTGTGTACCAGAATATAATTACATTGAGGGCTGTAACTCTAACAAAGGTGCAGATATGAAGCTGTAACTTTGTGTCAGCATTCACAGACATCTATAGAACCTGTCCAATGAGTTTTTAAAATTTTGATGGAAATTAAAATTTGCCCTATCTCTCACCATACATTAACTTTGTGTACCAGAATATAATTACATTGAGGGCTGTAACTCTAACAAAGGTGCAGATATGAAGCTGTAACTTTGTGTCAGCATTCACAGACATCTATAGAACCTGTCCAATGAGTTTTTAAAATTTTGATGGAAATTAAAATTTGCCCTATCTCTCACCATACATTAACTTTGTGTACCAGAATATAATGTACATTGAGGGCTGTAACTCTAACAAAGGTGCAGATGAGAAGCTGTAACTTTGTGTCAGCATTCACAGACATCTATAGAACCTGTCCAATGAGTTTTTAAAATTTTGATGGAAATTAAAATTTGCCCTATCTCTCACCATACATTAACTTTGTGTACCAGAATATAATTACATTGAGGGCTGTAACTCTAACAAAAGTGCAGATATGAAGCTGTGACTTTGTGTCAGCATTCACAGACATCTATAGAAGATGTCCAATGAGTTTTTAAAATTTTGATGGAAATTAAAATTTGCCCTATCTCTCACCATACATTAACTTTGTGTAACAGAATATAATGTACATTGAGGTCTGTAACTCTAACAAAAGTGCAGATGAGAAGCTGTAACTTTGTGTCAGCATTCACAGACATCTATAGAACCTGTCCAATGAGTTTTTAAAATTTTGATGGAAATTTAAATTTGCCCTATCTCTCATCATACATTAACTTTGAATACCAAAATTTAATGTACATTGAGGGCTGTCACTCTATCAAATGGAGAGATGTGAAGCTAATACTTGATGCCAGCATTCACAGACATGTATGAAACATTTCCAAAGAGTTTTAGAAGTTTCAATTTATGTTCATATTTGCCCTATCTCTCACCATACATATGAGTATATCCTACAATATAGTGAACTCTTGTCAATTATTTTGTGTACGTGGCATGCAAGGTTCAGTTAACTCTATTTTGCATGTTCATATTATTTATTTTGTCTTGTTGTAAGTGCTGCATGGGGCCAATCCGTGCCCTAGTGCCAATGGGCACGGTGCACTCTAATAATATTGATTGATTGATATAGTATTGGAGCTACAATTGCTTTCAAAGCATTATTTAGCCTAGAAATAAGAATCTATTTTTATCGGTACATTATTCTCTCAATTCTAAAATTTAAGTTAGGAATTGAGTAATTCATACGGCCCGGCCTAGTTGCAATATCGATCATAGACATTAATATCGTAGAGGCGATAAATATCAGTCTACTCGCAATATCTCTAATTTTCAGCATCAAGAAAAGTCGCTTTTCTCCCTCCATCAAGATACATACTGGCTTTTATCCATTTGCCACAGTTATGAGATGTATTGGAAATACTGCGTATGCGTGTAAAATTGTTGGGAACGATTCACTGGTCTGGAATTAAAGTGGAATAATTTGACGATTTCTCGAAAATAATTGGGATCAGAAAAGTCGTTCTCCTCGGCCCATCAAGACACTTACTGGTTTTTCTCCGCTTTCCCCAGTTTTCAGATGAACCACTAATACTGCCTATGTCTTTAAATTTGCTTGGAACAATTCACTGATCTGGAAATAACGAGAAATTTGTAAAAAAATGCCCCAACCACAACCGTTTTCTTTGGACAAAACTTCATATAAATAGAAGCGAAAAACCTTATATAGTAGGCCTACCTGGACACATCTCTATGGTGGTTGCGGTTCCCATAGAGGTTGGTAGCGCTTAGACTCTGAAGCTGTCTCCTAATCGGTTGGTGCCATAGAGACGTGCTCACCAATAATCCGGATTTCGGGGGGGTTCCACGTAATGTGGGATTGGCATCTGATATCTTAGGATTCATATGAGTCGGCCATATCGAGAAGAACTGGTTCTTCTCACGCAAGTGACACCCAAAGCTCAACTCGGCAGAGCGTTACCACCGATCCCGGCCTCAGAGCGTCGTGGATGGTAGCGTTCGGTATGGTCCAACTTTTTTTCTTTGGAGTTTCGTTGGCTGTCGATTGGCGAAATTTCACTTTAACGAGATCCATATATTATATATGGATAGATAGTACTTCGATAACAATCAATTACTACACAGTGCATATCCCAATGTATAATAAAATTTAGAAACTATTCTAGATTTTCGGATATAGTATCGAATTTGTCTTGATTTTATACCTTCTATCGGTCGCCATATATAGTATTACGCAATTTTCTCTAACAATACAGTACTGTAACTCTACCAAAACTAAAGATATGAAGCTAACACTTTGTGTCAGCATTCACAGACATCTATACAGCATGTCCAAAGAGGTTTTGAAATTTTGATGAAACTTAAAAATTTGCCCTATCTCTCACCATACATTAACTTCGTATACCGGAATGTAATGTACATTGCAGGCTGTAACTCTATCAAATGGAGAGATATGAAGCTAAAACTTCGTGTCAGCATTCACAGACATCTATACAGCATGTCCAAAGAGGTTTTGAAATTTTGATGAAACTTAAAAATTTGCCCTATCTCTCACCATACATTAACTTTGTGTACCAGAATATAATGTACATTGAGGGCTGTAACTCTAACAAAAGTGCAGATATGAAGCTGTAACTTTGTGTCAGCATTCACAGACATCTATAGAACCTGTCTAATGAGTTTTTAAAATTTTGATGGAAATTAAAATTTGCCCTATCTCTCACCATACATTAACTTTGTGTACCAGAATATAATGTACATTGAGGGCTGTAACTCTAACAAAGGTGCAGATATGAAGCTGTAACTTTGTGTC
This sequence comes from Chondrosia reniformis, assembly GCA_947172415.1. Taxonomy (NCBI): domain Eukaryota; kingdom Metazoa; phylum Porifera; class Demospongiae; order Chondrillida; family Chondrillidae; genus Chondrosia; species Chondrosia reniformis. The sequence continues at coordinate 6,571,668 of OX359196.1, forward strand.
AGCATTCACAGACATCTATAGAAGATGTCCAATGAGTTTTTAAAATTTTGATGGAAAGTAAAATTTGCCCTATCTCTCACCATACATTAACTTTGTATAACAGAATATAATGTACATTGAAGGCTGTAACTCTAACAAAAGTGCAGATCTGAAGCTGTGACTTTGTGTCAGCATTCACAGACATCTATAGAACCTGTCCAATGAGTTTTTAAAATTTTGATGGAAATTAAAATTTGCCTTATCTCTCACCATACATTAACTTTGTATACCAGAATATAATGTACATTGAAGGCTGTAACTCTAACAAAAGTGCAGATCTGAAGCTGTGACTTTGTGTCAGCATTCACAGACATCTATAGAACCTGTCCAATGAGTTTTTAAAATTTTGATGGAAATTAAAATTTGCCCTATCTCTCACCATACATTAACTTTGTGTACCAGAATATAATTACATTGAGGGCTGTAACTCTAACAAAGGTGCAGATATGAAGCTGTAACTTTGTGTCAGCATTCACAGACATCTATAGAACCTGTCCAATGAGTTTTTAAAATTTTGATGGAAATTAAAATTTGCCTTATCTCTCACCATACATTAACTTTGTGAACCAGAATATAATGTACATTGAGGGCTGGAACTCTAACAAAAGTGCAGATATGAAGCTGTAACTTTGTGTCAGCATTCACAGACATCTATAGAACCTGTCCAATGAGTTTTTAAAATTTTGATGGAAATTAAAATTTGCCCTATCTCTCACCATACATTAACTTTGTGAACCAGAATATAATGTACATTGAGGGCTGGAACTCTAACAAAAGTGCAGATATGAAGCTGTAACTTTGTGTCAGCATTCACAGACATCTATAGAAGATGTCCAATGAGTTTTTAAAATTTTGATGGAAATTAAAATTTGCCCTATCTCTCACCATACATTAACTTTGTGAACCAGAATATAATGTACATTGAGGGCTGGAACTCTAACAAAAGTGCAGATATGAAGCTGTGACTTTGTGTCAGCATTCACAGACATCTATAGAAGATGTCCAATGAGTTTTTAAAATTTTGATGGAAATTAAAATTTGCCCTATCTCTCACCATACATTAATTTTGTGTAACAGAATATAATGTACATTGAGGTCTGTAACTCTAACAAAAGTGCAGATGAGAAGCTGTAACTTTGTGTCAGCATTCACAGACATCTATAGAACCTGTCCAATGAGTTTTTAAAATTTTGATGGAAATTTAAATTTGCCCTATCTCTCATCATACATTAACTTTGAATACCAAAATTTAATGTACATTGAGGGCTGTCACTCTATCAAATGGAGAGATGTGAAGCTAATACTTGATGCCAGCATTTACAGACATGTATGAAACATTTCCAAAGAGTTTTAGAAGTTTCAATTTATGTTCATATTTGCCCTATCTCTCACCATACATATGAGTATATCCTACAATATAGTGAACTCTTGTCAATTATTTTGTGTACGTGGCATGCAAGGTTCAGTTAACTCTATTTTGCATGTTCATATTATTTATTTTGTCTTGTTGTAAGTGCTGCATGGGGCCAATCCGTGCCCTAGTGCCAATGGGCACGGTGCACTCTAATAATATTGATTGATTGATATAGTATTGGAGCTACAATTGCTTTCAAAGCATTATTTAGCCTAGAAATAAGAATCTATTTTTATCGGTACATTATTCTCTCAATTCTAAAATTTAAGTTAGGAATTGAGTAATTCATACGGCCCGGCCTAGTTGCAATATCGATCATAGACATTAATATCGTAGAGGCGATAAATATCAGTCTACTCGCAATATCTCTAATTTTCAGCATCAAGAAAAGTCGCTTTTCTCCCTCCATCAAGATACATACTGGCTTTTATCCATTTGCCACAGTTATGAGATGTATTGGAAATACTGCGTATGCGTGTAAAATTGTTGGGAACGATTCACTGGTCTGGAATTAAAGTGGAATAATTTGACGATTTCTCGAAAATAATTGGGATCAGAAAAGTCGTTCTCCTCGGCCCATCAAGACACTTACTGGTTTTTCTCCGCTTTCCCCAGTTTTCAGATGAACCACTAATACTGCCTATGTCTTTAAATTTGCTTGGAACAATTCACTGATCTGGAAATAACGAGAAATTTGTAAAAAAATGCCCCAACCACAACCGTTTTCTTTGGACAAAACTTCATATAAATAGAAGCGAAAAACCTTATATAGTAGGCCTACCTGGACACATCTCTATGGTGGTTGCGGTTCCCATAGAGGTTGGTAGCGCTTAGACTCTGAAGCTGTCTCCTAATCGGTTGGTGCCATAGAGACGTGCTCACCAATAATCCGGATTTCGGGGGGGTTCCACGTAATGTGGGATTGGCATCTGATATCTTAGGATTCATATGAGTCGGCCATATCGAGAAGAACTGGTTCTTCTCACGCAAGTGACACCCAAAGCTCAACTCGGCAGAGCGTTACCACCGATCCCGGCCTCAGAGCGTCGTGGATGGTAGCGTTCGGTATGGTCCAACTTTTTTTCTTTGGAGTTTCGTTGGCTGTCGATTGACGAAATTTCACTTTCACGAGATCCATATAAAATATATGGATAGATAGTACTTCAATAACAATCAAGTACTACACAGTGCATATCCCTATGTATAAAAAATTGGAAAGTATTCTAGATTTTCAGATATAGTATGGAATTTTTGTCTTTATTATACCTTCTAACGGTCGGCCATATATAGTATTACGCAATTTTCTCTAACAAAACAGTACATTAACTGTAGTTCTGTAACTCTATCAAAGGGCGAGATATGAAGCTAAATCTTTGTGTCAGCATTCACAGACACCTATAGAGCATGTCTAATGAGTTTTTGTAATTTTGATGAAACTTAAAATTTACCATATCTCTCACCATACATTAACTTTGTGTACCAGAATTTAATGTACATTGAGGGCTGTAACAATATCAAATGGAGAGATATGAAGCTAACACTTTGTGTCAGCATTGACAGACATCTATAGAACATGTCCAATGAGTCTTAGAAATTTTGATGGAACTCAAAATTTGCCCTATCTCTCACCATACATTAACTTTGTGTACCAGAATTTAATGTACATTGAGGGCTGTAACAACATCAAAAGTAAAGATATGAAGCTGTGACTTTGTGTCAGCATTGAAAGACATCTATAGAACATGTCCAATGAGTTTTTGAAATTTTGATGGAACTGTACTGTGTAACTCTATCAAACACCAAGATGTGAATTCGAAGGTAATACTTGATGTCAGCATTCCCAGACATGTATGAAACATTTCCATAGTGTTTTTGAAATTTTAATTTATGCTCATGTGTAGAAAGTAGATATAACCCTTAAATTTCACTGTCAAATGAATATCTTCTTAAATATGGATACTTCTTGATGGATTCTTCAATAAAATTCACTTGTTCTTTATTCCAGTGGATGTAAGATCTAGTTTTAGAAAGCTGCTTGGCTGTTGATCTCATACAAATGTCAAGGTACTGCTGAGAACATTCTACACTTAAGAAATCACACATTCTCTGCATCTCTCTTACAGGATCTTTCACTAGGTCTGGTAAGTGTATCTGATGGATATCTAGAGAAAGTGCTTCTGTCATTTGTTCAATGGCCTCAACACGAGCAAAGAAATGGCAAGCAGACCGGTCAATTGCTCTGCTTAGTTGTTGTGCAAACTGACCATTCATGGCTTGGGTTAGGTTATGTCTGAGATCGTATCCACCAACCAAATACAGAGCCAATGTAGCTATATTGTCAAAAGGATTTCTCACAACCTGCATGTACGTACATAGAACATTAACATGTATTTATATACGCATACAAATTAAAGTATATATAGGTACTATTAGTATAAGATGTGTACACGATTATACATGCATGTACATGTGTTCCATGAATTGGTTGCAACGTTTGCATGCAACATAATATTTAGGCACTGTTCCATGCAGCTAACAAACCCACCTGTATATATTTTATGGATATTCCAACAATCTTTTTGAGTTTTTCTATAGTAGCCTTACTTTTGTCAGGATTGGATAGCCATGTTTCTACCGTCCTACTAGCCTTTTTGTCTCCAATAACTTGTATGTAGTGGTCATAATTGGCATTCCATGAACCATTCAAAAATACACTCACTTTCTTTTCTTGCCTTTCTGCAACATTTTTGCTGGCTTGCTTTTGCCGAAAAGCCAATGCCGAGTAGAGATTGATTTTGTTGCTATGAAACTCCCAATTTTCCTCAATTTGGCTAAGGACATGGTATTCCGTGGACAACAAGATATGCGGGTGGGCATCCAGAAGGTAACCAGTAATGGTCGTGCCACTCCGAGGGTGCCCAAGGAATAATACGAAAGTATTAATTTCTTTAGTTGCACTTTCTGGTAAATATAAGTCCGGATTTGTCTGCAATTTTGGGATAATTTTATTGCTACAAACCATTTCGTCACATGATTTTTTCGAGAAATCTTTTAAATTACAAGTCAGTGTAGATTTTTGTTGCATTTCCGAAGAAGGGATCTTACTGCTTTCAAAATTAATCTTTGTGTTTTCATTTTGCTTGGTTTCCAGTAATTCAATGGATCGCCTCGAATGAATCTTTACACTAACGGCTGATACGGAATCCGGCCAAAGACAAGGATCTTCTTCCTCTGTTAAAGGCGTCAGCGAATTGTAGTAAAGACACAGCCCGGTTACCGATGAAAGCAGTAAGATAGTAAGTAAACCTTTGGTATTATCGGAAGCTCTTCTGTAGAATTTCATATCCATGCATAAATAATTATACGAAATATTGTACTCGCGACCACTGATATATAGTATATTGGCTATTAGGGGAGGAATAGTTCTCCCAACTAACAACTCTTGGTCACAAATATCTGCCACTCGAATATAGCAACAAATTATTCGGTTGGAATTCGATACCAATATCATGGCTGTACGCATATCAATTATGAAAAAGGATTCCTATTATTACAGTGTTTAATCTTAAGTGGCTGTACTCCAACAATTTTGTGTTATACCATGTATATTGGGTGCCTGTGATATAAATGTAGTTATAGAGTTTCCAGAATGAGAGCATTTCAGCAATTTGACCGACTTATGTATCTAAGTAACCACTACATAGATGTCATGACATCATTACATAAGCAGTATATAGTTTACATTCACAATAATACTGTCACTAGGCACTCAACTATTTAATTCTCATTTTGGACCTAGACTTTGGTTTCCTAGAGGTCCTTCCTGAAGATGGATCTTCTAAACTTGAGTAAGATAAGTAAGAAATTGAGGGGTTGTAGCCCTAGACACAGGAATTAAGAAGTTGATCCATCACACACACCAAGCTTGGCTTCAATAACAGACATTTTATACGTAAATAACTAAAAAGGAGACACTCTATTTCCACATCCAAATGGGCTAGTTTATTAGTGGTACAGTTTTAGGATACATCACAGTTTTGTGTGCAGATCTCTCACATCAACTCTTCTGGTTGGCTGGTCAGGTGTGGGTGGTTTCTTTACATTATTTCCAGCATATGCGATGCCCCTCTGTAAAACAAAAACAAACTGAGATCAACTAAAACATGTGTCAAGACTTGTACTACCAAGCCAGCTTGTCAGATTCTTAACAGTGAGTATATAGTAGGGTGTATACCATACCATGTGCCATTCTCCTGTTTCCTCATGCCATACAGCATGATTCCTTAGTACATCCTGTATATAAGGCACAATATGTGACAACTTGTATAAACTTTGACCCCATATGCAATCTTTTTTATGAATTTACCTGGTACTCTGAGGGGATAAAGTAGTTTATGTAGAGAGTATACAATTTGACCTCTTTTGCAAGCTGGCGAATATTCTCTAAAACCTCTTCATTCTCGCGCTGATATTCAGCTCGCATTTCCGCTAGCTGTTATAAAGAGTACATGAGTTATCGAAACACCATATTTTCTAATTGCCTACACTTGAATACAATTATTCTAGAATAGCATTACATATAAATAATACTATAATTACTATTTTCTTTAATTTTCTTTTTCTCTTTATCCAAAATATGTTAATACTGTATACTAGTGGCTACCTCCTGTATAGGAGATATGGCTGTATGGATTTGATTGATTGATTGATAGCATTACATATCTTGGAGAGGGTTGTTATAGAGATTTGGATGAATTGCTGTCCTGCCTTACCTCACTGTTGGCGGCTTGCAACTGCCTCCAAATATCCTTCAATTTGGCAGTTTTGGCTGCTGCTTCATCTTGAAGAGTAGCATACTTCTCTTCATACTCAATCTTCTCAGCCTACACACACAGTAATCTTTAAAATACGTACATCATCAGCCGTCTCAAAACCAATGACAAAACCTTGGCAGACAGTCACTTACATTTACATATACCAAGCCAATAGTCATTAAATATACACATTAATTAGAATACCTCAAAGCACAATTTAGAAGAGAAGGTTTCTGTTGGGTAAACACATTGTTAGACTCTTTGTGCACATGAAACTTGTTAAATTCTCACACTTAGTATCTACAGAGTATACTACAACCCAGACATCTGTTTGGACAAATATTTGTGGTATGCACACTAGTTCAAATATGTTCAAACCACAAAGGTAGAATATTACTATAAAAGGTGATTCTGTCATACCTCCTTCTCCATTAACTTCTTTCTGAGAGCCTCTTCTCTCTTCTTTCTCTCTTGTAGCTTCCTTGCTGACTCTTCCAGAAGCCTCTCTTGTTCCTCAGCTTTTTCTAGCTTCAGACAGAACATGTGGATTGCAAAGTAGATGTATCATGCTTTTATTTCATCATACAAACTGAATCAGCCAACCTACCAAATTCACTCCACCCACAATAACCTTTCCTTGCAAATCTTGTAACTGCTGCTCCATTTTGGAATATTCAGTTCTAAAGAATCACATGCACAGACACACTCACTCACTTGCATACCAGCATGTGTTTTACAAACTAATGGGTATAATATATTATAGGTACTATTAGGACCACCAGCTGTATGTATGGCAAATACATGAGGTCTTGCAAGAATATACATGTAGTAGCTGCATAGGAACATAGAGCACAATCTTTAAAGTGTTCTAACTGACTGGGCAAGCTGAAGCTCGTTTTCCTTTGCTTCTAATTCCTTTACCAGTTCATTACGTTCTTCCTCTGCAATATCCTTTTTTGCCATCAAAGCAGTTCGTTCAGCTTGTAATTTTGCTCTGGCTATGGCCACATGGTTTGGCGTCATGGCTCTATGCTCATCTACGTATGTGCAGACCAATGACAGATATTATACACTGTTGTAATTGGACAGAGGATGTGGTGATAAATAAGACACATAGCAATTGAAGTGGAACAAGTACGTAACATCTTGGTACCTTTCTTTCTTCTTGGGGTACCATCTTCGCCTACTTCATCTTCCTCACTTTCACTTTCTTCACATTCAGCTAATTTCTTCTTCAATGAATCAATTTCCTTTTGAAACTCTCTTAAAAGTGCATCCTTTGGGTCCTCGTTGATCTTGGCCTTGTTCTTAATGCTCTTAGCCCGATCTGCATACCTACGTACAAGGACAGGTGGTGAAGGAGGGTGAGGTGAGGAGGGTGGAGAGGGAAGTGAGGTGAGGAGGGTGGAGAGGGAAGTGAGGTGAGGAGGGTGGAGAGGGAAGTGAGGTGAGGAGGGTGGAGAGGGAAGTGAGGTGAGGAGGGTGGAGAGGGAAGTGAGGTGAGGAGGGTGGAGAGGGAAGTGAGGTGAGGAGGGTGGAGAGGGAAGTGAGGTGAGGAGGGTGGAGAGGGAAGTGAGGTGAGGAGGGTGGAGAGGGAAGTGAGGTGAGGAGGGTGGAGAGGGAAGTGAGGTGAGGAGAGTGGGAAGGGGAGGGTAGCAAGTGAATTAAGGATGGTAAGAGATGTATAGTTATAGAAATGTATAGCCTCAGTTGAAGAAGTGATTACATATGTATATATTCCTTAAAAATAAGACCAAGGACCCACTGACCTTAAAGTGTTGATGGTTTCGTCCATATTGTAATCAGCAGGACCAATGTTTGCAATCTATACAAATATACAACATCATTGGTATATTAGACGATAGGGATTCTTCTAACTGTGCCAAACATAGAGACACTCAAGACGAACCAACTCAAAGATCATTGAGACAAAAGGTCTTGCAAGGCAGACCATTCAGATGACTCACCATTACAGTCTTTGAGTTTCCTCCGAGGGAGTCCTGCAGTAGTCTGGTTAGTTTAGAGTTCCTGTAAGGAACATACGAACTGGTTCCCTCCACGAGGGCAGAGATAACATTTCCTAGTGTTGTCAGTGAGAGATTGATCTTAATAGCTTCTTTCAGACGATCCCCAGTAGCACCAGTTTTGGCCAGTCTCTCTGACCCCTAAATGTAAAGTACTTTAACTATGACTTAGCAATACTTCTCTTACATTAATTGTCATGCAGGCCTGCACTGTTGTAAGGGATCTACACATAGCTTCACTCACTGCTAAATCCACCAAGTGCAGCTTGCCCATTCTGACATGCTGTTTTTTATCAGGGCCCCAGCAGCACTGCTCAACTGTTATTGTAAAGATGGTGTGTGAGCGAGAAGACCTCTTATTCATTTTAGTTTCGCCAACAGACCCTAATAAATAGCCATACAACTGTTTTGTACAAGATCAGGCCAAGGCAAAGTGATCCAATGCAAGCTTAGGCTCTACTGTGACCTGTTAAGGGTCAAAGTACAATACTGAAATGTATATACTTCACTCACTATTTTTAGCTCCTACTGTCATTAGTTTGTCCATCTGATCGGGACTTTTGACCACAAAAGAAGACAAATCCTTCACATACACTCCAACATCTGGTCTCTCTTTAACCTGCACACCCACACACACATTAAATGCATACATACACATAAACATATATACACATAGCATATGTGAAAATATTTGCAAGACAAAAGTTTATGAGTTTTGGAAAAGCCCCTAACTTGGGGAAGTGTGAGACAATTGTAATAATTATAATTTTGTTTAGTAACTGAAGATACCTAACCTCCAGATTGAAGCTGGTGTCTTTCCCAAGTAGGTCTCGAATGTTCTCATTGTATATTTCCAAATAGGACACGTGTACTAAAAATCTACCAACGATGAAGAGGCACTTATAACCAGAGAGACATAACAAGATGATCCTGTGAAGGACTTACTGAGTTTCCCCTTCACATTTGGAAATGTGAGCAAAGATATGGGCAAAGGAGTTGGGAGTGATGCCACGCTCCTCAGGGATAGTTCTTACTCCTTCCATAGTGTAGGTCTTTCCAGTGCCAGTTTGACCATATGCAAATATGGTACCATTATAGCCCTCCAGAACAAAGTCTAGAATCGGCCTCGCCGTTATGTTAAAGATGTCTGCCTGCTTTGATTCCATGCCAAAAACATTATCAAAGTAGAAGGTTCTACCAACTGCTCCTTTCTTCTCCTCCACTACTTTTATCTCTCCTCTCAGCTCGTCAGTGCTTACGACTGCTTTTCGATTCTTTGCAATTTCATCATCTTGCATAGGTCTACACCTCACGGCCACTCTAACGTTATCGCTATCAGCTTTCTCTTCCTAAGGTAATATCAAGTCGATCCATCATTAAGGAAATTATTAGCACTTGCACTAACTTAAAGTTTCTACACATTGTTCTTACCATGTTAAGTGGCCCTCGCCAGATTTAGAACGCAGTAATGGAGAAAGGCAGTCAAAGTTTGGTGCTCATGGTTACACCCCCAACAGCTTCATTGCAAAATGGCGTCATCAGGGAATTCCCCTTCTTGAAGATTTCACCTGTTGAGAGATTGAGATAGACAAATTCCAACCGAAGTCATTGAAACATTGTGTGTACGGTGAGTTGAAATAAGAAAACGATAGAGGCACAATCACTCAAACAGACTGGTTGATTTATTATCAAATGAGCTGGGTAAACCTTTTTAAAAAGTTTTAATGATTAATATAGCTCGTTCTACTATAGTTGGCAAAGAAACCTAGCCCACTATGCAATGGGAACAAATTAAGTAAACATTTGACCTGTTTAACAAGTACTCTGTATATTATTTTACGGTGGGTGAATTTATGTTGATACAGGAATCTTTTAACACCTGAAAACTTATTCCATTAATTAATCAAGTGAATGTCCACTGTATGTAGAATTTACAATGTCGGATTATGTAAAGACTGTCTCTTCTTACCACAGGTGCATTTTGCTTGTATTTTAAAAACCGGTAGAGGAACATGACTGGCTTTCAAAGAGGGTGTCTGCATAGGATGAAGTACTGGCGTTGTCTGAGATGGAGATGTTGGGATAAATGGAGGGTCTTGCTCACAGCCAGTGTCATAGTTTTAGATTGTCTGGTTCTGATTATAGTCCTTCCCATTCTGATATGGCAGCTTAATGAGAATCACACTCAGGCCCACGTTCAGCTCTGGTTTATTGCCGGTCTCTTCATGCTTCTGACTATTCCTATATTCCTCTTTGGGATTATGCAGCATTTGACCCACTACAGTCGTCCAAATCTCCAGAGGCACCTTATAAGGTGAGCAATGATCAAATATCAGCATGTACAGAGCACTGTGATTGCAAGAATGTTAAAACTGTGCATGTTTAGAATCTTTTCTATCTAATTATTTTACTTTAGGATATTGTGGATTGTGCCTATATACTCCATTGATTCTGTAAGTAACTTAAAAGTGAACGGTTATCATGTCTATGAAGCTATGCAATTTATTGCATCATTGCATATATGTGTAGTAATTATTTCTTATCAAATGTTCTCCATATTTCCCATTGCAATACATTAATGAACAGTTAATTTGATAATGTTGGCTAATTTAAACATATTACTGGTTTGAATTTACTACATTTGAGCAGTACTATAGTTCTTCTCTCTTGGTATACCGTCATCCTTCAAATTTGTGTGTTCTTTAATATTCTTTGACATAAAACTAAACACATTTTGCCAAATTTAACTGAAAAGTTACCTGATTTTATTAAACTGTCTACATACTCTCTTTGTGCTGATAGCACGTATTACTTTTACTTGGCTATGTATTCTATTGTACAGTTTATTGCATTGCGACACCCTTCAGCAGCAATCTATGTTGATACTATGAGAGAGTGCTACGAAGCTTATGTCATATACAATTTTGTCCGTTATTTAATAAACTATCTGGAAGCAGAGTATGACTTGGCAGAGGAATTCCGCAAGATGGACCCGTTGCGCTGTCCCTTGCCTTTCTGCTGTCTGCCCCCAACAAAACTGACTCTGTATGTCAAATGGGACATTGGTCTTCAGTAGCTACAAGTATTAACTACATATTTCTATTTGTCTATTTACGTAGAAGTTTCATCAGACGTTGCAAGTTTGGTGTCCTGCAGTATGCTGTACTGAGGATTCTTGTGACTGTTGTTGCATTGTAAGTTTTACAAGACATCTCCTAGATCAACTAAATAATGTTCCTTACTGACCTGTAGCATCACAGAGCTGACTGGAAACTACAAGGAGGGCAAGTTTGTGGCAGATGGAGCCTGGTTATATTTGACCATTATCAACACACTCTCACAAGGAGTAAGTCATGTACTTACATACATGGTCCCCAGTAATTGTGCACTCTCCACAAAATGGCAACTAATTAGATCTGTAATCCTCCGCTTTACCTTTATACTCACTTTCACTATCACTTTGGTTAGTTTATGATATCAACTGTAAAGTTTTCATTTTTCATGACAGTGGCCCTTTAATTAATGTGTGCAGATATGTTTCTGTGGCCTGGCATAATCATGGTAACTACTGTGGTCTAGTGTAACCATGACAACTACTGGGGCTTTCTGAATCCATTGGCAGAAATTGCTTTTTGGCATCTAATTCACAATATTAATGTCATATTAGCAGTTATATAATGGTCTATTTAGTATCTAATAGAGCTCTTATAGAGTATAAGTGCATTTTAACTAAGGATACAAATTGGTCTATGGATTACATATTTGAATGGTGTGTTACTAGATGAATAAATCTTTGTTTTTAGGTTGCTCTCCATACCCTTGTCTACATTTATAAGGCAACTTCAGAACTTCTCAAACCAATAAAGCCTGTGTGGAAATTTCTCTCCATAAAAGCAATCATCTTTTTTTCCTTCTGGTAAGAGACTTTTTGGCTTATAATCTATGGTAACATTGTACATTCATGTATGCCTATACATTGGCTTATGTATTTTGTTTGTATTAGGCAAGCAGTAGCTCTGGCTATATTGGATCACAGTGGGGTTTTCAAAGATAACCCTGATGTATGGAAAAACTATGGCATTGAAAATGTGGCAACTGGGCTTCAAGACTTTATAATTTGTATTGAAATGTTCTTGGCGGCAATAGCTCATTACTTTGTGTTTTCTCATAAGCCTTACACTCAGGGTAGGGCAAAAGTACCCTGCCTGGAATCCTTTCTCAGAATGATAGATGTTCGTGATGTTGGAGAAGATGTAAAGGAACAGGCAATACACTTTCAGAACAAAGCTAAAGATGCAGCCATTACTGCAAAGAATGTTGCTGTCAAAGTACTGAAAGCTCCTGGTAACACAGACCAGCTAAAGAAGGCTGAAGAGTTAGAACTGCTTCCATTATTAAGGGACAATCAGGGCACATATGACTCAAAGGATGATCTCAGCCCAAGAGCTCTTCAATTTAGAGGCTCAGCTTTGTATGTAGGTGGATTTGGAGACCATGAAATTTTAAATAGACACACTCACCAGAATAGTGTACATTCTAGCTCAAGTAACAGTACAGGTGGAAATGCTAGTGATAAAGACAGTGATGATATTACCACAACAACACAACTGTAATAAGCAAATTATTCTCTAATTGAGTGCAGTTTAGCTGTCAATGTTTTTCTGTAGTAATTTAAATGATAATACATTATTTAGAATGCATGGTCACTTGTATGGTAATTATAGAGGTTATCCTTCAGGGGATATATACACTTACTAATACTAATGTGTTTATTTACATAAATGGTACTCTATTATACATACAAATAATAAGACTACCAAACCCATGAGGTAACATTGATACCTAAAGTCTTCAGTTTGGCTTGGTTTGTATTTATCCATGTCTGAATTTTTGTCTTTTGTGACTTATCATACGGAAATTTGTATGCTGCACTCCTCTTGTATGCAGTGGTAGCTTTCTGATGGTTCACGAGGCATTTTAGCCTGTTTTCATTCACCTCCAAGCCAAGAAACTCCACCATTTTTCTGAGCTCTGCTTCCAAATTGGTTTGCAGTAACTGATAATCTAAAAGGAGCAATTTAAAATTATTACTGAAGATGTAATGATTCCAAATCTGTTGCCAGAGCCAAAAATATCTGTTAAACTTTAGAGTGGGAACACGAATGTCATCTGTCTTAAAGCTAGTGGTGTGGTCCCTAAATGTATCCCAGGTATAATACGAGAAGATGGAATGGAAGGGATTACGAAAGAGATAGATAACTTTGTTCCATTTTTTTTGAAACACATGAGTTTTCACGGCCACCACTGAAGTCCCATCTTTCACTTCCCCCAGCATTCCCGTGCACAGCAAAGTTGGGTCATTGTAGACAGATCCTGTGTAATAACCCGTTAATTCCTCTAAGAGAAGTCTAGTCCATGTATTTCCGGATCCAGGAAAACTAGCCAAAGCAACAGTCTCCTTCGAGTCTGACATAAAAGATAATTCTTCGTAACTTGTACAAAACCTTTCTTTAAAGGTGAGTGTGGTATTTTTGCACCTAGATAGAAGTTTATTTTGAGGAACTCCACTCATGTTTACAACTTCAGAAATCCTATAAACATGCTTTAAGGGTATCCGTGACGGGTTCTCTCTAGTCTCAGTCGAGACTTTCGGCGAAATTACAGAAGTTACACCATTACTAGTAGTGGCTGTCTGGTTAACCGGTTGTAGTTCCTCTTCAAATGGTTCTGGCGGATACTGCTCCCCCTGGGGAACTGGATACTGCAGTTGCTGCGCTACTGTTTGGGCCTGTACAACAGTTTCTTCTTTAAATGAATCTTCCGTTTTTAGTAGTGCTCCTTTCGAAGAAGCCGCTGTTTTCACAAGATCAATGGTAACTTGCTCTCGTCTAGTGTGGGATCCTGCAAATAGAGTGGTAAACAGCTGGTACAGAAAAACTACAGACAATAAAGTCAAAATCGTTCCTTTTAGCCGATAGTTGCAACTGCCCATTTTTGACCCATAAGGCGAGGCGCGTTAGCTTAAGTAATAATAAAAAAATAACACAGAACGAGACTAAAACCACCCACGCCTTTCCATACTTCAAGTAAAAATGGCTGACTGGATAGTCTCTTCATTGTTTGTAATCGGGGCTTCATTACCAATTTTTGTAAGTTCTTCAAAAGATTTCGGATAATTATCTAACATGTTGTTCGTATAATTTTTAGATTTGCTACCTGTTTTTGTTAATCACGACGAAGCGAATACCTAATCTGAAACGCTCTGAGGGAGAAAAAACTTTTTTTGATCCAGTAAGCAAATCTTATCAGCGTTTTCCGTCGCTTCAAGATGATCCGAGCATCTATCTTTCTCTTATTGTACCTGCATACAAAGAAGAAAACAGATGTAAGAAATGTAATGAAATGATTAGAATATTATATAAATGTGGGGTAATTCGGGATATAATTTAAATTGCCAACTTTATACATGTAACTCCTACAGAAAACTTCATATCATTGTGAAATTTTCCCTCACTGGGATATGCAACCCTTTTGTGCATAACCCTGCTCAAGATGTTCCCTAAAGTTAGTCTTGCATACCCGGACCGCTTTCTGGGAGAAAGTGCCTGGTATAATGAGTGGGAGAATAAAGATTTGCAATTGAAGTCATACTTCCGCTACAATTCCTCCAAGAAAAGTTCAATAAAGATTTTTGGATGATAATTCATTAAATTAAAGAAATGTGAATACATTTTCCTATTGACAAAATGGATGTCCCAAATTTCCCATATTACCCTATTTAGTGTGACTATATCAGTAGACTGATGCCAGCCAGAGAGATTGACCAAATAACATGTGTTTAGCTGTTATACATAGCTTTATATTTCTGCATAAGATCTGTATACCATGTCATAGCTATATAGAGAGTGGATTAATATGTATATGTACGTACCTTTACATCAATCCTTAGTGTCAGTGATGATGGATGAGACAATGGCTTACTTTGAAGAGAGACAGGTAGTACATAGTGATGTCAATCAGTGTTTGCTATGTCTGTATGTATACTATATTTGATTGTTACAACAGAGCTACTGTTGAATACCCTTGTCTGCCTACTTTATGGTATAGTCTCTTTAACAAGCTTATATGATCTTATTAGATGAAAGACAAAAGATTCACTTATGAAGTGATTATTGTTGATGATGGAAGTCCAGATGCTACATCCCAGGTTAATATTATAGTTTTCTATTAGTTAATTATGTGTGTAGAACTAAATGTAGGCTGCTATACGTGTTAGTATGCTGAAAATATGAACAATTAGTGGATTTTTTCTGCCAAACAAGCCAATTGACCAAAGTCTTGTCTTCCATTGAAGTCCTCTTAAAATGGCAATCATTAATTACCTCCTTAAAATCCAAGATGGGAAACGTGGCATAATAATTCCAGTACTAATTCATGTTTTCATCATACCCTTTGCACATGCTCCCTTGTCATGTTAGTATGTATAGTGAACTCACACAGGGTGTTATTAGAAATATGAACGTACAGTTACATGTCGATGCTGTCAGTATAAGCATATGTTATGTATTGTGTATAGGTGGCCCTTAAGTATGTTGAAAAGTACAGTAGCAATAAAGTGCGTCTCTTGAAATTTGACCGAAATCGTGGCAAAGGTGGAGCAGTTAGATTTGTAAGTTAGTTCACAATCAGTACATAGCTTGGTTGCATAGCTGCAAGATTGTTCAATTTCAAAGGCAGAGACTAGAACATTTATAAATAACACTATATGTCGTTCTTGTAATGGATAGTACAAAACATAAATTGAATGTATACTCTAATTCTATATCAGGCGTGACAATACATCTTAGAGTTCTTCCTTTGTCTTGCTTCCCAGAGCATGAACAGCTTTCTCCTTCAAAAACTTTACAAAAGCTTTAACTTCTCTCTCTCCACTGTATTTTTCTGGCTTAGCATCACTTCCTGCGGGAACAAAGAAAACTGTTGGAAAGCCATCATACGCCATTGTGGGGGGCAAGTCGTTTGCAGTCCCATCAATTTTGGCTATAACCAGATTTTCATTATCCTTAAATTTCTCTGCTAATTTCTTATATTTAGGTTCAAGGGCTTTGCAGTGTCCACACCATGGAGCATAAATTTCCAAAAGGACATCCTTATTTCTATCAAAGACAATCTCCTGCAGGGTTTTACCCACTACAACTGTCACAGGGCCTTTTTGTTTATTGGGTGGCTTTTGTGATTTCAGATATGGTTTTAAGTTTCCATCCAAGTAGTCATCTAAAAATGTCGCCAAACTGTCCACAGTGACCTCCTCAAATAAAGGATACCGTATTCTTGGTCCTTCCCACAATGCAGCTGCTATGTCTTCCGCCCACTCTCCTAATCCTATCTGCTGCAGCTCATGTTGAAATTCTTCATCATCACTAATAGCAAAATAAATGCCTTCTTTCTTATATGTACTAGCAGTTGGCAAAAACCTTTGCATCCAGTAATTGAAACCTAAAAATGAAATTGTTGATGGAATTGATTAAGTACAATCATGCAGTTTTTGAATCAGGAATCCACGCTTAACTCACTAATTCATCTTTCAATATTTAGAGTATCTACAGATAGTGTTTCATTAAATTTCACTAATTTACAATCTAAAGGACTACATTTATGTGTTTAAAGTGAAACCTCAGAAGGCTGTAATGTGAGTACCATAAAATATCTGAAAGGTAAGGGCATTCCCCAGTCTTTATATGTATTCCAAAATGTTAACAATTATTTCTTTCTACAGTGATAATTGTCAATTAATGATGTGCTAACTGTATAGTCACTCTAATGACTAGCCATGCATCTATAGAATTAAGGATAACCAGTCTAGGTCACTCAAATACATAAAAGCATTTAGCTTCCGTACTTGCCCCCCATGTTACTTGGAAACTCAGCCCCCCTCCCCCCTTGAAGAATTTTTTAAATAAAGCACTGGTCAACAATTCTTTAACACTAGTAGACACTAGCTTTCGTTTAGGCAAATTTACTTATCTAAAATATGCAGACATACACATCTACTCCTGTTTACTTTCATTAGTGGTTAATTAAAAAGGTTGAAAATGTATGTATATAAGTACTTTGTATAGTAGCTTTCCTAGATTTATACCACTAAGGGAAAACCTATTATAGCTTTGGATGTATGTTGTACCTTCTGGATCATTGTTTACAGACATGTATAGCACTAGTATTGGGTAACGATCCATGTATAGAAATTTCCCATTTTTCACATTTCTTTGTCCAAGTAATGGTGCTGCACTGCGTTTGATCCAGTCAATGAGGTCAACTCCTGCCTTGACGGACTCTGATAGAATAAAGTGGGGTCAATTAATTTTCCATATATTTGCATTTTTTAAAATTGTACCATTTTCTAAAGTAAGTATTAACTGGACAAAGTATGGCCTATAACTTTGTCTATTGGGCATACTCATTAACACATAGCAAGTAGGTATGTATAATTGTGTTCATAAAAATATGGCTTGACCCTACCTACCTTCTAAAACTCTAATCTGGTTTTCAAACTTTGATTTGTATTTTGGAGAAAGAGCGGTAACTACATTAGGTAAGCTAATTCCAAAGCTATTGGCTGCCTCAGGATCCCGTATGTAAGAAAATTTGATAACATCATCCCTTAGTTCATCAGCAGCGGAAATAAATATTTGGAACAAATCTGAAGTGTTATCATTTTCCTCAAAGAACCCGACAACGGTGCTTTCTTCTGATTTCATGAAATTTTTAACTTGTTTCAAATTGTGTAGCTCCTTGGCAGCTGGTGAGGCCTGCTCCCTCATGTACTTTACCATACCTAGCCGAAACACAAACATCAGTTCATTACACAGGATGGTAAAATAAAAATACAGTTCCTATTAAAATAGGTAAGTGTTAGCAATATGGAAGTTCATTGACATGATTCTAACAATTAGTAAAGCACTTTATTGAGCTTGTCAATATAGTTTCTGGGTAAACTATAAGCATACATGATAATTATTAGACATATCACTTTACTTGTACACAGATAGAAATAATCTGGTAAGCTATACCTTCCTTATAGTTTGAACATTTAGTATAATAAGTATTTAAGTATATTATATTAAGTATTTCTACCTTGTGCTTCTCGTGGGCCTTTGTATTCAAACTTTACTCCTCTCCTGAATACAAAGAGAGTTGGGTACCCCTTAACTTGATACTCTTGTGCTAAAGCACTCTCTTCTGTGGCATCAACTTTGGCCAGGGGAATGTTATCCAACTTCAGTTCAGTGGCAGCCATGGCATACTCTGGAGCCAACTTCTTGCAGTGACCACACCTGGAAGATGAATCATAGCCAAATGAAAAAAGGAAAAAAATCAAACATTTTTATCATGTTAAATGTACATTTACAGTATAGTGCTTTCAGAGATCCCAGATGACCAAAATAGAGACTCCCAGAGCCACAAAGGAGAGTGGAATCCCGTATACAGCTGTGACTCAGTGCAAGAGAAGGAAATGAACTGACCCTGATCTGTGGTCAATGTGCAAGTCTAGGAATGGTGCTTAGATAATTTGTACAAACATATACCTTCAATGGCACAGTAAGGCGTGTAATGCTTTAATCTGCAGTATAACTAAAATCTGTTCAGGTTGATATATCGCATTGGAAGGCTACAGCAGTATCTCACCAAGGAGCGTAGAACTCGACCAAAATTAGGTTTTCCTTATTGACTACTTCGTTAAAATTCGCTTCAGTCAAAACAAGCACATCATTATCTTCGAATTCTTCTTGTTCCTCTTCGCCTACTTTCCCATTTGCATAAGAAAACAATAGCAAAGATCCCAGAACGAGAGCTAACAGATCGGGCCTATAAGCAGCCATTTTCCCAGACTAATAAAATGGCTGACTGACAATTAGAAAGTAAATACATTTAATTATTAATTAAAATATATATATATAGCAGAAATACACTGTATAACCATTTAATTATGTGCTATAGGGAATGTTGAGTGCTCGCGGTGAACGCCTTCTTTTTGCTGATGCTGACGGGGCAACAGATATTAAAGATTTAGACAAAGTGGAGAAAGAGATGGATAAAATGGCAACTGATTGGGTCAGTAACCCTTAATACAGTGTTATGTACAATATTATATGGTTAGAACTGACCTGCTCTAGTCCAAATATTTTTAGAAGACGACTCCAGAAAGTGTGTAGAGGGCTACTACCCTACCTGCCTGCCTACCTGCCTACCTACCCACCTACCTAAGTGTGGCTTCCTCTGGGCCTAGTTACCCAGTATGTGTATTCATTAGTTGTTCTTTAGGAAGTGTGTACAGGGCTGGCTTCCTCTGGGCAGTGTGTGTATCCATTAGTTGGGATTTCTGTTAGGTATATGACCATTTGGTAACAGGTGAATGTGTATGTGGAGAATGTAAACAGTATCCATTAAAGGATGCTTCTGTATAACTTGTTAAATAATGTCACAAAGGAGACCTGATATTTGTTTCTTTGTTTAGACTGTTCCAGCTATAGCCATTGGGTCTAGGGCTCATTTGCAAGAGGAAGCTGTTGTACAAGTATGGTAATCTTTCTAATCCTTAAATATTCTCTTTGTCATTAGACATATCATTATACACTTTTCAAAGTCATGATGGTGTTAATGAGATTTGACTCAGTTTTTATATGTAGTGTATTCACACTACAGTGTATTGCTATAATAAGTTTCACATTAGTTTTGCTTTGCTGTGAAGCAATGTGAATGGTAATTGAATTGACTCTTCATAGGAGCTCTATAGACACTTGTTATTCAGCCAAAATGGTGTTTTCTGTGTAGTTGATAACTGTGTATAATGTGTATTATGTTGTGCGTTTTTCATAACATACACTATGTATATATGGTTGACATTAGTATGAGGTTAAGGGAAAAATATTTAAAGTAGGCTGTTTTCTAAACTTAGCGGATATGTATGAAACTTTGGACGAGGATACAGTTTCATACCATTATACCCTTTTTGTCCACTGGCACATCTAGTCCATTTGAAATTTATATATAAAAAAACAAAGACTCCCAGGATCACTGATATAGGGTGGAACTCCTGGAAACAGCCCCATAGATAACGGGTGGGGCGGGTCATGTGAACCTTTGATGTCATTGAGGTATCATAGGATGCCGAAATAGTTATGCCTTGGGTGATACATTGCATAATACATTTGAATGCCTCCACCCATTTCTCTTTATAGAGATCTGTTTTTCGCAATGTGCTGATGCATGTATTTCACTTTGGTGTCTATGTGCTCTTTACTGGTGACATTAAAGATACACAGGTATGTGTGACTTTAATTACAGCAACTAACACTGTTGATTGTGTTGTTATATTTGTCAAAAATCATCTAACTTGAACTGTAGCAACACTATTAGTACTAGAGACTTCCCTCCATAGAGTATGAAGTTCAGACACTGAAGCCCTGTAGTTATCACTCTAGTATTGAATATTATGCATCCTTTCAGTTACTATAAGTCAAAGATAGCTGTGTCTTCTGATGTCATGCGTTAGCAACAAAAGGTATGGTGTTGACATTCCTTTATTGCTCACAGCCACAGAATCTCAAGTATTGTCTCTAATTAACTGTTACTACAATTCTTTAGCCTCGCTACTGAGTTGTTCAGTTGTTTGGATGTAACTATGAAATGTCAGATAAGGATTTAACTAGCAGGTGTGTGTGTCTTTCTCAATGCAGTGTGGATTCAAACTGTTCACTAGAGCAGCTGCCAGACCCCTATTCAAATCTCTTCATGTTGAGAGATGGTCAGTTTATTTCTGGTAACACTGTCCATTTCAGTATACAGTTCATTACTTTAATTGTGTTGCATCACACAAAAATGGCTGGATATCAATAAGTTAGGTTAGGTTATTAGGTTATTTTAATTTAAACAGGAATAATAAGTAGTGGGACAACTAGTGGATATTAGATGAAGCATGTATGCTGTTCTTGAGGTATGGATATTGTAGTTATCTTGGGTCTGTGCTTGCTTGTGTAGGGCTTTTGATGTGGAACTGATATACATCGCCCAGTGCTTGAAAATGCCCATTGTGGAGGTAGCTGTAAACTGGAAGGAAATTGATGGGTCAAAGATTGTTCCCCTTTGGAGTGGGCTCCAAATGGGAAAGGATCTTCTCTTAGTACGTCTCAGGTATATGTTCAGAATCTGGACTATGTCTTCAATGACAAAGAAAGATGAATAATGAAAACTAATTTATAAGGGACTACCATAGCATTTAATAATATTCATCATTATGACGTTACAAGTTACGCCTTGCGGTTAAAATTAACCAATCAGATTTGATACTGGTATGACGAACTTTCTCCTCGCTAGGTAGCGGCGTCCATTTCTGTTCTCAGTTAAGAATACTTGATGAGTTCAATTTAGTTGGAGAAGGTGGTGTCCGCATATATGTTACCAGCAGCTTTAGGATACAATATGAGACAGACGTATCCGCTATTTCCCTATGTCGTTAGTTCGTCATCTACCGCATATGCAGACAACCTGGACACCTTAGAAAATGGTGAGTAGAGGATCCATTTTATGAAAGAAGTGATTTCTTTATTCAAGAATTTGGCTTTGTTAAAATGCGTAGTAACTTTAGGAGAGTTGGCCCATAGAGAATATCAGCAAGGAAACTACGATCGCGCCGAGCACTTGAGTACAGAGCTGTGGAAACGAGAACCAGACAATATCGGCTGTCTTTTACTTCTCTCATCGATACACTTTCAGTGTAAAAGATTAGACAAGTACGTCGTCATTCTCATTTCACAGAGAGACTGTGGAACCGATTTTGATGCCTAGTGCGTTCCTATAAAGTCGCTCTCTCCTTTCTCTAGATCGGCACAATTCAGTACACTCGCAATAAAGAAAAATCCAACTTTAGCCGAAGCTTATTCAAACTTGGGGAACGTGTATAAGGAGAAAGGTCAACTTGCCTTAGCTTTGGAAAATTACCGTCACGCTGTTCAGTTAAAGGCAGATTTTGTTGATGGTTACATCAATTTGGCGGCCGCTCTAGTCCAAGCCGGGGAGTTGGAACAGGCAATAACGGCGTACCGCACTGCGCTGCACTACAATCCTGTGAGTGATTTGTAATTAGATGAGGTTGTGGTTTGATGTACATCAAGGACAATGCATCTTAGCACTGTTTGTTGGACAGTGCTTACCTGAATCCACAAGTGACGTTTATCTGCATAATGATAACAGATGCAGATAATTATGGTTTCATATATAAAGGATTATATACACATGATCATGATTTTATTAATAAATTTGAACTAGACTATTATAGTCTGTGTTCAAGTTATCACACCAACCTCCTTGTATCAGGCAAGGTCATTTGGTGCATCAAGCTAGAGGGTATGTATAGGGTGAGATAATTCTCCCATGAATCTCATTAGAGCGTGTGATGTCTTGATTTATAGTATTCATAGATTTCAGCCAATGAATATCTATTCTTTCACCTCCCCAGGACCTCTATGGAGTTAGAAGTGACTTGGGCAACCTCTACAAGGCACTAGGTAGACTAGATGAAGCCAAGGTATGTCCCAACCTTTAGTCAAATGGAGCCAGGGGGGAGGGGTGGGGCAACCTGTAAAAGTAATGGCTTCCCAGGAACCCCAATTTTGTGGTATGCCTTTAATTGACCTGTGGGGGGGTGGGGTGGGGTAGCCATGTACATGCATAACTAGGGTATTGATCCCTAGGAATGCTATTCCTTGACCTAACCTTTAGTCAAATGGCCTGTCCAGGGAGTGACCTGTGGTTGTTTGTTTGTGTGTGCTCAAATTACAATTTTTGACTAACTCTCCCTTCTCTTTTGACCTCTCCCTCCGTGTTCTGTGTTGTCAATGTGTGTAGTGTACTTGTGTGTCAGTACATGTGAAGTGTAGATTTAGAGCCGGGTAATAGACGTCACAACAGAGGTATGGCCGACCTGTTCATGGAGCAGAGGTACAGAAAACGAGAGGTCTGTACTGAGTGATGGTTTCTACATTTGATATTCATTAACACAAACACTTTGTTGTGACTACAATCAACCCTGGACTTGTGTCATAGCTGGTTTCTTTGCCTTCATCTATAAAATGATTTTAAAAGTGTCTGGAAGTCTAATGAAAAGATCCTGCCACCATAGCTTGGTTCATTGTGAATGGCTGCCACATTAGTGACCAGAAGCCTGGCCTTTGTGTGTTTGTGATGTGTTTCAGGTACCCTAGGAACCCAGGGAATTTGGCTGAGAGTCTCCCCAAGTAGTTTCCTCCCAATTAGATCTGACCCTAGTGACCTCTTAAGAAGTAGCTCCTCTGTCTGTTCTTCCCCGACTCTCAGCTGCTAAGGGGCTAGGCTTCATGTCCTTGTCATGTTTCTGTTCAGAAACAAGCCACTTTTGTGTGAGCCATTCCATTGTTCCTGTTATGTGTGTGCTGTAAAATGTGTTGCATCTTGACCCCAGCATTTGTTGGCCAAATGGGTGACATTGCCTCTGTGGATGATCACCAATTCGGCTGCATTTGCTGGTGTGTACTTGTCTGCTAATCTGACCTTCACTGGTCTTTGACACAAGCTAAAAATACCGGAATCTGAGTAACATTTTTGGTGTAAACAAGTGCGTTAGTCTAGCAATGTGTGCCAGAGTTCGTTGTTACTCTGATGGTATTTTCATTAACTTGGAGTCATTATCAGTCAAGGACACCAATCTAGACACAAGTTTGCGGTTCACAAGTCACTCACAACGGGTTTGTGTGTGTTGAAATGGGAATCAAAAGCCGTTCCTGAAACCGGAAATCATTTATCAAAGGATTTCTTTAGAGCAGTTTCCCAAAAGAGAGCTTGATCTACTGTACATAATGAACTGTATATTGCAATATTTCTCAGATGGACAGCCATCTCAACATTTCTGGTTTCAAAGGTCTGGCTTTTGATTTCATTACTCACACCCTAGTGCAGGTTAACTCGTTGACATGGCACTCTTTGGCCTCCACCCCAGACTTGCTACATGAAGGCCATTGAGGTGCAGCCTAGTTTTGCTGTGGCCTGGAGCAATCTTGGCTGTGTCTACAACAGCCTGGGAGAGATCTGGTTAGCAATACACCATTTTGAAAAGGTAAGATTGAGAAGCTTATATGCTACATGAGTTTTAATAAGTGTACTACGGGAAGTACTACTAGTATTCTACCTGTGCCAAGAGAACCCTTGGTTGTGTTACCATGGTTACCAACTTGATGATCAGTTGGTCATTAGTAAATCTAAGCCTTCATTCACGTCAACCAGACTCTTTCAGATGTACAGATACAGTACTGATGGAAAAGTCTTGACACCTAATGCTTAATATTATAAGTTCAACTTGAAAAGTTAAAATTTCCTTTAAACTCATTAAAATTTTAAAACATACATATATAGTTTCAATTTATAAATTGTTCAAAGCACATTTAAAATTTATTTTGCTCAAAGTAGATGAAAGATTGAATTTTGAATGTCGAAACTTATTTCATCTTTACCATTGTATGAAGAGGTTGCGCATCTATTTAGTCCGTTGGCTCAAGCACAAATCTATCAACATACCTACGTACTTACATATGAGCTAGAGTTCTGCTTTACATTGCTGTGATACACATTTCAAAGGCACCGATTGAATATAGTTAGTGTCTCCTTTCCTATGATTAACCTCAGACGTTTTGTCATGGTCTCAGCTTTCAAATAAGGCATGGCACAGCAATTCTTCCACGGCATTTTCCTGCCTCAAATTCCTCTCTACTACACTCTATTCTCATTGAGTGTACGTAGGAACTGAAGCTGAAGGACACTTCAGTTGTCCCTTGATACTGTATATTCTGTAAAAGGTGAATCTTGAAATTGATTTACTATTATGATCAACTGAAAGATGGCCAATTTCAAAGTACGTATCCTAACTGGTTTACTTCTAAAGAATAAGGATTTCTTCTAACTGCGTTGAACTTACTTCTATACCTACGTATCTATACTCAACAGTACCGTCCTGTGAGCCTATTTTGTTACGTATATCTGCTGCTATACTACGTATGTCCATCACATACGTATGTATGTATAATCTTACTTACTTTTATGTAAGTAACTATTCAACTGCATTGTAATTCTACATATTGTAATATGATGAACTTCAAAAATAACTATTGTGTATTTTAGGCTGTAAAGCTAGATTCCACATTTGTGGATGCCTATGTCAATCTTGGTAATGTATTGAAAGAAGCAAGAATATTTGAGAGGTACATACACACGAATACTGAATGTACGTACATACGTACACATGAATACTGAATGTCAGCTTGTTGATGTAAGTAGATGTGTAATGTAGATACATATACTGTATATGTAATATGGTAGGTGTATGTACTGAATGTCACATCTATGGGACTAATGTTTCATTTTACCCTATTAATGATCCTAGTCATTCAGAACAGTACATATATATGATATATGTGATATATCATGTATGATAGATCACACTTCCTCAGTTATACAATGCAACTTATAAATAAATTAGCCTTACAAGATTGGACCTTAAGACTAGACACTATAGACAAAAATAGTAGATCTGGGGGCAGGTTAGCTGACTACAGGCTCATTAAGAGAACGCCCTCAACTGATGACTATATAAGGACTGGTAATTTTGATAAAAGGAGAGTCCTGGCAGCCCTGAGGTGTGGGTGCCTCCCTCTCGAAATTGAGAAGGGCAGATTGAGACACCCTAAGGTTGATCTGGAGAGCAGGATTTGCCAGCTGTGTAACTGTGGTGCAATAGAGGACTCCACTCATTTTATTACAACCTGTCCAGCTTTCAATCATTATATTATTATTATGTATCTAGGTACCATCTTTTTGGGAATAATTTTTATGTCAACATGTTTGCATTTAATCAGATAAACATTAATGTTTTCACTTTAAGCTAAATACACTTTTGGGCTGTTTGACTTTAGGAAAAACTTGGCAATTTAAGTAATTAAATAATATATATAAGATAAATACATATAGAACTCTTTGCCTGAAATTATACTCTCTCCTGAGCATAGGAGGCAAAAATTTAAAAATGTATGTTACTACTTGTTTATTAATTCTGTTATCCAGGGCTGTGGTAGCATACTTGAGAGCCCTCACGATCAGCCCTAATCATGCCATAGTTCATGGAAACCTGGCCTGTGTGTATTATGAGCAAGGTCTAACAGAACTGGCTATTGACACTTACAGACGTGCCATTGAGCTCCAGCCAAACTTCCCTGATGCCTACTGCAACCTGGCCAATGCTCTGAAAGAGCAATCAAAGGTGGCAGAGGCAGAGGAGTGTTACTGCACTGCGTTGAAATTGTCACCCACTCATGCTGACTCCATGAATAATCTAGCAAATATTAAGAGGGAGCAGGGGAAGATTGAGGAAGCAATTGCCTTGTACAAGAAGGCTCTTGAGGTTAACACCTTAGTTCCTACATTGCAAGTGTCTTCTTGGCACTTATATGTGTATGGCTTGGGAATACGCACAACCAGATGTTATTTGTTGCGTGAATATAGCAAGTGACAACTTAATTTTTGTACATGCAGATTGTACCAGATTTTGCAGCTGCTCACTCAAACCTTGCCAGCATTTTACAGATGCAAGGGAAATTGCAAGAGGCCTTAACTCATTACAAAGAAGCAATCAGGTACGTATTAACTTGTGTCAGTATGTGTGAGAAGTGTTATTATGATCCTGCATCATTTAGAATTCAACCCGCCTTTGCTGACGCTTACAGTAATATGGGCAACACATTGAAAGAGATTGGTGATGTGCAAGGTGCTATTCAGTGCTATTCAAGAGCCATTCAAATAAACCCCGCCTTTGCTGATGCCCACTCTAATTTGGCTTCAGTGCACAAAGACTCGGGCAATATCCCCGAAGCTATATCATCATACAAGATGGCTCTAAAATTGAAACCAAACTTTCCAGATGCATACTGTAACCTTGCTCACTGTTTACAAGTGAGTCATGTTACACTATATGACTAGACCTTACGGTGTGGAATACCTACACACAAACAGACCCGCTGTACCAGTCTAAAGGGACCCCTAAAGTAAAACATGACTGAATGTACGTAGTTTCTCTTGCCTTTGGTTGTGCATGGTATGGGGGGGTAGGTGTGGATGTTCCTAAAATATCAGGTATATATTTTCAGGTTCATTAACAGCTAATTCTCAATTATTAACATATGTATGCATGTACTATAAATGTCTGTCATTACATATTTGTATGTATGGGTATGTGTGGAGAGAGGATATAGTCTTTATGAATGCAAATGCTGCTTATAGCATGTGTGCAAATGCATTTATCCCATCATTATAAGTACCTCATCACAGCTACGTATGTACATACGTATGTATTAGTTAAGGGACCAGATGTACATATTCTCATATTGCTTCTCGCTGTGTGTGTACATTTGTAGATTGTGTGTGATTGGAAGGACTATGATACGAGGATGCAGAAGATTGTGCTCATAGTTGCTGAACAGTTGACCAAGAACAGGCTGCCTTCAGTCCATCCGCACCACAGCATGCTATACCCGCTCAGCCATGAACTGCGGAAGGGAATAGCTGCAAGACATGCCCAACTCTGCATTGAAAAGGCTAGTCAAGTACACCAATCTCGTCATTTTTATTAGCTCTTAAATGTTGCACTCTTGCTTACAACAGATCCTTAAACTGTCAGTGTTAATCTTTCTACTCACGTTTGCTTGTGTATATGCATAGGTTGCTATGTTGAAGAAGGCCCCATACAGGTACCCCTCGGATCTCTCAGCCAGTAGCGGGAGGCTAAGAATTGGTTATGTCTCTTCCGATTTCTGCAACCACCCAACATCTCACCTGATGCAGAGTGTTCCAGGATTTCACAGCAGGAGCAATGTGGAAATATTCTGCTATTCTCTCACGCCTACTGATAATTCATCCTTCAGGAAGAAGATTGAGTCTGAGACAGAGCATTTTGTGGACCTTTCCAAGGTACGCTGAAACTCTGGTTGCAAACCTTGTGTCTACATGTGTTCTTCTTATGGCTTCATTTCTTTGATGTACTTACCACAAGCACTTGTTTACTGTGTATGCATCTGTTTACAGTTATGTAGCTAGCTTAGCACCTTTAATGCAATTATTGTGTGCATACATAGGTTATAGACAATTATGTAAGTACCTATGTTATGGTGTTAACATTAAGCCAAGCTTGCTCGATTTCACAGAGTACCTATTGGGAGTGCATATACGTACATATGTGCTAAGCTAATTGTGCTCTACATATTCATTTGGCTCAAATAGTGATTTTTATGATTAAACTAGTTCAAGAGCTCACTCGTGTTTGTAGGTGCCAGATAATGGACAAGCTGCAGATCGTATCAATGCTGACGGTATTCACATTTTGGTCAACATGAACGGCTACACCAAAGGAGCCAGAAATGAGCTTTTTGCACTGAAACCAGCTCCAGTACAGGTCATGTGGCTGGGCTATCCAGGGACAAGTGGCGCCTCCTACATGGATTACATCATCACAGACAAGGTGGTTTCCCCACTGGAGCTAGCAGACCAGTATTCAGAGAAGCTGGCCTACATGCCCAATTCATTCTTTGTGGGTGATCACAGATATATGTTTCCCCATCTGCTCAAATCTGGAGAAGGTACCTCAGATCTTAAGGCCATTACAGCCATTGATTGCCAAGCTGGGGTGATAAAGATTAAGGGACAGCTGCAACGACCCATGAATTCGTCACTAGTAAACCACATCAGAACACAGCAGGCTGCCCAACTCCAAGTAACTCAGGTAAGTCTCGTACATCTGATTAAGGATCCCCTGGGAACCTCCTAACATAATTATACACCCATGTGTACGTACATATGCTTTTATTTAATTTTGAGCATTGTTGGCTGTTTGTCTCCCCCTGCTGATGATGTGGTGATTCCTTCCTTTGCCTGCAGATGGGAATCCAGCAGCAGCTGTTACAACTCTCTCTTCAACAACAACAGCAACTTCTAACTCACCAACTTCTCTATCAGCAGCACTTGCAGCAAGTGCCATCTGTCCAGCTCCAGAAATCTAGTATACTGTCTTACCAACCCGTGGTGAGTCTCCCAAAGGTCCTCCCACCTAGCCAGCTCCCCCAGACCAATTCCAATAACAACAATAACAACAACCAAGACCAACAACTGCCACTTGTGTATGACTTGCCACTCACAACCAGGACCCAGTATGGCCTGCCAGAAAATGTCATTGTCTTCTGCAATTTCAACCAGCTCTACAAGATTGACCCAGCAACACTACACTCTTGGGCACAGATCCTCAAGCGAGTCCCAAGCTCTGTACTTTGGTTGCTCAGATTTCCGGCAGCAGGAGAGGCCAACGTTTGCCAGCTTGTGGTTGAGGAAGGATTGGAGCAGAACAGAGTCATATTCTCAGCAGTAGCCCCAAAAGAGGAGCACATCAGAAGAGGCAGGCTTGCAGACTTGTGTCTGGACACACCCCTCTGCAACGGCCACACAACTGGAATGGATGTCTTATGGGCAGGAACCCCGGTCCTTACTCTGCCCTTAGAAACACTGGCTTCTCGAGTTGCCTCCTCTCAAATTTCAGCTCTAGGCATACCAGAACTTGTTGCTAAAGACAGAGACGACTATGTTGAGAAAGCAGTCTTTTATGGAAACAATCCATTGGTGTAAGTCTTTCTCTACATGTGTGTGTGTGTATTTCTACTGGTTGTTTGAAAGTTGTAGACTTTGAACAATGCATAACTTGTCTCTCCAATTTATTATATATATTGCAAGTTCCTTTCTGCTTAACGGATAGCTAACCTAGGAAGCATTGGCAGCAATCGTTATGCTAAACTGATTTTTATGTAGATTGGAGAACTTGAAGCAGAAGGTACGAGAATTCAGAATTTCTTCTTCACTCTTTGATACCAAGTTGTACACTGAAAATTTAGAGAAAGTTTTTTATGCCATGTGGAGTCGGCACGCCAAGGGCCTACCTCCGGATCACCTAACTGACTATTAAACTCTCATCCATATAATATAAATCCATGTCCTCTGCACTGTTGTATTTTTTTCACCTTTACACGATAAACACATTCATTGTTTGTTTAAGTTGCGCAACTTTACGATCAGGAGGAATGATCGATGCAGGTTGACAGTGGTGCTCAATGTATGTCCATAGCCATTACCAGCTAACCCTGTAAGCCGAGGTGGAATGGCTGTATCTGGTCTTCTCGTGGACTCAGTTTCAAAGTCAGTACGAGAGCCAGATGTCTATATAATCTTTAATTTTTCATAACCACGGGCCCAGTAATGATATAGTTGAGAGACGTCGATCTCCATAGTGTTAAAAGTAAAAACAAAGACGAATCTATATAAATATCTATATAAATAATAAATTCAGTTAGTGGACTTCTGTAGATAGTCTGGCACTTTAGACGTGTGGATTTAAATGTCTGCAGTGAGAGCATGAGTCAAGACCCTGATACTGGAGGAGTATTCCATGTGGAGATAATGGAGGATCACAAAGATGAAGCTTTCCCTTACTGCATTCATTCACCGAAGGCTAAGGATGAAAATGCTGTTAAAAGCAAAAGAAGATCTTTCCTTGAGTACAAATTGGCTGGTAAAGTCTTCAGACGAAGTAGATCTGTTGACTCAGATAATCTCCAAGATTCTCACTCAGTGTACAAGAAAGCAAGTGAAGAAGAACACAAAGATCCTCACTCAGTGTACAAGAAAGCAAGTGAAGAAGAACACAAAGATTCCGTTCAGTCTGGCGAAGGGGCTCTAGGAGTAACATCCGTCTCTGCTCACAAGACTAGTGTGGTGTCTGAACTGCTGCGAGTGTCAGGTAGATCTACACACTACAGATGGAGGGATTACTCTACTCTGTGTTATGGTGTAATGTACCTAACACGGGATGTACCCGAAGAATCCAACAATCAGGTAGGAACAAATTTGTGGGTTTCAATTATGATTTTCTTTTCCCTCTTTTTTTCTGCTATTGTAATAACAGTATAGTGATATTTTACATGTCCATTCATCTTACTGAGTATTCCATTGCAAATATTTTATGTACATATATGTGTGTATTAGTTAATGTAATGATCCTGTAACAGACCACCTATAATGTACTGTGGCGTTTTGTCTATATACAGGATATACTGTTCCATTTCCCAAAGGATAATAATGATCTGAATAGCATATTACTGCAATTGAGGGGTGTGTTTGTAACATTAACAGATGTCATGAAAGACATTGTACGGTCCAACTCTTCTATGTAAGTAGGTACAATGAATATGCCGTCTTGGGTTCGGTAACCATATAAGGCCATCAGTAGGAAACAAATATTTTATGTAGAACGACTATTTCAGTTGAAGGTAATTTGATTAATGTTGGCTGTCTGCAGTTTGGTCAAGAAGTCTTCACCCTGACGTTACCAGTTGCCAAGATACCACTGGATCACTTTAAACAAGTTTTAAGTGAAGTCAACGAGTTGCTATGTTTCTTATATGGATCACTTCAAAAGTATGAGCTGAATGACATCTTATCCGAATCCTAATTGATTATCTTATAATATTTGCTATACATACGTACATATACCCTGGAGACCATTTATATTTCCTAGAGCATTCACTTCAGAGAAGAACCATTCCTACTTGAATGAACTCTTTTCTGTGACCTTTGAGAGGTTGTTAGGCTCTTCATTGGATGGAGTTGGTATAAGCCAATCAGATTTGGAGACAGTTACGCCCACATGTCCACTCCCAACAAATTTCAAAGTACAAAAACAAGCAATTGAACTCAAAATTTGTTCAAGTATAGATTTTGTACCCAAGAATATGGAAGGACTCTCTAATTAGAAAGGATGGCACTAGGTTCAAATATGTAATATAATGTTGTTGCTTGTGTATGTAAAGGTATCAATTATATGTTGCATTACTCAAATTTTATTTGCATATTTTATATGTATACGTAGTACGTATATGTGTATATACAGGTCAGCATGAGCTCCTTGCTGAAGAATGCACTACATCTTTCAACTCAGAAATTGGAAGAAGATACACACATACAAAGTTCTGCTCTCTTTTATAAGGTCTGGTTTTATCCCACAGAACAGTCAAACCCACACTGCATATAATTACTACTGATGCAGTATGTATACTCAAACATATACCTACATAAATATATGTTTTCTCCCATTCTTAGGGATATCATATTAGTAGTTATGGCTTGGAGTCAGAGGATCTGTCTGGGGTGACATTAGTGTTAAAAGCATTTTGTCTTTTAATTCTAACTAAACTTGAGAAAATCAGTAAAATTTTGATTTGGAGAGAAGTGAGTACATTGCTGTAGTACTGTATATTATTATCTGTATACAAGTAGAAATGGAGGTAAGAATAAGGTCTGGTAAGGTGAGACTACATCCATTTCAGCTGATCAGTGGTGTCCACTGCATTACAGTCAGTGTTCCCATGTCTCAAACATTATTCACTTTCATTGTTTGCTTTTCCCAGAAAGAGCATGACCAGGTCAGCCTAGTTACTACCTACCACATACATCATGTGACCTGGACTTCCTAATATGCATATTATTAAGTACAGTTGGGATTTTTGTATTTCTTAATGAATATTTTTGTGGGTCAAGGAGTGCAATGAGCTCCAGACTTGCCTAAGACACTTATTATATATCTTATAGAAACATTTCTACTGTTAAGGTGACAAGCTTGATATCATAGTATGTAGGTATACAGCTTCTTCTAATTTCAATAATATCTGATTATGAACTGTTAATAAACGCATTTGTGTAGATTTATTCTACTCAGAGGAAGACTATTCTTGAAGAGGTCACTGCAAGAAGATATCTCCTTTTTGTGGGATTGCATAGTACCATTCTTTGCATGATAATTGTGGTAAATGGAAATTCATCATACAAGCCTGCATCTCCACCTTCAAGCATTATAAAGGTTGCACAATCTCTCTTGTCAAAGCTTAGCTCTTCAGGGACCTTTGAACAGTGTTTTGAAAGGTGATTATTTTTAGATGAAGGATTGGCATCTATTCACATCTTCTGGGTTTGTATATTCAGTGAAATAGTCTTGTTTATCATGCATTTTTGTAATTTCACAGTTTTTGTGGCTAAATTGGTTTACTTAGCTATAAAATGAATATCTACCCCACATCTAGGGGGCTAGTCTTAGTGGGAGTCACTATACCAATATGTTAATTGATTTGTTTCATATTTGTGACTGTATTTCACTGAGTCAGCCTAAACTCTTAAAATATCATTCAGTCCCCAGTCTTCATTTTTGAAATTCTTCCTCTGATATTTTCCTCTATTTAGTGTTTCAGAATGTGTGCCACTTACTGCAGTTTTTGACAGCTTTATGAAGACATTTAGGTCACCTAGCAAGCCTTATTCTTCTCACAAAACTAATAAAGGTTACAAAATTAAGCATTCATCTGCTGAGATTCCTCAATCAGTTGAATTCAATCAATTGGTGAAGCCACATAGTCAGGTCTTACAAAATGTACAGAGAAAATACAAGTCAGTGACTCTTGCTTATTCACTAGCCTAGCACAAGCTTGTACTTGCTAGGAAATGTTATTTTGGTATGATATTCATTTGTGTAATAGTGTGAATATAATGTTTGGAATAGATGTGTGATAATCACTGATGCATAACACATGCATAACCCATTTTGAACTGTATGTAGGAATTACCTATTGCATTACGTAAGCATAAACAAAATGGATGGTGTGGTAGTTAGTCCCCTGGAACCTGGTGGTCACAGCCCCTGGTCCCACATGGCATATCACTCTGCCATGCTAAGGAACTTCTCACATATCTGCTTTAGAATTAGGGATGTCTTGAACAATGAAGACAATGAGGTAAGAATTTTAGACAAAATATATATGCAGAACCTACAGTACAGTTACTATTAGCATGATTGTTGTATTGTATTGTGTGTAAATTAGTTATCTGCTAATGAATACGGCATCTTGTACGAGTGCCAAGCTCAAGAGATCTCTGACAAGGGCAAAAAGTCTCATTTAAAAGGCTATTACTGGGTTATAGGGTTAGTTGTGCAATTGGTTATATGATCTGTGTATATGCTATATATACACATGCATGTTTCTTATATATGTTTGTGTTGCATGTTCAGTCGCAAGGTTATGTCAGAAGATGGGAGGATTCACGAGGTGTATGTCTGCTACACTGACTCAACATTGCCAAATATTGTGGACATAGCATTTCAACTCAGTAAACTAGCCTTCACTTAGTTACTCATGATGGATACATTATTATGTATTTATTATACTCTGACAGTATATTTTGTAAATATATGTATTTATTATATACTATGTCAGTATATTTTGTAAATATATGTATATATAGTCACTGTAACTCATTACCCCAGACTAGCCAAGTAAGGGTCAACAGTAATTGCCTCACAGTCGTCCAAAATGAAAAGAAATCAACAAAGAAACATAGACAATATACAAAAAATATAAATAATAATGGACATATGCACAGCCCATGAGTGATTTGTTGAATAAAAAGTTGAGTCTTGTAGCAGTTGTACTGTTAGTTGGTGAGAGGCAGAAAATTGGCAGCGGAAGGAGAGACCGCTTCAAGAGTCAACTTGATTGGTGACGTGA
Source organism: Chondrosia reniformis (assembly GCA_947172415.1). NCBI lineage: Eukaryota > Metazoa > Porifera > Demospongiae > Chondrillida > Chondrillidae > Chondrosia > Chondrosia reniformis. Next base: position 6,606,679 of record OX359196.1, read on the forward strand.
AATCCACTCCACTGCTAATGCTGCAGTTTCTTCTCAGTCCCCTCGGTTTGGAGGGAAGTGAAGGGGTGTCACTAATTGGTGATCTATTAGCAGGCGAAGGTCCAAGACTAGCTGACAACTGTGGGGAAGCTGGTACAAATATGTAGCTCTTTGAAACTGAACAACCTGGGGTCTTTGGTGACTTCTCTGAATATTCTCCAATGACTAGAATCTCATACTGCAGCTCCTCTGTTTCTACCACTTGAACATGAATGTCTTTCAGAAGATCAAATTCAAGCCCTTCGGCTGCAGCAAATTTCATTCCTTTCTGTTCTCTTCCATCTGTTCTTTTCCTAATGTGTTCGAACACCATCAGGTGACCACCATTTGTACCCATAAAGAGATATGGATGAGCATAGGCCATTACAGCAACATTCGTTTCAGGAATGCATTCTTTTGGCAAAGATAAAGAACTACAGTGGATAAGAAGGAGTATATATCTACTATAAGGCTCACTTGATACACTTTATGGTGTCTGTATACATGAAACTAATTAATAAATTAATAATAAGATGCATGTATATACATCTGAAATAAAAGTAAGTGTTATTTGAAAAACATAACCCTGTATACATGGAACTAGCCACATTGAATGTTGTTATATTTAACCACAGAATCTAATCTAGAAAACACCCACAAGTATTATACAGGGAAACCTGATGATGTTGCAAACAAACATATTTTCTCCAGACAACTAGCTCTTGGCAATCAATTACATTAAAACATTTACTACAGCACAGCACTATAATGTATATATCAGCCCTCCAATGTTATGATAGCAGGCATAAATGTCTGTTAATTGGTACTTTTCAGTTGCTGATAAAGTTACAAATAAAGAGGAAGTTATAATTATAATTATAAATGCTAACAGCATAGGGTATATACAACATCATGTACAGTATATATATATAGTAAACCATGTGTACATTAAGTAGCTATATAGTGAGATAGTAATATTGCCTCACTGTCTACATATGTATGGGTACCCACATCTGAAAGGTTAAGCTGTAATGTAATGTTGTTTGGAAACACAAAAATGCAAATAAAAATGACAACGAAACGATAACGAAAAGGGATGAAAATGTCCTACTTACCAGCTTTTGACATTCGCCTCTAGATCAAAAGTGTCTTTATTCCAAAGGTTAACAACTGATGAAGTTGACAACATACACCATACCCCTACTTCAGAATCTTGCAACAATCCTTTGACATCACAGGAGGGCTGTTGGCCTTCAAGAGGGGGAATGATCATCTCATTAATCCTTTTCCATGTATCAGGATTTAAGACGACAATCCTGTCTCCACAAATACACCAAAATAGTTCATCCTTCTGGTTACTCACACAAGCTATTGCAGAAACAGCATACTGGCTGGGCAAAAGCCTGGCATTTGGCTGATGTAGGCGAATAACATGCTTCTTCGCCGAGAGTGGCTTAGCGAGACCACCTGAAGAATTGGCTGGTCCTGTAAGGACAACGAGGTAGCCGTGCGGAGTGCCGACGACTATATCTACTTCCTCTCTTGATTCGCTCTCTCTGTGGACAAGTCTGCTTGAAATACAGACGGCTCTTTCTCGTAGATCAATGTACTGGTGATTTAGTAAGTCGTTAGATGATATCTGGTAGTCGAATATGTGAAGCGTCCCTTGATCCGCTCCAAACCAGAGCTGAGAATCACCTACAGTGTGATGTGAAATAATGCTACTGGTGGCAAAAGCGTAAGGATCTGCCGTTAAACTACAGGCTCCAGTGGCCGACACAGGGATCCGTTCAACATCTCCAGAGTTAGGAGAATACAGTCCAATGGCAAACCCAGGTCCTCCTACGGCTAGTACCTTTCCAAGAGACGAAACCGGATCATCACTAACACTGGATTGACTCATCGCGTCCAATTCATCGCAAATCAGGGAGTCACTAGACTGTCCCAAGGTCTTTTGTGGTTCTTGTCTTAAGCAAGGCTTAGGCTTTTCTTTAATTCTGGATACCTCTGCTGATTCCGGAGACGTTACACCACTATCTTGTCCGTTTCGATTGAAGTTGGAGAACGGAATAATACCATTCACATGCATACCGTTTACAGCTTTAATTCCAAAAGACCAATCAGGTTCTTGAAGAGTCATATTTTTGACTTGATTATACGCAGTTTGGAATTGCTAATCATATATACTGTGAAGACCTCTTAAATGTACGGCTATGGGTAGAGCCGGTCACGAGTTGCCACACCTATCGTATACCCCAAAACTGCGTAGGCAGCGGAAGTCTGGACCCGAGCGTGTGTTCACAATTCTATTGTCGGAACTGAAGCAAATGGCCGACCCTGTATCTGTATCTACTGGTCGACCAATTAATACACTTAGGATCACATGATAAGAAGTGTTCTTTTCTTCACAGTCTTGTGTGTAGCGAGAAACCGATGGATATTGCAGTCGTCGGCGATAAAGCCGTCGGAAAGTCGACGTTAGTGACTTCTATAACAGCCAGCGAAACTCATACAGTAAGGTTGATCTCGCAAAATTGTTTCGAAGTGGACCTTTTTAATGAAACACTATCTATTGAGATTCTCGAAGGATCAGACCCTGATCCACTTTCGCGTGGGAGGAAACTCAAAATATTGCTCATTTTATTTGATCTAACGGTACAGGTAAGTCGCATGTTCGCTTAATTTATGACTTCTATGCCAATCTAGCTGGATAATTCGTCAGTTTTCACTGAAACCCAGAAATGCTAATAAATGACGGAGTGAAAGAATAAACAATCGTTTATATCTTTCATCATCACATTCAATCTTTAATGCCTATCGAATATCGAATATAAGGACCCACCCTCAGCAACAACTTTTATGCAAGTTTAAACCAATTTTTTCAATTTCAATTGAAATTAACAGAAAAGTATCGGCACAGTGATTATTATTTTTGAAAATAAATAATAAAACTTTCATTTTTTATAGCTACTGTTAATTTATGTTGTTAAAATATTCCCTTTGTTACATGTGGCAGGAGACATTTGAAAGTGCAAAACAACTCCTGGAAAAGATCTACTTAAAATTTCCCATGTCTGCAATATATGTCCTTGGTACCCATAGTGATGAGAAGGATAGGCGGGCACTTGGGAATATGCAGGAAGTACAAAAGGTGGGTAGTATAGAAGAAAATACGTAATACTGGGTGGGAGGGAGATGGGTGTGTCAAGTGAAAAGAGTAAGTATCAATCACTTCCTCGATTCCATCATATATCTCTCTCTCTCCCTCTCTCTCTTTAGGCCTTGTCTTTGGCCCTTCAAGGTGTATCAGTCAATTATTATGAATTGAACTGTACCAATCCTTATGAAGCCCAGCCAGTGATTTGGGAAATAATTGCCATTCCTTTTATTAATGAGAAGATGGTAAGTGTATGATATGTCACTAATAAATATTGTAGGGAGCTGGTGGGTGAATGTACTGATGTGTTGTAATCCTTTTCAACATATAGTTTGTATCTTCTCCCAAAGAAGCTGAAGCATTTGCTATAAATGTGAGTAATTTCTGTAAAATATTTTTTCCACAATGAAGTCTTAATATATATACTAACATATTATAATACATGGGCTTCCTTGTCCTGACAGTTAAGAAATATTTTTTCTATGAAAGTTGTTGTTTAATTAGATTACACCTGTAGAAATTATACTGTTTGATGGAATATAAACTTATACTCAATTTTAATGTGAATATACTATAATATCCCTCCACTAATATATAGGCTATGGAGTGGTGTCTTGGTGTGGATAACCACCCACTCCTGCTGCACATCCAAACACTGGGCTATCCGCTGTCCCACCGACTCTTCACAGATTTTCCTGTGCCTGTGGGACGATATCTTTTGACTTACCACCCTCTGGTTAAAATTCCTAAATTTGAACTTGCCTCTACAACTCCTCCCCCTGAACCAGAAAGTGGTGAATTGGTAGATCTGGATGCTTCAATTCAAGTGCAGGATGATCGGCCCTTAGTGGAGGTGAAGGGGAACTGGTTTCTCAACTGGAAAGATCTCTCCCTGTATCAGTTTTCCTATGATCTCCTGAATGCTATTGATAATGAAACCATTCAGAACCTTGTTCACATTGATATTTCACATAACAACATCACTTCACTGGCACCAGAAATATTTCAGCTTCTGAATTTGGAAAGCTTAAATGTGTCGCACAATATGCTCTCCAGTTTACCCACAATGTCATACTGGCAGTCAGGAGGTCCAAAAATACTTTTGGCTTCTCACAACTGCCTTGAGAGCAGAGCTCTGCAAGCAGTACATATTGGTTGCCAAGTGACACCCAAAATGTGGTATTTAGACCTCAGCTACAATTCACTTAGCACACTCCCGCCATTTATCCATGCATGCTCTAATCTTGAGTTCCTCCACTTGGAAGGAAATGAAGCCATGGGAAGCATCAACTCAGAAGTCATCATGAAACCCACAAATTTGAAGCAGTTCAGTCTCCCTGATAAAGCTACCCTCAATCCACCCTTGTACCTGATTCATGGAATACCTTCTACTGAGAAACCCAAACAGTCCATTTCCGAGCAGATGAGAAGTCTTCATGTTTGGAGCAGGCACAGAGTCGTTGTGGTAGGTCCCAAGAGCCATGGGAAGTCCTCCTTTGTTGCCAAGGTGATTGATAAGGTTCCTACAATTAGGTCCACCACTCTTTGCATCAAGGAGTGGAAGATTGCCGAAAAATATTTCAAGAGAAATGAAAAGACTATTGAATTGTGGGAGTTTAGAGATGATCCTGAATCCATGGCTGTACATGCCTGCTTTAGATGCTACAAGTCCTTTCATGTGGTGATATTTGATGCAATGCTTCACACTGCCACTAGCTCGAAATTATTTGCACGCACACTGTGTAATATTCAAGTAGGCTCAGAAAAGCCAGTTCCTGTACTGGTGGTCTTTACCAGAGTAGATCTCCTGAGAAAGGAGAAGAAGGAGCAAGTGTGCCAGTTATTGTTGAGTTGGACCAAGAACGGAGGGGAATATTCACTGCCCGTTTTCCCTCAGATTATTAGCGTCCATTTTATCAGTTGTAAAACTGGTGAAGGAGTGGAAAATATCCGCAAATACCTCCCACGTTTGCTGAGCCAGCAAGAAGAACTCTTGCAACATGAGTCCCTTTCTCACTTTGGGATCACAGTCCCTTTGTACACGCTAGCTATTGATGCGGCTCTTCATGATATTCGACGCTCAGAGAAGAAGAAGAAAATGTTATTTCCATTGTATGCCCTTGGGAGAGTTGAGAGGATGGTTCAGTCAGTTAATCCACAATTGAAAGATGTAGACCTGTTACCATCTCTGATGTTCCTCCATGAGGTAACATAGTACATGTGTGTACGTATACGTATAATATAGCTATTCACAGTGTATAGAGTTTACATACTGCTCCTCTTTCTGTTTCATTCTACATAGGCTGGGATCATAATACTTTTTCAGTCTTGTAATCTTGTAGCCATTGACCCTTCAGCTTTAGCTGAATGCTTCTCAAAGCTGCTCCACCTCACAGCAAAGAAGAACCCACAAGGATGTCGTGGCATGGTACCAGTCCAAATATTGGAGTCTGCTCTACAGACTGAGTCAGTAGGCATTTTGGGAGTAAATCCAAGAGACTTGCTTGACAGTCTGCTCAGTTACCAACTGGTGATTCCCATTTCACCTCATATCCTCCTATCTCCCATGCACCTCCCACCTATAAACAAGTTGGATGGTTCAGAATTTCAGCTAAAACGAGTTTACAAATTTGACTATTTTCCGCCAACCCTAATGGCTCACTATATGTGTACCCTCGTGCATCTCATGACTGGCGACATTACACTCAGCTTCAAGCCATCCGTGAATGCCACTGAACCAACATTCACAGTGCTTGGGTTCGGAAAGGTGACTATGGGAAACAATGGATTGCATATCCAGGAGGATAAATGTGGCCTCTCCATTGTGTTGGAGAGTAATGTGAAGGGGAGTGAACATGGGTCCTCCTTTCTGAAATTCAGTGTATTCGGCAGTCTTGCTGATCAGGCAAGGCTTCTTAGACTTGTGACAAGACAGCTTCACAAGGTTTGTGTGCCCCTGTTACGTATACTGTATTATTTTGTTTTCCAACAAAGTGGCCTACATGTAAATTGACAAAATGGTACAATATTGAGTTTCTGAAGAATTTGCACTGTTTTTTATATTATATGAGATTTTGTAGCTGCTCAATAAGTATAGTTGTTATACATACGTACATGTGATTCAAGCTATCCAGTTCAAATGAGTGTGTTGTGGTTACAGGTGCTACCCAGGTGGTACCCAAGCCTCCTGTTAGATGTGGACCAGGAGCTGACGAGCAACATCTTTGTCACTCACTCTTTAATGAAGACACCTCCACACAGCCCCACCTCACTGAAAGTGCCTGATCTGGCATACAAGAAAGTTGGAGAAGTGTATTATTACCCTTTGTACGATGTTCTCAAGTGGTCCCTTGGATCCTCAGAGATTGGTCTATATGGCGGATATACAGAGGTTAAGAGGATCATTCCAGACTATCAAATGCAAGATCTTCCTGGTGAACTCTTGCAGCAAATGGAACACAGCAATGGAGCCTTTGCTAATCAGCAAGATTCCCTCAAAGAAGGAGTTTTTCAGAGAAAGTTTCCTGAATTCAATGAGGCCAAAGCAAAGTGTGCCAAGATGAAGTCACTACTATGCAAAGCAGTCAGTAATTTCATCCATGTGCTTATCTGTCTCCTAAACCACAATTATTGTGGTGATTTTTGTATCTCTATAGTTTCAACTTTGTAATTGTCTTTTTTATGTGAACTTGTTTTTCTATATAGCTCCACCTAGGCACTTGTTTTGATGATCTCTATGACTATCTGAACAGGCTGTACTCTCTGAGATGCCAATCTATAGTCTCAGTTTTAAGCTTTTCTCTGGTAACACCAGTTGTTAAATTAGAGGGTTCTCCTCATGGATCAATCCAAAAAATTTTTGAAGAGGAAAAAGACTGTCTTACAAAGCTCTTTCATGTTTCAAATGTACATGATCTAGTCCTTCAAGTAAGAACCAGATACTACATATTACTGGATCTTTACCCATTTGTACCAGTCACATTCATATCTTTACAAATATCTTTTATTCCTGTCATTCTACCAGTTAGTTGGAGTTCTAAGACATATCCATGACTTTGGCATCACAGATGTGTGCATAAATAGCAGCAACATTCTCCTGTGGAAGAGGGAGGGGTCCATTAGCATAAAGCTGTCCGACAAGGCTGTTCCTAAGCAACCACACAACTGTCCAGTGAGTTTCTTCTTATGGTACACGGCTAGTAGTAGTCTTATTGTACTTCCTCTCCACTAATTTCAGAAGTGTGTCACCACTTCAGATATCTTTAACTATGAAGACACATGCAGAAAACAAGTGAGTACACTAGTATACTAGAATAGTGTACAGTACTACTCCTAAATGTACCAAGCTTATATTAGAGGAATCATGTTTCGACTTTTTGAGCATCTAGAGTTACTCAAAAGGTCAAAAGATGAATCCTCTAGATAACAAGTGAGTATTTCAGCACACATGGTACACCATAAGCTGTCCTCAGTATCTATCATAACATTATCAGTACATGCAGCATGATTTATGTACATGAAAGCAGTTCATTACGTTGGTAGGATAAACAGATAAATTATTTATTCAATTGTTGTTCTTTTGTGTGTGTGTGTGTAGGGCTCTGTGCTACAACTTGGGTTACTCATATACCAGTTGACTACTGGCTGCTACCCGCTTCAGAATCTGTTCCCTTTGTCATTCCTGATTTCGTCTAAACTGAATAATCACAATAATTTCAACATCGAGGCACAACTAAGAATTGATAATTTTGTTCGTCAGCAGCAGGGAAAGCCAAACTTACCCATCCCAGGCTGCAAGCGTCAATGCCTTCAGACGATAATGAATAAATGTTTGTCCCCAAATATGGCCGAAAGAGCCAACTTGATGACTGTGGGCCATCACCTCTGTCTTTGTATTGGCCTGGCAGAATGGGCACCATTTCGCATGGCTGTCAGTGTAGAATGCCTTCACTGTGCCGGGGATCCTACCCTAGTGTATTGGGCTAGCGGGAGCCGAGGGCTCATTGTAGGGCAATTTGATGTGCCCACAGGGAAGCTGGACAGGAAGATTATTCTGGAAGCCCCAGTTCCAACTTCAGGAATGTATGCTCATCGCAAAGGCAAGCCTGTTCCTCTTGCTGTGGGGCATGCTACCTGCCTGACTGTTGTCAAGGCAACAAACCAGCTCTGGGTAGGCACAGAAAATGGGGCAAAAGGCTCTCTTCACGTGTTTACTATTCCGGGGATGACTGGCCATCACAGTGTTCACCTGCAGGACGCAGTCCTCTCCATATTGGCCATTAACAACTGTCCTATGCATGGGGACAATCCCTTCCTCAAATATAGAGTATTTGTGGGTCTAGCCAATGGCACTATTGTTGTGTTTACAGGGATTCAGAAGGATCAAGTGGCTGAGATGCCATTGCAGGGGGTGAGGAAGGTGATTGCCACTAAGAACCAGGGCCCGTGCTTGGGAATGGCCATGGATTCTGCTGGACTAGTGTGGTACTCTCAGGGGGATTCCCTGGAGGCGTTTGACCCCCTCACATTGGAGCCGAATCAAAAGTTGAGTCGCATGCAGATGATATCTACAGCCATGACTTTCCACGTGGACTCACAAGTGTCCTCCTTGGTGTCTCCTGCTACTTGGAGGACGCAGGCTGATGAAACCAATGGAAACTGGTTAAAGCCTTTGAGTCGTTCCAATTCACTGAGAGAAAATCGTGATACACTTTACCCTAAAGGAACAGTCTCGTCCCAATGCAAACCTAGACCTGCAATTATTGTTCAGTTAACAGGGAACCAGAACGGCATGTGGGGGTTTGCAAGAAGAAGTACGACTATAGGCCACTGGGATAGAGAGACTGGAGAATGCAGGTTATGCTATGACGTCAGGTAAGAGAGCTTATTTATTTTATGCAATAGTTACGTAGAGTAGTGTATAAGTAATATTATAAATATCCACTGTTGGTTAATTAAGCATTGCCTTCTTTAGAGTGTACATATCACTTATTACAGTTTTGCTAGTAATCAATATTTCATTGTGACCATTTCCTCAAGCTATGCGTATAATGCTTAAGGTTTTATTAATGGCAACCACTGTTTTGGCTGAAAATAATTGTGCTACAATTGCTACTGAACTATTTCTCATCCCACTGCAGGTCAGCAGTTGAAGATGATGTCAATATAGATGAAATAACAGTAATTCGTGTTCAAGGTAGAGCTTTGTGGGTTGGTACAAGGAATGGATATATTATCATGCTCGATGTGGCCAAGGTTTTGGAGAAAACTTCCCCTCTTCTTGGTGTTCAGTGGTGTGGAGAGGGAAGGATCAAAGATATCTGCCCCCTTTACAGAGACAATGTCTGGAGCCCCAGGATGGAGATAATGTGCAGTTTGGAACACTACAATGAAATAACTGGAAGCCTCATGACCTGGGTCTATCATTCACCTCGAGAAGCTGCCAAATTACTGGACAGAATTGGAGGAAGTGGAAGTTACAGTCACTCTTTAACACCTTCAAACTCCTTTAATAGCCCTACAGCAATACAGCAAAACAGCTTGGCTAAGAACATGGAGGACTGTGCTGGTCCAACTCGTGATCAGGCTGATCAACCAGCTACCCTCACTGATCAACCAGCTACCCTCACTGATCAACCAGCTACCCTCACTGATCAACCAGCTACCCTCACTGATCAACCAGCTACCCTCACTGATCAACCAGCTACCCTCGCTGATCAACCAGCTACCCTCGCTGATCGACCACCTACCCTCACTGATCAACAAGCTACCCTCACTGATCAACCAGCTACCCTCACTGATCAACCAGCTACCCTCACTGATCAACCAGCTACCCTCGCTGATCGACCACCTACCCTCACTGATCAACCAGCTACCCTCACTGATCAACCAGCTACCCTCACTGATCAACCGGCTACCCTCGCTGATCGACCACCTACCCTCACTGATCAACCAGCTACCCTCACTGATCAACCAGCTACCCTCACTGATCAACCAGCTACCCTCGCTGATCAACCGACTACCCTCACTGATCAACCAGCTACCCTCGCTGATCGACCACCTACCCTCACTGATCGACCACCTACCCTCACTGATCAACCAGCTACCCTCGCTGATCGACCACCTACCCTCACTGATCAACCAGCTACCCTCACTGATCAACCAGCTACCCTCGCTGATCAACCAGCTACCCTCACTGATCAACCAGCTACCCTCACTGATCAACCAGCTACCCTCGCTGATCGACCACCTACCCTCACTGATCAACCAGCTACCCTCACTGATCAACCAGCTACCCTCGCTGATCGACCACCTACCCTCACTGATCAACCAGCTACCCTCACTGATCAACCAGCTACCCTCACTGATCAACCAGCTACCCTCGCTGATCAACCAGCTACCCTCGCTGATCAACCGACTACCCTCACTGATCAACCAGCTACCCTCACTGATCAACCAGCTACCCTCACTGATCAACCAGCTACCCTCGCTGATCGACCACCTACCCTCACTGATCAACCAGCTACCCTCACTGATCAACCAGCTACCCTCACTGATCAACCAGCTACCCTCGCTGATCGACCACCTACCCTCACTGATCAACCAGCTACCCTCACTGATCAACCAGCTACCCTCACTGATCAACCAGCTACCCTCGCTGATCGACCACCTACCCTCACTGATCAACCAGCTACCCTCACTGATCAACCAGCTACCCTCGCTGATCAACCGACTACCCTCGCTGATCGACCACCTGCCCTAACTAATCAACCAGCTACCCTCGCTGATCAACCGACTACCCTCACTGATCAACCAGCTACCCTCACTGATCGACCACCTACCGTCGCTGATCAACCAGCTACCCTCACTGATCAACCAGCTACCCTCGCTGATCAACCGACTACCCTCACTGATCAACCAGCTACCCTCGCTGATCGACCACCTACCCTCACTGATCAACCAGCTACCCTCGCTGATCGACCACCTACCCTCACTGATCAACCACCTGCCCTCGCTGATCAACAAGCTACCGTCACTGCACTGGAACAGGAAGGACAGTCCAAAGCTGTTAGGATGCGACTAACCTCAGAAGAATGTTTGATAGACTCTTGTAGCTACCAGTATGTACATGATAACAGTTATAGTGACACGACTGATCAAACTGACAATATATCTGAACATAATAAGGATGACAGAGGAGACACATTGAATATAATGAATGCTGGTTCCTCTGCTGAAACCCAATAAGGCATGCATCTAACCAAAGAAACTTACCCGAGTTGAAAGTAACTCAAGTATTGCAATTAGTAAATCAGCATTTCCATTAATTATTATAAATGTAATGTACGTATGTTTTATAATCACAAAATCTATATGGGTTATATGATTATAATACATAAGTACATATAGCTTACTATATATACATATATTTTCATTATTATTATTATTATCATTATTAAAATGACTATAACATACACAAAATTGACCAGCCAGGTTGGCTTATTAATGTTGAGGGTGGCGACAATACGTATACATTAGGTGATAAGGAATCACGTGATGTACATCTGCAAGTTGAGTTTGTATGTATACGCCCTATAGCCTATAGTGTTGTTTTGTACAGGTTCTTTGAGACGTTGTACTTGCGGGAAATGGCAACTCCGGAGAGTGCATTTAGCGAGTTGAGTGATAGAGACATAAAACTTAGGACTAGTTATAGGAAGGCGAAACGCAAAAGACCAAAGAAAAACGATCGAGAAGTTAGCGAAACAGGTTTCGGTGATAGTGAATCAGAAGAAGACGTAACTGTTGTGATAAGTGACTCAGTTATGGATAAACGTCCCATAGTCAGCGATTCGTTGCCAAGTTATCGCAGGTTCAAGGCCCAGCAGCAGTCAAACTTGCAAAGGCACAATCGAGAGTCAGCCAAAAATTCCACAGAACCACTGTCCACAAGTAGCTCATTTCGGTATGTGTCTGGTTCTGACACAACTCCACTAATACACTCTCAAAAGTCAGGTCCGAGGGAAGCCAGTTTGGGATCTGGAGAAGACGAGACTCGTGGGAACTTTGGTACTTTTGAAAGACAGGCTTTAGAGTCTGGTGCTGCGCATCCGAAAAAGGAGAAGGTTATAGATTTGAGCTTTTTACCAGGAAAGTGTTTCAGGGGGAAGAAGATGACTTGGAAAAAGACAAAAATGTTAGTAGTACCTCTGGGTGTATACTTCCCAGTAGGGTATTATTCAAATGTTGCACAGTCTTGTAAAATTGTTGCTAAATTCTGACTTGTGTTCAAGTGGTGTGATACAGTGCGACCTCATGTTCCTATTGTTAAAGTGGCTTAACATGCTCCAGTGCAAAGTGCAGTGCTTAGAAGCACAGCCAGTTACGACTGGGTCCTTCCTAGAGGGTGCCAGCTTGTGGGAGCCACAGTTATGCTTTGTTGCAGTTTGTTAACAAAACCACAACACATGACCAGTGTTTAACAATCAGGTAATGGTAGGAAGTTGGTGATCCTTCTGTACTTGGAGCATACTGGGGTTGGGAAGTATGCTCCAAGCTCTATTCCTAGAAGCCATTATATTGTCACAAGACATTCTAAGATCGATGAAGTTACATATCTCTGTGGTATGGTAGTTATCCTAAACCATTGTCATATGACTACTAATATTCTCAAAGGTCATCTGTAGCTTATATAGTCATGCAGCAAAAACACCAATTTATCACTCCATAACTAAAGGGATTTAATTTGGTAGCCATCTAAAGCTGTTCTGTATTTTCTTAGAATTTTGAATCACATCAAGGTATTGGTGCTTACTGGCATTCTTGTTGCTGCTATTGTGAGTTGTTGACATTGTGGATTTAGTGTATTTGAATGTCTCATCCTTTCGAGTAGATACCAAAGTAGACATTAACAGACTGTATATATGTGAACTTATGATTTCGTACGTGTGAATAAATCATTTTAACTCTTCTCTTTGAAGGCGATGTTTGCATCTCAACCTGAAGCAAAAAATGCTGGTATTCATTTAGCTGTGACTGCTGATCATGCCGAACGTATCCACTATATTAGCCAATTAACACTTGCAATTCCTTTCATACAGATGTCTTTTAATGTAATAGAAGTAATGCTTTATGATAGACTAGGCTTACTATTTGGTGAAGGTGATCGACTCGTTAATTTATCATCCCTTGTTTGTTTATTGTAGCTAACTTTGTTAGTTTTTATATGGAAAATGAAAATCTTTAACAGTACTATAGACTTGAACTACTCTGAACAGACTTCACTTATGACTTTGCACTTGCATGGACCATTTAATGATTTGTGTATGTTACAGTATCTCTTATTACTGATTTATCCATCTCTCTCTATTCATCCAAACATCCATCCATCTGTTCATTCATCCATCCATCCATCCATCCATTTTTATACATCTGTCAGTAAATCAATCCATCATTTTCCCACTAGCTAAACGTGAATGTCATAGCTGTAACGCTTCTTCCAATGAACTGGTTGTGTGCGGACAGAATAAGCTCATTTCAAAATGTTATAAGGTTGATTTAGTGGCTTCATTTGATGGTAATTACAATAATTACAAAGACAATATTGCCATTGTGTCATTGGACTTTGATTTTCAAGGAAGCGAGTGAGTCTATATAATTGTAAACATTAACATTTGATTTGAGGTTTAGAAAATGTTTTTTTTCTATAGTTCTTCCATAGACTTCTTCACTGGAAATGGATTTATTGTACCTTTTACAGTTGATGTTATCAGTAGTATCATTTCTGAGACTGCAAAGGTGGGTGGGTGTGTTCCTGGGTGTGAGTGGGTGTGTCCCTGAGTGTGAGTGGGTGTGTCCCTGGGTGTGAGTGGGTGTGTCCTTGCGTAAATAATAACCTGCTTGTCTGTGGACTATTCTTAATATTTATGCTAATGCTTGTTCCTATAGGTGATTGTGGCCGCACTTATACTGGTTGGAGTGTATATACTGATCATATTCGAGGTACATTATAATATTTAAAAACTTCAGCAATGTGGTGTACCATTAGAGTCCTGCTTCTCCATAGCTGACTCACCGAACCTTGGCTGCTATCATCGGCAGTACCTTAGCTCTAGGATTTCTGTCCGTTATTGGAGAGGTAAGTCTGTATATATGCTGCTCACTTAACTTGTCTTAGGTAGGCCTAGTTCCCAAAAGCTGCGAATGCGATTAAACTTATAATGAAAGAATTAAGGTGCTATGAAATGTGATTAGTTATACTGTATACAGTGATAGTGATATAATACTATTGCTATACCCAGGTAACATGTAGTATTGTTTCGTATGTAGAGACCAACATTGCAGGAAGTGATTTTGCATATTGAATGGAACACAATTTGGCTTTTGTTTGGAATGGTTAGCCAATCAGATTAAATGTTCATTGTGGAGGGTTCTCCCCTTTATGGGATACCTGTATAATTTAGATGGTGTTGGTGGCTATATTTTCAATGTCCGGATTCTTTGACTGGGCAGCTGTGAAGGTAGGACACTATTGTGCACTATTTACACATACAGCGCAGCTATGCTACCGCACTAGTATGTCACGTGAATAGCTGTGTACAGTGTCTACCTTCTTCCATGTCCACAGATGTACAAGCTAGCCCGAGGAAGACCTTGGCCAATGATCATTCTCCTTTGTACATTTGCAGGCGTTGTCTCGGCATTTCTAGATAATGTGACTACTATTCTACTAATGACTCCAGTATCCATCAGGTATGCACCTCCCTATATCAGGTATGCACCACCCTATATCAGGTATGCCCACCCTATATCAGGTATGCACCACCCTATATCAGGTATGCACCTCCCTATATCAGGTATGCACCTCCCTATATCAGATATGCACCACCCTATATCAGGTATGCCCACCCTATATCAGGTATGCCCACCCTATAACAGGTATGCCCACCCTATATCAGGTATGCCCACCCTATAACAGGTATGCCCACCCTATATCAGGTACTGATACTAGAATTCCAACAGTTGTGGTGCTAGTCTAAAATGGCATTATTCTGATCCCTTAGACTGTCTCAGGTACTCAATCTGGATCCCCGGTATGTACTGATTGCGGAGGTTGTCTTCTCCAACATCGGTGGAACTGCTACAGCTATTGGGGACCCTCCCAATGTCATTATTGTCACAAGTCCACACATTCAAGAGAAGGTTTGCATGTTATTGGCACATCCATAGACACTCTTGCTAAATTAATCTTTGCAAAGGTTTTTGGTATACGTTAATCTCAAGTCAATCAATCTCAAGTCAATATGATTATATTTACTTCTTCAAAACACATTAATTGTGTGGTATACATATGTGACTACTTTCTCTATTTGTTTGCTGTAGGGAATAGGCTTCAATGAATTTACCCTTCATGTCTTTCTTGGAATAGTCTTTGTGTTTGTGTTGTCATTTTTCTTTCTAAGGTAAACAGCAATGTTGTCTTTATATGTATATCCCACATAATATTAAAACAAAGATTTCTTCTCAAGTTCATCAAACAATGGAAATTAAAATATTCTAACTAACTGTGTCTCTAGGCTCTCCAAAAAGTCAAAAGATGAACTTGCAAAAGATATTTACACATTATTTTGCCTCCTTTCTCCTCTCAGATTTGTGTTTTGGATTTGTAGAATTCGGTTGATTACTCCGGAGCCTCCTCATGTAGCAGAGCTGAAGAGAGAGATGGCCATATGGCAGCGTACAGCTGGTAGAATGCCGCAAGTGTCCTTGGAAGAGAGGGCTGTGCGAGAGGCACTGCAGCAGAAGGCTAGGGACGTTGAGCAACAATTGAAAGAAAATTTTAGTGTCTAGTAAGGCAAAGTGTACACCTGTTCACACATTTGTAACAAGGCGTGATGTTTGTGTGAATATTGACTGTATGCCCCCTCATTAGCTGAGGTTCCACAATTTAACTGCAGTGTGTTACCAACCTCAGAATTGTGGAAGAGCCGGCTACCCGAATTGGAAGCCAAATACATCATAACAAACAGAATTCTTCTTGTTAAATCTATTGCTGTACTCACAGTGGTGATAATATTCTTCTTTGTAGCCAATCTTGTGGATGAATTGCATTTTGATATTGGTGAGCATGAAATAAAACTAAGTACATATGTAAGAATGTATACTTGGGATGTAGTGAGGGGCTTTCCATCACTTAGTACCTTTGGTTCTGTCCATGGTGCTTTTTATTGTGAATTATACTATGGCATTGCTCTTCTACCTGCCCCTACATCCCTCCTTCCCTCACAATGGAGTGTTATGGTCTGTGCAGGTTGGATTGCTCTCTTTGGTGCCATGACCCTGCTGATCTTGTCAAACATTGAAGACCTGGAGAACATTTTGGAGAAGGTGGAATGGGGCACCCTACTCTTCTTTGCAGGACTGTTTGTCCTGATGGAGCTCCTGGCAGAGCTGGGACTTATAAACTTTATAGCTGATGTTACTGTAGGAATTATAGAGGTCAGTAGGAGTGGCTGGGAGGGTGGGGTCATTAGGGAGTGCGGGGTCATTAGGAGTGGCTGGGAGGGCGGGGTCATTAGGAGTGGCTGGGAGGGCGGGGTCATTAGGAGTGGCTGGGAGGGCGGGGTCATTAGGGAGTGGCTGGGAGGGCGGGGTCATTAGGAGTGGCTGGGAGGATGGAGAGATTTGATGCTATATTATAGATGCTTTGTGTTGTTTCAGAATGTAGATGAAGAACAGCAAATGACTGTTGCAATCCTTCTTATTTTGTGGGTCTCAGCTTTAGCTTCAGCTTTCATTGACAACATTCCTTTCACAGCAGCCATTGTGAGTGTCGCAATCCATGTCTAGTATTATATTAAATTATAACCAACTTTGAACTTCCTATTCCCGTCCCACAGATTCCTGTGATAGTGGACGTAGCTGAACCCAACAAAGCAGACCCTCTCTGTGTCTCTCTGAAGCCGCTGGTCTGGGCACTAGCCCTCGGAGCCTGTCTCGGGGGTCAGTGGATGTGTTTACCTTCTCTTAACTTGTAACATTCAAGATTTAACTGTTGTATGATTTTTGTTTCAGGAAATGGAACTTTAATTGGAGCTTCTGCCAATGTTGTATGTGCTGGCATGGCAGAACAAAATGGCTACCCAATTAGTTTTAAAACGTTCTTTAAGTATGTCAATGAGCATGTACAGCCATTTAATTGGTTCTCCTAAAGTGTTATAAATTGTGTTCCATTTGTCTTTCCTAGGGTTGGTTTTCCAATGATGCTCTTTACTGTTGTCATAGCGATGATATACTTGCTGATATGCCACAGTGCAATAAAGTGGGACGTTATGCCCTGCCCACCAAACTCTTCTAACTCGTCTTCTTTTTGAGGACAGAAAATAGTTATCTTATTTATTCTATTTGTAATAGCTGCTGTATTGCATTGTCTATATGTTTCAATTTAAACTACGGTCATGTGGGTGTATGTAGATCAATAGGAATAGAAGAGCAAGCAGAGAGTAGCCTGTGTTCACATGACTACCGTGTATGTCCAAATAGAGGCCCGGGCCTCTATTTCTTTCCAGGGAGTTTTGACCCGGCCTCTATTTGAGCCCGGCTTCTATATGGACATATACGGTATACAGTATATAAGTACACTCTTTTCTAACATGGAATGTCTATATAATAACATACATAGCAATAATCATTAGATGAGAATCACCATAGATTTATTACACTTTACTTGACTAGTCATTCATACAAGAGATTGCAATTGGTTAAGGTTAATTAGTTGACAAAGTGAGCTATATAGTAAATGTCAAAGGTTATACTTTAGTTCCTGTGTCTGTCTGTTGAGATCAGTTCCTAGCTAGTCTTAGCGACTTGGGGACAAAGTAGCAAAGGTCAAAAACTTGACTATTTTTTGATCTGGACCTGTAGTTCCATGACATCCCACTCATCATCGTTAACAGCAACCTTCTGTAACACCTCCTGCACCAGATTGATGTGGGAGAACCTCTCCTTGAAGGACACCTGCAACCTCTGATGATGCTCAGTGACACCTCTCTGGAGGAACATGTTTAAATCCAGCTGACGTGTGGAAGTGATGATGCGATAAATGTCTATAATCTCATTTACATCATCTGGTAGGTCTGTGTGGAGTGACATACAGTAGGTAAATAATAAAAAGAATAAATTGTTGAAAAACTGCATCAATTACAAAACAATATATACGTTTTTGGAGATAAGATTTTGGCATAACTACTACCTTTAGGAATGAAAGCCGAGATGTGTCTTGAAGTAGCTCCACCAGCAAGAAGTCTTCCTTGAGATATTAGTTTAATATTGCCTAACAATGATACCAGACGTTGTAGTGATGTGCACACAACAAAGTGGTAGGCCTAAGACAAACAGTGGGACTCTCAAGCAATAAGAACAATCAACATTATGTACGCAAGACTATTACGGGATCAGTGGGCCCTGAGGCCACAGAAGAAATGAAGGAAGAATCCTGTAGCTTGGAGCTGTGCCATTGCAAATTATGATTTTCAGCTCCTAAACACAATATTATACTTGTGTACATATAAAAGCATATACGTACCTGTATACTCATAAAGTAGTATATAAAAGTTTGCAGCAAATGTCGAATCATCTAGCCTTAAATGAAGCTGTAAAATGCTGTTGTCATTGACAACCAGAGGTTGAACTAATAAAGAATAGAAATAATGCAACTCTATAATATCTCTTTGAAGGCCATATCTTCAAGCATAGTCTACCTAACAGATCTCAAACCCTATAATGGTGCCAGTGATCTAGAGTGGAATGCTGAGAGGGTGTGTATATAAACAAATAACCACGTATATAGCCTATGCAACAGCCATATTAATTCACTTAAGGATTACCGTCACCCAGGCAGCCCTTAACCATTAATTATGTATCAAGATTGATACAGGCTGTCTCTATGCATATGTACCATCAACATATACTTGGCATTATTCAAAGTAATTTCTTCTTTACTAACTAAAACAGCTAAAAGGATTTCTTACCTGCTTGCGACCCAAAGAGTTGCATCTGAAGTGCAATACCATTGGTCGTGAACTTCTTTGGGACCACCCTGAACCTGTGTCCGAAGAGGGGCTTTTTGAGGGTAATCTGTTTGGACCAGACAGACGTATTTCCAGGTAGCTCCACCTTCTCCCAGGGATTCACAAAGTAAAGCTGACCAGTTATATCAGAGTCCTGCTGGGCCTCAAATATGCCTAAATCAGCCAGCATAGTGGATACTATCATAAGATCATATTGGTGCATTCCTACCTTGTAACTTGATGGTCTTAATTTCCACTACCTTCTCAAAGTCGAGTGTAATCTTCCTGGGCAGTTGTTCAACAGCTACTCCAATAACGACAGACCCTCCCTCCAACATGGCCGTCTGTCTGGTGGCTTGTTCAGGCTGGACGGAAATCTTCTGTGAACACAAGACCCTTACACCAGAAGGAGGGGCTGTACAGCATACAAGTGTTCATTTAGCATACATATATATAAAAAGATCCTGCATTAAAGAGTTCTACTATTTCTTTAAAAAATGATTTATTTTATCTATACAGTCTACAGTACATGAACCAGATTAATAGCCTACAGCACATCAAGGGATCGAGAATGAACAAACATGGTACACGCACTAACCTCCGGAAGGCGTAGTCATGGTAACCTTCAATTGTGCTCCTCTGGTCCACCTCCTGATATGGATCTCCAAGCAGTGCAGACTAGTAAACTCTTTTGAGTGGCCAACTGAATCCTTGTTTGAAAGCTCCATAGTGCAGCTGTAATTGAGAGCTGTCAAACTGAATGCTTCTGCTTCTCGTGAGAGAGACGTGTAATTAAGAACAAAATGTTGGACATATTCCTCTGATTCAGGATCTCCTGAGGCAGAGATGCAATAAAAACATAAAAAATAGAAGACTTATTGCTACAGTTATCCCATTTCAAGCAGAATATTATTTATGTACATGGACAACCAACAACACCATATTCCTAAAGCGCCATGGCTGACATTGATATGAGGCTAAAGAAAACTTAGAATAGACGGCTTTAGATAAGGATATAGTTTCATTAAGTTTTCTTCCTTTTATTCACTGACCAATGTGTTACAATATAGGTATAGCTACACCAAATGTAAACCTTCCACTGACGTCCTGTCTGGTCTTAGAATGGTTCACTTGATTAAACTCACCCCTCATTTCCAGTCTAGTAAGATAATGGTTATAGTGACACTCATACTCCAGGTACTCTGTGTCGGTCGCTGTTATAGGCTTCCATATCCTAATTCTCCCCCCTTCCCCACCCAAGGTGTCGTCGAGGACAGAGTGAATTGCTCTGTGATTATCACTCTTTTCAGAAGAGGCAGACACTCGAATGCGACCTCTTGGCATAATTGTCTCTTCTTTTATAAGTTCAGACTCTAAAGGAAATGAATGAACACCAGTGAAACAGGTACAGCCCTCAGGTCAGGGCTGTTTAGAATTAAAACTTAATTATATTACATAATACTTTTAGGAATTAAGCTGTAAGTTAGGGCCAAATGCTTCAGTGGTCCCATCATTCTCCACTGACCTGCAACAATGTAGCACTGATACGTGTATTTTGCTGTTGTTGTATGCGAAAGGTTCAGTCCAAGTTTGTAAGTTGCCATCTTTTCCAGGATTTGCTTTAGCACTTCCCCATCATGCTCCTGTATAGACATGAATCTGCTGGAGAATGGACAATCGATAACAAAACTGTCTGAAGCCTCATCATAAGACAGAAACACTTCACTTCCAAGATTATCCACTGGAGAGGCACTGGAGGATATAGAATGCAACACCAGTATTGCAGCTGCATTTGACTAATTAGAAAAGTACATGCACTGCCTGTAAAGGTCGAGACACTGTAATTCAGCAAATTCTCAGCACAACTTGCCATATTGGAGACAATACACACTTCATCAAGGTATTTATATATTTTCAACTATTTTCCTACTTCTTTGTACTTGCTCACTGTTAAGACCAATGGCTGCTCACCCAGTTTGGTGTTCACAGGTAAGAGACAGGGAATGATTATTTATGTATTCCTCCAGTAAGGCGATATCCCTCTGTCTGCGATTAACAGCAGCAGGTGAGAATATGACCTTAACAGTTGAAACTGGCTTGAAACAGACCATGAGGAACATTGCTTGTCGGATCTGTCTCTGCTGAAACATCTACATACATGGATCATGATAGACAGTGTCACTACATAATATCCTATAAACCCCAGTAATAGTTATGATGTTTCATTACTAGCTATGAAATCACCTCCAATAACTCCATTAATTGCACCTTTAATTCCACAAAGTGATCTTGATCTGAATCTACCACAACTGTACAATGAAAGTTTCCCAACTGCTTGACAACTTCACCTCTTACTGCAAAAGGAATACAATGTATCCAGTTCCAGCAATACATTTACACACTACAATGTGAAGGCTTTTAGGCAATAACAATTAATATATATATACAGTTACATTTACACTCAACATCTTTAGACGTCAAGTCTTTGAATACACACTCATTGACAATCCACTTAGGCGTGACACTTGATCAAGGATATTCACACCCAAGGCCAGCTTCATAAGAACAGTATATAGATGCTATTAACAGTTCATCTTACAGCAGTATCCAGGCCAGAGAACATGGTGAACCATCACTTGTGATCCCTTGTCTGCCTCAAAGGCTTTATTAGTAAACACTGTCAGTTTTAATGCCTTGTCATCGATGCTGTCGACCCCAAGTGATACACAGAGTGGCCTGCCTGGGAGAGAGGTGGTCCCAAAGAGCTTTCTCTCACTGTCACCCTGTGGTGGGGCAAGGAAAGCATATCTCTTGCTATCAGACACTTGTATTAACAGGCATGCAGGTAATAAAGTTATTAATATGTATACATGCAAAATCATTTACATATAAAATATCTCCAACAAAAGAGGAGCTATACAAAAGTAACAAGAAATGAAAGAGTGGGAGACATAAATATCCTGTATAGCAACCTTTGCTCTCTATGGGGGTAGGTAAGTGATGTTGTATATACAAGTAGGAATAGTAGGTGAAACAGCTCAATAAACCTGGGTTTATACTTAAATAAATGTTTATTTTAAGTGACAGACAATAATCAAATGAGCTTACTTGTAGGGTTATTGTGAAAGGGGGGCCTTGACCAGTTTGTGGAGGAGATTCTAAGAAGTCAAATGTATAAACTAAAGCGTACAATAGATCTTTATAACTGACTTCAGACATCTCCCTAAGAGTGAAAGAAAGGCGGTACTTTATATTACCACAAACACATTAATATGACTACATCTAGGGCAAGAAAAAGCGTGCTTGCTGTTGCCCTGAAAGTTAATCATTTTGGAAATTACCGGGGAAGCCCCATTCAGTAGCCAATAAGTACAAAACCGAATATGACAGAAGCGACTTTGATTTAATTTATTATCAAATATAGATTTTCCTGACAGAATCATATTATATCAAAACCAAATATAGCTTTATTTTCATTTAACAATGCATAACACAAAAAAGAAATGTAAATACTGGAAATAAAACAGTATTGCTTAGTTACTGTACTCATACAGTAAATTCAACCCAACATTTGAATACCTTGAAGACCAGTCATCAATAAGTCTACCAACTACAGCTAATACACTTGAAAAGGATGTTTCAAAAAGGGCAATTCTTCGAGCATCAATCTTGATTGCAGCCTCAATATACATCTCCATTGTGTACTTGTAATTAATGATAATTCCACAATTCTTACAGGTGTTTCTAAGAGGAATAAAGGTTTGGTACTACATACCATGAAACATTATCAGACAGTTCATAATTATCTCAGTGCTTGTGAGTATTATGGCGGCATCCTCTAAGTAGAGAAGGTCCATACCTATGTACCCTTGGTATATAGCTATCTGCTGACTCAGCTTGCCAATGTGTAATTTATCAACCACCTAACCACATTTCAGCCACTAACTAACCCATACCTCACCATAGCATGTCTAGAAGGTTAAACTTAGGGTTTTCGACTACATAAACAAAGATCTGACAAGTGCTAATTATACCTTGTGGTCTTATTGGTTGTGGATTTCTTAAAGAATGGATCCCATAGATAATCAGTCTGCAATTGAAAAAACACAACTTAATATCTTTCTAACAGTTACTTACACTAATTTCCTTAAATAGGCAATATCTATTTAATATATTTCACTCTTTCCTTATTAAACTGTAGCTATATCTGCAGTAAGTAACACAACAAGGGATACTTGATAAACACTTAAAATTTTCTACCTGGGTCTCCTCTAAATTTGAATTTAGGGGATCATACCACACAAATAACATGAATGGCAGAAGTACAGTATAATATATAACTATACAGTACATTTTGGATCGGTTGTCCAGCTAGACCGGACATTGCAACCGGTAATCGTTTAGCACTCGCAACTATCATTTGATCAAACTTTCCCACTAGAATGACGTCACCATGCAGAGATAATTTTTTTATGGATGACCGATTGCAACATCCTGTCTAGACAACTGACCCTAAAAGTACTGTATGTACAGGAATGCTAATACATATAGTCTTACTTTTCCATTAGGTACTTTATAGGTCAGACAGTCAATCAATATTGTGATATTCTGAGTAGGTAGCATTTCTAGCAGTTTAGCAGTGTATCTGACACTGAGTCCAGTCAGTTCCTGTTAGATTAAAGGATATCACTCATTACAGCAAAATAATTTGTTGACAAATATTAAGTGTTACTTGAGGATTCTCTGGAGGCCACACCATCCTTGATTGGTCTGGATTGACTAACAAACCAGAAGTGGACCCCTAACCAACGAATTATAAGTCGAATAGCCCTTGTGTCTACTATAATAATGCTAGCATGCTTACCATCTGGAGTGTAACTACTCCTGACACACAGAGAAAAACGACTGCATCCTCTCTCATGTCTTTAGCTAACTATGAGAAACTTAAAGCGTTGCCAATCATTTCACTGAATTGTAACTACTTCAACTGCACTCACTGCACTAAAGCCTTCTTCCATCTTATGCTCTGAAGCTAGTGTGATTGTTTTGATCGTGAAGTCCAGCTTCTCTAGTATTCTCTTCAGCTGAGCTACATTGATGCTGCAGCATTATACCATCAACCAGTTATTCTAATCTCAAAATGGCTGCATGACCCAAACAAACTATCCACTTACTTGTGGGGCTGCGGTAGAGTCTGAGCTACCAGATGACTTTGTGACTGGTGGGCAATCTGAATGTACTTGTACTGGTGAGTGTTGATAAAAATTGCTACCTTTGATTCTCCTACAAAATAAAGAGGAAAATATAGCTATTATAAACACAGGCTCCTCCTTTGCAAAGTAGATAGATTAACCTCTCCAAATTTAACCATTTACCGTTTTCACAAACATAAGGTGTCAACACTATCGCAACGTTAGCAGTAAGGCACTACAGCTAAGCATACACAGTACAAGTATCTTTAAATATATCTAGACTATAAAAGCAAACCTGAAATCCATAGCTTTCCAAGTTTATTTATAATATCTCTAGAAGTTGCATCCTCTTTGCCTATCTCTTCCCTTAAGCACTCCAGTGATCGCTGCGGACTACGCTTCATCAATTTCAGCACCTCCTCCCATCCTCTGATCGCATCTCGTGAATATAGCTGTTGATAGCGAGTTAACTCTGTCTGGTTGATGATGGCTGAGTTTAGAAGCTTCTGCAAAACACGATCAGCTTTAACCTGCTTAATAGCATGCAATTGTGTGGCTTCAGTTCGTAGGCTTTTCAACGATGACATTTCTTTTCGTCATTCATTGTGCTTGAAATAACCGGTGTATATAAGTGTATTTATAGCATTTTAAGTTCTTCCACATGCACCTTTATTATATCCGGACTTTGTAGCTTAGCCCATTAGCCTATAGACTAACCACTACATTCGTCGCAGCGTAAGGTTTTGCGTAGCGTGCTAAAAGCGGAAGTTACCATATTTGGTCTCTTGGATGACCTTTGAAGATTATAGCCTTCTCAACCACATCTTTACAAAAAATTAATGTAAAATATAGCTTTAAAAGTGAGAGCAAAGTAAAATGAATGCAAAACACTTGCATCAACATGCAGCTTTTAAGTATATTTATCATTGTTCAATACTTTGAATCCAAGTGTCTATTTTCCCCCTACATGCATACAAAAAGTGAATAAACATACATAATACTATCATGATGCAATAGACTTGCAAAGATGCAGTAAGACAGTGAGCTACATGGTTTCCATTGACAGTTACTTAAAAGGCTAAAATCTTACTGGAATTCTGGTTGTAAGAGGTTAGTACGGTGGAGGCAGGACATGTCTATGCTCATGATGTGATCCAGCACTTGAGTGCTTTTCTTTGTTGTGTGTTTGGATTTGGAAGAGAGAGGCAAAAGAATCTGACAAAGTTTAGCTAGTTGCTTCTTTCTCTCCTCCAAAAGCAACAGTTCTAGTCTGAGTTCACAGTTTGTTTTGGCTGTAAGCTTATCAGGAAGAACGTGAATGAACTTCTCTTTCTCATCTTCTTGCTCCTTGCTTCTCAAAGGTGGCATCTGCAATAGATAACTGAGTGGGGTAGTAGAGTTTGGCCTCTTGATGTTTTCATCAATTTCCTTGACACACTGATGGATTTCACCCTCTAGGGCAAAACAAGCTGCTGCAAGTTTTACGAGACCAATAGAGAGTTGTGCAGAATTGTCTCTAGCACTCATTTCTCCAACTTCCTCAAAAACAGCTTTCTTACAAATGTCAATTAGTCCATCTATCTTTACCCGCAATACACTAACAGTTACTTCACAATACTCCACCTCTTCATTCATAATCATAATCTCTTCCACAATCTCAGATTGTTCCTTAGCAGATGCCTCATGCAGTGTCTCCAGTTTAGTGTTCATAGCCAACAGTGCATTCCTTTTCAGTGCCAGATTCCCTTCCAATTCCTGCACCAGACTACATTTATAAACGTGCAGTCATCTAAGCAATTTTAATGTAAGCATACTTTGATCCTAACATGTAACTTTTCTACTGTACTCTTCAAGATATCTAACTGTTTCATTTGCCGAAGTCCCTGAGGGTGATCCCAGCTGGTTGTCTGGTTGTCATGACTACAAAAGCATCACATACTTGGCTAAGTGTTTCAGCCCCACTCAATTTACCTCACCCATTCAAGTGGCAAGGAGACCAGTTTTAGCTACTAATCTACTCAATTAATGTGGTGCAATCTTAGAGAAGATAACGTTTAGTTCCACTTACTTGACATAGTAGATATCTCCTTGAGGTGTGCTTAATCCTTCCCAACCAGGTGGTAGCTCTAATTAGCAAGATTAACCTGATTAAGGTTAACCATATGTTAGTACATATTATGGACTCACTCTTCCAATCAAATCTATAGCAGTCAACAGGCTGGAGAGATGTAGGGTCGGTCCAAGTTGTAGTTTCTGTCCAGTGACTGCAAAATGACCAAAAACATCAAGTGCACTTGCCCTTGATTATCTGTGATATAAGACCCCTCTCATTCTACTAACCACTTGACATGTGTTGTGTATGGAAAATGTACACTTGGTATGGAAATTTACTCAAACTCTGTAGACTTCCTCTAAGTAAGAATTCTAGGCCATGGTGATTTAGTCTATTCTATTCATGATTCCTTAGCCTTATATGTATACGTGTACATATGTTAACCATATCTACAGCAAAGATATTTTAGATAATTCCTACAGAGGAGGGATTCTCGCTAGAACCAGTTATGTTAATACTGAACAGAGGAACTTTTCATGTTTACTTTTCATAGTAAGGTCTGCCACTCTTGTGGTCCACCTTACAGGACCAGCCGGAAGGCAGTGTCTGCTTCAGCCTGGCTTGGAGCTCCTGTGTCAAGTCTTCCTCCATAAAGGCAGCCGGCTTGATGGGTAACCTTTCATTGGCAGAATTTGAAAAGGCATCTATGTAGTAGAAACACAGCTTATCATGCAATTGCATTTCAATTTGTACACATGACTGTCGGATGCTTAATCAAGCATATTCCTTTTACAGTAGTGAAAATTGCTGACACAGCATTTCCCACTTACATGTTTTATATATGTACAGGTAGGAAATGTTACACATTCCTCCCAGCATGTCGGATGGTGTGTGATGTGGAGAACTACTCTACCTCTGTAGCCATAGTTTGGTCTGATGCAGAGAGAGACCAATTGTCCAGCCTTCTTCAGAATATCCACCGCCTCCTCATGAGTAAGGCCCAAGAGACTATGCCCATTAACTGATAGGATCTCATCACCAAGGTTAAGCAGGCCATCTGGGTGGGAGGTAACATGTATTGCATACCAGGACATTAACATACAGGTGTTACTTCAAGTGAACATCTGTTGTTATTGGCTGCAAGACTCTTACATTCCAGGGATTAACCTTGCAAAGTGTTTTTCTAGACTAAACTATTTCACTATCATTCCAATACGTAGCTTTGGATCTCTGAACTCTACTGGTGTGTACATACCTGCTGCTCCTTTACTTTCAACATCAGACACTATAATAGGAATACCATGTTCCTTGCCTCCTTTGAGGCTGAAATCTAATCCAGTTTTGCTTCTCTTCAACTGTACCACATTCGTGTCCTTCTTTGCCTTCTTCATGAGTGCTTAGCCAGAAGGATATAGTACCATAGGCTGTCTCTTTACAACTGCTTATGTTTAGTATCCAGGTAACGCCCCCTATAAATAACACCTTTAATATGGCGGACCACCAAGCGGGGCGATTGAATTCCTTTACTGGAGACATTAAGAATAATTTGACGAAGCTTTTAAAAATTTTACGGCAGATGAAATCAGAATTGAATCCGGACATACCGAGGTGAGTAAACAGGAAAAAGATAAGCTTATTCGAGCTAAACGCGTGCATTCTTAGTTTCATTAGCAAGCTTAAATGATAACGAATTACTGCATAAATACTGGGGTTGGTGTATTCATATATTTTGTACAGTAAACTGCACGTATGAACATTTTAATTTATTAATCGTTACAAATATTAAGTTCTTAATTTTACCAGGTGGCTACATCTAGAGTGCAATGTTATCTTGCCTTTCAAACAGTTTGCTAAAGGGAGACCCAACTGCTTTCCTGCCAATACTGCATCAAGCCTTTGTCCATTACTCAATCAAGCTCTGCAAATGGCTGACAGACAAGGAGTACGACCTGTATGGACGGAATGACCTGAGATTTATTGAGACAGTCTACAGAGTCCTTCGCAATGAGTTCTCATTTAAGCCAGACCTCACCAAGGAGCAGTTTCTAGCAAGTGGATTTGCAGAAAGGAAAATAATGATGTGCACAAAGATTCTGCAGCTTTGTCTGGCTAAACACAAGGATCTGACAAGGTACGTAGTCACCAACTGTCACATGTACACATGTGGTTCTGCATACGCATGAACTGATACTTGCACTGTTAACATACAAGTGATACATGGAGGACTGTGCTTTTGCTTATTGCTTTATGTACGTATGTGTCACACAGAAGAGGTAGAAAATCAAAAAGTATTAGCTCACAAGCTTCTAAGAAGAAGATGGGTTGCTGTCAAAGGTCACCTCATACACAGTATAGAAAGGTCCAGGCTGTAGAGGTATACATTTTATATAATATCAATAGTTAATGTATATATTGTAATTCTGGAAATTTTGCTTCCAGCCAGAGATTTTCACCATTCAAGGTCTTCCTGGAATGTCCTCAGTCTGGGAAAAGACAAGAGAGTTTAGAGTTGAGACACCCTTCTGTAGAGGACATGCTCCTGATGGACCTGGAGACACCCTCAGTCGTAAGGTGGTCCACCCATCCCCACCCAGGTCCAGAGTGCCACACCCCCAGTTCATGGGTCAGATAACACCCACTAGAAGGAAACCACAGATTGATGAGTTAGATGTCACTCCAGTGGGGACACCTATCAAGGTACTTACAGTCATAAGACCCAGTTAAAATGTACAGTGTATGTATTATAACATATATGCATACATACGTACATACTTGCATCCATTTTGCTATGTGCATATATATTATAATTACAGCATAGAGTGCAATATAAATCCATACATGTATATATGTACCTGTGAATGTCGTCATGTCTGGTCTGTACCAATAGCCAAGTATTAGAGTTGAACGAGAACCTGTGACAACTGCAGCCAGCGAAGAGCCAATATCAGTATCAACTACTAATCATCCTACAATGCTTGAGGCATCACCAATCCGTCAGTCAAACTCTCATATCCTTACAGCATCAACAATCCATCAACCAACATTTTCAACAGTTAGGAAAATGGAAGATATTTCAACTGATGCAACATCAGAATTATCAACCTTAAGTTCTCAGTCAGAGGAAGATGAGGAAGAAGAGACTAAAGATAGACAATCTGAAAGGAGTCCATTGCAAGTTGTCATAGATGAACGCATTCAGCAGCTAACAGACTGCATTGAAAAGATGTCTGCTCGAATGGTTCTGCTGGAGACTCAAGTACAATTGAATGAACAGGGACAAGTAGCGAGGGAGGATGAAAAGGAGAATAAGTTGGTGGATGCTGTTGGCAAGAGTCATAATCCTAGACTACTAGACATTGAGAGACCAGTCACAGCTAATGGGTCGCTCTGTAGCACTGTTCCTACAAATGTCACCCAAAGGGGTCACACAAGTGAAGGACAACAGCTCAGTACTGGTCATACGGATATAGCTACTTACTCCAAACAGGACCAGACTGCAACATGTATGAATACAACTCCACCAAAGACATGCTCTGACGATTATCTACCATCATCAAGTGGTAATGAAGATGTAAGTCAGTCATGTAGTCACACATTTCAGCATACAATCTGTTCAGGTGTCCTTATAAATTCCTTATATCTCTTTAGATTTCTACTGAATTCCTCATTAAATCCTTGAAAAGCAGGCAAGTCTATAAGTTTGCATGCAGTGTTGTTTTATATATGTATGACAGTGTCACTGTATAATTTATTTCTATTGGATCCAGAACTCATGAAACACATCTGGTACTACAGAATGCCATGAATGTACAACACTCGGCGGCCATCTTTTAAATGTTATAATACGTACATATACCCCTTTACTCTGTCAATCAACATTGTATTATACGCATCTTTCTGCAATAAAACAGAATTACCATTTACATGAATGTACATATATGTTTATATACATGGATTTATACAATAATAATGATAATATTAAGTCATGATATATACATATGGGCAGAGAAGTTATCCTATATAGTGCACCTTTATTTATATTTATACTTTACATTATAATTGAAATGAGCAAATTAATTTTACAATTTCTATAATAAACTATATTTATCTGTGATTTCTTTCTCAGTAGGAATATATTAACATTTGTACATAGTATACCAAGCTTTTAGCTTGCATATACAAACAAATGAAATGTGATGTATCTATAGAGTTTCTTATTTCTATACTGTATATCAAAGTCAAAGCAATAATTGATATATGTATTAACTTAAAATTTAGATTTTCTCTGTAAACATTCATCCAAGTTGCACACCAAGGCACTCTGCAGACTTTGAACTTTTAGTAAAGGTTGTAACTATGTCATCAAGGGTGGAGTATGTTCCAATGACTGCTCCTATGAGACCAATACACATGATACATACGTCCTTTACAATCCACAGCACAGAAAGGATGGCACAGCCATTTCGCTTCACTTTAACAGTCAATGAATGATCATGACTAGCTAACTCTGTCTGCTCCTTCCTTAGCAACGGCTTGTTAATTTTACAGGGATTTTCCCTTCCACAAGCAAACACAAGCAAGTGGATCACTGTTGGAAAGATAAGCGCCAAAGCAGAGCTGGCAAAGGCTCCCACCAGAGATATGTAATCATCCAAATGCTCAGGGTCAATCAGAGCTAAGCCACCTTTAGGAACAAGCAGACAATAAAGCATTCATAAGGAGTAATCTTTTCACAAATTACTAAATAATAACTGTTTGTTTACTCACAGACAATAACTACAAGATTAAATCTGAAGGCATACTGAACCATTGTTCTCCATAATTTTCCCTTTATTGTTGCTTCTCCGTGAAGTTTAAAGGTTTTAATACGCTGAAACCATTTCAACAATACTGGTTCCAGGAAATCCAGTGGTACATAGAACTGAATAGCAAAGGATGAGTAGATCACAAATCCAATGCACAGCTGAACAGAGTGGTAGATGCTATGTGAGCAAAAAGGGAAATCCCTAACCAAGTTTATACGAATGTCATATATACTAAATAGAAGTTAGAAGTTTTAGCAGCAATAGTCAGCTTAGCAAGCTACATATACAGTGAGTAGTCAAGACAATGCATACATACCTACTCATACATATAGTGTAAAAATATCAACTAGAACAAATATTTCTGGCTAAACAACTTACGCACTAAGCCAGGGAATGTTTTCAGCATTTAAGTTCAGCAGTACGTTTCCTTGTGCACAGTCACCATAAGCCAGGTAACCAAGGAGACCAGTAGCTAGATACAAAATGGCTACTACACTCATAGCAGAATACACAACAGCTTTAAAATGTTCCGGCTTTTTCATCTTATTCTCGAGAGGCAGCACCTAAATAGAACACAAACACGACTTTAGCTATACGAGGGATAGATAGGCAACAAGAGGAATTCTTTCCAATGGCATTCTAGTGTATACATATGTATATATACACATTATATTATATATGCAATACTATTTCAAAATCATATATAAATATAAATTAGTACTATATACGTATACATCATACACAGAATATACGTAGATTAATTATTTGTCTTGTAACATGTCAAAAAAGCCAAGAGATTATCTATACAATCTTCTTACCACTCCAATTCCCTCAAATGCATATATTGCTACTCCAAAGAAAATAAATATTTTCTTTACATCTGGAACAATTGCATCTACACCGCATAGATGTGCAGTATGTGAATAAATAATTGACTGATTGGCAGATTCCGTGTCATTTGGTCCTACACAATTAACAGCTGCTTTTTCTGTGGCAAATCGATAAAGCATATCACAGTAACCAACAATTAACCCTCCCACCATTAATATATTGGCCAACATCATCAGAGGGGCTAGCGTGCGGAGGTCCCGGATTAATGACAGCAGCAGAAATGGAAAAAAGAGAATAAGAACTATTAGCCTCAGATCAGCGTTTTGCCACCATCCTGTTGCTGACAAGATCTAACAGGAAAATCAAATGACTCCACTCATGTGTACTTTTCAACTTTCCATACAGGAACAGTGTAAAGAAAACAAGTTGTACCTTTTGGAGATTCTCCGCACAGAACACAAAATAGACAGTACAAAATCCAAATTGTGTGATAATGAGAAACACGTTGATGACATATCTACAAAGAGAAACAATTTTCAGAGTAAAAGTCAATTATTCAACAACTTGTAGTTCCCACAATATAGAGCACATGACTTATTGGTTTAAATGTGTAAGATAATGACACCTTTCTCTTTTCCATTTTGCTTAAAGATGTCTTGTATACATACATATGCCTTAACATACATACATATGTACATATGCCTTAACATACATACGTAAGAGTGTTGTCCAAACATACTTTGCAACTTTTGCTAGGATTGATCTTTTGATTTTCCCACAATACAAATTCAGATGCTTAAAATTGGTATGTTCCACAGCAAATTGAGCAACCTGACCATAATCCAGAGTTTTTACTCTATTCAGAGTTAACCTAAAATTAACATGCATAAGCTGACACTGATAGCAATATACAGTGAATAATTAACTTGACCATACTGTCATGAATAATCTAATAAAGCTATTTTCCTACATGCTATGGCTACTCTGTAATACGTAAATTAAAAAGCATATAGGAAACTAAACCTGGTGATCGCTTTGGATACAGGAGTCTTTTCTTTCTTCTTTTGCTCCACTGGGCCACACAGCTGTTTCTGGGAATTCCACCCTTCGTTAGTGACCCTGGGAATCTTTGTCTTTTTCTTGATCTTTTGTGAATCCTTGGTGTTGCTAACTATGGTTGTCATGTACGTATATATACACTGTCTTTCTACTAGAATTATGAATCATATATCAGCTTTCATATCCTTTGTACACAGTGAATAACAACATTGTTTATGTGTACCACAAGCCACTTCAAAATAGCAACCAGTAATTGCTTCCTAGTCGTCCAAAGATCACTACATTGTTACTCTCCACCAACCAGAAATCTCCAACTATCCACAATTAGTGTTGTTGGATTATACAGTCTGTCAGGCCCTTTCCACCCAATGCATGCAGCCCCGTCATGCAGCACTGATGTACACAAACAAAGGATAAAACACACTCACTCTTTCACAAGATACTGACTCGACTTGACCAGCAGTATCATGCAGTGTACAGCTACTACCGCCATGACAGTCATCACCACAGAGGCCAACTACATAGGACAAGCAATTAGCTATAGAACACATACACACTCGTGAAATGTACTACATTGCTAACTGTATATTCACTGGAAGTTGAGCTAACTCACGCCGTATCCTGCTTTACTGAATCCAACGGGAAGAGCTAGGAGACCCGTTCCGATATTCCCTTTTACTAAATGGATCCACGCATCAAAGTCACTTAACAACAGAACAAGAAGCAGAACTTCCATGATATATATACCACATACACTATTAAAGTAAAACTATAGTTAATAGATGTGAGTAGCAACACAACCGCATACTTTGCCGAGGCGCCAGATCTTTTGGCTTCGTTCACTGCATTTATCTCTTCTATTACTCTTTTGAGACTATCATCATCATTATCGATGTGATAATAGTCTTCGCTCTCTTCCAAAGTGTCGGTGGAGTTGTCATCTGGAATAGCCTGGTATCCTTGCCGTTTCTTCGACGCCATTTTGTAATTATCCAATTACTATTAAAAGTATTTACGGATGAACAAGGAGGTGATATGATTTGTGTGTATATAGACACGTAATCATTCTGTATGCGGTTTGAAGGTGGATGTAGGTGCAAAGATGAAGTCATGATAAAACACTGCCCAGCTCCATATCACTCCAAAGCTACAGGAGACTGATGTGAGGAGGAGGGGGAGAAAGGGATAGTGAGTGCCGCTGTCCAGGAGGGGGTGGAGCAAGCAGCAGTAGACTTGAGTGAAACATAGAAGAGCTAAATATGACCTCTCAAATGCAGTCAAGAAGGACAATATCCCTCCACCATATTCTTTAGGAGGTCTACACACATATGTATAGTAGAAACATATCAGCTATATTACCATTACTATTATATTACATTATATTTATTATTATTTATATCATTAAACTCACTTCAATATGATAAACAACCCAATTAATGTGACAAGGCTATAGCAGACAAACATCACAGTTTTGATCAACAATTCTACATTGAAACCAAGAAAAAGTAGCAGCTATATACACCTGTCAACTGATATGGCTCAAAGGATAACTATCTAGCTATAAGTACCTGCAGGTTGGAAAAGAAGAGGAAACAGTCCGATGTGTCCAGCAAATGTGACCACAGTAAAGCAGCGTGCCCACACCTTCCTCTCCACAGCCAGCAAGCTACATAAACACAGTATGGTCACCGGGGTGTCATGTGACATGGCTACTCACCACAGTGGGATGTCATGTGACATGGCTACTCACCACAGTGGGATGTCATGTGACATGGCTACTCACCACAGTGGGATGTCATGTGACATGGCTACTCACCACAGTGACATGGCTACTCACCACAGTGGGGTGTCATGTGACATGGCTACTCACCACAGTGGGATGTCATGTGACATGGCTACTCACCACAGTGGGATGTCATGTGACATGGCTACTCACCACAGTGGGATGTCATGTGACATGGCTACTCACCACAGTGGGATGTCATGTGACATGGCTACTCACCACAGTGGGATGTCATGTGACATGGCTACTCACCACAGTGGGATGTCATGTGACATGGCTACTCACCACAGTGGGATGTCATGTGACATGGCTACTCACCACAGTGGGATGTCATGTGACATGGCTACTCACCACAGTGGGATGTCATGTGACATGGCTACTCACCACAGTGGGATGTCATGTGACATGGCTACTCACCACAGTGGGATGTCATGTGACATGGCTACTCACCACAGTGGGATGTCATGTGACATGGCTACTCACCACAGTGGGGTGTCATGTGACATGGCTACTCACCACAGTGGGATGTCATGTGACATGGCTACTCACCACAGTGGGGTGTCATGTGACATGGCTACTCACCACAGTGGGGTGTCATGTGACATGGCTACTCACCACAGTGGGGTGTCATGTGACATGGCTACTCACCACAGTGGGATGTCATGTGACATGGCTACTCACCACAGTGGGATGTCATGTGACATGGCTACTCACCACAGTGGGATGGTGACCATCATGATGGCTTTCTCATGAACATGCCAGCCAAACAAGAAGGAAGCAAATCCACACAACACAAGGCACCTCAGAAAATCCCTTGGGGGGCTGGGACTGGTCCACAACCTCACCAGACAAGGCTGCATTGTACCAAACGTAGATAAACATTTGCACATAGCTAAATGTAACAGAAGTAATTCAATCAAGTGTAAGAGTGAAAGACAACACAGAAACAGACTTATTATTATAAGACATGGAACCACAGACATATGACTTCTGATTGCCAGACCCACCAAAATGGCTACCAATGTGAGAAGTATGGTGCACCAGGGGGGGATAGAGGGCAACACCTGATGCTCTATCTCCCCAACCAGCCCTGATGTCATACCACCAGCAGGTGAGACGGACCACAATCTAAACTTCTTGCCTACACGAGAGAGGAGAAGGAAGAAAGGGTAGATAATAAAATGTAAAAGACAGTTGGTCTGAAACTGAATCCTCATCCAAAGCTCTATTTTCTTAAGTAATGGTCTAGGAAAACAGTCAATTTTAAGTATATTCCTCAGCCTCATGGTGATGTTAACCATGTCTTTAGGAGAATGGTGTTTTAGATAATTCAATTGCTTACATAGACTCACATGACCTAATGTAGTGAGTAGTCATGTCACATGACCCAATGTAGTGAGTAGTCATGTCACATGACCCAATGTAGTGAGTAGTCATGTCACATGACCCAATGTAGTGAGTAGTCATGTCACATGACCCAATGTAGTGAGTAGCTATGTCACATGACCCAATGTAGTGAGTAGCCATGTCACATGACCCAATGTAGTGAGTAGCCATGTCACATGACCCAATGTAGTGAGTAGCCATGTCACATGACCCAATGTAGTGAGTAGTCATGTCACATGACCCAATGTAGTGAGTAGTCATGTCACATGACCCAATGTAGTGAGTAGTCATGTCACATGACCCAATGTAGTGAGTAGCCATGTCACATGACCATGTAATTAATAACTTAGCTCTCATACAAACTACACACATATTTATGTCCCTTACAATTCCATATTAGTTGAATCTCTGCCTGTAGTGCAAGAGCTTGTTGCCAGTTGCTCTCCTACCTACCTAATATGGAGGCCATCTTGTCTGCTACGTTATACAGGGCCCAGAAGTTGGCTGCCCAGTAGGCGTGGCAGAGCCCACGCTTGAATGGAAACAGTCGGGAGAGGACCTGGCCAAGCTGTCCCTATGAATACAATTAAATTGGCATGTGGTGCACAATCATGGCTGCCTTCAGCTGAAGGGGTTCCAACATGTGGTCTGCCTGCTGGAGACCCACTTACCATTGCTATGAATGGTCCAAATGACATCACAAATACAAAGATTACTAATATTCCAAGTTTCAAAAATTTAAATATGGAAAACGTCTTCAATGAAACACCATGTCTCCCTGAATATTGAGCAGAAAGAGACTTCAAACTCAATGTTTAGGTATATCTTATATGCATACCTTCAGAAAAGCAGAAGTTCTTCAACAAGAAGACAAAGTAAGCCGGAGCCACATATAGGAAGAGATGCTTGAGGTTGAGGAGACATGCAAACCAGAAAGCACCTTCCAAGTAACGTTCCTGTGGGGGGAGGGGGGAGGGATTGATGAATCAAGTCATTTATGTATATACACTTGTATAATTATGTACACGGTAAGCTATCAGTGTTCAGAATAAGGTATGTGCTCCACTACTCACTTGGTATATTCTAACAACAGAGAGGAGCAGGATTCCGAATAACATCCCATTGTACTGAAAGTGAATATCTGCCATGGAATATTAAGGAGCATATATTGTGGGAGAGACACACCCAGGGGAGGGACACACCCAGGGGAGGGACACACCCAGGGGAGGGACACACCCAGGGGAGGGACACACCCAGGGGAGGAGGGACACACCCAGGGGAGGAGGGACACACCCAGGGGAGGAGGGACACACCCAGGGGAGGAGGGACACACCCAGGGGAGGAGGGACACACCTAGGGGAGGGACACACCCAGGGGAGGGACACACCCAGGGGAGGGACACACCCAGGGGGGAGGGACACACCCAGGGGAGGGACACACCCAGGGGAGGGACACACCTGGTGTAAGAGATTAATGAGTCACCAGTCCCACTACTGTTGGATACGATCCACAATAAATAATCCATAATTCATCAACAGGAGGATCCCCAGCAATACTGTATACTTGTCCTGATTGACCTTCTTCCTTAGCTGAACACAATATCTATGAAAGAGTTGCTATGGTTACATAGTTATTAATTGAGGACTGCTTAGATTGTGCACATCAAACACTTGGCTGTGAGGGGCTGAGAATAGCTAATTGGTGAGCTAGAAGTGTCTCCAGGTATTTGAAATACACAGTAGATTAATGTGTTACAATAAGTACAGTGCGATAGCATTACTAAGAGTGCATACAAGTCACTCACTGTTGTACGGCATACAGGAGAACCAGGTCTGTGGCCATTACACTGAATCGCTGAAAGAGAATGCAGCTCCAGGAAGAATAGTACAAGTTATTCAATTTGACTATTTCGCTGTCCACTACGACAGCGAGTTTGGACAAGAGCCATTCAAACCATGCAAAAAATGGGGGATAATCCAAAGTCCACTCAGAAGTGTCCTAATATGAGCCACATCACACATGTACTGGTTGGTATATTGCTACATCTATCATTAGGGGGGGGGGGATTTAGTCGCAGTTTCTGCAGAGTAGCTCTATGGTATATACATCCATGAAGATTTCTTAGACTTATCCATGTTTAACTCGATTGTATGATTCATTACTCTTTGTACAGTGCAATGTAACTAGGCCTATAGTGTGCGTCCAGCACATGATGCACTCAGCAATAATAATAATAATAATAATAATAATAATAATATATCAGTACGTCTATGGTATTATGTACGTCACAACGTCTGATGAGTGACTGGACGCTATGTCGGGTGCAGCTGCAGCTGGCTCTTACCTCGTAGTACCATTTGGACACAGGCAGGGAGTGGGTGATAGCCAACCAATTGCGATGAACTTCAAAATCAGTGGATTTGCTGGTATAACAAGAGTTACGGAGGAAGTGCACACAAGCTAATAAACTGTATAGTAGTCTTTTAAACTTACTAAGCTGGTAGAAATAACATCTTGATACACGTGGAAAGTAAGAAAATTACCAGAGTAATATTACTAGTAGTCGCCATTTTTAGGGGCTGGCCTAGATTGTCTTTTAAAACATTATTAGAGAAGTGTGCTTTTATTTTAGTGTATTGGGTCGGCCTCAGAATCAAATTAAATGTACATTCAATAATACGAATATACATTCACTTGAAAATTAAAAGCATAGAAATAAAGAAATGCATATAATATATATAATCTTTACTCTATGTAATAGATCAACATGTTTTGCTTTTAAGTTAAAACCTGATGATTGGATGATGGCGACAATTTCCTTGACAACAAAATTGTTTTCTATAAGGCAGGAGCCCTATGTTGGACGACAAGGTTGGGAAATTGCTTACTGAAAAGACAAGCATGTCTGAATGAGCCATTAAGGATATATCAACCAAATTATCTATTACATTTTGAACACATCTTTCTTGGGAAATTTCTTTTCCTTCTAATGCATCTTTTTCAATGTGACTTGGTTCAATCTCTTGTGAAACAATCTTTGAATCTCCATAAATGTTCTTTGCATACCTTTTCAGCTGAACTGAGTCTGTCACCAATACAAGAGGCTGCATTATCATATTTTCTTTCATAAAATTGAGAGTACAAGTAATTTTCTCTTCCCATGACACTTTACTCCATGAAAAACGAGTCATATTTCTTCCGTTTTTCACAATCTCAATTCTTCCATCACCAAATATTCCCGTACGGATGTGTAATGCAGCATACTTTTTGGGGACGCCATATTTAAATTTGAATGCTTCTTCTTGGGTACTTATTCTGGCAACATTGCTGAAATCAACCAGGAGGTGTGTCATTAAAGATGCTATAAAAATTTGCACTCTATCTTCTTGTGGAAGTCTCCTGAATAGGGCCATTTGACTAATACGATCAATGCAAGATTGATTATGCATTCCAAAAGTATGATACATTTCGAATAAAACCAGTTTATCGTCTTTAAAGGGATCGCTGCAGTCAATTTTTTTATGTGGCTCATCTCTAAGATTCACATCCTTGTAAAACTGATTTGGGACTTTCCAAGGTATTGCGTTTGGTTTCCATAATGATATGGAACCATTGCATTCGTCTGTTAGATCTGCAATAAAATATCTTCTTGAGAACAGACTCAACAAGAAAGCATATCTCAAATTAGAAACGACGCCTCCTATGCCAATCTGCCTCTCTTGGTTTCGCTGAAAGTGCAGCACTTTTATTTTGTTTAGGAGATCATCCTCTCCATTCTGCAGTCTCTTGTATATGCTCTGACTCCAAATTAAATATCTGTACAACTTCTCTAGAATAGGTAAGACGGTTGTCTTAGCTCTAGCTAGGACAATAAGATTGCACTCCATTAAAAATTCTTCTCGAACGGGCAATGATCCTTTTGAAAAACTTAGCAGTCGGTGGCAGATACCTTTCTTCAGTGATCCTTCCATATTCTTTGTCTCCTTATCCGTTATAGCTTCAACTTTTCTTGACAAAGACGGTTGAGTTATGAAGGTGTTAAGCTTTACAGATAAATATTCAGTTGTTCTGAAACTTTCATTAACCAGAATAATATTAAATAGCAAAACACTTGCTGAAAAGAACACAAGTATGATCTTTCTATTACTGCCCATCCTAAATGGGAAAACTGTAATAAAACTAAACTGACTAGCAAATATAAGAAACTGCTGTATTTACACTTGTTAATAAATGCATGCAGAGCTGCTATATTGGTGATAGATAACACAATTAGAGGTGAAAATAGCGCGGAATGATAGGAAAACTTCCTGTGTTAATAAGCGCCAATAAGTGACATTGGGAGTAGATATTGCAATTTAGGGCCATTTATTTACAAAAATTCTAATCACATTATAACGTTTAATGCCTGGGGGGCGGGGCACCAATGACTATTTATACCTCATGTATATATACAGCACCATACTGTTTACTCTTTGTTTTTCTATGTAGTAACTGTGAAAGCTGGTCTAATGTTCATTTGTTTACATTTATTGCGAGATTGCTCTTGGAAAAGATACATACAGTATACAGTATATACGCCTACGTGTTTCCGGAAAATTAGCATTCCGTTACAGGCATATATATATCCGCGTGCATCATCGTTTAGGAGCTCACGAAGTCACATGATCAAGATGGGGTGCTGTCAATCCGAGGAGAAGGAAGAGCAGGTTATTTAGCTTATATAGATACTGCTCTCCTTAGCACGTACCTTCTTTTACAACGATCTATAGATGTCTGATAATATTCCTATCAATTTTAAGTGGTACAACAAGTGTATTGCAATCATTTTTATACTCTAAGTCTATAGCAAGATAGTGAAAGTGTAAATGCTTATCGTCACGTATGACCTTCTAACTGTAGGACCCAACTGAGAGAAGTCGACTGTTAGAAGGAGCTAGACAGAAGAGCCCGTCGTGAGTGATTTGATATCACGCACTAGTGACCTGCTTAAAGAGAAACTTGGTTTGCATGTACAGTCATCCAAGCGTTTATTGTGGGGGATGTCATGTGACATGGTCATGTGATCAGAATCAAGTAAAATAACATGGGATATATTAGTGTTGTGAACTCATGTTTGTGTGCTACTTATTGGACATTGACTTTGTAGATCAAATGTACCAATTGGTTCGGGAAGTAACAGTTATGGGACCGTTACAGATGAAGAAGGAAGATTAAACCAAATTCTTCAAAAGACTGCTGAGTAAGCTAGTTAATTGAGAATCTCAGTGTGTATGCTTTCTCACTATGCTCAGTTTTGAGATCACACAGTAAATAATAAGTTACATAATGCATTAAATCATCAGTTGAAGAGTTTCTAAAACGCTATTCTTCCTTTAAGGGTCACTACCTGGTGACCTCTGAACCTCTGGGAGGTCACACTTGTACCTATACTGTATTGACCATGTTAATTTATTGCATCATGTTAATGGCCAGGAACCTATGGATTATTACTATTTCTACATACGTATATTTCAAATCTAGTTTGGTTTGTAAAGTGAAGAATTGAATTGCTGTGTCTTTAAATGTGTTCCACTTCACAGAAATCTCATTGACATTGGAGATGTTGAGCCACATAGCCTGGACCACTCTGAAGTTGTCGGGAGGCGAAGAGAATACGAGTGAGTGTGTTATGTATTATTGTGCGTGTTGTCCAAACATTGAAACGTACAATGGTTACATATGTTGTAGGTTT
The DNA here is from genome assembly GCA_947172415.1 of Chondrosia reniformis. NCBI lineage: Eukaryota > Metazoa > Porifera > Demospongiae > Chondrillida > Chondrillidae > Chondrosia > Chondrosia reniformis. The sequence goes on from OX359196.1 coordinate 6,648,761, forward strand.
GTACATACGTAGTTGGGATGTGTCTTGTGACATCACCGCCTCATTGTATTACAGTCAGTGAATAGGGTGAATGAAACATTCAATTGCAATATATTAGACAATCAGTTTCAACTCTTACTGCCCTGCAGAACATCTACAAAATTGAAAAAATTCCTGCGGGTCTGCACGATTTAGATTTATTTCATAACGCCTTTCTATGGGCTTGACTAATGATCATATTCTGTTTTCCCTTGTAGTCAAAGAGTGTCTGCCTGGAAGCCAAGTGTACCAAGAGGCGGGACCAAGCTACCTTCTGGAGGGGCAGCCCCAACCATCTTACTATCAAAGGAACTAGTATCGCCCACTGATATTGGATTTGTGAGTCTTAGTATAATCAGACACCAATAAATGCAACCACTCTTTTATTTAATCATAAACTTCTGTTTCACCTTAGCTAGTTGATGGCTATGTAGTCTATGTAAACCAAACTAAGAGTATAGTGTATTTAGAACATAGAGCAGCTTATAATGTGTCAGTGTGCATCTGGTATCTCTGTTCTGCTTCAGATCAGTGACAAGGCCAACACTCTGTCAGAGGCCCTTGAGAGCATGGAAGTTAAAGCTGGTGAACCAGTGGTTGTACCTTTCACAACTACCTGAACTGAATCAAATTTTAGCCTATTTTTCACCATGGTTCATAACTATTTTGAATATAATTGGCACAGCTCCAGTGATCTTATATATACCACCATATATATTCACATAGTACATTTAACATTGTGCAGTTCATACTCACATTTTCACTTTTGTTAATCTTGTTGGGAATGGGAATGGGAATGAAAACGAAAGAGCATGGAAATATATACACATTTGACAACTCAGTTAATTAGTCAGCCATTGTTTTACTGTGCCATCTTTAGGTTAGGTTAGGTAATCTTATTGGCCAATACGTATATGGTTTGGTTCAATAGCAAATACTTTGCTTCTATTCTGAAAAGTTCTTGTTGAACTGTGGCTATTGCAACAAATATCATTCCCTGTCATAGGACAGTCACTGAGTTGCTTTGCATTAGACCCGCCATTGTTCTTTGTTATTCCCCATAACTGTTCATAACAATAACCTGGACTAGAACATTCTAACAAAATTCTCTAAGAAATAGTCAATCACAAATAATCTGAAATGATTATCACACAAGGAATACAAAGTGACATGCCCTACTTTAAACTAAAAGGTACCAGGCCCCAGGGCTTTACTCTAAACTAAAAGGTACCAGGTACCAGGCCCCAGGGCTTTACTCTAAACTAAAAGGTACCAGGCCCCAGGGCTTTACTTTAAACTAAAAGGTACCAGGTACCAGGCCCTAGGGCTTTACTCTAAACTAAAAGGTACCAGGTCCCAAAGGCTATACTTTAAACCAAAAGATACCAGGCCCCAGGGCTTTACTTTAAACTAAATTGGAACAATGAAACCCAAGAAGCTGTGTAGCTACACTTCAATAGATACCTGGCTCCAGGGCATAGAGACACTTTAAACTAATTGCTGGCCTATTAAATGGCTTGTACATGGCCAAGAAGCTCTCCAGCTGAGCACTGCCATATTTCTGGTTTGGTTGGAGAACATTAGCTGAGAGCTAGGACAAAAGCCAACTTGTATGAAAAACAAGTTGGGATTCCTTTGGTTAACCTACGTAACATAACCTGCCTTCATCACTTTAAGACACAAAAAATTAAAAACTATAGCTAGGGTTATAGAAACAAAAATGAAGCTTACAGTTGTATGAACCTGGGAATAAACATGCTGAAAATCTACTATTATTATTGGCCTGGAGTGATATAGACAACTATCAGAATAATCTAGTAAGACTTGAGGAAAACATTCCTGACATTTAAGAACAAAAAGTTCATACAACCAACCAAGTACAAATTACCATGGTTACATCATACAAATTGCCATAGAAACAGCTGCAATCCATGCAATCAATTTAGGCTGCAACTGTATAAACAATTAGAACATTACCTTAGCTGATTACCTTAGCTGGTGTACAATGTCTTAATTTAAACTTTATAAAGTACAAATGAACTTTAAGAGCATGAATGATTCCCATGTAACTATGAAGTTGTCTACAGTATATATTAACTTTATTTAACAGTTTGTACATGTACATAGACTTTGCTAAGATGTACATGTATGCCTCTGCCATACAAGTATTCTTTGAGCATATGGTCGGCAGATTTATATTGCTCAGTTATAGGGCTAATTGACTACTAATCAGTAGTTTAGCTGGATTTTGCTAAAAGGTTAACAGAGTCCTAATATCATGCTTACATATAATTGTACAGCTATACGTTTACACTTTATACATGTGTACTGAGTTGACAAGTGTTCTGAGCTTGAGACCTCAGGAGGCTAAGACAATAGTGATGTCAAAAATGGTTATCTTGCCAAATGTCAATGTCACACTGAGGTCCAACTAATCCACCAAATTTTCCTATAAAAGCTCAAGCAATAATAATCTTGCTCAAAGGGATTGGACAGTTTCACAGCCAAATAGCAAGGCAAACTGATCTATAGGATACAGAGAAGCTGTTAAGCATGTACTACACACCTCCCCTAACTGAATTACAGTAGCTGGGAGTTACTAGTTACTAGGGACTGATAGACATGCCAAATCTGGTGGTCCCATTGAACAGATGTAATCCAGGACCTTTACAGTTGTCATACTCACTGTAAATTCCATGTAATTTGATCCAACACTTTCTTTCACCCACCTGAATGGTTAACCCAAAAATCTTAATAATTGCACTCAGTCCTCCTTGTTTCTTAATTAGACAGGTTGCTAGGTAACTGATATTTGACTTCCATGACAATTCTATAAATAGATGAATATACAGCAAATCAAGTATAGGCTGCACAATAATACATATACTTGTCTAATCAAAATTTAATTCTAGTTTGTATAAACGTTAAGTGCAAATTACAATTTGAACAGTCTCACTAATAAAAAGTATTTTACATGAGCTAGGAAAAGATGCTGATTAATAAGTATGCTGATCATAACATTAAGTATTAAAATAAATAAGATGACCTACCAATGAGTGTAGTTGACAACGCCAAAGTTCCTCAAACTAGGCAATTGCAATTAGAACAACGGCCATTTTGGATTCACAAAATGATTGAGCAAAGCTAGGATTTAGCTACGTATATATGCACATAATAATGAATAATGTTATAATGTGACATCGTCCTGGGAAACATGCCGCTTGCATTTGACATGCCAGTTCATGTACTTGCAAGAGCTTGTGCATATGTTTATTACTGTTGAAACAATTAGAGGTTCATTAGATTGATAGCTCCTTAATTAATAATAATAATTAATTAATTAAGCGCTTCTATACATGGGGTCACTGGACATGTTATGATTTGCTTCGCTGAATAGCCATAAACGATTTCGAAGTAACAATAACAACTTGCTGAATAGATCGGATCATGTACTACATGTAGTCTATTCTTCTCGAACACGACCTCGAAAAACATTTTGGTTCTACGATTTTCCGCCAAGTTCATGTTGTTTCCCGCCGACAATTTCTAATAAATAGTCGAGGAATTTTTCAGTCTTTGGCCTCCGGGCTATCAACTCTGGAGGTCTGCTTTGGTGCGGATCGATGCGAAAACCGTGGTAGGAGCACGACCATGGTACCATGCGACAAAGGGTCATCGGTGTTCGTATAGTGGGGTGGTCTCTCTATCATGGGTTAGTGCCTGGAGATGTATCTCACTATTAATCCTGCTTGTGTGTTAAATTGGCACTTGCGGATTCTTGCTATACGACCCGTACCTGGAGGAGCGTGGGTCCAGTGCCACTACGTAGTCGGTCAGGAACCCCTGTTGTAGGCTGCAGCTTCAGGTTGGTTTAAAAGGCATTTGCATTTGAATTTGTATGCAGTTTTCGAATCCATGCATCAATGCAGTATTTCATTTTATATCATGTATTTTCAATTCTTTTCTTGCAGTTCAGTGAACTGATGGGTCCCTACTCTAAAGCGCCTGGCCGATCCCAATGAGCTAAAGTCTGTGTGCAGTGTTCCCAAGCTACGTTGTGTGCACATGATGATTCTCATTGGAGGGAGTTTGTGGTCCGCCAGGGTCGGGCTTGTTCTGTTCGTAGCGTGGCAGAGCAAGACTAGTAACTGGTCAGAGGTCGGTCAGGTACGCCGGATCGCTCCCGTGCAACTTCTCTTACGACGCAAGTAGTGGAAGTGTCAAACAGAGTTGAGAAACCGGAGGCCATTTGGGGCACGAAGTACTTCTACCTCCTCGTGGTGTGCCCTGGGGTCACCTTTACACTCAGTAAAGTGATGCGAAACGAAGTACTGCAGCACCGTTCCAGTAACATTCAAAAGGAGAAGAAACGGCATGGTCTCTTTACAACCATGCAGAACTTGTTTTAAGAACTACATTGTTTGAATATTTTTTTATTTAAAACCATGTACATATGTATTTCAGAATTGTCAAACAAAAATGATATTGTGTAGTGGTTATAATTCCAATTGTCGATAATGACGAATTCATAATGAAAGTAATAAGATATACATTAAAACATAACCCAGCTCATCGCAAATGCATACATCTACGCGTAAGTATTCAGTATACTCTTGTAAACTAAGTAAGTACAGTAAACGAAAAATAAAAAAGGGAAAAAAGGAGGAAAGTAAAACGAAAAAGAAAAAAAGAAAAAAGGAAAAAGGGAGGAAAGCGAAAACGAAAAAGGAAAAAAGGAAAAAAGGAAAAAGGGAAAAAGGGAGGAAAGTGAAAACGAAAAAGGAAAAAAGGAAAAAAGAAAGATGCATTTTGCATGATGTAAACTCCAGAGAATAAGAGAGGGGTAGCGTACCAAGTCTCTTGCAAGGACTGCAACAGGTTGGGGTCACCTCTTTTCACTGCCTGTTTGTGCTCCCCAAGTCTTAATGGTATTACTGGTCATGCTCATGAAATCCAGCATGAGATTAACTGGGACGGTAAGCAACTACCTACAGTGTGGAACCCTGTATTTATTCAGTATGAATCTGCTATGGTTGTCATGCCCTGTTCATTATTTCTTCATTTACCACCCATTTATCCTTTTGACGTCATCACCTTCTTCACTATAAATAGACCAATCTGATACCCTATACTTGCTCTATTGTAACTGATGAAGACTTCATACTTCAGCGCCCAAACACAGAAGTGCATGGTTAAGTTACTTAAAGATGTACTAGTCACTGGTGCAACACTGCCATTCCTACTTTTAACATCATTTTACTTGTGATATTGTGTGTTAAGACTCGTAACAATTGAAGTCTTTTGAAAATGCAAAATAAATATAATATATAGAATAAAATATATATTGACAAACAAACGTATTTAGAAATACTATACTAAACACCACATATACAAGGAGCCATATACATATTAATAATTAATGTACTATATTTTACAAATGGTCACTGAAATAATAAAAACTCTGTTTTGTGATTTTTACAACAGAATGGATGAAAGGTCCTTCACATCCAGGTTACCTATGTCTGTGGAAGAGCTTCTTACATGCGTCAGATGGGACACCGACATGCCTCGGGTTGTTGAGATGCTTATTGTTCACAGTAAGAGAAGGGTCAATAGAAGGTACAGAAGGGGTCTTGAAGCCATCATGGTATGCACTACCATTTGGCACACTGTGTCTTAATGAAGATTTTTTGTCACTTTTATCAAAAGCTGTCAATGTAGTCTCTAGTATTTGTCTATCCATGATTAATAACTGTTTCTTCATTTTCTCTCTCCTTTCTACCATGTAAAGAAGATTGCGTGCTTTCTCTAAATCATGTCTCATTGACAGAAGTTTCTGAAAATTTTGTCTCTTTTGAGGCAAGTCCTACAAAATCACAGCAGGGCATTTACACAGTTAAACCTCCACATGTCACAAATGTACATGTAATCATCACATGACTTACATGTGACTGCTGAACCAGCTCCAGTCTTAAACTATCAACAGATATAGCTGCCACAAGTGGGCGATTCTGGTTTGCCTGCAGTTACAATGACAGGTGCATTACATGTATCCAAGGTAGCAAGATATATTTGAACACTGTCTCACTCAGTAATAGTGAAATAGCATGGCTATTAACCTTTCGTTTTAACTTCCAGTAATTATACACCACAGAAGCAAGTTTTGGATTCAATTTCAAGTCTTCTTGCAAGTCTTTGGGTGATGCATGTTCATGGAAATGTTCCTCTAAAGTGTGAATTCTATAGCCAACACAAGGACAGATATAGGGAGGTGAAAATGGAGGGCTCTGATTGGCTCACTTTTCTGAAAGCCTGAGATCTTTCTTTGGTGAAGGTGTTCGGATTACCTTGCGAAGCGCTGAATGCTTTGGACAATAGGACTAAAAGAAATCAGTGATACAATGAATGATGTTAAAATAGGCAACTACATACATACATACGTACATAGCTGCATTCTATAAGTTAAGCTCACTAAAACAGATATGAACATTACCTCATGAATCACTTTAGTGCCATCCGGGGAGGTCTTCATTTCCAGCCCATGGTTGAATCCACATGTCACATGATAGGCCACAGTACATGAGGCACACTAATTGAAAATAGTAGTATTGTTCTACTCACATAAATTAGATAAGTCAGCAGATTAACAGAAATAATTAATCAAGAAATTCCTGTAATTTCACAAAATAATTTATAATAATAATTTGTTTATCAGCCCAATTATAGAGACATTGCTACACTTATAAAATGAAGATGACAAACGGTGGCACATTTCCACAGAGTGTCTATGAATACGTACGTAGCACTGAATGCAAGCTCCTTCCTTCTTCCGGCACAAACTACACAGTAAGCTCCACCTACGGGCCTACATACAGTACGCAACACAATCACAGATACGTCTGTACATACATTACGCAACACAATCACAGATACGTCTGTACATACATTACGCAACACAATCACAGATACGTCTGTACATACATTACGCAACACAATCACAGATACATATGTACATACATTACGCAACACAATCACAGATACGTATGTACATACATTACGCAACACAATCACAGATACGTCTGTACATACATTACGCAACACAATCACAGATACGTCTGTACATACATTTGTCTAGAAAATGTATATTAGTGTAATACACGATAGATTGCAAATGTTGTACAACTCACTGGAACCTGATTAATAATTATATTCTTCATTCTTTCTGGTACACCAAACCGAACTTCAGGGATCCACAGAGCACAGCTAATATGTGCCCATCCACCTCCACCACTACACACATACACATACACAAGAGGCAATGTGTGGACAGCTAATATGTGCCCATCCACCTCCACCACTACACACATACACATACACACAAGAGGCAATGTGTGGACAGCTAATATGTGCCCATCCACCTCCACCACTACACACATACACACAAGAGGCAATGTGTGGACAGGTGAGCAGAGAGAAGAGACAAGAACCAAATAACTGATAAATGATACAGTGAAAAGTGTGAAGTTTCAGCTTGGCGACCCACTCACTTCAGCTTCTTCAGTGTACCTTTAGACAGCGAACAGAGGACACACTTGGGACTGCCTTCCTTGGCCTTACAAATATCACAGAGCCAGGGTCCCTCGGGAACCTTTTCAATTCCATAGCATGCCTACAAGTAAATAATATTCATAGCTGTGGCACTCCCACAACTACGCCCCACTCCATCACACCCATCACGTACACACCCCACTCCATCACACCCATCACGTACACGCCCCACTCCATCACACCCATCACGTACACGCCCCACTCCATCACACCCATCACGTACACGCCCCACTCCATCACACCCATCACGTACACGCCCCACTCCATCACACCCATCACGTACACATCTCACTCCATCACGTACACATCTCACTCCATCACACCTACCTGGTGAACGCAAATGTTACAGCCGTCACAAAATACAATCTCATTTGTATCTTCACTTTCATACTGCAGAAAGAGAATATATTGTGTCTCTCATTTCACACATCACAGCTCCAGTAGTAGTGCATGCTGCTACAGAGTATCCATACCAACCTCTCTACACACGTCGCATCCTCTCAACTCATCCATCTCCATCTTCAAATCATCTCTAGTTGTCATTGCATAAGCCAAATTCTGCTGGCACTAAAGATACAACACTGACACATATAAATATTTTCTTCAACAATGAAAACTACACGCATGTTTGAGTTCTATTGTTACTTTGATCTCTAATGCTGCAATGGCTTGTCGCAATATCACTTCAGTTAGTACTTGACCTCCAGATAATGCTAAACATAGCAGAGAAAGGATAACTCTCTTAGCAAGTAACGTAGCTTGAAGATGTGACATTGCACAACTCACAGGTGTACTTTCTCTTCTCATGGAAGGTCTCCAGCCAAGCGAGGTCCAACTCATCCAAGTCATACTGAGGCACATGGTTGTGTCCAGATTCGTCTGGTATCATACCTGGGGGCCTTTTCAATGGAGAAGGCAGTACTAACACACACATTGTATATCAAACATTACTACCTCTACAGCCAGAAATGCATTTGCCAGCCACGGAATACATGTAAATACAAGTACGTAGACATTGCAGAACATGCACCAGGACACTGAACAGTTCAAGAGATTGGCTAATTACGTAGCTTACATCACAAAGTCTTCTCTTTTGAATAAATCCTCTCCACAGTCACTACAGTGATAAGTAGAGCTTGAAAGTTTGAATTACATGTATGTCTGATAATCAAACCACAACCAGACAAATGTACCTAACGTTGTTGGAGGCCAGTGCAGTTGGATTCACACACACCTGCGGAACATGAACGACACTAGTATCACTTCAATAGGAACAGTAACTAGCTACCAAACTTCAACATTGGGTCAACATGCTTTGTGGAAGTGGTAGCTATATATATATATATAAAGCATGCTCAGGTGGGTGTGGCAGCATGATCAGGTGGGTGTGGTGGCATGCTCAGGTGGGTGTGGTGGCATGCTCAGGTGGGTGCGGTGGCATGCTCAGGTGGGTGTGGTGGCATGCTCAGGTGGGTGTGGCAGCATGCTCAGGTGGGTGTGGTTACCTGAACCCCTTTCTCCCATTCAGTTCTCCAATGGTCCTTGATGTTCAAGTAAGACCCTTGCTCAAGATGGTGAGTGTCAGGTAACTTCATAGCACTGATGAAGTCTGCCCTAAAGAGCTGTTTGAGGAAGGAGAAATTTGATAATCATGTAAAGCAAGCACAAAGACAATTTGTTATGAACTGAATTCACATATGTACGTACATACTGAGATTGTAAGTAACAATGATTTACATATACGTATATACGTATACATATACTTAAATTAATACAGATCATATGTGCATCAGTGTTAGATTATCTTTAGTTTACGCAAGTGCATTCTGCAAACATATTTGACACCCTTAAACAGACTGGACTGCATTTGACCAAAACATTATTGTTTACAATTACCATAAACCATTAACACAGCTCTTTGAACAAAAATACAGAGGTGGATAACCCTCTCATTAATGGCACATATATAGTAATACACTAAGTATAGCCTCTTTTGAAAACTTAAAACTACTGAGGAATATACACATGTAACAGAACAACCTCTCCTATTAAAAATATACATTTTCATTAAAGCAACTAGGAAAAGCCACAGTCGAATCTAATTGAAAATGGTAAGAGAAGATTCCTATTTTAAATGCCCTACACAGGGCAGCTGCCACGAATACAAGGTGTAAAGCTTCCTACAACCACACTCATTAAAATGTAATGATTTTGACCTGAAAATACCTTTTGAGGTTAGCATAAAGGATTATTCTAATAGGAAAGTCATTTAAATCAATATAAAAGTAATTCCATATAAAATATGTACAACAGATACTGTCACATGGGATAGGAGTTAGTAGTTAGTTAGATCAGGGGCTCTTGTTGAAAATACCACAATGGGGGAAAATGTAGTAAATTTGAGGGGTCAGTGTAGTTCAATATTTGTCTGCTATTAAAACTTGGCAATTTCATTTTCTTCAAGAGGGAGGGGGATGATTTTAAGAGGAGGCAAATGCCTAAAGGAAACACTGGCTATGGAGTTCAGTTCTGATTGGCTGCCATATTGACCACTACATACCAGCTACACACTTAGGGCATGTACATATATGTGCACACAAGACTACAATACTTTGGCAAGTGATAATGTGATTAACATATCTCATTACAACAGATACTGCCTCACCCTAGCTCGTTAACTGCCCAATACTGCTTCAACTGGCTTAATTGCATGAAAGAAGGTATAACTATATGCTTTGTATGTATGCACGCATAGAAATCTCTCAAAGAGAAGGTAATACATTGGAATGAGGAAAGACAGGGAATAATGCCTACAAGGTTTCAAACTTGGAGGTTGTAGCTGAAGTCTCCTCTAGACCCCAGCCATCCCATAATATATACCTATATCACAAAATATGTGACATCCTGACATGGCACAATTACTCATTCAAATGGATGTCACTCTTAAAGTAGCTCTACTAGCAAGATTGTCTCAACACTAAATCTCATTACGTATGAGGAGCTAGCCGACCTTAATTACTGCTAACAGTTCATAAGTCGCTCTATAATGGAAATAGCGGATGGTTCGCAATAGTGACTAATACACCATTCCTCGTGAAAAGGCTACATCGCTATGGCGTTACCTCCGAAAGCAGTAAGGAGCCTATTGGACAATACAGATACACATAACTCACCTCCTGATGCTGTGAAGTCATTCTTAAACGACAAGTTAGCTACAATGTAAGAGGAAGATCATTGAAAGGATGTCACTGGTTGATAAAGCTTTAGATTACAAGTTTAGTATCTTACAAAAAGGAAAAGACAGTCAAAAAACGGAGTTATGCAAGAAACAGTGTAAGAAAAGGCAATCGAAAACACATAAGTAAATATTACAACAAAGAATGACATTTACAGAGAATGCAGGACAGCTTTTCCAAGGATAGAAAGAGAATTAAAAATTTCTGAAGACCTACCTTAGCGTTGCTACTTGTCGCATGACACTGCGCACGCGTATTAACGAGAGGCGTATTGCAATGAATCTCATTAGCACATGTAGGTATAAATGGCGCTAGGGAAGTATGCAGCTGTGACTTTGCAAAGAATTGTGATAGAAGTATTAGAATTAAGGAGTAAGGTATATATTCCTTCACTGATTCAATCTGAACATTACGCAACTAAAACGCAACCGCATCAGCGGAAGCAAAAGCCAAATCGAAGGGCAAGACTGAAGATAATATTGACTGAGGATGTAAAGAACTTGGGAAAGGCAGGCGACTTTGCTCTAGTGAAACATGGATACGGAAGAAATGATCTAATACCTAACAAGAAGGCAGTGTACGCCACTCACTACAACATTGAGGAATATGGAATAACTGAAGAGAACATGAAAGCAGCCGGTCAGCCCAAGCCTGCCCAACTGCACGATACAGAATACATAGCAAACTATCTCAAAGATAACACACTTATTGTTCGCCAAGATCCAGAACCGAAAACTAAAAATTGGGTAATTTTTAAGCAAGACATTTCTAGAGCATTTTGGTATTCTCTTCAGATCCATGTTCCGATGGATTGTATTGAAATGGAGAATCCCATTAGAGAAATGGGACCGTCGTCAGTGAAGGTTCAGCTTGATGAGGACACAGTTGTACCTGTTAACCTGGAAGTGGTTCCCTTTGTTGATGCCCCCACGCAGAGGAAAAGAGAAAAGAAAAAGGCTAAAAAATCAGAGGCCCTTTGAAAGCAATACTGACAGTGATTGAGCACCACTCTCATTTTACAATGATGCTGTGTCATGTGTTTTAAATTACTTATTTATCATTTCTTCTTTTAATGTTGTGCAATTTGATTTAATTGGAGAATTGTATGCATCATCATTCAGAATTCAGAGTTATCACAGTTATGGGGGAAAACACTTCATTATTGGTATGAGTGATACAAAAATCATGAGCCTAAGACACAGGGGAAATGTTTTTTAAAGAGTGAAAAAAACATACCTGGCAAGGTAGTTATATACAAGTTATAAGGTATAATTAAAATTGTCACTTTTTTAATTAATTAATCATAGGAGATGGGTATTATACAGATTTGCATTTAATATGCATGAATTAGATGGGCTATTATGAGGATAAGTTTTAGAGGCCAGAGGAGTATTGTGGTCAATCCAAAGGTTAAAGGTCAAGTCACTGCAGAAGATGCTTTCTCGCATGTGTTGGAGATATGTAGTGCTCGTGAAATCAGCCCAAACAGTACAAGCTTTTTCCAGAAATCTCTCATCCTCTACAAAAAGTTATTCTCCCAATCTGCGACTGAGAGCGGTTGGTTTGGCAGCGGGAGGGCTGGGTGCAGCGCTACTCTGTTTAGGACCATGGAGGACGAGTAGTCACTTCGCTGCTACGTACATGTCCGAACCTATTTCTGGATACAAACAAATTGCCAAGTCTTCAGATATGAGACATAAAATGGAGAAATTATGCATGGAGGTACAATACGATCTGTGCCAGAAAGTAGCTTCCCTCGATGGTAAAAAGTTCAACGTGGATCGCTGGGAGAGGGAGGAAGGCGGCGGAGGAATCAGCTGCGTGCTTCAAGATGGCACAGTGTTTGAAAAGGCAGGTGTTAATATTTCTGTGGTGTATGGTAATCTTCCACCGGCAGCCGTCAAGCAGATGAGGAGCAGAGGAAAGGACTTGCCAGAAGGCAAGGAACTGCCCTTCTTTGCCGTGGGTGTGAGTTGCGTAATCCACCCGGTCAGTCCGCTTGTCCCTACAATACACTTCAACTATCGCTACTTTGAAGTTGAAGTGGGCAAAGGTAGGAAGCAGTGGTGGTTTGGAGGTGGAACAGACTTGACACCCACGTACCTCAGCCAGGAGGATGCAGTTCACTTTCACGGTACTTTGAAAAAGGCATGTGACCTTCATGATAAGGAGTACTACCCTAGCTTCAAAAAGTGGTGCGACAAGTACTTCTTCATTAACCACAGAAATGAGAGTAGAGGAGTTGGGGGAATATTCTTTGATGACTTGGATAAACCGGATCAGGAGAGTGTGTACAGGTTTGTGACGTCTTGTGCTCGATCAGTCATTCCCGCTTACCTCCCAATTGTGGAGAAACACTACAAGAAGCAGTACACACAGGAACAGAAGCAGTGGCAGCAACTGAGGAGAGGTCGATATGTGGAATTTAATCTAGTCTATGACCGTGGCACTAAGTTTGGCTTACTGACGCCTGGAGCTCGAATTGAGAGCATCTTGATGTCACTTCCTCTATCAGCACGATGGGAATACATGCAGCAGCCCACTCCCAAGTCACCAGAAGCAGAGATGGTGGAGGTTTTAAGAACCCCAAGAGACTGGGTGTAATGTAACAACTTATTGGTAATTGTATCACTCCCAATCTCAGAAATCTGTAATTTATACAGTAATTCAATTGCAATTTCCTAACTAGTGCATTCTTACATATATACAATCTCATATACAATTTAGGTATTCAATGTATATAGCCTCTGTGCACTCATTGAAGACCTCTGATTTAAATGAACACATACATATGCAACATGGCCATCTCTGTATCAGAAATAGGAAACCACAAGCATTTGTAATTACCTCATTGACAGATAATACAATACACAATATAAAGACATTAACAATTCAAACATTCATATGTACTACATATAGATTTGCAGCAAAACACTTAAAAGCATGCAATGTTTGCAGTACAGTCTATGGAGAGGAAGGAGGTGAAAGGAGTCCATTTTCCTCTGACTTTAGAAATATGGCAAGAATCTCTTCTTGAAATGCCTTAATCTTCCTAACCAACTGCTCATGTGTTTCACTGAAGAAACGGGAAATACAAGTGGTAAATATCAACTAGGAAATAGAAGTGGCAAGTTATTAGAGGTATTCATGTATACATTGAGATTTCTCAAATCCGTTAATCAAACAACAGAAATGAGCCAATCAACTCACTGTACTCCACTAGCGCTCCAAACATCAACATAATACTTAATCTTAGGTTCTGTTCCACTTGTTCGTAATGTAAAGATGCAGTTGTTGTCCATAGTGTAAGTGATCATCTGGCTGGATGGATCCATCGGAAGGTCCTGATAATACAGATTAACAGACTAGCTAGTGCATCCAATATAAAAGCCAATATTAACGACAATTCTATTACAAAATCACTAGCTCAAAAGCTTATATAAGCTTCAAGAACATCTCTTGAAGTACTTTTAAATACAAAAGCACTCAATTCCACAACTATCAGACTGACAATTAAGTCATGTGACAGTCATGTGACAACACTTGCAGCTGCCACTTACTGGTTTGTATGAGGGTGGCTTGCTGGTATCGTAGCCAATAGTGAGATCTCTAATGCTCACCACTTTACCTCCAGCAACACTTCTGATTGGGTACTACAGAGTGAACAGACACTAACTAAATGGAGTGTCAATGTATATCCCAGTATACAAGACTCAGCTTGCAACCTCGTACTGTTTTGTTTCTTCGAATTTCTTCAAAAATATCCCCAATCTTCTCAGGACTCTTACAAATGACATATGCCGTTTCAGACACATATCTTCCGTACCTATGTATGCATGCCATTAATGTGTAACACACACTCCAACATGAGACATAAATGAGCATAAACTAATATTATATATGCACTCGTGGTGAAACTTTTCCTTACTTCTGATGTAACTCTTCCAGCTTTTTAGCGAAACTCAATCCCTGTTCCTCCAACTCTATTCTCATTTCAGCTGCCACAGCTGCTGCACTCACTCCATCCTTGTCCAACACGTTTGTGCCATACATGAAACCTTAAAAACAAATTTTATGAAAAGTGTTACTCCTTCTATGCTAATCAGGGAGCTAACAAATAATAAACAAATCATAACATTCTTCTAATTACCAGCAACATACACTGTGTGAGTCAATCGAAATTTACATGATAAATTTCAGAGCAAACTAGTTTTAATGACCAAGCAAACACTACATATAAATTATTGTTTTAGTGATCGTGTCATCTCCAATTTAATCGATGACACTAGAATAACAAGCAATAGTACAAATAGAGAAACAGGTTATACATTAGTCGATAATCAGAGATATATAAACACACATGGTTGTACTGCCAGAGCAGCAAGCTTAATACAATTAAAACAATTGAAATAAAATTAACAATTGTAAATTTCCGTCTGTCCATTCACCAGTTAGCTCTTTACACAATAACTACTTTTGGAAATGGAGCAATTGAAAATGTATATTTGATTAGCAGCCAGTCAACAATAGCTCCACATTCAATTGTGCTACTTATTTTAACACAGAAAACTTTTTAATGGATAAACAACAAAATCAAAAATTATATATGATGAATCATACTGTATTAATGATATTCATGGGTCAATCTTCATGCATGCTATAAAAGAATTTCGCTAAATTGGCAAACAGTACCCTTTTAGCTAAAAGAACTAAAAACACAGTTCTTCAAGAGATTTGCACAGTATGGGAGAATTGCCACACTTGATAGGTAAGATTTAAGTATTAACCAATTATTTACTAACAGACAACCCTTTTTATAATCTAGCTTTGATCCTCCATCTAATAACAATAACAAGTAAGCCTTTTAAGAGAAGAACATATAGACCCTTGATCACTTCTCAGCACATTTGTATAGGTGGATTTGAGGTTATTCTAGATGGCTACACACCAGAGAGGACATTGGAGTCTGGGTCCCCCCAGGTCCCACTTGGGGGAACTGTCATTCTTGTATGCAGAACCGTCGGATTACCATATGGTACAGAGGTAGCCTATAGCTGGACATGTCCTGGACGCTTAAGTGATCCGTGTAACCTTGGAAACGGGAAAAATCCAAACAGAAAAATCTACAATGACATTCTAGTCATCAATATCATCTCACGAATACATGATCATGGTTCATATACATGTGAAGTTAACACAAATGATCTAGGACAGAATGGCAGCGGAGTTGACCTAATAGTTTCAGGTAAGTTTTATATTTTTATGTGAATCACTACTGTATCACTTAATTATATTACTTAAGAGGTTGGAAAAGGGCTAGTAATGTGTGTTGCTTTTCAAATACAGGTGGACAAGTACTGCACTCTAATTATCAAATGTTCCTAAACAATTCCATTATAAATAACATGACAGATATTGAAAATGAGAACAACGGATGGATTAACTGTAATACAACTGAGGGAATATCAAAGTTTTACAATAAAACATGGCTAGATCCTTTACCAGACAGCAGTGAGAGACATTCTGTCTATCAAAAAAGAACAGGGGAGAAAGCAATTGCAGTGATAAATCTCCAACAGTTTGGGTCTTACTTTCCAAATACAAAGTTTATATGTGGGATCCAGCAGTATAGAGGAGATACTCTGTACATCTATGTGCACACTGAAGGTATTTAAGCATTACCAGCTAAAATTTATTTGATCAGTAATGATTTGAGAATCAAAAGAAAGATGCCATACTTACTTCTTAACTGGCAAATTCACTAATTCTCTTCTACAGAGTCACTTGCACCTCCAAGGGTTCAAAGTATAAATGCCGGAATGTACTTTCTAACAGCCAATTTACAGCCATACAACTATAACCAATCATTGGATCTCCAATTCATTGGCTACCTTGTTGGCTATGAGAGACTGGACTTTGGAATTCCAATTGAGGTAAAATATCAAATATATGACCAATATGAAACAGCCAAGAGACCAGAACCGAGAATAGTGCCGGGAGCCACTTACAGGATAAGAACATGGACCAACTTTGATGTCCTCTTCAGTCCCATACCACATGAAACAATTTATACAGTACCAGAGAAAAGTAAATAACATATACTATCTGTTATTTGTTTACCTACTATGTACAGTACTTTGTTTCTAAATTAGGTCCTTCCCCACCAAGAAGACTAACCATTACAAGATCATTCAAAAATACTATTGAACTAAATTGGCTTCCTCCCAAAGACCCAAATGGAAACCTAAGTTACAAGATACGCCAAACAGTAGGACACATAGTAATTACATTAGCAACAAATAGTAACAAAACCTATTACAATTTGACTGGACTTACAAATGGGACCACATATAAAATTGAAGTTTTAGCAGTCAATTCAATGAATGGCGCTTCAAGGAGCACCAGTATACTCCACAATCACGTAGTCACAGAGGAACAGAACTTGAATGGGAACTCGGGTAAATAGATTGCTTAGTACAAATTCCCAGTTAGATTGACTTATCATGAAGGCCATAATACTTATGTATTACTTCATTCCAACAAGATATCTCTCCTCCAAATTTGTAGGAACTTATTCTACCAAACGTCCTACAACAGAGACCATTGCCACAACTACAATACCAAGCTCTTGCATACCTACCACTAAAACAAGTTAGCTCACTTGCTCAATGGAGAAAACAAAATAATCCTATATCCAACTGATAATATTTCAGATTAGTCACTGAACTATATTTTATATATGAAGTAATGAGTCATGTTAATACAAGTCAAGGTGTAGAAATTAAGAAAGGTTTTACATTTAACTACATGAATACTGTAGATATGGTTGACATACATAGGCTTTTTAATATATTATAGAGTAGGCATAGCATGTAGGAAATAGATGTAGGAAAAATGAAAATGGTGTATTAATCTAATACACCATTTTCATTTTTCCTACATGCTATGTCTACTCTGTAATATATTAAAAAGCCTATGCATGTCAACCATTATCTACAGTATTCATTTTTCCTATATCTATTTCTTACATGTACGTAAGTATTAATTCAAACTATCATACAGGTTTATTAACATTATATATATATATATATATAGGTCCTTCATCTCCGAGCAGTCTAGCAATTTTAAATAAACTCCAAGATGGAGTAGTACTGATTTGGCAACCTCCAAGAGAGCCTAATGGCAATGTATTGTACAAAGTTCGCTACACTGTGAATGACACTGAAATCACAAAAGCTACAGGCAGCAATGACACACATTACAAACTGACGGGATTGAGGTTTGGTGTCACATACACCATAGAAGTCCTAGCAGTAAATGAAAATGGAGCATCTACTAGTAACGGACTAGTATATACCCATGATGTTGCCATGGAAACAAGTAAGTTGCATAATAACAACAAATTATAAAATTTATCACTGCTTTGCAATCTTTACAGATGTAAATCCTAGCAAAGAAGGTCAAGATTTTGAAAGTAAAGGTTTGAATTCAAACCAACAAATGATTTAAAATCACTAAAGATTCTCTATACCCTTTCCAGGTTGTACTGCATCAGCCAAACCAGTGATAATTCTGATAGTGATATCTGTTGTTCTGTTTATAGTTTCCATGGCTCTCTTAATTACATTAATTGCAATAGCAATTAAGCTAAGAAATACCAAAGAATCAAACCACAGTCTCAGTAAGGTTCTGTATGATTACGCAGACTCAGCTGATATACAACACAAGAGCAGACCACATAACACAACTCGCCTGTTTGGAGAAACCCATCCTCCCAGGCCAGCCGTAAGAGACTACAAACCTCAGCTCAAAGACACCAGTGTCCCTCCCTTGCCTGGAGCAAGGAAACAGAAAGCTGGGTGTGCCTATGAGGACATGTCTAGTCCTAGTGTACCCGACCATCAGCACCAGTTGGGAGACGAATCTTATGAGTACATGCGCACCACTGACACTAAGAATGTAATGCGCTCACACATCTATGATGCAGTGTACGTACAGCCAGACACAAATGAGGAGAATGTCCAGGAAACTATAGATGAAGACAACAGGAAGATGACGGAAGAAGAAATGTAACTCTGTCCCTCAAATGAAACCAAAACCGATTGAGTGCATCACAGTATGATTGATATTAGTGTGTGTGTGTGTGTGTGTGTGTGTATGCGTGTGTGTGTGTGTGTGTGTTTAAGTATGCAAGTAAGTGTATGTGTGTGTGTGTGTGTGTGTGTGTGTGTGTGTGTGTGTGTGTGTGTGTGTGTGTGTGTGTGTGTGTGTGTGTGTGTGTAAGTATGTGTGTATGTGTGAGTAAGTTAATGAATACGTGTATGTGTGAACAGGAATTTAAAACATTCATAGCAAGATAAACAGGTGAAAATAGAATAGCTAGATCACATCTGTCCTTACAAATACATTACTCACTACCTCCTACTTCTGAAACAAAACAGCATTTACTAGCAGACCAGTAATGAATAACAAGTCAAGTTACATACCAATGGCTTCCTCGTAGGCAAAGATTACTTCTTTTCCTTCCTTTGCCAGCTGAACTGTTCTGTTTCCCATCCACTTGAACCCCGTTAGAGTCTCTTCATGATGCAATCCCTCCTCCTTGGCCATGGCACCGAGCATGTTGGAGGACACAGTGCTATTGAGCAAGGCATACTTGGAGCCTGGGAGGGCAGGAATTGTGAAAAGATTGAAAATCAAACTATCATCACATTTAAAAATTAGCCAAACACTATTAATCCCAACACTTAAGCACACCTTCCATCTTTTCTCCCTTGGCTCTGAGTCTCCTTCTCTTACTCTCAATGGCCCACCATCCCAGCAGCACACCAATCTCATTGCCATTAAACACCCTCCACGTCCCGTCCTCTCTCCTCTCTGCAATGGCCAAACGGTCCGCATCAGGGTCATTGGCCAGAATGACAGAGCTTCCATTCCTCTCAGCAGTTGCCATCGACAGGTTCTAAGAGAAAAAGAGGGTCTGTTTCACTCAAAGTATGTTGTCAAGTTGTGTAAGCTCAGCTACACATCAAAAGCCATGACATACCACAGTGGCACATAATCAAAGGTGATACCTATACAGCAGAGCCATTGAAGGGTGCAAAGTGCATTAGAAGGCACTATAGCATACATCCTCTCTGAATGAGAAGCCATAGTAAGACTGAAGCATTTTGTCTAATTAAGCAAGGAATACATTACAGGCTCACCAATGCACTCTTCCCCTCCTCAGGGTTGGGGAAACTGACAGTGGGAAAGTCAGGGTCCGGCTCCACCTACACCAACAAAAAGAACCAGCTGGAAATGGTCAAAATCACCAAAGGGTGCCACGCTAGCTACTGCACGCATCACTTGATCTTGTACATTCTCTACAAGTTAACTACACGTTGAAGTGTTGGAGCAACTTGGGCCTTCTTACTTGTTCAAGAGTTGGTACATACTCTGGCAGACTAAAGATTGCAAAAGCTTGCTTAACAAAGGCAGCACCTACTCCGTGCATGGCAGTGTAAGTGAACTTCAGTGATGAGACAGCATTTCTTTCTCTAAAACAATCAAAATATTTGAATAATTTGACAAAAAAGTTCTGTCTGATACGATAATTCATGACCTCATTTAATGATTCAATACTATCCAACCCTATTCTATCACAAGTAAACCTTTCATTATTTTTACACCTTCACTTTCATATTTTACAGCCACTAAAAAGTGGAATAGTTTCAGATTTACAAATTTGTACTCACATAGCCATGATTAAATGGGTTTTCCTAAATAGATAATTTTTTAGGAAAATAGCCAACCATATCTATAGGAAATTATTCCTGCAACAGTTAAATTATTTAGTTTCTTCACTGTAGAAGGGGGTCCCCCCTTTAGCGCAAAAACAATGTCCAGCTATCAACAACAGCTACAGCACTGCACAGTTAGGTAGGTAGATACCGGTTTAAGCTGTACTTTCCAAGCTCTGTCATGTAGTCCAAATACACCTGTTCATAAGGGTCAGCTACTAGTGTGGAGGAGTGGATAGCATCAGTGTCCCAGGCCCCTGGCCAAGGGTCTAGCTGCCTGAGGATGTTGGTGGCTATTCCCTTGTCAATTGGAGGGATTATCTAATGAAATAGCAGTTGAACAGGTTCACTGAACATGTACACTAAACGAGAGATTACTAAATAAGGTATTAGTCACATGAAAACATGCCCCTCCCACAGGATGTAGCACATGTCTCTAATGACAGGAAGTCTGACTATTGTAACCAGATGAAAAGTGTAAAACAGCAAAGGACTCAAATGGATTCAAAACAACTGCCTCTCTCCTTCCTAGTGACGAGGAAAACAGTAGTAATACACTTCACATTGTAGTAGCTGACCTGTGCTCCGTTGTTCCAGTAGACCTTGTAACCGTTATCCTGTTTGGGGTTGTGTGAGGCGGTAATCATCACTCCTGCAGCACAGCCATACTTGTTCACAGCAAAGGGCTAGAGCACCGAGAGGTAAGAAGATCATTAAAAGGTTAATATACTGCTTGCTTTAGCATACATATGGACATTACAACCTTTTAATACATTTTCAACATGTAAGAAATAATAATAATGATAATAAACTAAAACACAAGTGTTATTATCGCACTTTTAGGGAATTACATATTATGTGAAGGGACATATGCAATTAATAAGGTAATTATAGATGTGTGCACATAGCATGCCTATGATGCAATTTTCAGTACTTGTACATTATGGACAAAGGTAGCCTAGCAACAGATCTCATTTTAATTAAAGAAGTTCCATTTGGAAGAAGCCTTAAAAGTTATCATTATAGCAGGCCTCAAATACCACACACCACCTCAACCAGAGGTGATGGATGCATTACATTACATTCTAAATATGTACACCATGTACCTACATGCTTCTCACAAAGGACTGAATTATATTAACAGGAACTTACCACAAATGGAGTAGGAGTTATATGCGAGAAAAGATACACCTTAATTCCTTTTGAAATAAATGTATTGGTAACACGGTCAGCAAACCTACAAAAATAATAGTTATATATATTGTTGACATTGATTAATTATTATTCTCTGCAGTTAGGCCACATGAGACTACATCTACCCAAATGTCACACCCACCTCATCCGACACATCCACCTTGTCACACCATCCGACACATCCACCTTGTCACACCATCCGACACATCCACCTTGTCACACCATCCAACACACCCACCTCATCCGACACATCCACCTTGTCACACCATCCAACACACCCACCTCATCCGACACATCCACCTTGTCACACCATCCAACCACCCACCTCATCCCCCTAACTCATCCGACACACCCACCTCATCCCCCTAACTCATCCAACACACCCACCTCCTGCTATTGTATCTTGCATCAAACCCAACTGTTATACCTCTCTCCTTTACATCAGGGAACTGCTCAATCAAGTAAGTACACAGACCCTACATACAGATAGCAATCACACAGAGGTAGTATATACGTAGAGGTGCATTTGAGTGCAGAGGGTATGACATCATGTTTACATTGGCTGCACTACATAAGCAAGTAGTTAATCGAAAGTCTGTTCACCAAATCACAAATTATGATGATACCCATCAGAAGTTAAGTACATCTTACCTGAGTGCTCTGAATGATGGTCAGGTCATTCATCCTATTGAACCCCGCCCCCATGGGCGCCCTCAGGCCTACATAACAGCAATACAGTACATGAGCATGGATGGTTTACACAACCCACTTTCATGTCACTCATTACAGCTGACACAAGGATCAAGCTGTCAGCAGAGCAGGCAAAGCTGTTTACATCTCCAACCACTCCAGGAAAGCAATTTATTTGATGCATAATTATTTATTTAACGCAAGACATGCTGCACCACGTGTCTGTTAGTCAAGCATATAGAAAGTATATACCGACACGAAGCGATAGCGCAGAGAAGACCTAATTGTTAATTAAAGGATCCTTCAGAACCCTCATAACTGCTACTTTCTCGTACGAAGAACCACTGGCAAATTAGCCTAAGGTCAGGCGGACTGGAGGTCATCTGGTGGATAGCGCAGACACCATTTCAACCACCAATCTCCCTACCTGCGGTGCCGAATTTCATCCTGGAACAGAGTCTGTTGCGCAGCTCGACGATATTGCTTGTGTTGACCAAGCTCTCTATCTCCTCTCTCGTGTCTTCCCACTACATACACACGGAGAATGATACTTAAGAATTGACAAATCAACTTTAGACTACACACGTAATCAGTCACTTTACATAAACACACTTTGTCCAATCTTCTCCATTCCGCGATTTTCTTTTCCAAATCTGGGTCGTTGACTATAGATAAACTTGCCATCTTTATGTACGTACAGACTTGCCTTTCAAAACCAAGCACAACCTTTATTAAACTTAATTTTCCATATCAATTTGGTTAACGTTAAACCGATATAATGCACACTCGTCCCGCCGCTTTCAGCCCAATATCACGTGTACAGATTCCGGTTAGTGTATTCGATCAATGTACAATGGAGGAATAAAAAGGAAACATATGGAACGCAACGAGTTAACAAATCGTTCTGTAATGTTTGAGTATCAGGAGTCATGTAAACCCTACAGCAAGACGGAGAAAACAGAAAGACGTGTTACTTACAGTCCACACACAGATGACACTTGATATGATGTTGACAACATTGATTCACTGAGAGATATTTGCTATACACACAATGTAAACAAGAGAAGGTGTAACTATACAATGCAGTCTGGCAGAGTTCAAACTGTACCAAGTACTTTCCCAGAATGCTTAATGCAAACTGGTACATTACTCTCTGCCATAAAGTGACCACAAATATCCACATTACACTGGTACATTGAGGTATACTTACACTGGTCCCATGGATGTCTGTAGCTATTCCAAGTTGTTGTTGCTGCTGTAAGAGCTGCAACTGTAGTATCTGCTGCAGTGTCTCTATACTGGCCTTAGATGGGCTGGCTTGGGAGGCTTGTTGGAAGGGGTGGGCCTGGGGCTGGGGCTGATGTTGGGCCTGGGCCTGGGGCTGGGGCTGATGTTGGTGTTGGGCCTGGGGCTGATGTTGTTGGGCCTGGGGCTGGGGCTGATGTTGCTGTTGTTGGGCCAATTGGAGCAGTGCCTGTAACTGTTCTGGAGTTATGACAGATTGTTGTTCATCCTGTGTGGGAAGGAGAAGACTCGGGGTGAATAACACAAGATTTCCAGAATAATAGAAATCCATTGCATAGCATCTAGTCTGTCCCCCTTGGGTAACCTTTCTGTACCTTTTTAGCCGTCTTTTGAATTTCATCTCTGGGAACAATGTCGATGAGAAAGTCAAACATGTCATATTTGGTAACTGCAATGGCAATGTCTGATCTCTACAATAACAGATAGTCAATATTGTCATATTCACTAACCTACAATTCGGTGTATAAATACACTGTAAATACAACTCATTATGAACATACCATAATTGAGATGCAAATTAACATATGCAGCCATTTTTGTAGTATAATATATTAGAACATAATTGTATAAATGTATATTAATGTCATTCTTGATTTAAGCCTCAATTTAGTTTCCTCACCAAAGTACATGTATCTAGTTACTTCCAGCTAATTAATACTAATTCTTATTGACATACAGAGTAGACATCTCGTTATGAGACATGCAACAAATATACTGCACCTGGATGGTCCTTCTCTTAGCTTCTTCAGTTTGGATCCAAGCTCTGAGAGCAAGCTCCTTGATGAATATACTTACAGCCTTTGAGAGCAGCACTGGTACTTCAGCGCTAATCATCTTTATGGGGAGCATGAGAGGTTAAAGTTAGAGAATTGATTTATCCAATTTTGACATGTTGTAGACTCACCTTAACATCATCGTCCATCCTCATAATCTTCTTTATTCTTGCTAAAGGCATTTCTGGATTCTTAAATATGTCCTAAGCAGCAATTAGGTAAGTGTTAACTGCATTAACATGCTATTTAGCTAAGAATTAATAGGCACATTTAGATGTGCAATATTCTAGCTAATTATTAGCAGGAAAATGTATGTACTAATGCTTTTGAAGCCTAATAAATGGCCAATTTCAAGTATGTGGAAGTTAATATGTCATGTAACACAATATGCACCAGGGCTGCATAGCCCTCTGGCCCCAAGTTCTGCATGCATCCCTGCGCACATATGCTGTGCTACATAAGCCATGCTGTATTTGTGTGACTAACTGAAGTTGGAGTTATCTTTCTAATTTCATTTCCTTGGTCGTACCAGAATGTGGCCAATTTTGACATTGACTCTGACATGCCAGGAGCAGTTAGACTGGGCTGTTCATTAGTAGAGTCGGTCTACAAAGTCAGATATAGACATTTCATTTATAAGTAATCACGTGCAATCAAATACTTGCATTCATTTGACCCACTCCACTAGGGCACCGCGGGATAAAGGTTTGGGAGAGCGAGGATTTAACTGAATGGAGGCTCTCCCCAGAACCAACGGAGGATTCTGAAGACTGGGCAAACGAAGGCATGCGATAGTCTTTCCCGGGGCTATCAAATACCAGAGAAACCACCCTAGGTTTTGTTCGCATCATTGGATAGGTCCTTTCAAAACTCCCCGCTGGTCTCACACTTGTCTCTACCACCTCTTCTTGGGCCAAGTACATTCTCTCTCGTAAGAATGCTTGCGTAACTCACAGACCCCCCGGCAGTCTCCAAGCTCCCCGCCTGTTGCTGCAGCTGCTGATCACCACTCACACCACACGATAGATGGCTTGGTGCGGCCAGATCGGAGGAACTGGAGGAAACGTACGTTACCTCAGAACCACGATTATCATGACCAGACAAAAGAAGATTGCCAATATTATTAGTCGAGGTCAAAATAGACGAAGTGGTCGAAATGGAGGGTTCCGCCATTTTCTATAGAGTATAACCCCTGTAAAATATTATATTATTAATGGGCATTCAATTAGCGTGTGGCCAGCTACAGCAGTGGCAACATATACGTATACCTTTTATGATAATTTGCAATCAATCACTTCAAAATAGTAAATACAAATATACAAATGCTACCAGGATGTATGTAGAATTACCATCAAATACAAAAAGAGTCATCTCAAGATATATAAGTTGTAAATCTGCATATTTCTAATTGTAGTTCTTTGCCATAATGGTATGCATTTCCAGTTTAGCAGCACCTATATCTATCCTTGTCTCCCGTCTGAACTCCAACATATTCTTCACAAGTTCAGTCAATCTTTCAGGTAGTTTCTCTGCTTGCATAATGTCCTTCCCTCGAGTGTGTGTAAGTCTAGGCAACTCTGAGCTCACATACCCACACTGATCAATCTCGCCAGTGGTGAAGGGGCTGATGTGGCCGGCCATCTCATAGGCAAGGATGCCAGCTGCCCACACTGAGTGCTTGTCATAGTGGAGGAGCCTGTTTGGTCCCGGCCTAGCATTGAGAATCTCTGGGCTCTTGTGGTTCAAATTTCCAGGTATCTGCATGCCTGTAGGGAGCAAGGGACCTACTAACTCTCATGTCTACCAAGTGTGTGTGACTCAGGTAGTTGACCTTGGATGTAGGGCATTGTCATCTGCTT
This sequence comes from Chondrosia reniformis, assembly GCA_947172415.1. NCBI lineage: Eukaryota > Metazoa > Porifera > Demospongiae > Chondrillida > Chondrillidae > Chondrosia > Chondrosia reniformis. The sequence goes on from OX359196.1 coordinate 6,675,226, forward strand.
CTCCAACAGCAGGGCCACCCCAAAATCAGCAACTCTCAGAGTATTTCCATCCAGCAGGAGGTTGCCCATCTTCAGGTCTCGATGCACCACGTTGTGTGAGTGGAGGAACTCCAGAGCACAGAGCAGCTGAAGGAACCACTGGCATACCTGTTTACGCTACAGAGAGATGAGTGGAAATGGTATACAACAAGTAAACCTCAAACTATCTGCATATGTGAGGCCTATCAATTTCACTGTTTACGGTTTCCACTCACAGGTATTCCCCTTGGAAAAAATCCTTGTACTGCAGCTTCGAGTGAGTTTGGATAGAAATCCATGACAAGAAAGAGCGAGATGGATCTCACTCCTGGGAGAGCTTTCAGAGCGGGATGGATGTCTGGTTCAAAACGATCATAGAAAAAAGCATGCAGCTTTATAATGTTATCATGGGAAGGTAGTTTACAGAGAATGTCATACTCGTTCTTGAACATTGCACGAGCCTAAGAAGAGGAATAAATATTCATAACATTAGCAAAATAGAACCGTTTAAAATTCAAGGAATGAAAACATAGTTTATCCATTAATAACAGTGCTCTAAAAAAGGAAAATACTGAATTGTTAGCTGAAAATTTAACAGAATCATTCAAAGATTCAATTAGAGCCTCATAATAGTCAAATTGTACAACAGAGCTATTCACTTAGAGAGCTATTGTCCTTACTCTAGTAACAGTCTTGGCTGCATGATAGTTTATGAGACCTTTCAAGGCAAATATCTTGTTTGGATCAGTTAACCTGGTCCTCTGACACTTCACCTTCATAACAACACCATCGTCTCCCTGACTCACTAACTCCAACTTTATTATACAAGTGAATAATACGTACATGAAGCACGAGTCCAAGGAGAGAGACAAGTAGAGACTTACCACTTTGTAGTCCTCCAGAGAAGTGCTGTACAACAGTCTCATGTCAAATAGCTCATTGGCCAATCTCATTCTCTCCATTTCCAAACGCTTTGTACGATCCTTTAGGTCAGCATCCATACCCCCAGAGGGAGACTACGTACAAACACATCAAATCCACATTGCTACACTCTTGTACATACAGGTGTGATGTCTCAATACAAATTAACAGTTCTGAGTCACCTACTCTAAACAGCTGCTCTCCAGATGGACTCTTAAGTGGACCAGATCTAGCTTGAGGTGTTCCACTAGTGTTAGCAGCTCGACGTTGGGCCAGGTCCAAATCCATTTTCAGCTTGTTTGCTTGATCCTTCATTTCCTTAATTTTGTCATCCTTGTCTCTCAATTCCCTCCTCAACTGCTCATTTTCATTTTTGGTCTTTTCGTACTTGATTTGGAAGTCCTCCAGTCCTCCTCCCCCTCCCTGGTAGCTTGGGATGCTGGCTGAATCAGATGCATAGTTCCTCAAAGCTCTCTCCATAGCAGCCCGGCTCTCAAAAGCCATAGGATCAAGGTCGGCGTCTCTAACTAGTTGCTTGAGCTCACCAAATGCAATCTTTGAGAGATTAATGTTGCGAATACGCTTTGCCAGAGAAGACTCGCTTGGTGACATTGGTAGGTTGAACTCGCTAGATTGGCTACTTCCTGTAGAGTTACTGGTATGGGAGCGATTGGAGGGCCTCAGCTCCGGTACCCTCTTGTAAAGCCTGTCCAGGTAGTCAGAGCGATCCAGTAACCCAACGACACTGATTTCCATGTCTTGCATGATACTCTTAATCTCCTTCACTGGTGCAGACTCAAGATCCATCGCTTTCAGCTTGTTAATGCCCCTGGCTCTTTTTTCCTTTAGTTCATTCTCCAGCCTCTTCTGTTCTTCTTCTTGTCTCTCCTCTTCCTCCCTCTTCCTTTTCTGTTCATTTTCTCTCCTTCTCTTCTCCTCTTCCTCATGCCTGATTCTCTCTTGGGAGAGTTGCTGCTCTTTCCGTCTCACTTCTTCCCTTTCCCGTTTCAGCTTTTCTTCGTACTCCCGTTTCAGTTTCTCTTCTCGTTCTTTGGCTGCCAGTGCTCCCAACACAAAGCCACTTGCCATCTCCTCTGCCATTTTCTCAGCAATTTTTCTCTTTATCTTCTGCTGGACCCATTCCTCCATGGTACGTCTGTAACGGCCACTGTTGAATGCATCTACAATACTCTGAAATCCTTCAAACTTTTGAATTGAGAGCTTTCCGTCCTCCAAGAAGTTGAGGTTTAGAATGGTAGGTGAATATTCTATGCCTCCAAGATCATTTCTCAACTGAAAGTACAATAGCCAAAAAGGAGTCAAGTGCATGGAGCAACAGACTCAATGATAAATCACCTAATGTAACTAAGTGATTAGTGACCGTACATAGGATTGGCCTAGATATTCACTTAACTATGCCTACATTAGCTACGGTTCGAAGTCACTCACAATATGTATCCCTGCTCTACTATTCGAGGTGCTGTGTTAATTATGCAACAGATCGACAGGTGCGTACCTCTCTATGCGTGAAGCTAGTAGAAATGGGGACTCGAATGAAGGGAACTCCCTTGTCCTCGAAGAGACGAGCCATCTTGTTGAAATGAGGTCTGATCTCGCGAGACCTCTCTTGCTTGCCGTCAGAGATCTCCATACTGGCAACCTCATGTTCGTCTTGGAGGAGTTTGTACAATCTCTTCCAAGCGGAGACATTCTCTGGAAGAACAAACAAGTTGTCCGGTGCTTGAGCCAGCGCCGCGTCCCGTGCTAGATCCGCCAAGAGGTGAGCAAACAGAAATTCCATGACTTCTTCTTTGTTAGTAAACTAGCTCTACGCCCACGTATCTGCGGGGGACTTCCAAGAAATACTCAGTAAACTACAAGGTGTCATGTGATAAATCCGTATATCGCAATGAATACAGTTAAAATTTTTACAAAAGGCAATACACATTAAGTGTCTTCGCCAGCAATACCACCTGTCCGTGTACCTTCTGGGAAAGCACTCTTGAAGTCATCTACACGTTTCTACAGGAAAATGGCAGCACTTGATAGAAGAGAAATCAATACTCAAAAACAAAGGTTCTGCCATCTAAAAGGATTTACACGAGGTCATACAACCGAAATGAATCATGGGATTGAAGTACACACAACGTGGATATAATGAAATAGTAATTACATGTCAATTTATGGGAGCAATCAAATGGAACTTACTTGAAAAATCTCAGTCATATGATCACACATCAGCTGAAGGTCCTCTAGACCCTTCCTAAGCACATCTAAAGCAGATGCTCCTATACACCAATTAAATATTACTGCACTGATTTAACCTGCATACACGCTATTATGTAGTAGTCCCGCATAGCCAGGCCCTTTTCCCTAATGGCTTCCTAACTGGTTAGCCAGACCCTTTTCCCTAATGACTTCCTAACTGGCTAGCCAGACCCTTTTCCCTAATGGCTTCCTAACTGGCTAGCCAGACCCTTTTTCCTAATGACTGGTTAGGAATCCACTAGGGAAAAGGGTCTGGCTATGCAGGACTACTACATGTACCATAGTAAAGTATATGTACTGTGATCAGATGTAACCTTGTACAACATCGCAAAGTAATCACAGAAGTAATACACTATACCATTGGTCTGTATTCGCAGGCTAATCTTCTTCTCTGATGGATGCGGGACACTATAGCCACAGAAGGTCACAGACGGACTACAAAGAGTATTACATAAATTTACTTATTAACCAATTCCTATTACCGCCTCTTCCTACTTTTTAGTGAGGACGTGTCTCAGCGCGTTCCCCAATGTATGGCTCTCTCCGGTCAGCACAAAAGTCATACACGTTTCTCCCTCGCACCCTTCTACCGGAAGCTACAAATAATGTAAATTACCTGTATGTAAAGAACACACAATACTGCAGAGCCTTCATGTAACTATAGCTATAGCTTTACCACTTGCAATCTTCCCGTAGCCATCTCTATCAAATAAAGGGGAATCCCCCGTAGCCATTCCTAGCTAATTAAGGGGAATCCCGAAATTTAATAAAATGTCTTCTGCAGTTAGCTATCGCTCAGATCTTAGTGATGATAGCGAAGATGACGAGTCCAAGATTGTATTCGCTGCTGTGACCTCTTCGACAACAATCCTGGCAAGGTTCTCCCCTTATGATGGGAACTTTGACGAAATTGTTGAACAGATTTTGCAAAGAACTTCAATGAAGGAAGGCAAAGTAACCTTTATGGCTAACAGTGATCCGGAGTAAGCTGTTCCAAGGAGCGGATAAAAACTCGCATAACTAGTTTATTATTCCTAATCTTAATCTAATGTACCAATAGGGACACATTTCAGGTTTCTTTTAGAAAAAAAACAGAGGCATATAGTACCTTCTTCCTGTATAGCCACATCATGTGACCGTCTTCCTGTGTAGCCACATCATGTGACCTTCTTCCTGTGTAGCCACATCATGTGACCTTCTTCCTGTATAGCCACATCATGTGACCTTCTTCCTGTGTAGCCACATCATGTGACTGTCTTCCTGTGTAGCCACATCATGTGACCTTCTTCCTGTGTAGCCACATCATGTGACCTTCTTCCTGTGTAGCCACATCATGTGACCTTCTTCCTGTGTAGCCACATCATGTGACCTTCTTCCTGTGTAGCCACATGTATCATGTACTGCAGGAAGGGCACGAGGAAGAGGCACTTTTGTTTATTTGCATTACTGATGATGTAAGATGATGACATATTTCAGTTTATTATAGTAAATATTTTATGGGACCATCTTTGAATTTTTAAGGATTTTGCAAGACCCACTGCCTTTCTGTTTCTAGAAGACATACGATTAAGGTATATATGATATATGGTTAAGGTATATATGATATATGGTTAAGGTATATAAAATATATGGTTAAGGTATGTAAATATATATATCCATCTATACTGTTTGCATTCAATATGTGTATATACTATCTGTACAACCTTACTGAATGATTAATCAAGTTAACTTTTACTCTCTTATATTAGATTCCATGACTTACCCAAGGCAAATGTGAACTTAACAATGCCATATTCACTTAACAGCAGATTTAGCTTTGTTATGGAGGAATATATGGTTAGTATACAATGACCCTTAGATAAGGTAAATATTAGCCATATACTAACACAGTGATATCTTAGTTATGAGTATGTAGTCTACTTTTCTAAAATCTTTTTCTATAATTTTTAAAGCTTAGAAGAAAGATTCTACACCTGCACATGTGTCTCTCTCTCAACTTACCTACGTATAAGAGTCCTCTCCACAAATAGTGAAGATATGTAGCTTTAGTATCTGATTTCTTGTATCTGTCATTCTATATTCCTCAGCAAAAATATTCAAAGATCAGTGATCTGAATTTGATTGCGTCAGTTGAGCGAGTTCAACACCAAATTAATGAAATGGAACAAATTGGGATCAGAAACATTGGTTAGGGCGAGAATTTCTGTTGAGATTGTGTAGTATAGAATTGTTTCTTATTAATACTAGATCGTAGCCAATTTGCCATTTCAGAAGTTGATACCGAATCAATCACCGAACGAGTGAGTGGGGCTATACAACTTACTTCATATTTGCTGTAATCTCTAATGAGTAATTGTATAATGATTCATCGTTTATATTTCTTAATTATATATGTGTGTTTGTTGGTATTCACTGCTTTGGAATGTTATTTACATTTTGTGCAGCATTCTCTCTTGGGAAATGTATCAGTACAAGTACAGGGAGGAGTAACTCCTAATTCACGTCCTATATGGAAGAAACCACTGTGCATATTTACTATTATTTTTATTGTGGTGGTATTGTTAGTGGTGAGCTATACCAGACGCACACAGATAGACCTTCCTTTGAAGCAGTTTGTAACAGTGTTGCATAATAAGATGAAGACTATAAGCTAGTTCTTTAGGTTCTAGTATGCAGTGCTGAGACAGTATCCACATGAGTATGTTTTTCACTTCTTATTTCTCAACTCCTTTCTCCTTTATTTTGCATAGATTGTTATAGTATTGGCTGTATTGTTGTCATGTGGACGGTCACTACTCTCAAATTGTTGAATATATTATACTGCCCAGTATTTATCCAGTGAAAAGATTTTGAATTTGTGAACTATAAATATATAATTTGAAACCTTATATTTGGTTATATATTTTGTCCCATGTACCTGTGGTATAATTTGGTATATATGAACTGTTATAAATCATATGGTTGCAGTAATTAATTCATCTGTGTAGAGACTCGTGCTAATGGATTCTCATCTTATACTGTCTCCTTCACTGACCAAATCTGAACTGCAACAAGTGACTGTTTAGAATATGACATTTTGGTCAACAAAAAGAGTTATCGGAGCTAGATGGAGAGGAGACATGTCTGCTAGTCCTTATGCATGTACAGTGGTTGGAATCTAATGACTCCAAATATAGGCTTCTTTATCCATTATAATGCATACCCAAAATATATTTGCGACTTTCTTGACGTATTCTCACAAGTGACTGTAAATGGTCAATTAGCCAATGATTCCTATTGTCCCCATGGTAATATTGCTAACATGTTAACTATTCTGAATAGCATTCCTTTACAGTATGTACGTATATATGGAGAGGATATATAGAAGAGGGGGTCATATATCACAAGACCTGCGTCTAAGAACCTTTGTCTTTCATTTGACTTTTGAGCACTGAACATATATATGCCTCCCTCTGGTGCACATGAACATTTCAAAAAGTGTTCAAACTTCCTTCTCGTTGAGGTTATATACATGTTTTCATCATCATTTAACTCTGGGTATTGTCCCTGCCCACTCATGTCCCCTGAGGAGCACAATGAGCTAATGGGCACACTCCTCAGGGGACATGAGTGGGCAGGGGTAATACCCAGAGTTAAATGATGATGACATCGATGCTTTAAGATCAGCTTTAGATCTTATAGTTCCCCTATTTTTTTCTATACATATGTTTGTTATGTCAGATTCCATATATATATTACATACTGTACAAAACCAATATAGCTATACACAAGTGAGGCAGTGCAGCGAGAGTATGTAGACATAGTTTGGTTAGCACAATTAGTAGCATAATTAGTTTTGAATTTCAGACATCTTCCTCTCAATATCTTCAATTCGTCTGGTCAACCTGAAAAAAACAAAGAGAAACAAATATAAACAGAATGTGTGACTAAACAATGCAGTAGTGTGGTAGTGGAGCCATTATAAAAGTAAATGTAAATAAAATCCTTACATTTCAATGATTGCATCTTTTCTTGTTTCTCTCTCCTCCTGGGCCTTCAGCTGTGCCTCAACTCGACACAGAGTGCCTCTGCACACAGCAACTTGCTCAATCAACTGACTGTTTTGCTTCTTCACTATTTGTAGTTCTTCCTCCAAGTTGGCAGGTTTAACACTACTAAAGGAAGCCAGTTTCATATCGTGTAGAGCTGAATATTCACCCTCTAATGCCTTCAACTTGAGGCCAAACTCTGGAGGAGCCTTCAGTACCTTTGTCACTATGTATGGCAAGTGATCCAGGGAAGACTCGGGTATTGCTGTTTTAAAATATTCAGAAATGCTCTCCATCCCATCACATTGCAAGATCAAGTCCTCATGCAAAGTCAGTAGGGCCAGTGCAACCTAGGAAGGTTACCATGGCAACAACTCAAATAGAAAAGGTCACAAAAGGTGTCTATTGAGTAAGAGTTCTATACTACATTGTGTATTGCATGTACGACATTCTACACAATGTGACATGATTAACGTTAAATGATATTCTCAACAGGGTGCTATGTGAAGTGTAAAGTACCTTAAAGAAGGCTTCCATCCCTTGATAAAAGATGAGATCTGTACAAAGGAAGATATGGCTGGCATAAAATTAGCTAAACAAGACTATTACAGTACAGATATTGAGGAGAATGGCCACAAATTAAATGTAGATACCATATTTGTCTGTAGAGAAGCTGGGACTCATTTAGAGACCAGGGAGTAAGGTGGGCTATTCTCTTAAATAGAAACTGGGTCTTTAATAGGTCAAAATTGACTGGAATAAAATGGAGGGCCAGACATCTATTCAGACAAATGTGGTAATTAATACAAGTGTAAGAGGTTTGAAGGTAACAAAGGTGACATCTTTTCTCTGGCTAATTACTACTAACCCATAACACGAGCGACAAAGGCCATTGGATACTGGGAGGAGAACATGGTAAGGAACCAGGGTGCAGCTATGAGATAGGTCGACATTGAATGTTTCTCCAGGTGGGCATGCAGCCTTGGGAGACACTCGTGAATCTGAGCTGACAGCTGGTACAGTCGGACCTACATGGAACAGGAACAGCAAGGCAATAATCACATACAGGAGCCAATGGTGTACCATGACCATACTATCTGCCATACACTATATATGCAGCACACACAGACAGTGTATATAGCCACTGGCCAATCACTAGTCTATATGTGATAGGCTATACTGTACACATCACTTGTCGTTCATAAATCAGTTGCCATGGTAATGTTCTTAACAGCACTGACCTGAAGTGCAAACATGTTATGTTTGTAGTGATCCCTGAATTTGTAATGCTTCATGTAGTAGTGGAGAAAGTCAAACGCCTGTTCCTCCTCTTTGCTCTAAGCATTCAAAAAGGTACATACCTTTAACAAATTACGCATAAATTACAAATACAAACTACAAAAATGATGTATTTTCAGAAAGTGAAACACATAATATATCTATATGGTATACCTATGGTGGTGTATATAATACAGAACAAGTATCATAGATTACCACATGACCACCTTCTATATCACATGACTATCACACAACTATCACACTGTATAGCTATAAATACTCACATGAATGAGGAATATTCCTCCGATGTAGCTCATCCCTTGACAGTACCCAACCTGCTTGTCACACTTTGCATAATCGTGAAGTATGTTGAACAGCTCCTTCTGACCGGCTGCTTCTTCAACGGCCTCGGCAAAATAAGGATGAGAGGGAAACGTTCTCCCTACACACACCACAAGAGAGATCAATGTGTATACACTGTCACTACACAAGAAGAAGGTGCTGGGTGGTGTTCCTCACCTAAGTCCATGGATATCACTTGGTTATAGTCCGTGTCTGAGTCTTGCTCTTGTAGTGTGTCATACTCCTCGTCCAGCTCTCCATTGTCTTCATCCTCCAGGTCCTCTGAGGAAGGAGTCACCTTCTCTGTATACCTACTGATGAGGAAACGCCACACCTCTCCTCTCTTTAGCGGGGGAACACCTGTACATCGTGAGATAGAATGGGAGTAAAGGAGTTGGATTGCAGCTATAAGCACAAACTAGTACCAATCCCAGGAGGGTTAAAAGATGTCACTGAAAAGAGCAATTTCAAGTGGAAGAAAGATCCTTTGGGGTAAATCATATAGATTGGAATCCTAAATGTGCTAATTAGCACTTCCAACTTGCCTCTCAGTAATGCTAACTGCAACTCCTCATCGGAGACAGAAGGCTCCAACAAGATCTCCTCCCATCTCTTTTGGCAGCTAAGAACATTTATGGTTGGATCATAGTAAGACAGTTTCTTTCTCTGTTGCTCTGCCTTTTCAGTGTCAGCTACAAGAAACAAAGAGCACATCTGTAACATAAAGTCTCTAAAGACAAGCTTTCAAAACTAACTTTGTAGAGACTTGTTAAGTTTCTCCATGCGGTTTAGCATGATTTGTTGTTCAATAACTACCCTCCATCGCTTCTTTGCTCGGGTCCTCGGTGTGTCTCCTGCACCAACCCTCTTTAGCGGCATCCCAACAGGATCAGAACATTCAAAATTGTTGAGGATTTCATCTGCAAAAGGAATCACATTCACTTGCATAATAGACTTTATTATGACACACACATTCAATAATAAGAGGATGAATACTGTAACCAGCTGATCCTCAGATGAATGGCTGGTGGAACAATGACTTACATGAAGATGTACTTGTAGGTCCCGACCTGCCTCTCTGGGGGGTCGTAGAGATGTCATCATATATGTTCTGAGTGTGAGGGGGAGAGAGAGACTTGGATATTGAGCTGAGCTGAGCTGTCAAGCTCCATGCATAATCACATTACTATGTTAATTTAACAGGCAAGCAACAGCTGGTTTATATACGTACCTGTCTCCATGGTGATCCACGTTCTTGTGACAACCTCAGTTCGCTGATCCTGGACATAGTGTGGGAGTTTGAAATGTGAGTCTTTGAGGTAGTGGGTGTGGTCAGGGAGAGGTTCCTTCGGTGCTTCCTAATGTACTCAGGGGCGGGGATGGCTGGCGAGGAGGGTTCAGACACAGAGTTGGTTATGCTCCTGGAGCTTGAAGTCAACGATACAGTTGTCACTGAAACTTGCTCCAGTAACTTGGGCTCTTCAGTGACATTTGAAGGATGACCCACACTTTTGATACCGGGCAATCCGGTTGGTTGATCTGGTGCTACTAGTTCCACAGGCTTAGGAATGGGTAAAGAAAGAGCTCGGTCTTTTCCATTGACACTTAAACCTTCACACTTCTCAACACTGGAAGACTTTTCAACACTGGAAGGTTTTTCATGGCTGCCATAGGTAATGGTTGAAGATCTTGTCAATGGGGACGCATTGGTCTACACAGTTGAGTATGTACAGCGTAACTCAAGAGTATGTACATTTGATCTGCATGTAACACTTACATGTAACACATACATGTACACAGATAGTTACTGTATGTGTAAGTGCTAAGTATACTACAGACCCGTGCCCTTAAGGATCAATTCAATTGAATACGGCTGACATACAGTACCATGTACTGTACAAACAAACAGCCCCCATGCTCAATTCAAGCATATCAAGGTACCAATTACTGCACTAGTTGTACAACGTGACGGCATAATCAATATACAGTCAAGTACATCATTAGTGCAGTATATAGTCTTATCTCAGTATTGCATACCTTTTGAAGCTTTGAATGCTGTTTTTCAGTTAAACTTGACTCTTGCGACTGAACACGTTTCTAGTAGAAGAGAAAGGAATGATTACTTTAATAATCTCCACAAAGCCCCCTCAGGGCCCGGTTGCATAATTGCTTAAGAAGTGATTAAACAATTAAATGACCAATTAAAAATGTATACATGTACAGTACACAGCTAATTACATTATGAACATTTAGTACAGTAATCACATGCATGTGAATAATAATAATGTCCATGCCCCATACCTGTTTCTTGAATAAGTTCTCAAAGGATGATGTGAGAGATTGTTTAAACTTTCCCATTTTCTTAGGCACTGACTTCCCATTTGAACCTCCCTGGGACCCTGCCACCTACATACACAGAAATGCTCAGTTAAACTCTACACTCGTTTACTTAGTTGATATTGAAAGGCGACCAATTATTGGTATATGAAGTGATGTAATACTTCCTAAAGATATAAGCACTTTCAAATTCCTGTCTGTATTCACTTTGTTGATTCCAACCACAAATGTAAATTTATAAAACTACTTTGTATTCTAAGTTAGGACAAAAATAACTGAGTTTTGAAAATTATAGGCTACCAGTGAGTGAAATCCTTACATTTTTGGTGTGGGAGTGGTCCACCTGTTGAGCCTCAATGTGCTTCCTATATAGAGCTACCAACTCTACCAACTCTCCATTTTCACTGTCAAAGGGTTTACTCTGAGGGAATGAGAAGGGAATCTTGTGAATATATAATAAATATTGGCCATGAATGGTAATGGAATGCGGAGTACCCCAATGTGCAACACAGAACAGCTGACAGCTCCTCATAACATTACAGTAATAATAGCATTCTGTGTACATCAGTCCAGCTACATTTCAAAGGGTTCTATTAACTTCCTGTTTCATGTTAATAACCATGAAATTACTATTATTCTATCATAAATAAAAGACTTTAAACCAATTGGAAACCCACAACACAATATCGACAGGTCAGAGTACTACTGTATATATACATACATATGCACTGTACGTATATATGTACACATCATACACATAATGTACATCATTCTATGATCTGTCTGGTTAATTACACTGAACTGTGTTGTGCATTGATATCTTATACTAACTGTACACCCTATGTACAAAATCTTAATGTGTGAACCTCATGAAATTGAATTAACACACTCCAACCTTTACACTGTGTGAAAGGATTATATCTCTTCTTCACTAATTATATACATAACTGCTACTACATACGTTATTGACTAGCATGAGATGTGGAAAAGGAGAAAAAATGGTATGCAACTGTATGGTCAAATAGTATTATAGAATATCCACGCAAGTATCTCTGATAGTGCTAAGGATACTAGAGAGGAGTTTGATCTTGTCTAGACGCTGTACCTAAAACCTATCAGAGACAACACTAAATCCAATTAGTGGCAAAGGTTAGACAACTATTGCACCAGTGGCTAATCTCATCTTCTTCAGACATGACAGATATATACACACACACAGAGAACACCACACACACAGAGAGAGAGAGAGAGAGAGAGAGAGAGAAGGAACCAAGGATGGACAGTAAACAACTTGAAACTGAAACACAAACATTTAATTACTCTCAGATCATCTAATTTCGGAACAAAGTGAAAAGACAAAGCTAATTGTTAAATTTGCTCTGCTCTCCTGAGAAAGTTAGCACAATCTTCCTCTATGAGACTAATCACATTAGACCAATGAGTGCACTAATTAACAGACTACATTACAATAGGTAATAGCTTTTGGTGAAAAGGTGGCAATTATTCACATGCGTACTTGCATGTATAGCACTTAGGTAATACAGTTTTCACACTAACACATATACATACACTTTTATCACACGTCGACTATCAGTCCCGTCCATCACTATCAACCTCTCTACCATCTGCCTCAGTCACAGTGCTACCTTGTTCTACTACAACATGGCTAGTGACATTCAGTTTTGATCTCTCTCTCTTTCCCTTCATCTTTGTACTTTTTAGAAGTTTATTCACATTTTAACTTTCAATAAACTGAATCATTTTGCAAATGAAATTAAAAGTTGTAAATTCCTAATCTGTGACAATTAGCTAGTCTAAACGCAGGTCACATTCCTCCCCAGCCTCATCAACACATTCATAGCATGGACTGAACCAGCTACCTCTCAAAGGCATACCATCCAGGACACCTTAGTCACAGCTACTGCATTCAACTACTCTATCGAGTTGGGCTAACATATCAAAGGGTATACAGCTCTTTTCAAACTTTTGAACCTCGATTACTCCCAAGGACACCCAATCTGACAGGACAGGCCTCGATTACTCCCAAGGATACCTAATCTGACAGGACAGGCCTTGATCACTCCCAAAGGACACCCAATCTGACAGGACAGGCCTTGATCACTCACAAGGACACCCAATCTGACAGGACAGGCCTTGATCACTCCCAAAGGACACCCAATCTGACAGGACAGGCCTTGATCACTCCCAAAGGACACCTAATCTGACAGGACAGGCCTTGATCACTCACAAAGGATACCTAATCTGACAGGACAGGCCTTGATCACTCACAAAGGATACCTAATCTGACAGGACAGGCCTTGATCACTCACAAGGACAGCTGATAACAACCTCACCTCAACACTGTCTGGAGAAGTGGCCACTTGTGGATCGTCAAAAGTGATGGAGAACTCAGCCAAGGTTGTCATACTTCGGTTAGACTACTATCATTCAACGCCTGCATGAAATCTTTCTAAAACGGCACTACCGGGAATCGAGGAAGACCTAAATACCTTCTCAAGTGCTATGGAAGCCAGCCAAGTGCATGAGAAACCTTACGAGTGAGATCACTGGACTCGCTGCTACATACTCCCACACAGACAATATTCATAGTTGCCACACAGCTGATTCGCGCGCTCTCACACACACATTCAGAGGTACGACCTGAGGTGGACTGCGGCTCCTAGCAACAGGCTTCAAAGAGCAATGTACCTGATCTAGCATATCCTTATACGGAGAAGGTACCGTGCAATTATGAGGGAGTCACATGGTACTGCTGAGGCACTATTAAACATTATCCTTATCGCATTACATTAGGCAACACTGTCTCACTATATTACAGGAGGGGAGGAGTTACAGAGTGTCCATTAGATCCATATTACACTTCCCAGGCAGTATCAGTTATTCTCACAGTGTTGCCTAATGTAATACGGTGATGCCTGTCAAGAAAGATTGCCACTGACTCATGCAACATAACATGCTCACTATATCTACGATCAGCAAGTTTTTAAACTGTTACACTTACTATATTATATACATTTAAGAGACACATCTTTAGAGGAACTTATCCAATATACCACACATATCTAAAAAGGACTTTCAAAGGACTGAATGTAGTAGAAACTCTGTCATCATAATAAATATATACATGTCTTTTCTATAAGTCAGTGTGGCTATATAATAGAGATGTTTCATGATCTCACAGATGTGGTCAAGTACTGGATGAAGTGTCCCATAGTGTAACTGTACATAAACATGACCTCTCCTCTTCAGAAGGAGGGAGGAGGAGTCTAATGAAGTCACAATACAAGTTATAAGCAGATGCTTAAACTATAACCTCTACCTAGTGAGGCTATATAAAGGTGTCACTCATATTTTTTCTACCAAACACAACCATTTTTGGGGAAGTAGAGATTACAAGATGAGATATTACTGTTTTTGTATATTTGTGACAAATCTAAGCTATAAAATCAGCCATAAAGGGGACAAATAGTTCCAGAGCAATGACAGTTTATCACTTGATATATTCTGATTAAATAGCCTATCACCTAAGTCATAAGGCTAACTTTTCACATATTTAGGTTATCGATGCTTCCTCTGTAACCATCTAAGATGGGTTTCAACTGTGTATCACAAAAGCTGACACATCAATGTCTCACCAGCTATAGTTCAGTAGGGTGCCATCAGCAAAACAAGGCTGGTAAGACACACTTGACACTCCCCCAGGACCTGCAGGTCACATTAACAATCTAAAACACCATTTTCCTGAGGCAAGCCTACAGAACTATGGCCTATAGATATGACAGACACCCAATGTGCTGTCTGACCAAACAGACATTCAATGGGAATGTGCTGAGGTGCTCACTGCTGTCAGCATTCACCTCCTAAGCCTGACCATGCCCAGAAGCCATAGTCATAGGGGAAGAGCCTGGAGGAAATGCACTTTAGGAAGTGATACCCATTTAAACATGACAGCGCTGCACACTAATAGTTGCTGCTAAATAGAATGGCTGACACAAAAACAGACATTAACATCAAAACAAGCTGTGAAGTTAGAAGCCATTAAATACACCTGACTTAACACTCTGGCCTGCTGACTGGGACAGCATCACTGAACTTGACTTCAGTAGCATCTTTCAAGTTCTAATGAGACATGAAGAGCCTCCTTACCCACACAAAACTGCGATTATACAGGAGCTATTAGTTCAATATTATGGTACATCCTTTGTACCAGTACACATAAAAGGGTTATAAACACATGAAGGATTTGTACTGAAGTCATACAGAGATATTCACCATAGTCTTCTGTGGCAAGTACATCCTTTGTTAAACATAACAGTTTATCAAAATAATTGTTATCACACACACTCTAAAGTGATACACATTATCACTACAATTATAATCAACCAAGGCACTACAGCAGTACTTTGTCTAAAATTACTATACAGTACTTTTGGGTTGGTTGTCCAGACTGGACGTTGCAATCGGTAACTCATGACTACCATTCGAACAAACTTTCCCACTAGAATGATGTCACCATGCATGCCAAGGACTCACAGATCAAGATAAAGAAAAAGACAAAGACTCTCAGGATCACTGATGAAGGGTGGAATTCCCAGAAATGGCTGTCTGACCCAGTGGAGAAGAAGATGAAAGAAGGGAAAAGAAGGAAGAAAAGACTCCTATATCCTTATCCAAAGCTCGCTTCAGGTTTAGGCTCTTCTACAGAATAGGCATTTAGCATGTAGGAAATGGTATCTTAGATTTTTCATGCGGCGATAACCTTTTACGATTGCAATGTCCAGTCTGGACAACCGACCCAAAAAGTACTGTATAGTAATATCAGATACACTACCAAAGGCCACTATACATTCTACTGCAACTAAAATTACTATACTAATTAGTAATACAGACATACGTAATAGAATGTATTACTATACTAGTCCTATACTTTATTCAATGCTAGTTACTTGAGTACATACAATAGTTGACCAACTTTTTTGTGTTCCTTAATAATCTCCTGGTAGGCCTTTTCATTCAAGCTTGTGAGAGCCTCTTGTACTATAGACTGCCTCTTAAGTGTGTCTCCTTTAACAAGATAAGCAGGCATATTAGTTTTATTGTCACATTAGTCTCATCTTACTGTAACTACGCTTCAAGACTGATTGTGATAACAAATGTCCAGGCTTTGTTCATTATTAGACATCACTCTTTCTCTCTCTCTCTCTCACACACACACATACGTACATACGTACATAAACATACATACACACCCACCTAATTTCTCTAGATTTTTACAAAGGTTGTTGAGATGTAGGATTGGACAATCCTGACAGAGGCTGTCAACGTGATGTGCTCTCTTCTTTGCTTGAATAAAGGCCTCCCTAAAAGTCGTCATCACCTTTTCTGCCTACACAGGATGCCAAATGTAAATTGGCCTGGGATGGGAAGTCTGTTAGCATATCTCACCTCCATGGCGTCTTGAGCTTTCAGGATGTGACAGAGATACATCATTTCCTTGCTTCCTCTTGCTCGCTCTACAAACCCAACATGGTTAGATTCCTTCTTGGCCTGTGAAACAAAGCCAAATTTGGTAAAACTTGTCAACTATATTCATAGACATTACATACAGCTAGTATTTTAACGTTAGCACACAATGCTACTCTACGAGGCTTAGTCACTTGGTGTGGTCATAGATTTTAAAACAGTAATAAAGGAAAATCAAAGAAAAATATGTCCATATAAGGAAATACTGGATAAACATGTCACATGACATCACATGACTCACTAACCTGAGCGCAACAGGCTATATCTTTGATGGATGCATTCACAAGAGATTTTTGGTTCTGCAGAGAAGTGATTACAAATCCGGTGTCCCTCACTTGCATCCTCACCAGAGGAAAGGGGGAAAGTGGACGATCAGCGTCCTCACTACAATCAAACAGTGGGCACTCAGACTCAAGCGCCCCCAAGCTGTTGGACTTAACCAGAACGGAATTACCAGTTGGGCAGGCATCACTAAGGGATAGTTCCTCCTGCTTCAAAGGCTCAGGCAGTCCTGGCTGCTCAAGTAGGGGAATATCATCACTTTGTGAGTTCCTCCCTGTTTCAACAGTTCTTCCATTGTCATCTATCTCTGAAACATTTCCACTAAGAGTGGGATTTTCCCCTTCGCTGCTGCTCCCTTTTGATTGGTCTGATTTTATTGAATCCTCATTCATTGAAGACAGACTTCTCTCAGAGTCGCTATGAAACATCTGCAACACCATCTTCTTCTCTGAGTCCTCATTGTCGCCCTTGGCAACCACTGTTTTGTTCTGTTCATCCATCCAGCTGCTATCTGAACAGATACGTGTCTCCCTGGGGCCAACTTGGATGCTCATCTGCTGTAGATCCTCTAGTCTCTCCAGCTCCTTGTCCAGTGCCAGTGGCTTCTTCCCTGGCTGCGGCACCTCAAGGGAGCCCACATACTGGAGGACATAACGTCGATCCCAAGCAGGCGGCTGAAAAGAAGTGTTACTGTGTTTGGTTGCACCAGAGTTAAAGTCAACAGAGTCCTGACTTCCCCAAATGTCTCTGTGAAGTTTGGGATCAGGGTTAAGGTGCTGATGCAGTCCTTCTACACTGCTTGATGTCGCAATCAGGGGGTGACTTCCTAAAGCCTTCCTTGTGGGCTGGGGAGAATGAAATGATAAAGTAAGAGAAACTCCCTTGCCATCATACAGTATCCCCATGAATGAATCCACCTAAGGAATAAAGACATCAATGTGTCTACATTAGATTGAATCAATGATAACTTATTTAGCTAAACTGGGGACTTGAGGGATGAAATATTATTAGGTTTTGAGTCTTTAGTCTCACTGTTCAATGGAACGGTGCTTTCTATAAGGAAATGATTGTGGTTTCCTCAATCAGCCCACTAGAAAGGCTTAATGGCTAATATACAAAGGTGCTACCTTTACAAGTTGGTACAAAACATAATAACACATGTACAACCCTACATACTGACCCAGTCTAAATATTATGGATCAGTCTATATATTACAAACTGATGAGTTGTAGAGTTCAAAACTTTATAGAGCCTTGTTGACATATACTGATACCACTTGTCTGCTTATAATAACTGTGGTCAAGTGGCCCTGCCTTTATCAGTAAAATTACAAAAGACTATCAATGTCAAAGCACTTCAGCATTTTAATGTGCAGAGTGAAGAGGGTGCAGTTTCAATATCCCCTTTAGACATACGTAGGTTTGGATGATAACTGATTCCCATTTGGCCAAATCAGTGATAGTGAAACCATATATGGTAACTTATCAGAATGAGTAGAGACAGAAAAGGATTCATATTGATAACACAGACCTACTCTCTATATATGCTTCATAACCTACTTTCTATATGATAGCTTCATCAATGGTAGAGCATTATCTGTCAATAACAAGTTTAGACAACTGACAACAATACCATATTCATGACTCAGTGAAGCAAAGCAGAAGTAGACATGAATAGAAATATACTGGCACTTGTATGACGTATATACTATCGTCCTTATATTGTATGCAAGAGGCTGGGAGGTATTATGTACAGTAACAAGTTGTTAGAGTGTGCACTTTTGGTTTTCGCAAATCCTTAACATAGCAAAGATACCACCTCTACACTTAAATAGAGGTTATCATGGTAACAATTGAGGGCATGTGGAACAGTGGATCAGTAATTTTCCAAAAGGTGCTAGACCTACATTATTACTGGGTTCATCACAGAGAGGTCTGTATCCCAAATAACAATAATTATTAGCATGGTCTCTTATTGCTAAGAAAAGCCTTTCTTAAATAAGCAACAAACAAAATTACTCAAACTAGGAAATCAATTTTATGACTCATGAATATGTTTAGCCAATACTAACTACAATACATACATTTTAAACTGTAATGCATAAAATTAATGAACCTCGTTATATATCAATTAAATACTTGAAACATGTTTACAAACGCTTTGAGGAAAATAGGTAAATTAGCTCACGTCTTCTCTCTTTTGTGTCAGGAATACTAGACACTCGTGCAACTTTCTCTGGGAAGGCCGCTCGCGCATCACCACCGCAAACGCCCTGGGGTTCTCCGAGCACCTGGAACATCGCAAAATTTCTTTATAATCGTACTTGAAATGTGCTTCTCCGTCCTCTTTCACTAGTGAGAATGACTCTTTTCCTGGGGCTAACCAGTAACTTGGCGAATTGCTAGCACCATTTTTGTGTTTGTAACTCAGTTCTCTGATTATCCACGGAACTACTGCGGATGAGCACTGAACGCTGACGGGAGTAGAGTCGAAATACTCAACTAGAAAAAGACTTTGAGAAACTCTTCTCTTAGTTTGTTCCATCCTCAAATTAGTTCTAGCTACGAAGCCTATTCAACTCAATTGCTCCAAGTAGCTATAGATGCAAGGGACTTGATTTGGCTATTCGGAGGGAGTGGAGTCAGGTGATTTGCATGTGACCAGTCCAGGGGACTTTACCTCGTAAAAAACCAGCCTTTTTATCTCACTACATTAATATTTAATTCTTTTTTAAATCCCTGTCTTATGACCGGAGCAAGATGGCAGAGCAGGTAGAATGGACATGTCCGTTATGCACTTTCAGAAATCCTGCGACGAATATAAACTGTACCGCTTGTTGTGACGGCCACCAGCTTACGTTTGGCACTCTCTTTGGAGAGGAAGATTATCGCCAACCTTCTCCTCCAGCAGATAGATCTCTCTTTAGTCTCATTAGAGGCAAGTTTAAGAGTCCAACTTGGGAATGTCGCGATTGTGGTAGCGTTAATAGGAACTCGCTGTCACACTGTAGTAACTGTACACGTAGAAGAGAAAGGAAAAAGCGAACATCGGATGGGTCCTCATTTTTTTCTAGACTTTTTCGGCGAGATTCCTGGAAACCTGACCGTGTCGATGACACTTCACAGCAAAAGTCAGATGTAGATGCGAGGAAGAATCCTTCTAGATCTGTAAAGCACCAAATTACTAGTGTGCAAGATCATGATAGCGAATTACCAGAAATCCACCGGGGATCACCTTGTCCGACTATTGAAGGAGCTTCGCTCGAGAGAGATCCTTTCGAGGAGGACTCGTTCTCGAGTATTAGGCCTCAGGTCTATCAGAGTCTATCAGTGAACGAGAGGAGAATAAACGAGGAAGATGACGCCCAGAAGCAGTGGCGTGCTATTATGGAAATGCAGAGAAAGGTACCTTCTGTATGTGTTCGTATTACAACAGTTTCATCATGTGAGTGTAATTGTAGTTAATCTACCATAACCTTTATAGTCACCATTTTGTTCATTTTAGTTGGGAGATGCCTTTGTTGACTGTGATTTTCAGCATAAAGACAGCTCCCTCTACATGAGGGGTACAGCTACCAGAGACCACCATTGGAGGGTCCATCAGTGGTTGAGGCCTCATCAGATCCGAGATCTGGAACATAACCACGTGAACTGGACAGTATACCGAACTCCCAGACCCTCAGACATCTGCCAAGGAGCATTAGGGAACTGCTGGTAAGGTCAGGACTCATTGAGGGAGAAGGAAATTACGGTTATTGTGGCTTCCTCTTGCCCGAGTTAGAGGGACTGTCTCTTGACTGTACTACATGTACAGTCACAATTTTGTATTTGTATGCGCAGACATTAATTCTCTTAACCCTTTGACGACAGAAGACTATAGTCTCTTAGTTAAAGTTGTTCATTGTGTGAGACTTTATTTTTACAATCTTTCCTATAGTTACAACGTCTTTGAGTATTAATCTTCTCTTCAGCATATTCATAAGATGGCATTGTGTAGTTTCCTAACTTTACAAAACCTCATTAGACGTTGACAGTCACTTGGTAATCATTCAATACTCTCTATTTAATGGTTCAAAATGAATTAGTCCACATTGTATATGTAGTATGTATGTATACACAAACTAATGGCTGATGTACATATATATGTGTGCATCTATAGATAATCCGCCACAATTTGTTTAAGCACTTTTTTAGCGGAATATTGAGTTTGGCAGATTAACCAAATATCGTCAAAAATATAAATTATGTAATAATATATTTTTATTATTAAGCGGGGGCGGATTATCCGGGTTACACTGTATTATCAAGGTATTCTCTGCTTATCTTTGAGATGGTTCATCTTTAGTCTTTTGAGCATCTAGAAACTGAAGAGCTCTCAAGAAACTACCTGCGTCTTTAGATGCTCAAAAGACTAAAGATGAACCATCTCAAGATAAGTTTGGCACAGTTAAAAGAAATCCCTATCATCTGTTCTCTGCTGGGCTGACCCATAGGTTGTTGAGTGCTCTTGCACTTGTTGCAGAGAAGCAGGAGTTGGTTCAACAGATAGTGGTCACCAAAGACTATTGTCCGGAGGGGGTGTATCAGGCACGCCTCTGTAAGAACGGACAGTGGACCATTGTGACAGTAGACGACTACTTCCCGTGTTCTGCTGACGGCTGCTTGGTGTTCTCACAGGCGAGACGGAAGCAGCTTTGGGTACCGCTGATTGAAAAGTGTGTTGCTAAACTCTTTGGGAGCTATGAATCACTACACTCTGGTACCATTGAGGAGGGAATTTCCCTTTTAACTGGAGCAGCCAATGAAGAAATAGAAATTTGCAAGCGAGGTTTGTGACCTACGTAGTGTGACATGGATATTTGGTTGTGTATTTATTACACTGTAAGGGTATTTATACAATGTACATTATTCTATCATTCATGATTGTACCTCTTCCCTTATACTATCTATAGATACCGAGGGGGTTGTTACTGTGAGCATTGATTTAGAGGTACTCTGGGCAAAGCTATTGAGCTTCAAAGAGATTGGGTAAGTGCTAAGATTTCTGATGATCAAATAGATTTTCACTCTTTAAACCAGTATGTATGTTAAATTGTGTGTCAGTCATAGGTAAGACAAATTAATGGTTAATGCAGAAGCATATTGTATTTGAGTGATTTCAGTTTATCTTTCTCTGTCTTCCTCTCAGCTTCATTGTGGCGGCAGCTTGTGGTCAGCTGGAAGATGACGACAGAATGGAGCAGATGTACTTAGGGCTTGGGCTCCTCACAAGCCACGCCTACTCTGTGCTGGATGTCAGAACCTTTCATTTGGACGGAAACCGAGATAAACCAATTAGGTCAGTTGCTAGGCAAAGGATAAGGAGGGGAAATCCCCATAAAACCAAACTTCTCTCTTCCTGTGCTTCATTTATGCACATGGCTTCATTTATACACATGGCATGCCTAGAAGGAATGTTCCGGAATTAGTATGCATAGAAACACATTTTAACTCTCTTTATTAGGTTAATACGTCTTAGGAATCCATGGGGGCGGTTCTCTTGGAAGGGGGAGTGGTCTGATGATTCTCCACTATGGGATGGCTATCCTCATCTCAAGGAGGAGCTAATGCCACTGGGAAATGAAGAAGGAATTTTTTGGATGTTATTTGAAGATTTTATCAAGTTAGTTTCCATTGTGCCTAATAAGAAATGAACAGCTAGATGGTCAAATGACTGAAGATGTACAATACATTATGGCTGTTATAGTACGTATATTGTTTAGTAAGAATACTGAAAATCTGGTCTTTTTAATGACAGATACTTTTCCAGAATTGTTGTATGTAAATATCGTCCTGACTGGTTCACAAGCTCAATCCATGACCAGCTGCTTCCTCCTGGGAAGCTGAAAGCCATGTTCATCACTGTACACAAACCAACCGAAGTAGACATATGCTTATACCAACGGAGCAACAGGTGAATGGAAATGTACATACATACATCCGTACATGTATATCCTTCATTCTGCCTCATTCTCAAGAATGGATCTTGTACCAATTCAAATGTTGTCAGATCCTTAATTTAAATGGTTCCCCACTGATTCTCCACCCACCCACCACCCCAAGTTTGATTGAACACTCATCTATCTAATAATTGCTGTGTTCCTATTTAATCATGTCCTTAATACACAACACCACAGGGGTCTTGGTGATTTCATGCAGTCATGGAATCTTTGGATTTTAGTAGTCAGGTGTGCTACTCCTCCGCAGCCCAACTTTGACCTCCTTCTCTCTTGTTCGGATCCAAGGGAACCTGTTCTCCACAGCAAATGCTCATGCAAGGAAGTCATGAGTTGTAGTGGGTGGTTGGAACAAGGGCATTATGTAATCTTGCCTTTATCATTTCTTGCCTGGACCAATAATGGAGGAGAGCTGCTTGGAAACCAACATGATCAGCAAACTTCAATAGATTATCATTTAACTGTGTTTTCTTCCCGAATTCTCCCTGTCGACAAGGTTGCACTGCGGCCTGGATTTGTATCAAAATCTTTGTTCATGTTGGTGAAGGCCTTTGGTGAAAAAAAAGAAGTTAGTGCGCACTAAACTATAAAGTGATTGATATCCATATTTATACCAGCTAGAAAAACTTAAATATATCACTATACAGTTCATCTGTTCACTGTAGACTGTTTTGCATAATAATGTAACAGAGTTACTGACACTGTAATTGTTTAGGTTATCAATTTAGATTAATAATCCAACTTGGAATAGGTCAGTGTGTGTACCACTCTTATATGTATTCTGTTTGTTATACCACTTCCTTATGATTTAGCTCACCCCAGTTTATGATCTCTCTGTAATTAAGTTTATTCACTTTTATAAGAGACACATTTCTATTCACTTAAGCAGTCATATTCTTTTCCATGATATTTGTAAAGGTCACTTCACCCTCATCATCTATAAATACCCTCACCTAGTTTTACCATGAGGCTTGATTATACACAGAGTGTGTATAGCTCTAATAATCTAATTGGTCATCCAATCTAAGTTCATTGCGATCCCTCGAGTCGTAATCTCGACGCGATTACAATAAGGAATAGCTACATGTTAGATATAAGCCTTTTTATGAACATATAAGAAGATCTGACAACATGACCTGATAATTATGTTTCTCTATCTGATTATATGTGGCAATTGTAGCTCAGTAGCAGAGAACTGGTAGTCAAAACCATCTAGTCTCTCGATTCTCAGCAATTACTTTTTTTTTTCTCTTCATGATTTTTGTGATTAAATAACCCATAAATACCAGCTTATTGTTGAAGGTATTATATATCTTATTTTGGTAACTGTTCCTGTGTAGTTGACAGTGTTTGTAAAGGTGTACACTCTAAGCATTCCCAGGCTAATGAAAATTGCTGTGGCAGAGAATGGAGCCAATTCTCATTTCATAGTCAACTCTGACGCTGCTAACAGTTACAATGTCTTATCCACCAGAGGACAGTTGGAGACTTGTGACTGTATCCCTCCCAACCATTGGCAGATCCTCTGGGTATTGAGTAGAGCTTTGGATACCGTTGCATATAGCCTTGTGTTGCAGTCTGACTTCCATCTCACTCCAAACAGAATGGGAGGAGGATGGGGAGCCCTGCACCAACCTCCCTATCCCCTGCACCTGCAAGAACTACACCAAGTCTATCCAATTGAATAATTTATCTATTCATTTTTATGCCACATATCTATGGTTGTATCATATACTGTAAATAGATTTCAAGGCGACGCATTCCATGACTCATTTTTGATGATGTAACATCGACAGTGACTCATTTCCTCTCCTCCCCTATTAAGACCATCCCTGACGACCTACGGGCTAATCGTATGCGATAATGGTTCTAGCAGGTCTGCTCATCAAGGGAAAGGACGAGTCCGTTCCTCTCAAGGACATCTCGGTAGCTGCTTTCGTACAAGGCTATCTTCTGGGACTACAGTCAAAGTTGACTTATAAGAATGACTCGCCTGATCCCCTGGAAGTGCTGTTCCGAACTCCGGTGGATGACTCCTTTGCTGTGGTAGGTCTGGAGGCAGTGATCGATGGACGGAAGATACGAGCCGAGATACAAGAGAAGCAGAAGGCCAAGGAGATGTACGACGATGCAATAGCCAGCGGCTACACTGCTGCTTTCGCTGAAGAGAAGAAAGGAGACATTTTCAGTATAGTCCTCGGTAATCTTCCTCCGGGCAAAGAAGCAGAGATCCATCTGACTATGGTAGGAGAGTTGGGCATCGAGGCAGACGGGTCCGTACGGTTCGTCCTCCCGACAGTACTAAAGCCTCGCTACACGCCCTCAGGTGATACCAACCCACTGGAAGCAGTCAGCACGAGTGAGGGAGCAGCGAATCAGGTAAAGCAAGGGAAGGGTCCTTCTTCCTACAAGTTCGATCTCAACGTCAGTGGAGCTGATGGCATTGGAGAGGTGACTTCACCATCCCACAAGATCAGAACCTCTACTGAAGGTGGAATGGTGAAAGTTAGCCTTGATGGCGAGAATCAGAGTGACATTGTGATCCTGATCCGCCCAAAAGATCCTCATCGTCCGATGGTGATAGTGGAGCCAGGATTGTCAGATGGCGGCAGCGACTTCCGCAGGAGTCCTGCTGTCATGGTTAGCTTCTTTCCGGAGTTCAAAGGAGATACATCTGCCACTCAGGCTGCTTGCGAGTTTGTGTTTGTGATTGACCGCAGTGGCAGCATGTCGGGTTCCTATATTCGTGATGCAGCACAGACACTGATTCTCTTCCTTAAAAGCATCCCGGAAGGATGTTTCTTCAACATCATAGGGTTTGGCAGTCGTTACGAGAAGCTGTTTCCTGAAAGCATTCCCTACAACCAGAAGAACCTTGATACAGCGGTGAGACATGCTGAAGGACTGCAGGCTAACCTCGGAGGGACAGAGATCTATCAGCCTTTGGAGTACATCTTCAAGCAACCACTGATTAAGGGTCTTACTCGTCAAGTTTTGGTGCTGACAGATGGAGGTGTGAGTAATACAGAATCAGTGATACAGCTGGTTTCAAAGAATGCAAGGAATGCAAGGTACGTGTGCATTGTATTGTATTGTATTGTATTTCCATATAAAATGTTAGTGATTGTTCAATCTACATATATATGGTCACTGAAGTAATAAAATATTAGAATCTTAAATTATTCATATAGCAGTTATGATAAGCTGATTGATTAATATTAATTTCTCTGTTGTGTGTGTGGATGTAGATGTTTTTCTTTTGGAATTGGATCTGGTGCTTCCACTAGTCTTGTCAAGGGAATAGCACAGGCTGGCAATGGAACTGCAGAATTCATTACTAGTGGAGAGAGAATGCAGCCAAAGGTAGGCATTAATTGGAGCTCTATACATGACATTCACATGCAAGGCTTTAGAGTTTTCCTCATGAAAGAAGTACATTCAAAAGAACCCATGTGTTGTTAA
This sequence comes from Chondrosia reniformis, assembly GCA_947172415.1. NCBI lineage: Eukaryota > Metazoa > Porifera > Demospongiae > Chondrillida > Chondrillidae > Chondrosia > Chondrosia reniformis. The sequence goes on from OX359196.1 coordinate 6,701,701, forward strand.
GAATTTTCATTAAGAGAGACAATTCATCTGTCAGTTTTTGATCTTTGAAAGAGATTTAAATTTGATTTCATTTTTATCTTTCAGTTTTTGATCTTTGAAAGAGATTTGATTTCATTTTTATCTTTATAGGTTATTCGCTCCTTGAAGCAAGCAATGCAGCCTGCAGTGACTAACACTCAAGTCAAGTTTAATCTTCCCTATGGGAACACTGTAGGAGTAGCTCCAGAACAGGTTCCTCCGATATTCCTTGGAGAGAGGACTATAGTGTATGGTATTCTGGGTAAGAGCATGATAGGAAAGGTGATCTCAGGACATAAGGGATCGGTCAGCCTCTCTGGGGACCTACTTGGAGGAAGAATTGATCACACTGTTGATTTTGAAATTCCCAATCAGATCCAAGGAGACTGCCAGTCTGTATCCACCATCCACCACCTAGCTGGAAAGAGACTGATCAAGGAGATGGAGATGAAGGCAGACGATGGTGGAAAGGGTAAGGAGGAGGAGATTGTCAAGTTGAGCTGTGACTCCAGTGTTATCTCCAAGTTCACAGCTTTCATAGCCATAGATGAGGAGCAGAAGGAGCCAGTGAAGGGCAGCCTGCAGACCTGGGATGTGCAGGCACCTCAAGAATTATCAGTAAGATCTGGCATGGCATTTGGCAAGGCAAAGAAGAAGGGCAGTCGAGGTGGTTTAGGAGTAAAGTTAGGAAAGGCATTTACTTCCAGTAGGCGTGCTGAGAGAAATCTGCAATCAACTAGGTATAGTTCAGATAGTAACCAGTCCTCTAGCCTTAGTGAAGACCTATATGAAGATGACGCAGCTGAAAATTTTGCTATTAATATAAATCAACGTCCTGCTATAACAGAAGACCTTCTTTTTGAGTGTACTTCTGAAGGAATAGAGATGGACATTGAAAAGGAAGAAATGGAGCAAATAGAAAAACCAAAGAAATTGGCTTCTGCATCAAAACCAGCTGCTAAACCAGTATCCAGAGAAGCTAATCTACAGTCACTAATAAGTCTGCAGCTTGCCAGTGGTGCTTGGAGTCTGACAAGCCAGTTAGTAGCACTGTTGGACAAGGGGTTGGAGGCCCTAAAGAGCAGCTGTCCTGTTCCTTGTGAAGGTGAGATGGAGTCAGTGTGGGCCACTGCTGTGGTCCTGAGCTACTTGAAGAAGCAGCAGCTGGATCTGAAGGACGAATGGGAGCTGGTGGCAATGAAGGCTGAAACATGGCTTGGCAAGCAGAAGGTGCCTGAAGGATGTACAGTTCAAAGCCTCTCTCAGAAAGCTGATGAATTCATTTAAGGATGCAATTATACTTGTAGAAACTGATGGCAATTTATAACAAGAAACATAATTCTAGACACTTCTTAAAATGTCTCATATTTAGAGAGTATTCCGCTTACAGTATAGTAGATATTTCACTTAAATATATTATATCAACAGTACATATGAATATACAATAATTGAGTTAAAATGCAAGCCAGATAATCATAAAGACAATAAAAAACTGAATGACTGTACGTGTAAAATCAGATGAGGGACAGTGACATGAAAATACTGTACAGATGAAAGTCAGACCGATGTCTCTTGAAAATCGGGAGAGACCCCCTTTTTAAAAGACTTTTTAATATTTGCAACGTGTGTACATAGAAATGGTCCAAGTCCATAATTATAATATTCAGCACTAACTCCCCTAAAAAGATACATTAGACAGAATACATAATATTTTATAGAAATGTAAATAAAGGCTTTGGTACAGAAAGATTTAACTCTTTAAAATCAGAAAAGCAAAGATCCATCAGTGATAATGACATTTACGTAGTAACTCACTTAGGGTCAAACCTCCCAATATACGTTAGCTTGGTCAGTCCTGCCTCAAGTGGTTCAATCAGGTAGCGAGAGGCCAGAGCCGTCCCTTGGATAGTTGCAAGTGGAGCAGCTGCTGGGTGTGTCACGGAGGTACAGAGGATCATGAAAAAACCTCCATTTTCAATGTAACGCCAAGACCTGAGAATAGAGGATAGAAAAGGTTCAAACACTGTTCATGTACATACGTCGAATATACTCCTTACAATGTTGATTTGGTACATATACATATCTCCCTCCCCCCAATATATGTGCTAGCTTCAATGGTATTCTTTTATCCACATTTCACTTTCCGTATGCAAACTGAATTTTGTATCTAAAGTACATCAGTAATACAAGAACACTACTCACCTTAGCACACAATATTCCCTACTGGACTGAGTTGTACTTGCAGTAGCAGAGTACTGATATATTTGAGTGTGCATGTCCGGTTCTGAGAGCACTCGTACTTGCTCCAAGCCAGGGTCCCAGAGATGCTGCTCGTTCCAGATTCTCCTGAACACCTGATGGGTGGGGGCAGGTATCTCCACACTACTCCGACACAACCTCAGTGGAAGCCCATCTCCGACCTTCTGCCACGATATGTCTACTCCATTGATTGAATCAAAACTGTTCCAATTGCGAAACTTCTGCCTCTGCTCCTAAAAGAGAATAGGTCAAAATAGGTTACCTTGCGCAATAATTAGGTACAATTAGTAAACAAGTAGCTACTATGTACTAGCCATAGGCATCATAGATAAGAGGTATTTTAAGTGATTTCATTTAAAAGTTCAGGAATCAGGAGGTAACATTAATTCCTCACCTTCAACAGCACAGCCACACAACCCTCTACATAGGACCTGTAGTCTCCAAAGCCATACTTGTCCTGTCCCAACTCGGTGTAAGGGACCGGCTCTCCAACTTCCAAATAAGAAAACTTGCAAGCTTGCAACATGTCTGACGATACCATAAATAGTTGGTCTACCTCCTCAATCATATAAGCTAGACATTTGTTGGCTGCCTATGTATACCATATATGAAAACAAACAGGAAGTCACGATGACATTTTAACTTCTGCAAAAAAGCTCAAAGTATGCATACCTTTTAATTAACAGGTTTATTATTGTATAAAGAGTGCACTAATGATAAATTAACACATTATATTCTATTGACACACAGATACCGTATCAAGTAATAATTGTCTCCAGTAGGGTATCCTGGCAACTACTTACAAGACTCTCCATGATTTCTTTCTTCTGAGCAAACTCTTGCTGTGTCAGCTTGACCTCGTGGTGCTTTCTGAAGGATCCAGTTCTTCTCATGCCGGGTACAGCCTTGGAGCCAGAAGGCAACACAGCAATACTTTGTGTCATACACACCGAGAGGTTGTCTGCATCCATCTAAAGCACATAATTTACAAACATTACGAAACTACAATATTTACATATTTCAATATACATAATTCATATAAGTTGCACCTAAGTAATTAGTCATTGACTCTCAGGTCTAAAATCACCAAATATATACACATACCAATGTTACTTCATGAAAAAATGGTTTGGTATGTAGGAAGTGACATCGTAAGCTTCACTTAGAACTGTGATATACGTACGTAGATGGTTTCTTTTAGAAAATATCACAGAGAATGGGGTAAATAACAGTATAGCAAGGTGGGGAAACCCCCCTTAAAAGAATCCCCCTGGATATGCTGAGCTGACACAGGCCACAGAGGTGTGATGACCAACCTGATTCTCGACTGCATTATCCACTATATCTCTCATAAAGAGGAGAAGCTCCTGAAGAGCTAGTCGGGTCTGGCAAGGCAACAAAGCCACCAAGGACTGAATCGCTTGCATTCTCATTTCTGGCGGTACATCTGTAAAATTCAGACATCACGAGACAATATATAATACAGTATAGCACACAATCTCTGTATGTATACGTACTCTTGTTTGAATGTAAAGAATGCATAATCAGTTTTAATATAGAATTGTCTCTTACAATCGTGAATGTGAATGAGAGCATCGCAGACTTTGCTGTTGATCAGAGGTTCTGGTAACCTTCGCAGGAAGGACTTGATCATTGCTGCAATGTCATTAATTCCATATTTCTCGAAATTATCAAATTCTACAGAAAGCAGAGAAGCTAGATAAAGTCATTAAGTGGTTGGGCACTATATGGAAGTGACTATTCAGTATGTCTATACAGTTGCAAGTATGTATGCATTAACTAAAAAATATTTAAAAAACATTTCCTATAGATAATACACAAGGCTAACGTAGCATATCAATAGAACAACCTAAATGACAGTTTCCCATACATACTACTCAGGCAAAGAATACAAAGCTTTGGATGAGGATAAGTGTGTTGACCCATGTTGATATACTAGTGGACAACCAGTTATGAGTGGACGTGGACACAAACCTGGGCTCTTATCTAAGAGTTCCTCCAAGAGAAGCACTCGAGCTGCATTGCCTGCCTTTCTAAATAGTCCTTCAGTTTTGAGTCCCTTCTCTCTGATGTAGTCCATAGCCTTAAGAATAACAGGAGGGAGGGGATGACCATGCTTTTGAACATTCAGGATCAGAGGGACTCCAAATACTCCATCTTTACAGGAAGGGAAGAAGATATAGTAGTCTTACGTATGTATGCAATGCCATAGAAACCAAGTATTTCCTGTTTCTAACTATGGGCATATATATAGTATTTCCTCAAATATAAACTAAGAAATACTGACTATAAAAATAGTACTGTAAATTTGAATCCGGCCAGTTATTCGACCTTTAAGCTGACAGTGTTTACAAACCTGCTGATTTGACCATCTTTTTCTTTTGATTCAATAGTTTTCCTCTAAAAACAACAAAGAAGACATACATTTATTGAACAAGTTGATGAATTGATAAGATTGATATCAAAACTAGAATATAACAATGTACTCACTTCAGTTTTAATGTTTTCTAAGTTTCTAATATAATTCAAGGTATTCATATGACATATGTATGTACGTACATACATACATACGTACACAGGTATAGGTATGTATGTATGTATGTATGCATATGATCATGTTTACAGTCCTTAAAGGAAGCGAAGCAGAAGTCTACCAGGAGAGTTGCAGGGCAGGAGGTCATTATAGACTTACAAAGAAGGTCCAATCTTGTTATTTGGGTTGTACAGCTCCAGCAAAGCTGTCAGTCTGAGGAGGCACAGCTTACGAATAACACTAAGTTGACCCACAGATAACTCATCCACTGGAATTTGCCTGAAAGTTACAAAACATAAAAACAGACTGATAAATACATTAAACACATTCTAAGATAGTGTGCAGGTTAATAAGGAGTGTTAATTAGGAGTAAGCAGGTTAATTAACTGTTGGGGTACAAGGTGAAGCATACAGGTTATGTATACACTGGTGGCATCACTTCTAACTGATGTTGGGGGGCTTACGTTCTAGCTGGTTTGATGGACTGAAGAAAACTATTTGTTCTCTTAAAACTGTGCCATTGTCCTCTACTTCCCTTCCCACTGGAAAAGAAAAAATAGAAAATAAATATCTTAATCTTAGTGGTTTAAGTGGAATGAATACAGAACAATTATTTATCTAGTAACACTCTAATGGATCCAGTTCCAATGAAACTGTTTTGACAGCACTTCCTCTCAACATAGCAGTAAAATACATTGGGACCTACGTATACCTACACATGTACCACCAGTTAATTAAACATAACAATGTAGTACAGTTTTCCTAGAAGCAGAGCCAAGTACTTGTAACTGTAGATACATACGTATATAGAGAACTGACACTCCTTTACCCATTAAGTGAAAGGTACAATCTTCCTCAACACATCCTGCATGGTACGTACCATAAAGATAAACATTGCATGCACCCTCTTACTGAAGAATGTGACTCTGACACAAGTCACATGACACAAGTTGCTCACATGGGACCAACTAAGAGGCCTTCAGTTCACCCACTGCCAGACCATCATTCTAAGATTTGAGGTTATGCATGAATTAGAAAGAAGTACCTCCTTAACTCTTAAGGCTTCAAATGTCATTCAGCCTATTGAAGCGCTCCCAAGAAAAACAAATCCTTACATATGGCAAAATACCAGCCCACACTAACACATACTTGGGTTTCTGTGCTAGGAAGCAGTGACTACCACATCTGAAGCCATGCCTCTGTCCTGCCAGGAAAAACATTTTAATTACTTGACTGAAATACTAGGCAATGTCATTACCTAAAAAGGGCTGGCAAAGAATACTTGACATTGACATCAAAATGCTTTACAATTACTGTTGAAGTTTTTGTTCCATTTCAATAGAAACTTGAATAACCCAGTTCTTTCATCTTTCAATATACATTAGCTGTTATTAAGACAAATTTATACAGTCAAATAGAACAACAGCTTCTCAATACAGTGTTCATGTGAATGTGCAGGAGAGGTGCAGCTGACACAACTCCATGACAACATACACATATTCATATCTATAACAATAGGAGACTTTAAAGCTAAATTTCTTGAAATTATTCACTGACATAATGTATACTAATATTCAAATCAGATAAAACCACAATTGAATAAGAAAGTGCATGCAATCTTGTTCTTGTTGAACCACATACAAATTTGCTTATTCATATTTTAATATTGACAACTACAGTCTGTATAAAAAAATGAATTTCCTTAAACCAATCAGACTCCAGTGTCACAAGATATGGATCTAAAACACATCTTCTTTACTGTCTGTTCTGATTTACTTCATTCAACCAGACAAATATGTCAACTGTTTAAAGATATCACTTTGTGAGGTTTAAGGGTGCTGTGGTGACAGACTAATATCAAAATGGACAGACACTTTACAAAACAAACTTTCTCTCTGTCCTTGTGTAAACAAGAGTTTTTCACTTACCCATCCTGGTCTGTATACTTTCTGCTGCGCTTCAGTTTGCTGTTTCTCTTTGGGCTAATCTCGCTGTCCAGGCCCAGGTCCTTCAGTGATTCCACTGTGCTAGAGAGATCGTTAAAGCCAGCTCTGCCAGGACTAGAATCATCCTGATTTTCACTATCGTCAAAAAGTGAATCGCTTAGGTCTAGAGACGAACTGCATCCCTCGCTGGAAAAACGATGATCAAAGATTCCGCCATTTTCTAGTGATTGAGAGTAGGACTTGTCTTTCAACTTTGAAACTCTAACTCGAATATCACTTGTCATGTCCTCCAAAATGGAGTCCACACTGGCAGACCCCATTCTGGAGAAGAACCTTCCCTGTACCAGAACAGGAGAGGGAGATCGAAGGGAACGGTCCTTGTCTTCTGCCACAGCATTGGTACTGCTACTGTGATTGGACATTCTAACCAGTGGAGAAGGAGCCTGGTTGATAGCGTAGGAGACCTTCCTCGGGGCTGCATTTAGCCTTGGGGAGTCATAGCTCAGAGAAATAGGATTACTAGATGTTCTGATGTGAACAGGAGAGCCCTCTGGGGTGGACCATAACTCCCTTCCTGATTCACCATGTGAACTCTTCTTCACCCTCTCTATCATTGGGGACTTTGGGGCATCTGTGTTGGCTGTAACTGAGGAGGTTCTCTGGCGAGGTAAAATCTTCTTTCCTTCGTCTACCCCAACTGAAAGTGATCTAGGTCTGGCTACTGGAGGACTCGGAGAGTGTGGGGAATTTGAAGAATTCTCATCTATAAATTCTGCTGTAAATTCATAACTCCTAACAAGTGAATTTTCTCGCAAGTCTCCCAGACTCCTTCGTAGCTCGGCAACCACTAATTGAGCTGGTAATTCAGGTGAGTATTGAGCACTGGTGAGTTTGTTATCCCTTGGCAGTAACTTCCTAGACCAGCGCCCACTTCTCTTTTGGTATTTCCAGTTGTCACTGAGCGCTCTCTGCTCCTCCTCGTCCGACTCATCATCCTATAAAGATACAGATACAGGTATCACACTCACTTCTAATACACAAACACTCAATAGTGACAAATTTGAAATTTGTCAAATGTGGGAAATATTTTTGTATCTCAACAAGATTACATCTAATAGCTTATTAGTAACAACATCAGGATTCATATTTCCTCTCAAGATGGCTTCCTTCTTACCTACCTTATTAATCTTCTCTGTCATCAAATCAGCACATTTGTTCAAAACATTAAGGCGTCTATATGGATAAAGGGGAAAGCAGTTGGTTCTAAAGATCACATATACACGAGTCTAAGAATACCAAAGTTTAAATATTATAACACCAAATCACAAATTAGTGGTTCTTAACCCGATATGTGTACTCTGCTAGTACTGATACAGTGGGTAAAGGTATGTGAGAATGTACAGCCTTTATAAAAACCATTAACTGATATGCAGATAAGGAGTGTAAAGGAGCCAGTCTAAGAATACCAAGGAGCCAGAGTTCTTGGTGAGACAGTGTACCTCACTAGGGGTAAGGACCAGGATAAATTGATAGGGATCTACCCCACATACTAGTTTTAATTGAACTTGTATTGCACCATAAACCCTATTCATTCTACATGTTCAGTAGTGCCAATGAATGACTTTATGAATATCAAACAGGTGCTGAAAGGCACTAGTCCTCATTCACATTAACAGTGTTAGGGATCTGATGAAATGGCAAAAGGCTTTGTATAAATTATCCCTCTAGGTACAAACAGGTAAGCTAGTTTCACCACTTTTAAAAGGAATCACAAGAGCTAAAAGTATCTACTGCACTGAAACCAACAATAGGTCAATACTAATGAAATCAAAATTGGCAACATTCAACTTCCCATACAATCTCCTAAAACATTGTGTCAACATTACATATTACATAAAACCTCATTTAGAAAATTAGCAGTGACACACCTTCCATAAACAAGCTAACAGACTATGACATCACTTTACAGAGTACTTGTATCTTGTAATCTAGTATGACCTACTCCTATAAGACTATATATGTAGGTAGGTAGCCATATTGAGATGACATAACAACTGACATAATCAATCCTTTATGGTTTAATCATCAAAATAGGAGGACCTTCCAAATGACTCACAAAACTATCTCCTGCACATTGTTACTAGGACAGGATATCGCAAAACACAGAAGGCCTAATATAAGGATATAGAAGCAAACTACCTGATCAGAATAGTACATGGGTATTAGGAAGTGGAGACAGAGAAACATGCAGAGCAACACCTGGACTACAAATGGCACTCCATTTCAAAACATTTAAAAATGTATCATTGCTAGGAGTCAGTACTCTGAATTAATTGTTTACCTTTCAGACTTGTGTACTAGGATGGGAGATATAGTTACGTGTGTCATGTAGACGTGTCAAGTTGCTCTTTTAGCAAGTGCTACTAGAGGCCATCCTTACAAGCTAGGTAAAAGATACCTTCACACAGTCAATTACCTATTGTACTGATCACTGATTGTAAGGGGAACTAAAGCGAAGGAAGGCTAGAGGTGGTACTCAGTGAAACAGTACACCAGATAACCAGGGCAACATCAATTGTCTCCACATGCCCAATGAGAAAAAAAGAATTACACACATGTGTCTATTTGTGGTACATTATATAACTAATTCTTTGTAATTACACTTACCTAAAGAGAGCGCTAATGGCAGCTTGATCTAGGAAGGAGTGGTCTCTCTCTACTTGTGACACAGTCAAATTAATTGGAAATTGCCCCTCTAAATAAAGGGAAAACAGTGCAAGTTACCACCTTCTTGTGTATTAACACACACACACACACACCTGATGCATCACTAGTATTGAGGAACGTACAATAGGAACTAGACCGCTATACTTGCAGAACCACAACATATAGATACAAGGATACCTACTTAATGGTCACAGCAGACCTTCAAAAGAGACAGACTTCATATTAAAGTTACCAGCTCGAGTTTGTTCATTCGAGCTATGCAACTCAACCGATATAAACGTACCTTCGTACATTTGAACATATTGCGGGAACCCTGTAGCCTTTAACCAGACACACGCATCCCTTGCCTCCTTTTCTACAAATCAGAATAAGAAGAGCGTCAACTAGTAAGAAATACTTGAACTTGTACCTCCAAAACTAATTGAATGATCTAATTCATTACACTACCTAGCAGTAGGCTCTTTACTGCTGTAGCAGCACGCCTAACGCTCATGGTCGCCGTTCTGTGGAGTCTAGAAATCTTAACCATTTCGACCACGCTCTCACTAACTACGCACACAGCAGTTTTAGATGGTGCATCGGTTTGCATTGCGGTCTGAGATTAGTGGCTTCGGAAATAGCTGTATGGCTTACATCACAATGGTCCTCTCACCTCTCTCGCGCTGCTCACGATCCTGCCTTCCGCCACTCAGGGTTCTTCTTAATGCAAGTTTAGCTTTCATTAGAGGTGAATGTGGCGACTTCTGATGAGAATGTGTTCTATTTTCGAAAGGAGACAGCCACGCGAATAACAAATCGGTTTCTTTAGGGACGGATAGCAATCCATTACTGTATTCGTTAGGAGATTTCTCTAGTGCTAAAGTAGTCATTTCTTCTGTGCTCTTTCAGCAAAGTAATGCGATTAACGAAATTTTCTTATTAATCAATTCTGCGACGAAATCAAGCCGCTCGACCTTTTGTGTAGCGGGAATTGAAATATCCGAGAAATTACGGATGCTTACGTAAGCATTTGAAGTTACTCCGTTATTTAGTTTCTAGCCATATTCTTTCATTTTCTATCTCATTATTACACTAGTACAGCTTCTAGCTGCTATGATTGACAGGCAAATAATCTTAGTATACCATATCATATAATTACTTGTATACAAATTAACTAGAAAATAGTAACACTTAGATAATATAATAATGACAAGAACAACAATATGAGCACATGTATGTATAGTATGTAATATAGCTTACCAACTTTCTTTGCCAGAGATTCTTTACCACAAGGGGAGTCCAGTATATTATCCTGCACAGAGGAGAAATGTCAGTTCAGTAAAACTGGTATGTACACCGAGTGAAGAAAAACTTGATAAAGTTTGCAATTCCAAAAACACTTAAATTGCACTTCTCAGTAAAAATAAAATTGAGTTCAAAAACATTGCTCTAATCTTAGATAACAGGTAATGAAGCATTAGGTATTTGCAGTAACAAATAAACCTACACATTCCTACTAATATCTTAAATGGCCACAAGGAGTGCTACATGCACGTATGTACATTTTGCAGCCTGCTAAGGCAAATGACGACAAGGTTCAAGGAAATGATTAACTTTGCATCCTACATATATAGCTGTAACATTTCTGAAATCTGCTATTTCAAAACAAAGAATAAATTGATTGTCATCAAATGTTTAAAACAATGAATAGTGAAAAGCAATGGTGAACCTAGTGAAATACTTTTGATGCACAAATTGACAAACTGATGCTATTTGAGCACAGTTTATTACATCAGTTTGGAATCGTAAAACATAGAAACTTGTCATAACTTTGAATCCATGGAATTTACATACTACTTTAATTCACCAAGGAATTTTATTAAACATTAACTTATAATGAAGCAATCAAACACAACGAAAATCAGCATGCATACGGTGCACATAATGCAACCACAAATAACAGAAGTAAATCATTTTGTTTTCCATTGCAACTGAACGTTTGACATGTGATATCTAAGTTAATGACATTATACAGGGAACTGCATATATAGCATACATGTATCACTCAAATGGTACCAATAAATACTCCATAGTATTAATTGGTACCATTTGAGTGATACACATAATATACACATGTAGTCATACTTGAATGAAAGTTGCTATCAATAATGACACAAACTCATTTATACTTTCATATTACAATTGTTCTTATCATTTAATAATATCAATAAAATAATTTACCATCGATAAACCAGAGTCGAGTTGGCAGTCTTCTTCGGGTAGGTTTACGGGTGTAAGCGCCATTACAGTCACTCTACGAATTCCCGCTCCCTCCATAGGTGGTGTTCTGTGTACTGAAACCTTCAAAAGTACATGACATTGTGAAGATCACACGGGCCAAACATAACTTTATACCTAATATGTCCTCCATGTAAGCATAACCACTGTAGACTACTGTACCAGAGCACAGTGTACAAAACTGTTATTACCAAAGTTTACATAAATGGACCAACCTTGGGATTGTTGTAATGCGTAACGTGCTCCACCCTTTAAGTTTAAATTCTAATCGGTTGAGAACAGCACTAAATTCGGTCTTTTCCGGCTACAAGCCGGCCGGCCAAAATGTACACTCTGCGACCGCAGGAATGTCACGTGTCTCGTACGCCGAATTCGAACACGAATCTTTTAGTATGTGCATATAATATACCGGGCGACTAGACTATAAGCAAACAGTTTATGTATATGACAGTGTATGATATAATCTTTAGAGATGTGCTAAAATCTTCCAGTTTGCTGCTTTTCGCTATTCTCCTCACTGCTCCATATGGCATCCTTCAATCTCTTCAAGAAACCTCCTTTCCTTGCTTCTCCTTCCTGTCCATTGATCTTGCTGTCTAGCAGGAAGTGAGGGCACATTTTATAACAAACAAATGATAAAAAATTAAACTCAAATTTACTGTTACCAGTAGCAGGTAATAAATCCTATGCAAAGTAACTTAACCACTAACTGACCTCAGCAATAGATTATTATTATAGATATTAGATCATAGCTATGGACAAGTATATATGTACCACCTAGATAATTATCATACAACACTGTTACCTGAGCTAAGTCAGTTCCTTCCCAGAAGTGAAGACTTAACAATGTAATTTTTACACATTTCACACTTCCTCTGTCAATTTCATACGTACATGCTCAATAGTTGGCCATAATTAAAGGTTATTGAGTACAAATATGGCATGCATACATACAATCCACAAAGCATGAACTTCTCACATCTGTATATAAATAACAATCATTTAGAAATCAATAACTACGTATGTAAAATGATGAAGAGCCCTGGATAGACCTAACTATAATAGACCTGATGTGAACTCCTCCCCTGCCCCACCCTGCCCCCATTTACCAGCCCACCCCCATTTACCAGCCCTGCTCACAGAACTCTTATTTCATCTTTCTCCATTGAAGGGTAGACACATTAAGTATTGTTCAGTCACAATTATATTCATACATGGTTACATACTGCATCATGAATACAATTATAACACAAGCCCTTAACCATACCATTGTTGCAATATCATAGTTCCAAAACTGAAAACAATTTCTTAATGCAGGACTAGACCAGATTTATTTTATTTAATAATTTACTGTTTGTGGTACTCCATAGCAATTGGAAGTTTATTTTACAAAAGTCAAAAGTCTGTAGATTCAGAATTACAAGACAATACTCACAATCAGTAAATCAGGATACAAAACCAAAGAAACACCAAAATATGTAGCCTGAATGAAATCATAAAAAGGTCTGGTTATGTACTACTGTGCTGATTGCAAGAACACTAGTTAATAGAGGGGAATCAGAAGTATTATTATTAAAAACAATTCTAAAATCATAGACATTCAATTGTCAGGACAAAGTAAAGGTCACATTATAATGATCACAAACAAGAACTATCCGAACATGATACATACGTCATCATCCAGTGTATTATGATTAAGGTCCATTATATTTATTTCTGGAGACAGTATATGTACGTATGTATGTGTGTACAAATTTATACCCAAACTCCCACCCACCCTCTCTGCTGGTATTGACTGTGCCACTGAATTTATCTGTTGAAGCAAACTCTTCGATCAACTCTCTCTGACGTGCAGTTAGTTTTCTATAAACAAAACCAATGAATAGAGCAAAATGAAAAGAAGAGATTAACACAATAAGACACAGAATACATCACTTGACTACTAATCCAGCACATCTATCACTTTAGCTAATGAAGACAATGTTTGTTAGGAGCAGGTAGAGTTACTACTCAAGGCCACCTACCCATACAAATCCTAGATAGCACACACATCACTGTACTTACAAAGCAGCTTAAGACATCATTGATGGGTGGCATATAAGTACATCAAAGTATAGTGTACATCTTTATCAGGTGATGAGGTTAGTACATTCTTCAAAACAAGACCTAATCTGTCAGTACAGCCTTCTTGTGGTACAGCTATGTAATCAGCTTACACTAGTACTTGGCCTAACTATATCAATTGAGATACTCTAATGGAAATACTAAGTAGTGTGTCAAGTGATGTATTCTGTTGTGGAAGGACCAAGACATTACATTACGTATAGGTCAAGTGAGCGGCACACCTTGTATAGAATATCTGACTGATTCATCATTGTACAGTTCAGTGGTTACATAGCTACCGTCACAAAATAGGCAAAAAGGCTGTGACAGGTATAGTTGATCAACATGAAACTGACATTTTCCTACCTGATGATACAAACCATTGAAAAAGAAAACCTAACTAACCACTAAGCTACAGTCTAACCACAGATTACACAATGGTTTGTGTAAACTTCTTAAAGGGTGGAACCAATATCTTATTAAATGTCAACCACAACTCATAACAGGCTAATAGGAAACATGGATGCATGCAATTCTAAATTTAAGAAATTACTACAAGCACCAGCTCCACTCAGTCTTAACTGTAATAATCACAAAGTGTTTGGAAGTGATTATTTTTTCTCTAATAGTTCACCTGCCTGTCAGTTAAAAAATGCTCAAATGTTCAATAGAAAACATTCAAGCAGACCTCTACCAGTCCCTTCAACTACTAGTAGCACTGCCCATGGGACAATCACTACATTCATGTCACTTCCAGAGGTAAGACCTTACTACAAACTGATTTTAAGATGAATGCAAATACGTACAAATTGCAGTTAATTAGACAATTAGATTTGTACTTCACTCCTCCAACCTACTTATATAACTTGTAACCTCATGGACTTACAAAACATAGCAGACTGAAATGCATTAATTGACAGTGATTCTCACATAATTTCTCAGCTAAACGGTATTACTCACTTTGGCATTGAAACATTTACATGTACATAGTGATCTCCACTGCCCCGCCCATTTAAAACTGGAATGCCCCTCCCACTCAGCCTGATTCGATGATTGGTTTGGATTCCAGCAGGTATCTGAATAGAACAGACATTCATTACTCACCCCACCCACATATCACCTAACAAGCACATAATTAGACATGTACACGTGTAAAATGACCCTGCCGGCTGTTACCATTGAGATACAACCATTTGGACATGTGGAGTAATTGCATAATTACAGTATCAGCTAGAAGATACTTGTCATAGGACTTCACTGTAGCAACATAGCAAGACAAAGTTCCCCCCCCCCCCCCCAGTCACATGTTACATGATTTAGCATCTCATGATAATCACATTTAACCATCTATATAAACTCATGAGTGAAAGGTCATACAGGTTATCAAAATGTATGAATAGCTCTTCAGTCACATGACTGCTAAACAGCTAAATAGGCAATCACCTTGAGGTCAAGTTCTCCATTCAACCCAGAGATCCTCACTGAACCACCTAATATGGCCTACAATACACAGCACAAACATGAGCACACGGGAGGGTGGGCGTGGCATTGAGTACCAGATGGAGGGTGGGCGTGGCACTGAGTACCAGATGGAGGGTGGGCGTGGCACTGAGTATCAGATGGAGGGTGGGCGTGGCACTGAGTAACAGATGGAGGGTGGGCGTGGCACTGAGTATCAGATGGAGGGTGGGCGTGGCACTGAGTAACAGATGGAGGGTGGGCGTGGCACTGAGTACCAGATGGAGGGTGGGCGTGGCACTGAGTACAGGATGGAGTGAGGAGGAGGGAAGGTGTAGATGGAGGTGAATGTGGCTTGCATTAGAAGGTATACCTGAGTGAAGCTGACAGTAATGTCAGAATGAATATTATAACCATCTCTTTGGAAGGTATTACTGGAGTTGACCTATATACGTACATACATACATACATTCAGTAAGTGATCATGTGATAGGCATGTGACACATTTAAGTGGTGCTGCTGGACACACAGTCTTACTTTAACAATCACATAGGCATGTGTGCCTTCTGCAGGAACTCGCAGCGTCTGCCCATCCTCAACACCTGCACAGACCAATGACACAGAAGGATGGTCAACAAGAGGTCATCAGTGACCCCATCTCTACTGGTAGCATTCCAAAACAGAACACTAGCTCCCAATCTAGTATCACTAATATATCAGGGCACATCCAAGGACAGGTAACTGGTGTTGATAAGCATGCACGTATATAAGGCCCCTAGATTTAGCATAGAGAGCCAAGGATTCACAGAAGATCAAGATAAAGACAAAGACTCCCAGGATCACTGATGAAGGGTGAAATTCCCAGAAATGGCTGTCTGACCCAGTGGAGAAGACGAAAGAAGGGAAAAGAAGGAAGAAAAGACTCCTGTATCTTCATCCAATGCTCTCTTTAGGTTTAGTTCACCTATAGGCTCTTTTACAGAATAGGCATAGCATGTAGGAAAATGGTATATTAGATTTTTCACATATACACTCTCTAAAGGAGAAAGTGACTCATTAAAATAAAATGATTTCTCTAGCAAGAGTCAGCAGAGGTGATGAGATCTTGTATATAGAGCACTCCATGTGATGGTTACTATGGTTACTGAGTCTCTTACCAGCTGGAATTGACACTTGAATTGTCTTATGTTTGTTGACTATCCCTTGTCCCTTGCAGCTGCGGCAGGGGGTGGAGTTGACATACCCCTCCCCATGACATGCCCTACATACTGACTGCATGTGAAAAAAGCCAGTGTTGATTTGTTCCTACAGAAGAGGAAGGAAGCTACATACACACCTACCAAATGGTTACAGGAACTGTAAGGACAACGAAGAACAGCAATGTTATTCTACTTAAGGAGAAGTGTTCATCCTTCAGATGAAGTGATGCTTCACTGTTACCTAAGTGATGGTAGCCCACTCACCGTCCCACTCCCCCGCCAGTGATGGTAGCACTCACCGTCCCACTCCCCTGCCAGTGATGGTAGCCCACTCACCGTCCCACTCCCCCGCCAGTGATGGTAGCCCACTCACCGTCCCACTCCCCCGCCAGTGATGGTAGCCCACTCACCGTCCCACTCCCCCGCCAGTGATGGTAGCCCACTCACCGTCCCACTCCCCCGCCAGTGATGGTAGCCCACTCACCGTCCCACTCCCCCGCCAGTGATGGTAGCCCACTCACCGTCCCACTCCCCCGCCAGTGATGGTAGCCCACTCACCGTCCCACTCCCCCGCCAGTGATGGTAGCCCACTCACCGTCCCACTCCCCCGCCAGTGATGGTAGCCCACTCACCGTCCCACTCCCACGCCAGTGATGGTAGCCCACTCACCGTCCCACTCCCCCACCAGTGATGGTAGCACTCACCGTCCCACTCCCCGCCAGTGATGGTAGCCCACTCACCGTCCCACTCCCCCGCCAGTGATGGTAGCCCACTCACCGTCCCACTCCCCCGCCAGTGATGGTAGCCCACTCACCATCCCACTCCCCCGCCAGTGATGGTAGCCCACTCACCGTCCCACTCCCCCGCCAGTGATGGTAGCCCACTCACCGTCCCACTCCCCCGCCAGTGATGGTAGCCCACTCACCGTCCCACTCCCCCGCCAGTGATGGTAGCCCACTCACCGTCCCACTCCCACGCCAGTGATGGTAGCCCACTCACCGTCCCACTCCCCCACCAGTGATGGTAGCACTCACCGTCCCACTCCCCGCCAGTGATGGTAGCCCACTCACCGTCCCACTCCCCCGCCAGTGATGGTAGCCCACTCACCGTCCCACTCCCCCGCCAGTGATGGTAGCCCACTCACCGTGCCACTCCCACGCCAGTGATGGTAGCCCACTCACCGTCCCACTCCCCCACCAGTGATGGTAGCCCACTCACCGTCCCACTCCCCCGGCAATAGGGGCATACTGTCCTCTTGGTTCCAGGCTCCGCCTTGCTGCCGTTACACCTCCCACAGGGAACCTTCATGTAGAAGTTTAGGTCTTTAGTACAGCCCTTTGCTGCCTCCATGAAGGACAACCTCACTGACACCTACACACAAGCACACGACACATACACACTGACACACGACACATACACACATACACACAACACCTACACACTGACACACGACACATACACACTGACACACGACACCTACACACTGACACACGACACCTACACACTGACACACAACACCTACACACTGACACACGACACCTACATACACTTAGCTAATTTACGTACCTGAGGTTGTGAAGGTTGAGACTGATCGCCAAATTCCACCCCAAAATCAAACCTTGAATTCCCTCCAAAATCTCCTCCAAAATTCCTAAAAAA